>CM029018.1:65804691-66443882 GCA_016801055.1 Panax notoginseng
GAAAGATGAAGAGAAATACTTTAAAGTGTGTGAGAAAGCTTACAGTGGGCTGCCAAAGAAGACTTCTATATCTTTAAAGTGAATGAAAACTAGGCTCCCGCCGGTACAAAAGTAGCTATATGTGAGCTCACAAGTGTTGAAAATGAGAAAGCACTCAGTATAGTGTAAGTATGGAGCAAATTTGATAGGGCTTCCTTGACTTTTTTTCTCTTACAAATGGCCACCCCAAGCCCTCTATTTATAGAGGGGGGGAGCCGCAGGTGTACCTATGGCTAGGCCGCAGATGTACCTGTGGCTACCCGGGTTGCCCCGGGCTTCACGGGTCGCGTCGTCTCACAGTACGTGCATGCAGGCATTATAATGTTCGCTTGAACTTTCAGAATTACAATACGGGCATCCGACTGAGGTATGTAAGACCTATTTCGGACCACCGTTGTCGAGAGTTATGCAATGGCATGGGATTAGAGGTTAAACGAAGTCAGGAAGATGGGATGGTGCCTTTCGGTCTTCAAGCTTCAAATTATATCTGTTACCCTGCGTAATAATCACTTGGGGATTGGCTTTCCTTGATTCTTGTGTGTTATTGTTGTGTAGAAATGTATGTATGAAATGTTAAGACGACGAGATGTGGCGTCAAGGTGGCGAGATGATGACTTTGCCCCTCACCGGGGTTATCGCCGGTTTGGGCTGTTAAAGCAGATGTTGCTCAGGGTTATCTCTGAGATTGGACTGCTGCAAGGGTTGAAGGTCCTCAGTGTCATCTCTGAGGTATGCATGTCTTCCTAGTGTTATCTCCAGGTTTTGTACTAAGTGCCTCGTTGTGAGTGTCGAGGTTGAAGTTGATTGCATGCATTTGAAACAAGCATTTCAAGGGTTATCGCCGGAACTACATTCCTTGGGGTTATCACCTAGGTTGGTAGCTGCTACTCCTAGTGTTGGGATTGAGACTGGATACCTCAGGGTTATCTCTGAGATTAATCGGTGGTCTTCTCAGGTGGAATTTTTGGTATTGGAACTGCATGCCTCGGGGTTATCTCCGAGGTTGGAACTGTTACTCCTGGTGTGTGTTTCGGGATTGAGACTAAACTTTTGGTAGTATCTGGATTGGATGTGAGCTGTCTTCCATGGTTATCTCTGAAAGACGAATATACTCTCCTGTAATGTCAGTGACAGGTGTGCAAAAAATTTTGAGTGTCTATAGATGCCCCTCTTTATCATATTCATGCAGTGCAATGCATGGTTAAGATAAAGAATACTAGACACTTGAAATGCAACATGATGTAAATGTATGATGCATATATGTGGGGTTGTTGCCCAACATGCTGGGGATGATTGCCGGCTCCATATTGCTTTTACCGGGGATTGGAAATGATGACCAGATTAGAAGTGTGATCCGAATCTTGTAGGATGTTGACGTTGGGGCTATCACCAAAGTCCTTAATCCTTTATACAGACTTGATTCCGAAGAGGTGCCTCTTATGTGTAAGAGATCCGTGGGGATACAGCTTTTTCTGTTTGAGGATGTGTATAACATATTCCATCATCGATCCTCCTCGATGATGCTGACCTTTCCTGGTTTGTATCGTCAGGATATGTCAAGATTCTGTTTGATTTACTGCCAACAGCATATACTGTTCGGGTTACCTGACCTTCGTTGATGTGTACTTCACCGATGTGTGAATCAACGGACAAAAACCCTGTTGGGTAGACTGTCAAGGCTGCTCGACCTTCGCTGACATGTGAATCAACGGCTGATATGCGTTGTAACCCCCGTCGGGGATCTACTAGGGAATATAAATACCAAAGTACGAAATCATCGAATAGCTTTCGATGCCTCGATGGGTTTACTTGCCATCGGCTGAAATAACGTCAAGGTTGCTTGACCTTCATTAATACGTACACCAATAGATGACAATGCGTGGTGACCCCCGCCGGGGAATGTGTTGTAAATTAGGGTGACGACCCTAATTTGGTGGCATTGGACCTGCACAAGGTATTGCCGAGCGTGACTTGTAACAGTCGAGATCATCTGCATAGTGTACCCTATGATTGGGCGAATACCAATGAGTGATTTGTAGACCCGAGGTTCAATTTGATAAGATCAAGATTTGTGAGCTATTCCGCTCAATCGCGCAGCGTTTTTATTCCTGATTCGACCTTCTCAGTCTATGAAAACTCCTTCACAACTCGAACTGGACCGAGCCGGAGGGGTGGGACCCACATAGAAGTACCGCAGGTACACTTGCTTCAGCCGCAGATGGACCTGCGGCCAACCGTGGATATTAAAGTCCTGCAAGTTGCTCTCATAAGTCATTTTTAAGTTGCACCGCGAAAGAAATCCGAGAGCTCTTCTTCAGATTTGCTGAGTTCGGGCGACTTTCTGCAAATTCTGTCACCGTACAAGTGTTCTACACTATTATGGTAACGTATGCATGTATTTTTTTCCAGTTTTTATCCGTTGGAAAATGACTTATCACATGAAATGCATCTAAACACATAGTAGTGATTATGTATGCTCAAATTACTTGCTAAAAAAATTCAACATAGTAAGTGTTAGTTTTAAACCATGCTGAACATAATGATGTGAAAAATTTTAACTTTCGAGACAATCAAATTAACACCTTTTTCTGCTATTTCTTATCCTATTTGAGGACAAATGAGTAAAAGGTAAAAAGACAAAGTACTCCTGGTATTGAGGTTAACCTTATGTATTGATGACTTTGATTTTTAATGCATACATTATGTATATGACTTTGGGAAGGTGTGCTACCGAATGGTCACCTAGTCATGCCTATGTGCATGTGGATAGTCCTATTTACAAATGGGACTATGCTAAAAAATTTCACAGTGTAGGCATTTAATTAACCATGAATTTTTATCTTTATTGTAAACATTTGTTAAAGTAGTGCATGCATGCATGTAGTCATAAAATGCATTTTGAAAAGCGCTAAGTTAGAAAATACCACACCCTTTCTGAGGTGATTTGGAGACTTGTTGTCCAGATATTACGGATCCCGATCAGCCGAGAAGCTCCCGTAGGACCACTTCTGGTGTATGGAGGAGGGCTTTTGAAGTGCCTCGACCCTGCTCTATTAGACAGCCTCGTCGGTTGGTGGAGGCGGTGATACGTCCACTCCAGGTTGATGTGACGGATGTTGAGGACGAGGACGAGGATGTTCTAATTACGGACCCCGCTCCTGATGCACATGTTCCCCGTAGGGACCTCCCAAGTATTCAGGTGGAAAACCCACAGCTTCTGGGTGATTTAAGCAGACATCCCTCGATGTATTTACACGCCAACGAGGTATGACGTTAGATCTTAATCTTCCTTCTCTCTTGTTGATGAGGAAAAAGTGTTTTGATGTTGATCTACATTTCATGTAGGTTCTCGGGTTTACACAGCCTCGAGGGAACTGGTTTAGCATACACTCTATGTACCAGGCTCTTCATCCTGACTATAGAGCGATTATGCATGACTGGGTATTTGGAGCATTCTTTTTCATCCTTCCCCGCCGTTGTCCCTGGGGTTATCTAAGGGCATTGTCTGAGCAATGGTTTCATCAGACTCAGTCACTCCATTTGTTGGACTATGAGGTGACGATGACGCCGATGGATTGGCGGTTTATCACAGGTATGTAGTTTGGAGGGGCACAAGTGCCTTGTATAGAGAATATTACCCGTACTACCGTCAGATCCTTGCTAGGAGTTCCGGTGGAGGCGCTCAAGGGCAGGACCGTCCGTACGGGTCCTTTAAGCATGGATGCTATGAGTGGGCTTTTGAGTGAACCCATGCCAGATGACGTTAAAGTCAGGGATTATATTCTTCGGCGATTGCTCCTGATAATCATTAGAGGTTGCTTCATAGCAGATAACTCTTCTACGGTTTCGTTCGCTTTGGTCAGCGCCACACGTCATGTGGACCATTTTGGAGGGTATGATTGGGGTTCCTATACATTTGCCTATTTCCTCAGGGCATGCGTATGTGCTCGTAGGGTTTGACTGAGGCTTAGTTAGGATTCTACCCATTTCTACTGGTGAGTATTTCTGTGACACCCCCCAAATCCCGGTACTTCATTACCTCAAGATTTGGTGTTCACGTAATCAAAACATTCATTTCTAACTACCCAATCATAATAGAATGGAATAATAACAGAAAACCTGCCCATACAGGATTAAACTTAAATAAAAGAAATCTCCCAGGTTATCTAACCTTTACAAACATTCATTCATTCATACGGAATAATTAAAATAACATTCATTACAATCTTTAAACAAGTCTGAATATAAACTATTCAATCTATTACTGGTGCTAGGTACATCACCAGTTTCAACCTTAGCTGTAAGAAATTTTACAGGCAAGAGTGAGCAAACAAGGCCCACTTGAAATAACAATAAGTAAATCAGTTAACTTTACATCATGTACCAACATTAGGTTTAATAGAACTAAACAATAAATTCTATTACTTTTTAAAAACTTTAATCAATTACTGAGGGTCTAATGACCACGAATCATGTCCACAGTTATAAGTAATTTTTCAACTTAAACTTTAACAGCCATAAGACTATAAGGACTTCACGTACTTAGGGGGATCAACCCTTCGTACAATGTATTGTGCACAATCATTTCAACGCTAAGCGTAACCTCTTATAAAAGAGTTGTTCTTCTCAGTATTTAGAATACAAGTCCGTACCAAAGTGAGTTTGGTTTGGATACATCATGGGGTAATTTAGAATTCAACGGTAATCAACTATGGGTTAGTTGATTACAAACAACATAACTGTATACTATGGAATAATCATAGTTGAATTGATATTTATAAACTAACATCATGCTTTAGGAATAATTTAATAGCATAATCATGGAATAATCATAACATGCATCCTCATAAACCAATAGATACACGAGCTTAATCAACAATAAATAATCTAACTCTACGAAAGTGTAAAGTTAGCAATTTGTACACTTGAAATGGAATTAAAGCGATAATGTGTTTAACGAATTCAAACTTGCACAATGAAGTTTTGAGTTAGAGAACTTGCATAAGTATAACATAACAGTGAAAAGTAACCTTGCTGAATAATAAAGTAGAAAAGGTTAGGGAACTTGCCTCGCGTGTAGGTTAAACAATTACTATTCACGGTGACCCCAAGTCCTACACATACCATATGCATTGACAATACACATTAGTTACACTAACATTACCTTTATGAGTTCCTTTAATACTCTTAGTATAGCTACTAACTAAGTTTAAGTTTAAACAACAACACATCTTTCATGAACATTATTTTTTTTAGCTTTATTACAACTACTTAAATGATCATGCCATTGCACCACGTGTACATTAACAACTTAATACAACATCCTAATACATGTTCAACATGTTATCATTAAGTTATACTAATATCCAAAGGGTTGCACTTGCATTCGTGCATCCCGACACCCTCCGATTGGCTCCAAATACACAATAGTCCTAAAGATGGCCATTTTTACTACTGTTAAAGACCTCAAATAAAAAAACTTAAAGAATTAAAGTTGTAGGTCTACTCGTCCTCTTTCCGAATCATCTTGAATTACCTAAATCGGAGTTCGTATGAAAACGTTATGGCCATTTTACTACAGGAGGTCAAAACTGCCCAACTAGGCCACTTTTCCGACGCCGGGGCGCGGAACAGTGGCGCTGGGGCACGAGCATCGGCGCTGGGGCGCGAACATCAGCGCTGGGGCGCGAGCTTCAGTGCTGGGGCGCGAGCATCAGCGCTGGGGCGCGAGCTTCAGCGCTGGGCGCGAGCTACGGGCCCATTTTTGACGCTGGGGCGCGAACCTTGGCGCCAGGGCGCGAGAATTGGCGCTGGGGCGTGAATTTTGACGCTGGGGCGCCGAAACCCAGAGAAACCAACCACGAAGAACAGAGCCAAAACTACTGTCTTAATTTCTTAACAACAATTCACCCCAACAACATGTATAAATAATATAACTTACACATAATTGCTATCAATCATCCATATATCCATCACCAATCATTAATTATCAATACCAAAAACTAATTCTTTGAAACACTGTGTTTTAAAGTACAAATCCATTGATGAAATATAAATTACAGTGAACGAAAATTTCCACTGTTATCAACAAATTTTGATTCCTTTGAAATACAACTATACCAACATAACAAATTAACATGTATAGTTTAATTCCTCAGTTAGCATACAATTTATAGAATCACATACAAATACTAAATTAACACAACTTAAACCATAATTTTAGAAAATTAAATACTAGAATAACATATTTTAAAACCCAAAAACTCCATTTTTGATATTTTTCATAAAAATCAACACTGTGATTTTGTTATTCAACCAAGACAGAAATTTCAAAGCATCATAATTATGTTTTTACATCCTCTAACAATTCTAACAATCAATTTATCCATTTAACAACAATTAAAACCTTAATTTCTATTTTAAAATAGCCATATTCATACATATTGTCATATGAACACTCTGTAATATATTTTCTTCCACAAAACACATATATGCATGAAATAATTTCTCTATAATCATATATAAGTTCATAGAACAACCATAAAATCAATAATCATGCTAAACCATATACATAACAACAATTTATCTTTTATAAAATTTTCACAGAGACTTTTTGGGAAGAAAAAAAAACTTTTAGAGCTTACAAAAGAAAAGATGGCCTACCTTGGATTATGAAGAAGATGATACTCTACTCTTTGATTATCAAGCCTTTTCTCCAAAACCTGAAAAATAACTCTCAATTCTCTCAAAATCCTCTCAAACCTTTCTCTGTGTTCTTCTTCTTCTCTATTTTCCTTCTTCTGAACTCTTTTCTCTCTCTAACATACGTACTAAAATATAACGTATATAATTATAATTATAATAATTGTATATTATAAATATAAGATATATAACTGACATCAGTTAAAGGTTTTGAAAATTAAAAGCCATAAGGCTTGTTTGGTTAGTCTAAATAAAATAACTCATTAATCTTTATGCCTTGTTTGGTAAAACTCAATTAGATAAAGAGTTATTATGCCATAAGACATGTTTGGTAAAACCACATTAAACTCTTTTAATTTATTTTGGTAACTCCTATATAGCAAGGTTATTAGTCACACCTTTATTAAATTAATAAATCAATTAAACGTTAATCTACTAAATTACTTTAACACATAAACAATTATAATTCTTTTTACAATTATAATTTCATTTAATCAACTAACATTTCAAACTACAATTTCTCATTTAAATATTATTATTTATTTAAAATCATTATAAGCTCTCTAGCTTATTAAATTAAACTCCATTATTATAAAATCTCATAATAATTAATTTATTTAGCTCCTTAATTATTTACTCAACAAATAATTAATTAAATGACATCAACTCAAATTGCCATATAATTCAATAAATATTTAATATTGCCAATAAATATTTAATATTTAATATTTAATTATTTATTCAACAAATAATTAAATAAACCACATCACTAAAATTGAACAATTATTTATTCAACAATAACATATCCAATAAATATTTATATAAATCAATAAATATTTATAACTTACATTTAAAAAATATGGAATGTTACAATTTCTCTTGTCGTTTCCCATGTATAAATTAAGAGTGTTTACTGACCGCAGATGTTTGCCTTTGTGTTGGCAGTTTTGAGCCTATGAGAGGCTTCTATGTTTGCGCCCTGTGAGCGTGTTAAGTTTAGATACCAATCCACAAGGACGACGATGGCATTATTCCATATTGGTGGAGGTCCCTGTAGCTGAGGGTTTCACTCATTGCCACCTACAGCTAGAGTTGTTGACAGCTGATATTATTACATGGATTCCATATTCTGGGGAGCACTTGGCCATCAGTTTTGAGGATGGGTACCCGACTGGCGTCGAGTATGTGATCTCCACCCGGAGAGTTCCTCTTTTTACAGATGAAGGATGGGAGCTCAATTTATGAGAGCATACTATTTGGAGCACCATAGGAGAGATTCGTATGCCGATCTTGCCTCCTGTCAGGCGTCACTGGCCTGTATCACAGTCACCCTCCATTGACATCCCATTATTGGGGGTTGACGGTTTTGCATTATCAGAAGCCCCTGCACTCAGGAGATATTCCAGCATTGGTGGTTCCCTCGCACTATTGGAGCCCAGACCCGTGCCACTCAGTTCATGGTGGATATGGTTCCAGGATCCGTGATGATAACGGATTGGCTAGCATGTGTCTGAGATCCGACTCATGTGACATAGATTAATAGTTTGACCCAGTGACTGGACCGGGCACATTTCTTTATCTGGCATTTGGGCAGAGATCCAGCAGAGGCAGATTCGTTTGATCCTTCCAACTCAGGCGCTGGCCCCTCAGATGACCCATTTGGCTTTGTCGGCGCAGATCCTCCTTTGTATAAGCCTGATGTAATAACCTGATATATTCTATATAAATAAATATGAAATTTTGCATATTAACTTTTTTATTATTTTAAAGATGAGAATATTTGCCAAGTAATGTGTATGTATTATATATGTGATAAATAAAATTTATTTATTACATGAATAATTTCAAATAATTTTATTTTAGAATTATTGATCATTATAAAGTATATTCTTATAATAATTAATTTTATAGTAGAAATGTTTTATTAATTATTTTCTATGAAAATATGACTTTGTATTCTTTAAATAACATATAAAATGATAATTGGAATTATTATAATTACTATTTTATTATGTGAATTTTAGTTCAAATTATTAAGTTAATTATTTTAACTTAATTCATGATGTTATACATGAAAGATAAATCAGATATGGAATCCAAACCCTAATTTTGGCTTTTGAGCAATGAATGAGAATAATAATGTTATATTAGTTATAATATTATTTGTTAACGTTATAAATATATACTGTATATGTGTAGACTGATATTGGTTAGTCAATTATGGGGTATCACAACAAATCCTAGTATTACTGTCATAAACCATAATTGGAAACTCTAAATTGGAATTTAAGATCGGTCAGAAATGGTGTTATATGAATTATTTTGCATATTATAGAATTTCTGTTTATTAGGAAAATCCTAATTAATATTTGAAAACCCTAATTTATTAATTAGGAACCCTAATTGCTAAAATTAGAAACCCTAATTACTATTTTAGTAAATTAATTTATTAATTTGGGAACCCTAATGATATTTAGGAACCTTAATTATTTAAAACCCTAATTTCTATTAAAAACCCTAATTTAATTAGTGTGTTTTAAATTAAAATTTTATTACACTTTAATTTTTAATTTTTTAAACCCTTGTAATTATTTGGGAAACTTTAAGATGTAAAATGTAGTGATTAAACCCTAGATTCAAGCACCTTGGACAAGAATACCCTTAAAATTAAAACATAAATTACCACTTTACCCTTTTTATCCCATTTGGTGAATTATTGTTACACAAATCTTATCAAATCTTGCAAGCCATCCTAGTCTACCTAGCTATAACCCTACAAGCTACAAATCTCAGCCATGTGATCAACCAAGTTCATTGTATACAAGTTTATATAGAATTCAAGAGAGAGAAAGTGCACATTTAGCCTAAATTATTCACAACTTTCATCCTAGAACTCCTCTCTCTAAAACCCACGAGATTACCTTGCTAGATCAGTTATAAATCAAGCCCCACTATCACACTTAACAAATCAGAAGCATAGAAATCAAATTTGTTCATAGTAAGGTATGAACCCTATTTTTTAATTTGACCTTGATCAAAGTGTTAGATGTTTGTTTTTTTGTGTTAATCATGTAGTACGTAGTATATAATGATGATATTGGTTGCTAGATGTTAGATCCATAACATCTAGAGGCTCGGATTTGAAGTTTTTAAAAATCTGGAAAACTTTATTTTTGTGTCTAACAATCGAATGTCAGGTCTGATAGATCTCTGGCTGTTAATGATTTTAGTGTTTGTAATGTTTGAAAATGTAGTGTGCTATGAGGTCTGTAATCTAGAACTTGTAGTAATACCAGATCATGTTTAGAATGTCAGATAAACATGGTTAAAGGTCGTTGACCAACCATGATTTTCTAAAATCTGGAAAACCTAGAATGTGCCCAGAACAGTATGACAACATGTTCATAGCCCCAGATCTTTTAGTTGTTAAGTGTTATAATGATGTGTTTGTATCCAGTTTATAGCTTGTCATATATACTATATATTTGTGAATTTAGATCCTTTAAACAATCAACTAATCAAACGTAGTGGACGGTCAAACTTGACCATCCGATCATGACTTGCATTTCTGGGAATTTCCAGAAACATGAAGAACAGCTTTCTGACATAGGTTGACCGAATTAGATCTTTTAACTATGATGTTGAGTTACTGATTTGTTGTTATAGTAATGTTCCTTATGATGTATACTATATATTTGAACCATTAAACGACATAAATCATGAACATAACATAAAGGAAATCGAGCATGAAAGTGATAGGATGAACTGATGGGTTTCTGGGAAAACCCAGAAACGTTCTAACGAGAATTTGTTGAGCCCAGATCTTTTTGATTAATTACTGTTAGACTTGAAAATGGCTTGAATCATGTTCTCCGTTGGTTACTTTAGAAAATCCGACGTTTAGAACACATTTACCTTGAACATATTTCATGATAGAGGGCCATCAAAAGCGTTGACCGGCCACGACTTTATTTTCTGGGCAGCCCAGAAACGTCAAGAACAGCTCTGGCAGCTTGTTCTTGAGCTTAAATCTTGCAGATGATGTATGTTTTGACCATGTTTGTTGTTAGATTGTGTATTATTACATCAGTACTATAATATCTAACCATTAACTAGACCAGAAACACATTACACAATAAATGATTGATGGTCAAACAAGCAAGCTCAGGCACTGACTTTGAATGCCTAGGTTTCTCAAGAACACCTAAGGCGACACTTACTAAAGCCAAAGGGCTTTAGCAACATAATTATTATAATTAATTAATTTAATTTCTAAAAATCATTTAAAAATAGTAAATAAATTCTGAAAATTACAAAAATAATTTTAAAATTTATTTTAAGTTATAAAAATTAACTTTTAATAATTTGGCATATTTTTCATAAATATTAATAATTTTTTGGATATTTTTGGTATCTGAATTATTTAATAAATGCATTAAATAAATTAATTAAAAAAAATTTTATTGTATTAAAAATCATTTTAAATAATAATAAGGTATTTAATAATATTTTAAGTTAGAAAACAAAACTTTTAATATTTCAAGATAAGTTTCATTAATTATTAAATATTAATGATATTAGATTTATTTAGTAATTATATTAAATAAATTAATTAAAAATGTAACGCCCCAAAATAGGTCCATTCCATCCAACCCATTTTGAGTCGCCAAATACATGGTACAGATAACAACTACAACTTTATTACAACAATTGTCGTGCAAAATACAACAACACATGCTATGAGTTTGGGTACAAATATATACCAACTGTGACTCATGTCCTAACTTTGGATAGCACGTCACAATGACACCTTACATAAAGGTATAGTCAAAAACTGTTTTAGAAATTAGAATCTTTGGGAAGTGCTCAAGGAAACCCTCGTACATGGGAGGCCATACTTCTAGGTTACGATAGATATCATATGGCCACAAAATTATCCTTGGTTGACCCAATAGACCCCAAAAAAAAATAAGAAGGTTACTATCATATTCTTCCCAATGGCGAGTCTTCTCCTGACATATCATTATCTACACTGTCTCTAACTGAGAATTATACTTCAAACAAATACCAAGATTATATAGGTAGTGCTCGTAGATATACTCGGCAAGTGGGTGTGCACAACCATGTCTTATAATGACACGAGATTGCATATCATTAGACATCTTGTATGATAGTGGCAAAACACCCTTTCAACGTTGGGTTCGCCTCACCCTAGATGATTCACCAAATATAACTACTAAATGATGACCACCGTTCTATTCTCCTGTTACCCCCGCTCGATCCAGCTACACTCTTATTACCTGAAAGGAATTGTGAAAAAGAAGGGTGAGCACAACTAGCTCAGTAAAGAATATCATGACTAAAGATAATTAAATTATCAATAGCCTTCAACAGAAGTAAATCAGAGATTTAGAACATATGGTAGATGGTAAAAATTTTCAACCATAGTTGCAGCGGAACGAGCAATCCATTAGAAGAGTCAAATAGACTATAAAGTCTATTATCTTCTCTATGTTAAAAGTCCACCAACAATATTTTATCCCTGTAACATCAATCAACAATTTCTGTCCACAATCACATGTATAACTCATAATCATAATTGTAGTTCTAAATTCCTCTTCTCATCCAGAACAAAGATAATTTTCATCACTTGTCTTTACCTGAAACATCAAAGATCATGGTTATACCAAATCATAGTTCATGTTCATAATCATACTAATAATTTCATCTTTGCACTACGGGCCAAAGATATTCATCAACAACTCATCTTTGCACTACAGGCCAAAGATATTCCTCAACAGCTTATATTTGCACTACAAGCCAAATATATTATTATCTCAAAGAAATATATAATCATTTCAGAATTTATATAACCAATAATTATAACTATGTTGATCATTTCACCTTTGCACTTAAGCTAAAGATATTCAATTATAAATTCAATGGTCATGATCATACCAGTCAACAATTCAACTTTGCACTACTGGCCAAAGAGAACCTATAGTCATGATCATACCAATAATCTACCCATCTTTACACTCCAGTGAAAGAGAATTTCAATATCATGGTTATAAAAATGTTATATATGATAATAAAATCAATATAATCAATACATAGTTTTAATCTCTAGAGTAATTGTAAGACCCCAAATTATTAATAAATAAAATTTAAATTCCCTCTATTTATTATTTTGAAATAGTAAGTGTTAAATTGATTAATGAGGTTAGTTATGGGTAAACTGCGCAAATATTTCAAATAAGCAAGTGGTTATAAAATATTCATTGTTGTCGGGGAATATTCTTCCTGTCGGGGAATATTCGTACGACGGCGCAGTCTTTTGTGGGCCCCATAACGGAAAGCGATTGGATGAAGAAAACGACAAGTATATGTTGTTTATTAATAACGGCGTAGTTGTTACCGTTAATACTGTTGGAATACCCGGTGGTTAAAACACAGTAATACGCGTTGTTACACAGTAGCACACTGTATTGCACCAATTATTGATTCTTACGTAAGAAGGCACTACTCAATAATGGTTACAGTAATTACTGTTTAGTATTTTATTTTATTGATTCAATAATTGCTGCGTTGATATTTTATATTACTGTTGTTTCAATAATTGTCACTACACAGTATTTCCCATTATCAGATCAATAATTCATATTATTTGAATAATATTATTAGATAACATTATTGGCAATGTCTAGAAAGTTCTGTCTAAGGAGAGGTTTGGTCATCTAATTGCGCGCCAGTAAGGAGAAATCCTTATTGGAAAGCCCCCTCTTTCCTGGGAACGGCCTGGTTGTCATAAATGTGATTCTGTAATATTATTTGTGAATAATTAATTATTGATTCATATGATAAGGAAATATTTATTTTTTTGTGGATATAAATGAGGGATATATTTTTGTCGTTAAAAATGAAGGAGTTAATGTTGAGATTTTTATCAGTATTTTTGTCGGAATGGAGGTATTAAAAATCAGGGTTTTTGAGATATTTTGCGGGGGTTATAATTTTTAATCCGACCGTTGGATCGTGGTAATTTTTGAATATGTTATACATATATAAGTTGAGTATATGTCCATAAATTTTGAACCGTTAAAAATGAATGTATGATTTATTATGAATTTTACGAGATGACTGGTTCAGAAATTGTTAAATTTTCGGAGTTAATCATTTTGGTAGAAAATTCTAGAATTAGTGGGCCCCACTCTTGGTTGGTGAAGAAATGTGCTGAGATTTTTATTCAAATGTGGTGGGTGGGAATAGTAGCAGGTAAAGCCATCAGGTTGCAGGTTAAGTCTGCTTCGGCGTGCTAACATTTTCCTATAAATAAAGGGCTAAGTTAGAATTGAAAATCACACCAGAAACAAGTTTTCTCTCTTTCTCTCTCTAGATTATTGAGTGTATTTTGTGAGTATTTAGATACTTTAAGAGTTTCTATTCATCAGAGCAAGTGTCTTTCAGCCTTATACCGGTATTCCGACCAGAAGTACTGTCTTTACGAGGTAAGGGATGTTATTTTATTCAAAAATGATATTATTTCTTCAATATCATTATGCCGAAATATTGGTTGGAAATTTTTATCAAATTTGGAACATTCTGGGTACTAGCTTTGATTGTATCCATGTTTTGATCATTCTTGAATTCTACTTCACTATGAATAATTATAAGGTATTTTTGGACATGGATAAATCGAAATACGAATCCTTAATATTTGTTATTTTGTTTCACTGGATTCGTTTTTTTTAAGATATTTTTCATCATCCTCAGTCCTAAATGATGATATTACTGATTATCTTTGGTCGTAGTGCAAAGATGAATGATTAACTGATGAATATCTTTGGCCCGTAGTGCAAAGATGAACAGGTGTTGAGATGAACATGACCGACTGGTGATACAAATAAATATCTTTGGCCTGTAGTGCAAAGATGAATATTTGATTAAAGATGGTTATTGATTGCTGTTACAGGGATAAAATATTGATGATGGACTTTTAAATCTTAGAAGATAGTAGAACTCATTCTCTACTTGACTCTTCTAATGGTTTGTTGTTTCCGCTGCAGTTATTGATTTAAAACTTGTTGTCTATTGTATTCTTATAGATTTTTCCCTGTTGAAGACTAACGATAATTTGTTCTGTATTATCTTAGTCATAATGTTCTTTACTGGGCTAGTTGAGCTCACCCTTTTCCTTTTTGTTCCATTTTTCTCAGGAGGCGCGAATGTAGCGAGTACTAGTCGGGGTATGGAATGATGGTTCTAGAAGTTACTTTAGTAGTCCTCACCATTTTTGTGAAATAATGTATCAATAATTGTAATGAGGACTTATTTGAGTGTGAATATTGTCTAAATGACAATATTTGTATTTAAACTCACAGTTTTTGTGTTGTAATAATAAAGATGTAGTTGTTTCTGTACCATGTATTTTGGCGACTCAGAATGGGTGTTGTATACCTATTTTGGGGGCGTCACAGTTGGTATTAGAGCTTAGGGATATGATCTCTGGCGAAGATCGGGGAATAGAACTAGGAGGGGAGAGACGAATAAATCCTTCGCTAGTGTGTCCTACCTAAGCTTATTTATTGGTCAGTCATAATATAGGGGTATTATGTGATTTGTTAATTTATTTAATTAACCCTTGTTCTATGGCAGTATTTGAGAATGTCGACTGAGAATGTTAACAGTGGAGTAAATGAGACCGTGGAGACACCGATGCTTACCAACGAGGAGAACGTACAACAGGCTGGCAATGTTCCTCCTGTGAACAGCACCAATGAGCAGATAATGAATGATGGAATGTTTAGAAGTTTTTTTGTAATTCATGCAAAACCAGACGAGGGAGACTCGTGTTCAAAATACAGGAGGAAATGATAGCAATTCACGGTTTGTCACAGCCAAACAGTTCAAAGAATTGGGACCACTAGAATTTAAGGGAAAGCCGGATCCGGTCATGGCGGAAACGTGGGTCAAGCAAATTACCAAGATATTCGATGTCTTGGGATGCACGGAGGAACAGAAGGTTCCATTCGCCACCTTTATGTTCCATGGCGAGGCAGATTACTGGTGGGAGTCTGTGAAGCGTACCCATCCAACCGCACTCAGCATGTCTTGGGAGACATTTCAGAAACTGTTCAATGACAAGTACTTTCCTGAAAGTATTCGTCATATGAAGGAGGTAGAGTTTATTAGACTGGAATAACATGACGGTGTCTCAGTACGAGGCGAGGTTTGCAGAGTTGTCCAGATTTGCACCTCATTTGGTGGAGAATGAGGAACGTATGACGAGGATGTTTTTGAGAGGTTTGAAACCCGGCATACGTCAATATCTCATTTCTCATAAATTTTCTCTCTATTCAGATGTTGTCAACAGGGCTCAATTATTAGAGCGAGATAATGAGTATGGTCAACTGAGGGACCACAACCAGGATCATATCGGTGACAGTAGTCATCAGAACAATGATAACCAGCGGAGAAAGAAAAATACAGACAAGAACGGCAACCACTCTGGTGGTAATCATGGCTATGAAAATAGAAGAAGCAAGTCGGGAGGAGATTTTAAAAAGAGGAGATTCAACAATGACAATACGAAGACGTCAGCACCAGCAGCAACTGGTTCCAAGGGAGGAGAACAACCACCGATTATATGCTATAAGTGCGGAAAAGAAGGACATATCAGCCCAAACTGCCCACAACAGTTTAAGGTATGTTATAATTGTGGAAAGGAAGGACATATCGCTCGAGATTGCACTATAGCAAAACCAAGTCCAGCGGGGATGGTGACTCAAAAAGCTGTCCCAGAAAAGATCAAGTCAACGGTTCTTGGAAGAGCATTTGTCGTGACTAGTCAACATGCGAGGAACCCAAACGAGGTGATCACGGGTAAGCTAATCATAAATTCATGCGAAGTTTATACCTTATTAGATACCGGTTCTACCCATTCATTTATCTCTCCTGCTTGTGCTCAACGTTTAAACTTGACTCCGGAGAAGTTAGACTTTGATTTATCTGTGGAGACTCCGTTAGGAGAAACTTTCATCACATCCACTGTTTATAAATCTTGTGTGATCCAAGTTGGCACCATCACCTTACCTGTTGACCTTATCTCTTTAAAGATACTTGCTTTTGATGTGATTTTAGGGATTGATTGGCTAACTACTCATCATGCCAAAATTGATTATTTTGGTAAGGTTGTTAGTTTTCATATTCCTAACCAACCTGTTGTACGAATTCAAACAACTAAGCCATTAAAATCAATCACTGTTATATCAAGCCGTAAAGCCATTCGTTTATTAAAAAATGGATGTCAAGCTTTCTTAGCCCATGTTATGGATTTGAATAAAGACACGTCAAATTTGAATAATATTCCTGTTGTTATTGACTTTCCTGACGTATTTCCTGAAGAACTTCCCGGTCTATCCCCGGAACGAGAAATTGAATTCTTTATTGATCTTGAACCTGGTACAAAGCCCATTTCTAAAACCCCATATCGAATGGCTCCTATTGAACTTCAGGAGTTAAAGGTCCAACTACAAGAGTTGTTGGACATCGGTTTCATTCGTCCTAGTACATCTCTTTGGGGTGCTCCTGTTTTATTTGTAAAGAAGAAAGACGGGAGTATGCGACTTTGTATTGATTACCGGGAATTAAACCATGCCACTATTAAGAATAGGTATCCGCTACCTCGTATTGATGACCTGTTTGACCAGTTACAAGGAGCACAATTCTTTTCAAAGATCGATCTTCGTTCTGGATATCATCAGCTGAAGGTTAAAACTGAGGATATTCCAAAGACTGCCTTCAGAACTCGGTACGGGCATTATGAGTTCCTAGTCATGTCTTTTGGATTGACTAATGCTCCTGCGGCTTTCTTGGATATGATGAACCGAGTATTCAAAGATTATTTGGATCAGTTCGTTGTTGTCTTTATTGATGACATCCTCATATATTCCAAAAGTCGTGAAGATCATGAGCATCATTTGAAGCTGGTACTCCAAAGGCTGCGTGAAAATAAGTTATATGCTAAGTTGAAGAAATGCGAGTTCTGGCTTGAGGAAGTAGCTTTCCTAGGGCACGTGGTGTCAAAACATGGAGTATCTGTTGACCCGACGAAGATTGAAGCAATACAAAGTTGGGAGCAACCAAAGACGGTGACCGAAGTACGTAGCTTTTTGGGTTTAGCTGGTTATTATCGGAGATTCGTGGAAGGGTTTTCTCGAATCGCTACCCCGTTAACTCAGCTGACTCGGAAAGATATCAAATTCGTATGGAGCGAGGAATGCGAGAAGAGTTTTCAAGAGCTTAAGAGGAGACTCATTTCGGCACCTGTTCTGACAATACCATCTGGTTCGGATGGATTTGTTATCTACAGTGATGCTTCAGGCAAAGGGTTAGGATGTGTTCTCATGCAACATGGGAAAGTCATAGCCTATGCCTCGCGATAACTCAAAGAATATGAGAGGAATTATCCTACTCATGATTTGGAGTTGGCGGTAGTAGTTTTCGCGTTGAAGATCTGGAGACACTACCTGTATGGGGAGAAAGTGGAGATCTATACAGATCATAAAAGCCTCAAATATTTCTTCACCCAAAAAGAACTCAACATGCGGCAACGACGTTGGCTCGAGCTGTTGAAAGATTACGATCATACCATCCAATATCATCATGGAAAAGCAAACGTAGTAGCTGACGCATTGAGTAGAAGATCATATGCGGGTACGAGTGCAATGTTGTTAACACAAAGGCCCATTTTGTATGACTTGCAAAGGATGGGGATAGAGATGAAGGCTCCAAGTACCCACATGATGATATCAAATATACGAGTAGAACCGACTTTAATCGATAAAGTTAAAGCTGCTCAAGCTACGGACATAGAGCTGATGCGTATGAAGAAGAAAGTGCAAGAAGGTTCTATTCCAGAAGCAAGAATCGATGAAGAAGGAATACTTCGAGTCCACTCCAGACTTTGTGTTCCTAACAATTCTGATTTGAAGTACAAGATCATGATGGAAGCACACAATACACCATTTGCAATCCATCCTGGAAGTACCAAAATGTATCGTGATCTTCGACATACATTTTGGTGGAATAATATGAAGAGAGAGATTGCAAAGTTTATCTCGAGGTGTTTAACTTGTCAACGTGTAAAGGCGGAACATCAAGTGCCAAAGGGTCCATTGCAACCACTTGAGATTCTGAAATGGAAGTGGGAACACATTACCATGGATTTCGTTACGGGTCTTCCCACGGTTTCTCAAGGCATAAATGCTATTTGGGTTATTGTTGATAGATTAACCAAGTCTGCTCATTTCTTGCCGATACGGGAGACTTATTCCCTTGAACGTCTTGCTCGTATATACGTAGATGAGATTGTGAGACTGCATGGCATGCCAGTATCCATAGTTTCGGATCGTGACCCAAGATTCACTTCAAGATTTTGGGTTAGCTTGCAAAAAGCTATGGGCACAGATTTACGATTTAGTTCGGCATACCATCCTCAAACGGACGGACAATCAGAGAGGACTATTCAAACTCTTGAAGATCTATTAAGACTTTATGTCCTAGATTTCAAAGGGAGTTGGGATAAGTACCTACCATTGGTGGAATTCTCTTACAATAACAGTTATCAGGCAAGTATAGGTGTGGCCCCATTTGAAGCATTATATGGACGAAAGTGTCGCTCTCCAGTATGCTGGGACGAGGTGGGTGAAGCAACATTGTTGGGACCAGAGTTGGTACGCATGACTACAGAGAAGATCCAAATGATTCGACAACGTATACAAACGGCACAGGATCGACAAAAGAGTTATGCGGATCTTCATCGAAAGGACGTGGAATTTGACATTGGGGATCATGTATTGTTGCGTGTGGCTCCATGGAAAGGAGTTACAAGATTTGGGAAGAGAGGAAAGCTTAATCCACAATTTATTGGTCCATTTCAGATTCTTGACCGAGTAGGAAATGTAGCCTATAGACTCGCGTTACCTCCAAGTATGTCTCGTGTTCATAATGTTTTTCATATATCTGTGTTACGTAAATATGTGAAAGACCTAGACCACGTTATTGAGTTAGAACCAGACGAGATAGCTGAAGACTTAACGTACGAAAAGGTACCTGTCAAGATCTTGGATAGAAAGGAGCATGTCCTACGCACGAAGGTCATACTACAAGTTAAAGTTTTGTGGAGAAACCATGCTATTGAGGAAATGACCTGGGAGTTGGAAACGGAAATGAAAGCGAGGTATCCTCATCTTTTCGAAATACCAGGTACGTACGTCAATTTCGAGGACGAAATTTCATAAGAAGGGGAGGTTGTAAGACCCCAAATTATTAATAAATAAAATTTAAATTCCCTCTATTTATTATTTTGAAATAGTAAGTGTTAAATTGATTAATGAGGTTAGTTATGGGTAAAATGCGCAAATATTTCAAATAAGCAGGTGGTTATAAAATATTCATTGTTGTCGGGGAATATTCATTTGATCGTGGAATATTCTTCCTGTCGGGGAATATTCGTACGACGGCGCAGTCTTTTGTGGGCCCCATAACGGAAAGCGATTGGATGAAGAAAATGACAAGTATATGTTGTTTATTAATAACGGCGTAGTTGTTACCGTTAATACTGTTGGAATACCCGCTGGTTAAAACACAGTAATACGCGTTGTTACACAGTAGCACACTTTATTGCACCAATTATTGATTCTTACGTAAGAAGGCACTACTCAATAATTGTTACAGTAATTACTGTTTAGTATTTTATTTTATTGATTCAATAATTGCTGCGTTGATATTTTATATTACTGTTGTTTCAATAATTGTCACTACACAGTATTTCCCATTATCAGATCAATAATTCATATTATTTGAATAATATTATTAGATAACATTATTGGCAATGTCTAGAAAGTTCTGTCTAAGGAGAGGTTTGGTCATCTAATTGCGCGCCAGTAAGGAGAAATCCTTATTGGAAAGCCCCCTCTTTCCTGGGAACGGCCTGGTTGTCATAAATGTGATTCTGTAATATTATTTGTGAATAATTAATTATTGATTCATATGATAAGGAAATATTTATTTTTTTGTGGATATAAATGAGGGATATATTTTTGTGGTTAAAAATGAAGGAGTTAATGTTGAGGTTTTTATCAGTATTTTTGTCGGAATGGAGGTATTAAAAATCAGGGTTTTTGAGATATTTTGCGGGGGTTATAATTTTTAATCCGACCGTTGGATCGTGGTAATTTTTGGATATGTTATACATATATAAGTTGAGTATATGTCCACAAATTTTGAACCGTTAAAAATGAATGTATGATTTATTATGAATTTTACGAGATGACTGGTTCAGAAATTGTTGAATTTTCGGAGTTAATCATTTTGGTAGAAAATTCTAGAATTGGTGGGCCCCACTCTTGGTTGGTGAAGAAATATGCTGAGATTTTTATTCAAATGTGGTGGGTGGGAATAGTAGCAGGTAAAGCCATCAGGTTACAGGTTAAGTCTGCTTCGGCGTGCTAACATTTTCCTATAAATAGAGGGCTAAGTTAGAATTGAAAATCACACCAGAAACAAGTTTTCTCTCTTTCTCTCTCTAGATTGTTGAGTGTATTTTGTGAGTATTTAGATACTTTGAGAGTTTCTATTCATCAGAGCAAGTGTCTTTCAGCCTTATACCGGTATTCCGACCAGAAGTACTGTCTTTACGAGGTAAGGGATGTTATTTTATTCAAAAATGATATTATTTCTTCAATATCATTATGCTGAAATATTGGTTGGAAATTTTTATCAAATTTGGAACTTTTCACGTCGGAGTTACTATTCACGAGTTACTATTCACCAAAAAATAAAATTTTCTTCTTTTCGTCCAAAATATCTATTCTGGGTACTAGCTTTGATTGTATCCATGTTTTGATCATTCTTGAATTCTACTTCACTATGAATAATTATAGGGTATTTTTGGACATGGATAAATCGAAATACGAATCCTTAATATTTGTTATTTTGTTTCACTGGATTCGTTTTTTTTAAAAATATTTTTCATCATCCTCAGTCCTAAATGATGATATTACTGATTATCTTTGGCCGTAGTGCAAAGATGAATGATTAACTGATGAATATCTTTGGCCCGTAGTGCAAAGATGAACAGGTGTTGAGATGAACATGACCGACTGGTGATACAAATAAATATCTTTGGCCTGTAGTGCAAAGATGAATATTTGATTAAAGATGGTTATTGATTGCTGTTACAGGGATAAAATATTGATGATGGACTTTTAAATCTTAGAAGATAGTAGAACTCATTCTCTACTTGACTCTTCTAATGGTTTGTTGTTTCCGCTGCAGTTATTGATTTAAAACTTGTTGTCTATTGTATTCTATTAGATTTTTCCCTGTTGAAGACTAACGATAATTTGTTCTGTATTATCTTAGTCATAATGTTCTTTACTGGGCTAGTTGAGCTCACCCTTTTCCATTTTGTTCCATTTTTCTCAGGAGGCGAGAATGTAGCGAGTACTAGTCGGGGTATGGAATGATGGTTCTAGAAGTTACTTTAGTAGTCCTCACCATTTTTGTGAAATAATGTATCAATAATTGTAATGAGGACTTATTTGAGTGTGGATATTGTCTAAATGACAATATTTGTATTTAAAATCACAGTTTTTGTGTTGTAATAATAAAGATGTAGTTGTTTCTGTACCATGTATTTTGGCGACTCAGAATGGGTGTTGTATACCTATTTTGGGGGCGTCACAGTAATATTCATAAATCAACTATAATTTGGTTAGAAAAAGAAACCAATTTTGTAGTGAATAGTACCCGTGAATAGTAACTCGTGAATAGTAATTCATGAATAGTAATTCGTGAACTCATGAATAGTAACCCGTCGTGAATAGTAACTCGTGAATAGTAACTCATGTATAGTAACTCGTAAATAGTAACTCGTAAATAGTAACTCGTGAATAGTAACTCATGAATAGTAACTCGTCAATAGTAACTCATGAATAGTAACCCCGACATAAAAAGTTTTAAATTTGATAAAAATTTCCAACCAATATTTCGGCATAATGATATTGAAGAAATAATATCATTTTCGAATAAAATAACATCCCTTACTATCCCTTACCTCAAAAGAGCAGTACTCCTGACTGGAATAACGCTGAACGAACTTGCACCGTATAGCAACACTCAAGATATCAAAATACTCACAAGAATACACTCGATAATATAGAGAGAGAAATAGAGAGAAAACTTCAGTTTCTGGTGTAATTTTCAATTCTAACCTAAGCACCCTATTTATAGGAAAATGCTTAGAACACCAAAGCAGAAAATTGAATATAATAATAATATATTTATATAATTTTCCTTAGCCCACCATTTTGACCAAAGAAATTAGCCACACATGTGCCAAAAGCAACAAAAACGTTTTTCTAACAAAAAGTACTTAAAACTCCAAAAATCAATTCAGACCCGATATACTGAAACTTCAATAATTCACAATAAATAGTCCTTTTATCAGAAAAATTCAAATCTCACAACTTTCTATAGAAATTCCATTATCTACAACTTTGCAGAAGAAAGTTTTTCCAAATTCTAAACAGAAATTGACCGAAATCCACAAACGGACGATTTTACAGGCTATAATCAAATTTCAGTCAAGAATTGTGTCCACCAGCACACAAAACATGTGTTAAATATTTAATCCAACAAAAATACTCTTCCTCCTCATTTATTCATATATCCCACATTCATTATAAAATATCACCACTAATATATTATTAAAATAATATATTTAATTGAATTATTTTATCAGAAAAAAATAAAATATTAATTTACAACAATTGTCTCATTAAAAATTTTTCTCCATCTATATCCACATAAAATCAATATTTTTCCTTATCATATAAATCAATAATTAATTATTCACAAATAATATTACAGAATCACAGTACTGGCAACCAGGCCATTCTTAGGAAAGAGGGAGCTTTCCAATAAGGATTTCTCCTTACTGGCGCGCAATTAGATGACCAAACCTCTCCTTAGACAGAACTTTCTAGACATTGCCAATAATGTTATCTAATAATATTATTCAGATAATATGAATTATTGCTTCGATAATAGAAAATACTGTGTAGTGACAATTATTAAAACAACAGTAATATAAAATATCAACGCAGCAATTATTAAATCAATAAAATAAAATACTGAACAGTAATTACTGTAACAATTATTGAGTAATGCCTTCTTACGTAAAAATCAATAATTGGCGCAATACCGTGTGCTACTGTGCAACAACGCGTATTACTGTGTTTTAACCACCGGGTATTCCAACAGTATTAACGGTAACAACTACGCCGTTATTTATAAATAACTTACTCTTGTCGTTTTCTTCATCTAATCGCTTTCCGTTATGGGGCCCACAAAAGGCTGCGCCGTCGTATGAATATTCTCCGACAGTAAGAATATTCTACGATCAAACGAATATTCCCCGACAACAATGAATATTTTATAACCACTTGTGTATTTCGAAAAAAAATTCATATATCACCCTTAACTTTAACATTTATCAATTTAACCATTTACTAAATAGTAATTATAAGAAAAATTGAATACTTTTATTTCATAAAATTCGGGGTCTTACAATACAGTAAGAATATTCTACGATCAAACGAATATTCCCCGACAACAATGAATATTTTATAACCACTTGTGTATTTCGAAAAAAAATTTATATATCACCCTTAACTTTAACATTTATCAATTTAACCATTTACTAAATAGTAATTATAAGAAAAATTGAATACTTTTATTTCATAAAATTCGGGGTCTTACAATCTCCACTCCTTATGAAATTTCGTCCTCAAAATTTACGTACCTGGTATTTCAAAGAGTTGAGAATACCTTGCTTTCATTTCAGATTCCATCTTTCCTGTCATCATAATTTCTTCATTGCTCATCTCCTGTATTTCAGATATCATTCTAGAATACAGCTTCAAAACAAAGGTTAATTGAACAAATTAACATATCACATAATATCCCGATATTATGACTGACCAACAAATAAGCTTAGGTAGGACACACTAGCGAAGGATTTACTCGTCTCTCTCCTCCTAGTCCTATTCCCCGATCTCCGCCAGAGATCATATCCCTAAGCTCTGATACCAAATGTAACGCCCCAAAATAGGTTCATTCCATCCAACCCATTTTGAGTCGCCAAATACATGGTACAGATAACAACTACAACTTTATTACAACAATAGTCGTGCAAAATACAACAACACATATGCTATGAGTTCGGGTACAAATATATACCAACTGTGACTCATGTCCCAACTTTGGATAGCACGTCACAATGACACCTTACATAAAGGTATAGTCAAAAACTGTTTTAGAAATTAGAATCTTTGGGAAGTGCTCAAGGAAACCCTCGTACATGGGAGGCCATGCTTCTAGGTTACGATAGATATCATATGGCCACAGAATTATCCTTGGTTGACCCAATAGACCCCAAAGGAAAATAAGAAGGTTACTATCATATTCTTCCCAATGGTGAGTCTTCTCCTGACATATCATTATCTACACTGTCTCTAACTGAGAATTATACTTCAAACAAACACCAAGATTATATAGGTAGTGCTCGTAGATATACTCGGCAAGTGAGTGTGCACAACCATGTCTTATGATGACACGAGATTGCATATCATTAGACATCTTGTATGATAGTGGCAAAACACCCTTTCAACGTTGGGTTCGCCTCACCCTAGATGATTCACCAAATATAACTACTAAATGATGACCACCGTTCTATTCTCCTGTTACCCCCGCTCGACCCAGCTACACTCTTATTACCTGAAAGGAATTGTGAAACAGAAGGATGAGCACAACTAGCTCAATAAAGAATATCATGACTAAAGATAATTAAATTATCAATAGCCTTCAACAGAAGTAAATCAGAGATTTAGAACATATGGTAGATGGTAAAAATTTTCAACCATAGTTGCAGCGGAACGAGCAATCCATTAGAAGAGTCAAATAGACTATAAAGTCTATTATCTTTTCTATGTTAAAAGTCCACCAACAATGTTTTATCCCTGTAACATCAATCAACAATTCCTGTCCACAATCACATGTATAACTCATAATCATAATTGTAGTTCTAAATTTCTCTTCTCATCCAGAACAAAGATAATTTTCATCACTTGTCTTTACCTGAAACATCAAAGATCATGGTTATACCAAATCACAGTTCCTATTCATAATCATACTAATAATTTCATCTTTGCACTACGGGCCAAAGATATTCATCAACAACTCATCTTTGCACTACAGGCCAAAGATATTCCTCAACAGCTCATATTTGCACTACAAGCCAAATATATTATTATCTCAAAGAAATATATAATCATTTCAGAATTTATATAACCAATAATTATAACCATGTTGATCATTTCACCTTTGCACTTAAGCTAAAGATATTCAATTATAAATTTAATGGTCATGATCATATCAGTCAACAATTTAACTTTGCACTACTGGCCAAAGAGAACCTATAGTCATGATCATACCAATAATATATCCATCTTTACACTCCAGTGAAAGAGAATTTCAACATCAGGGTTATAAAAATGTTATATATGATAATAAAATCAATATAATCAATACATAGTTTTAATCTCTAGAGTAATTGTAAGACCCCAAATTATTAATAAATAAAATTTAAATTCCCTCTATTTATTATTTTGAAATAGTAAGTGTTAAATTGATTAATGAGGTTAGTTATGGGTAAACTGCGCAAATATTTCAAATAAGCAGGTGGTTATAAAATATTCATTGTTGTCGGGGAATATTCGTTTGGTCGTGGAATATTCTTCCTGTCGGGGAATATTCGTACGACGGCGCAGTCTTTTGTGGGCCCCATAACGGAAAGCGATTGGATGAAGAAAACGACAAGTATATGTTGTTTATTAATAACGGCATAGTTGTTACCGTTAATACTGTTAGAATACCCGGTGGTTAAAACACAGTAATACGCGTTGTTACACAGTAGCACACTGTATTGCACCAATTATTGATTCTTACGTAAGAAGGCACTACTAAATAATGGTTACAGTAATTACTGTTCAGTATTTTATTTTATTGATTCAATAATTGCTGCGTTGATATTTTATATTACTGTTGTTTCAATAATTGTCACTACATAGTATTTCCCATTATCAGATCAATAATTCATATTATTTGAATAATATTATTAGATAACATTATTGGCAATGTCTAGAAAGTTCTGTCTAAGGAGAGGTTTGGTCATCTAATTGCGCGCCAGTAAGGAGAAATCCTTATTGGAAAGCCCCCTCTTTCCTGGGAACGGCCTGGTTGTCATAAATGTGATTCTGTAATATTATTTGTGAATAATTAATTATTGATTCATATGATAAGGAAATATTTATTTTTTTGTGGATATAAATGAGGGATATATTTTTGTGGTTAAAAATGAAGGAGTTAATGTTGAGGTTTTTATCAGTATTTTTGTCGGAATGGAGGTATTAAAAATCAGGGTTTTTGAGATATTTTGCGGGGGTTATAATTTTTAATCCGACCGTTGGATCGTGGTAATTTTTGAATATGTTATACATATATAAGTTGAGTATATGTCCACAAATTTTGAACCGTTAAAAATGAATGTATGATTTATTATGAATTTTACGAGATGACTGGTTCAGAAATTGTTGAATTTTCGGAGTTAATCATTTTGGTAGAAAATTCTAGAATTGGCGGGCCCCACTCTTGGTTGGTAAAGAAATATGTTGAGATTTTTATTCAAATGTGGTGGGTGGGAATAGTAGCAGGTAAAGCCATCAGGTTGCAGGTTAAGTCTGCTTCGGCGTGCTAACATTTTTCTATAAATAGAGGGCTAAGTTAGAATTGAAAATCACACCAGAAACAAATTTTCTCTCTTTCTCTCTCTAGATTATTGAGTGTATTTTGTGAGTATTTAGATACTTTGAGAGTTTCTATTCATCAGAGCAAGTGTCTTTCAGCCTTATACCGGTATTCCGACCAGAAGTACTGTCTTTACGAGGTAAGGGATGTTATTTTATTCAAAAATGATATTATTTCTTCAATATCATTATGCCGAAATATTGGTTAGAAATTTTTATCAAATTTGGAACTTTTCACGTCGGGGTTACTATTCATGAGTTACTATTCACGAGTTACTATTCACGAGTTACTATTCACCGAAAAATAAAATTTTCTTCTTTTCGTCCAAAATATCTATTCTGGATACTAGCTTTGATTGTATCCATGTTTTGATCATTCTTGAATTCTACTTCACTATGAATAATTATAAGGTATTTTTGGACATGGATAAATCGAAATACGAATCCTTAATATTTATTATTTTGTTTCACTGGATTCATTTTTTTTAAAAGATATTTTTTATCATCCTCAGTCCTAAATGATGATATTACTGATTATCTTTGGCCGTAGTGCAAAGATGAATGATTAACTGATGAATATCTTTGGCCCGTAGTGCAAAGATGAACAGGTGTTGAGATGAACATGACCGACTGGTGATACAAATAAATATCTTTGGCCTGTAGTGCAAAGATGAATATTTGATTAAAGATGGTTATTGATTGCTGTTACAGGGATAAAATATTGATGATGGACTTTTAAATCTTAGAAGATAGTATAACTTATTCTCTACTTGACTCTTCTAATGGTTTGTTGTTTCCGCTGCAGTTATTGATTTAAAACTTGTTGTCTATTGTATTCTATTAGATTTTTCCCTGTTGAAGACTAACGATAATTTGTTCTGTATTATTTTAGTCATAATGTTCTTTACTGGGCTAGTTGAGCTCACCCTTTTCCTTTTTGTTCCATTTTTCTCAGGAGGCGAGAATGTAGCGAGTACTAGTCGGGGTATGGAATGATGGTTCTAGAAGTTACTTTAGTAGTCCTCACCATTTTTGTGAAATAATGTATCAATAATTGTAATGAGGACTTATTTGAGTGTGGATATTGTCTAAATGACAATATTTGTATTTAAAATCACAGTTTTTGTGTTGTAATAATAAAGATGTAGTTGTTTCTGTACCATGTATTTTGGCGACTCAAAATGGGTGTTGTATACCTATTTTGGGGGCGTCACAGTAATATTCATAAATCAACTATAATTTGGTTAGAAAAAGAAACCAATTTTGTAGTGAATAGTACCCGTGAATAGTAACTCGTGAATAGTAATTCATGAATAGTAATTCGTGAACTCATGAATAGTAACCTGTCGTGAATAGTAACTCATGTATAGTAACTCGTAAATAGTAACTCGTAAATAGTAACTCGTGAATAGTAACTCATGAATAGTAACTCGTCAATAGTAACTCATGAATAGTAACCCCGACATAAAAAGTTTTAAATTTGATAAAAATTTCCAACCAATATTTCGGCATAATGATATTGAAGAAATAATATCATTTTCGAATAAAATAACATCCCTTACTATCCCTTACCTCAAAAGAGCAGTACTCCTGACTGGAATAACGCTGAACGAACTTGCACCGTATAGCAACACTCAAGATATCAAAATACTCACAAGAATACACTCGATAATATAGAGAGAGAAATAGAGAGAAAACTTCAGTTTCTGGTGTAATTTTCAATTCTAACCTAAGCACCCTATTTATAGGAAAATGCTTAGAATACCAAAGCAGAAAATTGAATATAATAATAATATATTTATATAATTTTCCTTAGCCCACCATTTTGACCAAAGAAATTAGCCACACATGTGCCAAAAGCAACAAAAACGTTTTTCTAACAAAAAGTACTTAAAACTCCAAAAATCAATTCAGACCCGATATACTGAAACTTCAATAATTCACAATAAATAGTCCTTTTATCAGAAAAATTCAAAACTCGTAACTTTCTATAGAAATTCCATTATCTACAACTTTGCAGAAGAAAGTTTTTCCAAATTCTAAACAGAAATTGACCGAAATCCACAAACGGACGATTTTACAGGCTATAATCAAATTTCAGTCAAGAATTGTGTCCACCAACACACAAAACATGTGTTAAATATTTAATCCAATAAAAATACTCTTCCTCCTCATTTATTCATATATCCCACATTCATTATAAAATATCACCACTAATATATTATTAAAATAATATATTTAATTGAATTATTTTATCAGAAAAAAATAAAATATTAATTTACAACAATTGTCTCATTAAAAATTTTTCTCCATCTATATCCACATAAAATCAATATTTTTCCTTATCATATGAATCAATAATTAATTATTCACAAATAATATTACAGAATCACATTTATGACAACCAGGCCGTTCCCAGGAAAGAGGGGGCTTTCCAATAAGGATTTCTCCTTACTGGCGCGCAATTAGATGACCAAACCTCTCCTTAGACAGAACTTTCTAGACATTGCCAATAATGTTATCTAATAATATTATTCAAATAATATGAATTATTGATCTGATAATGGGAAATACTGTGTAGTGACAATTATTGAAACAACAGTAATATAAAATATCAACGCACCAATTATTAAATCAATAAAATAAAATACTGAACAGTAATTACTGTAACAATTATTGAGTAATGCCTTCTTACGTAAAAATCAATAATTGGCGCAATACCGTGTGCTACTGTGCAACAACGCGTATTACTGTGTTTTAACCACCGGGTATTCCAACAGTGTTAACGGTAACAACTACACCGTTATTTATAAATAACTTACTCTTGTCGTTTTCTTCATCCAATCGCTCTCCGTTATGGGGCCCACAAAAGGCTGCGCCGTCGTATGAATATTCTCCGACAGTAAGAATATTCTACGATCAAACGAATATTCCCCGACAACAATGAATATTTTATAACCACTTGTGTATTTCGAAAAAAAAAATTCATATATCACCCTTAACTTTAACATTTATCAATTTAACCATTTACTAAATAGTAATTATAAGAAAAATTGAATACTTTTATTTCATAAAATTCGGGGTCTTACAATACAGTAAGAATATTCTACGATCAAACGAATATTCCCCGACAACAATGAATATTTTATAATCACTTGTGTATTTCGAAAAAAAAATTCATATATCACCCTTAACTTTAACATTTATCAATTTAACCATTTACTAAATAGTAATTATAAGAAAAATTGAATACTTTTATTTCATAAAATTCGGGGTCTTACAAAAAATAATTTAATATTATAAAAATCATTTTAAATGAAAATAAATAGTTTAAAATATTTTAAGTTATAAAATATAACTTTTGATATTTAAAGGTAAATTTCATTAATAATTTAATATTAATGATATTAAGTTTATTTAATAATTATATTAAATAAATAGTTTAAAAATAGTTTTATTGAATTAAAAATCATTTAAAAATGAAATAAATGAATTAAAAATATTCTAAATTATAATAAATGACTTTTAATATTTTGATAAATAATAAATTAATATTTTAATATTAATGGTAATTACTTAAAAATGATTTTAAATGTTTTAAAAAAAATTATTTAAGGGCAATATTAATACTTTTAAAATATTTTGAGTTATTATAAATAACTTTAATATTTTGGCAATAGTTTCATTAATAGTTTAATATTAATTAAATATTAATGATAATATAACTAGTTTATATTTAAATCATTTAATAATAATTTTAGTGTTTGAAAATTCATGATAAATTATAATAATTATTTAAAATTTATTATAAGGCTATGAAAAATAATATCCTGATATTTAAAATATCTAAACGACTATTGAACTACACGATAGAGTCTTAGACTCGATAATTACCCGATAAAGTTGTCGGTACACCGATATGTTTCAGAAATTGATTTGGACTTAGATAATTTGACTAGATATGTGTTTGTTTATGATGTAATCACTGTTAAACATATGTGACAATGTGATTAGGTTATGTGCTGACTGCAATTAACATTACTATGTGATATTATATATTATTCTAATCGAACGAATGATCTTATTAATGATAGGTTTTGATATAAAAGATAGAACTAACTTGCGTTATTGTAAGCAGCAGCTCAGGAAAGTTTCCTAAACTTACTCCAATTATTATTGAGCAAGTATCTGAACTATCATTTACATTGTGCAAGTATCCTACCTTTGCATTTTTTTTATGCAATGGACATGAGTAAGAAAGTTTCAGAATCATATTATTGTGCTAGATTATTAACTCTATTATTATTGATTATGTATCCAATCTTTGTATTCATACAAGTTCTTACATTATCCGATTATTGTATTATTATATAATTCAGATATTTATTTTGTTCGTTAATTCGTATATAGGGTTAGACAAGTGTCCCCAGTTGGATAACCATTGTATCTAATCATATGTTGATACATACTTATTGATTTCAAGTATGTATACGTTGACTTAAAAGCCGTCTAAGCTATTTGATTCTGCTAGACATAAAAATATTGTTGAATAAGATAGAACGTTATTTTATCCAACCAGATTGTTTTGGTTCGGATTCCCGACTAAGTATGAACATCCCGAATATGGTAAAACTTTTGTGCACCTAAGGTGGATAGAGTGAACGATAATATCGTTCTTGCATGTAGTATTGATCAATACTAGGCGCATTGGGATGATCACCCTCGTGCCCGTAAATTATGACGATTTGTGGATGAATTTCTGCTAAACCCTAGCGAAAATGAAAAATAATGTTCATAGTCTGTCGACTAATCTCCAGTTATAGTCAGAACGTAGTTTCAAAAATTTGAGATAGATTTGTTATGTTGTTATTATTAGTTCAGCTTACTTCACAACTGTTGATTCATTGTAGAAGTTTTAGTCAAAGAAAAATATTTAATTCTTTTAGCTTATATTTATTGTTGCTATTACTTACTGGGCAATCAAATGATCATCCTTGCTTTAAATTTAAATGTTTTCAGCTAAGCATGATCAATCGGAATGTTCAGGCCAAAACAAGGGAAAAGGAAAGCAATTAGAATAATCTTATGTTATCTTTTGTAATAGTTAAACAGTATTAAGACAATGGTATCTATTATTACCATGTAATGATTGTAGTAAAGGTCGCGTACCTAGGACTAGACTTTGATATATATAAATTAAGTTTGATATTTACATTATTGTTATTATTATTAGTATTATTCCGCTCATAGAAATGGTATCGTAAAGCACCGAGTTCGGGTTTCAAGTACCTGAGTTTGGGGGCGTTACAAGTTGGTATCAAAGCTTTAGGGTTGGAAACCTTAGGTGAGAAAGACCTTAGGTTATAACCTTTAGGACAAAGGGAAACGTCAAAAATATAAACAACTCATTTAGAGTTTAAAAGGAGATGAATTGAATAAATTCATCGTTAAACAAAATAAAAGATAACTTGTATAAAATTATTAATTGCTGTGTATATATACTACGTGCTAATCAAAATAGTTTTGTGTAGATGTCAGATGAAAAAGAATTAGGATACCCTCAGAACATAAAGAAGGAGTCAACCTCCATAACTGAGCCAATACCAAAGTAAATAACTGATTTAGAGGCTTACTTTGTAAGCAACCCTAATGAGGTGATTATACTGGAAAAGTGTAGTACCAGACCCAGAAATGATAGTATAACTGATAGGTAGAGTATAATTAAAGGATATAAGATCAAGCTCGAGTTCTTGAACTCATATATTTGTGGTGAGTTCTTAAACTCATAATGTGTTGAAGGTTTGACGAACTAGGTATAGTTATGTGTGAAAGGATTATTGAGGATAATAGAAATATATAGAATGCTAAGCAATTGATCCTTAGTGAAGGCGTATGAAATGAGTAGTATAAGTGTTACTTGAATATGTATGATGTGTATACGATAAGTATGTCTGTGTAATGTAATATTCTCAACTTTTGTATAAGTTGTGGTAGCGATTCCCGACTTTTATGTCACAAAGGGGATAGCAGATGTTTAAAGCAGTATGTGCTATGATATATGGTGTAAAGTATTATGAAATTAGTTAGACGAACATAATTTTATTTAATTAGATAATGCCGCGAAGACATAAACGAAACCAAAAGGCAGAAGAACTTATCAACAAAGTTGAAGGACAACTAGACCCAACATAAAATTTGGCGAATATGGACGTTCAAGCTATACAGAATGGATTACCAGCCGTGGGAAATCAGCCAGATAATCGATCGACAAACTCCAAAGACTACAAGGCAATCGAACCGCCGGGATTCAGAGGATCAACTGACCCTATAGAGATGTTTGTGACAGCTGGAGTAACGGAGGAGCAAAAGACAGCTTTTGTCACCTATACGATGAAAGGGGAGGTGAATTTTAGGTGGGAAGTAAATCAAGCTAGAGCATGAGAAGAAAATAGTGGTAGTAGGACTGGAAAAAGAAAAGGAGAAAATTTCGGGAATACCAGAAATAGGCCAGGAGGTGGAAAGAAACAGGTTGTGAAGTGTGGGAATTGCGAAAAGAATCACTCAGGAAAGTGTCTTAAGGGTAAGTCTGTGTATTACAAGTGTGGATAGGAGGGACATATCTCTCCTAACTGCCCCAATCCAAGGAAGAACATAGGGTGTTTCAGATGTGGATCAACGGAGCATAAGGTGAAGGACTTTCCAAAGAAGGGAAGGGATACAGGAAGCGCGAATAAAGAAAAAGGCAGCGGGACTCTAGTGATAGCGGAACCAGCTTCAACAAACAAACCAACAGAATCAACCGAAAGAGTTTTCAATATGACGGTCCAGTATATGGTGGCAGTTGGGAATACAACTCCAGGTATTATTCGTATAACTTTTATATTTTGATATATATGATTTTCCCAATATATAATAAACTATTTTATAAAGAAATTTTGAAGAAGGAATTTGAGTTCTTTTAGAAATCAAACTTCCGTTTAATCAGATAGACAAGCTATTATGTTGAGTAGTTAAAGATCGGGTCGATCAAATCTGATCGAGATCTATTTGAAATAATTGTGTATGCTATGTACACTTGTAAGTATGAGTTTTAAAACTGTGATTCCGGGGACAGAATCCTTATAAGGGAGGGTAAATGTAATAACCTGATATTTTCTATATAAATAAATAAGAAATTTTGCATATTAATTTTTTTATTATTTTAAAGATGAGAATATGTGTCAAGTAATGTATATGTATTATATATGTGATAAATAAAATTTATTTATTACATGAATAATTTCAAATAATTTTATTTTAGAATTATTGATCATTATAAATTATATTCTTATAATAATTAATTTTATAGTAGAAATATTTTATTAATTATTTTCTATGAAAATATGACTTTGTATTCTTTAAATAACATATAAAATGATAATTGGAATTATTATAATTACTATTTTATTATGTGAATTTTAGTTCAAATTATTAAGTTAATTATTTTAACTTAATTAATGGTATTATACATGAAAGATAAATCATATATGGAATCCAAACCCTAATTTTGGATTTTGAGCAATGAATGAGAATAATAATGTTATATTAGTTATAATATTATTTTTCAACGTTATAAATATATACTGTATATGTGTAGACTGATATTGGTTAGTCAATTATGGGGTATCACAACAAACCCTAGTATTACTGTCATAAACCATAATTGGAAACTCTAAATTGGAATTTAAGATCGGTCAGAAATGGTGTTATATGAATTATTTTGCATATTATAGAATTTCTGTTTATTAGGAAAACCTTAATTAATATTTGAAAACCCTAATTTATTAATTAGGAACCCTAATTGTTAAAATTAGAAACCCTAATTACTATTTTAGTAAATTAATTTATTAATTTGGGAACCCTAATGATATTTAGGAATCCTAATTATTTAAAACCCTAATTTCTATTAAAACCCCTAATTTAATAGTGTGTTTTAAATTAAAATTTTATTACACTTTAATTTTTAATTTTTCAAACCCTAGTAATTATTTGGGAAACTTTAAGATGTAAAATCTAGTGATTAAACCCTAGATTCAAGCACCTTGGACAAGAATACCCTTGAAATTAAAACACAAATTACCATTTTACCCTTTTTCTCCAATTTGGTGTATTATTGTTAGACAAATCTTATCAAATCTTGCAAGCCACCCTAGTCTACCTAGCTATGAGCCTACAAGCTACAAATCTCAGTCATGTGATCAACTAAGTTCATTGTATACAAGTTTATGTAGAATTCAAGAGAGAGAAAGTGCACATTTAGCCTAAATTATTCACAACTTTCATCCTAGAACTCCTCTCTCTAAAACCCACGAGATTGTCTTTCTAGATCAGTCATAAATCAAGCCCCACTATCACACTTAACAAATCAGAAGCATAGAAATCAAATTTGTTCATAGTAAGGTATGAACCCTATTTTATAATCTGACCTTGATCAAAGTGTTAGATGTTATTTTTTTTGTGTTAATCATGTAGTACATAGTATATAATGATGATATGAGTTGCTAGATGTTAGATCCATAATATCTAGAGGCTCGAATTTGAAGTTTTTAAAAATCTGAAAAACTTTATTTTTGTGTCTGACAATCGAATTTCAGGTCTGATAGATCTCTAGCTGTTAATAATTTTAGTGTTTGTAATGTTTGAAAATGTAATGTGCTATGAGGTCTGTAATCTAAAACTTGTAGTAGTACCAGATCATGTTTAGAATGTCAGATAATCATGGTCAAAGGTCGGTGACCGACCATGACTTTCTAAAAACTAGAAAACCTAGAATGTGCCCAGAACAGTCTGACAACATGTTCATAGCCCCAGATCCTTCAGTTGTTAAGTGTTATAATGATGTGTTTGTATCCAGTTTATAGCTTGTCATATATACTATATATATTTATGACTTTAGATCCTTTAAACAATCAACTAATCAAACGTAGTGGACGGTCAAACTTGACCATCCGATCATGACTTGCATTTCTGGGAATTTTCAAAAACATGAAGAACAGCTTTCTGACATAGGTTGACCGAATTAGATCTTTTAATTGTGATGTTGAGTTACTGATTTGTTGTTATAGTAATGTTTCTTGTCATGTATACTATATATGTGAACCATTAAACGACATAAATCATGAACAGAACATAAAGGAAATCGAGCATGAAAGTGATAGGATGAACTGCTGGGTTTCTGGGAAAACCCAGAAACGTTCTGACGAGAATTTTTTGAGCCCAGATCTTTTTGATTAATTATTGTTAGACTTGAAAATGGCTTGAATCATGTTCTCTGTTGGTTACTTTAGACAACCCAACGTTCAGAATACATTTACCTTGAACATATTTCATGATAGAGGGCCATCAAAAGCGTTGACCGGCCACGACTTTATTTTCTGGGCAGCCCAGAAACGTCAAGAACAGCTCTGACAGTTTGTTCTTGAGCTTAGATCTTGCAGATGATGTATGTTTTGACCATGTTTGTTGTTAGATTGTGTATTATTACATATGTACTATAATATCTAACCATTAACTAGACCAGAAACACATTACACAAGGAATGATTGATGGTCAAACAAGCAAGCTCGAGCACTGACTTTGAATGCCTGGGATTCTCAAGAACACCTAAGGCGACACTTACTTAAGCCAAAGGGCTTTAGCGACATAATTATTATAATTAATTAATTTAATTTCTAAAAATCATTTAAAAATAGTAAATAAATTCTAAAAATTATAAAAATAGTTTTAAAATTTATTTTAAGTTATAAAAATTAACTTTTAATAATTTCGCATATTTTTCATAAATAATAATAATTTTTTGGATATTTTTGTTATCTAAATTATTTAATAAATGCATTAAATAAATTAATTAAAAATGATTTTATTGTTTAAAAAATCATTTTAAATAATAATAAGGTATTTAATAATATTTTAAGTTAGAAAACATAACTTTTAATATTTTAAGATAAGTTTCATTAATTATTAAATATTAATGATATTAGATTTATTTAGTAATTATATTAAATAAATTAAGTAAAAATGATTTTAATATTATAAAAATTATTTTAAATGAAAATAAATAGTTTAAAATATTTTAAGTTATAAAATATAACTTTTGATATTTAAATGTAAATTTCATTAATAATTTAATATTAATGATATTAAGTTTATTTAATAATTATATTAAATAAATAGTTTAAAAATGGTTTTTTTGAATTAAAAATCATTTAAAAATGAAATAAATGAATTAAAAATATTCTAAGTTATAATAAATGACTTTTAATATTTTGATAAATAATAAATTATTATTTTAATATTAATGATAATTATTTAAAAATGATTTTAAATATTTTAAAAAAATCATTTGAGGGTAATATTAATACTTTAAAAATATTTTGAGTTATTATAAATAACTTTAATATTTTGGCAATAGTTTCATTAATAGTTTAATATTAATTAAATATTAATGATAATAGAATTAGTTAATATTTAAATCATTTAATAATAATTTTAGTGTTTGAAAATTCATGATAAATTATAATAATTATTTAAAAATTATTATAAGGCTATGAAAAATAATATGACTGGTATTTAAAATATCTAAACGACTATTGAACTACACGATAGAGTCTTAGACTCGATAATTACTTGATAAAGCCGTCGGTATACCGACATGTTTCAGAAATTAATTTGGACTTAGATAATTTGACTAGATACGTGTTTGTTTATGATGTAATGATTGTTAAACATATGTGACAATGTGAGTAGGTTATGTGCTGACTGCAATTAACATTACTATGTGATATTATATATTATTCTAATCGAACGAATGATCTTATTAATGATAGGTTTTGATATAAAAGATAGAACTAACTTGAGTTATTGTAAGCAGCAGCTCAGGCAAGTTTTCTAAACTTACTCCAATTATTATTGAGCAAGTATCTGAACTATCATTTACATTGTGCAAGTATCCTACCTTTACATTTCCTTTATGCAATGGACATGAGTAAGAAAGTTTTAGAATCATATTATTGTGCCAGATTATTAACTCTATTATTATTGATTATGTATCCAATCTTTGTATTCATACAAGTTCTTACATTATCTGATTATTATATTATTGTATAATTCAGATATTTATTCTGTTCGTTAATTCGTATATAGGGTTAGACAAGTGTCCCCACTTGGATAACCATTGTATTTAATCATATGTTGATACATACTTATTGATTTCAAGTATGTATACGTTGACTTAAAAGTCGTCTAAGCTATTTGGTTCAGCTAGACATAAAAATATTGTTGAACAAGATAGAACGTTATTTTATCCAACCAGATTATTTTGGTTCGGATTCCCGACTAAGTATGAACATCCCGAATATGAGAAAACTTTTGTGCACCTAAGGTGGATAGAGTGAACGATAATATCGTTCTTGCATGTAGTATTGATCAATACAGGGCACATTGGGATGATCACCCTCGTGCCTATAAGTTATGACGGTTTGCGGATGAATTTCTGCTAAACCCTAGCAAAAATGAAAAATAATGTTCATAGTATGTCGACTAATCTCCAGTTATAGTCAGAACATAGTTTCAAAAATTTGAGATAGATTTTTTATGTTGTTATTATTGGTTCAGCTTACTTCACAACTGTTGATTCGTTGTAGAAGTGTTACTCAAAGAAAAATATTTAATTCTTTTAGCTTATATTTATTATTACTATTACTTGCTGGGCAATCAAATGATCATCCTTGCTTTAAATTTAAATGTTTTCAGCTAAGCATGATCAATCGGAATGTTAAGGCCAGAACAAGGGAAAAGGAAAGCAATCAGAATAATCTTTTGTTATCTTTTGTAATAGTTAGACAGTATTAAGACAATGGTATCTATTATTATCATGTAATGAATGTATTAAAGTTCGCGTACCTGGGATTAGACTTTGATATATGTAAATTAAATTTGATATTTATATTATTGTTATTATTATAAGTATTATTTCGTTCATAGAAATGGTATCGTAAAGCACCAAGTTCGGGTTTTAAGTACCCGAGTTTGGGGGCGTTACACCTGACATCCCTGTTAATAGAGATCTAGTGACTCAGGAGGAGTTACATCAGGTGGATAGGATTAATGATGTAGATATTGACACCATTGTCTTCTTCTAATGTGTATTCTCGTTATCTCTTTTGATAGGCCTCTGTTAGCTATTGGGTGGATGAGCCCCATTCTCGCTATATCTTTTGATAGGCCTCTGTTAGTAGTAAGGCGTCTGTGCCCCATTTCCCTGTATTTTTAGCTTTATAGAGATGATGTATTAGATGATGATATACTTAAGAATGTATGTACAGTTTTCCATTCCCTATATCATATTGTCATCTATTACCTTTAATGCATGTATCATTTTATGTATATGTATGTATTTCCAGAGATATTCAATATTGACTCCTGGATGGTCTTATGACATAGCTCACACAGATGACTTCTTCGACAGTGAGCCGTATTGATCATACCCCACCATTATTGGTGGCATCTGGTATGCGATCGTGGTATGATAGCATGTAACCATCAGATAGGGTGACCGTAGATCACTTGTTGCAACATACTATAACCCTGTTAATGTTTTAGGTTCCCACATGATTCGTGGATGGCATATTAGAGCACTGGGTATCAGAGAGGCAGGTTTTTTGATTTGGCACCCACGAGTTGACTCTGACTCTAGAGGAGTATGCACGGTTGACGATGCTGCCACTGGACAGACCTTGCGTGCATATGGCTTTGGGGAACATCAGTCGACGGTTCATGACCCTCACTGGATTGAGGCGTAGGGTGGTGCAGGATGAGCTTACATCTGGCTACGTTATATCCCAGCATTTTTTGTTTGACAGATTTGGCTCTGAGGATAGTTATACACGACATTCTGGGGATTTCACCACACCGGAGGATCATTGGCGTCTAGCCAGGGTGGATGTACTACTAGTGTGCGTATTGTCATATATATATATATATATATATATATATATATATATATATGCCACGGTATATGGATGAGTTGGACATAGGTTTTATCGTGGCAGTGAGAGCTCTCAGGGAGAGTCATACCATCCTATCGATGATTATAACAGAGACTTTGAGGTCAGCTACATACTGCAGCACTTATCCGACAGAAGTGTTTACGGGCAACGCGGTCATGCTGTACGTGTGGTTTATGTCACACTTGAGACCGATTGGCACTTTTAGACGGCATGGATATTGTTTCACCCATGATATATCCATGTTATACTCCTTTCAGCCTGCGGAGTGTTTGGACGCTATGTCTTAGTCGGTATTTTTGACGGAGATCAGTGATCTGTTTAGCATATTGCCGTGTTCGAGGCTTAGCTCACCTTACAGCTTTATTACTCATACTTCAGCATAGATTACCTCCATCTGGCTGGTTTGAGGGGCATGACTACATATCACCCGATGGTCGTGATGTCATAGTTTGACCAGTTTCAGGGTTTTTATCCTTTCGATGGGGCGCTGGGCCAGCGTTTAGCTTCTCGCTATCTTTTAGTAGAGGATCGATCCCGTGTGTATGCTTATTGGGATCAACGTGAGATAGCTATTTTCTCTGTTAGCTATCTAGGATGTTCGCCAGAGTATTTTGCGTGGATGGAGACTGAGATTTCATCGGCTGCGGCAGTATCCACAGTACCGGATAGTGATTCAAATGATGGAGAGCCCATGGAGGACCTTGATTCCCACATTGAGGAGGAGCTACTTATTGGGTTGCCAGCATCTCTTTTAGATTCTCCTTGTACTAGCACTGTTGTGATACATCATTAGGCACAGTACTTTGAGCAGAGTCTTCATCTGATGACCTTCGAGAGAGACCAGGCTAGAGCCTTGATGTTGACAGCCCTTGATGGGAGAGACGCAGCTCTTCTAGAGAGAGATGATGCATTAGCTCGCAGAGATGTCACTGTCATCGAGCGGGATAAGAATAGATCAGCTAGAGATGTAGTGATAGTTGAGCGGGATAGTGTCATATCTTCCCGGGATGTAGCTATCACAGATAGTACTACAGTGAGGTCCTTTACCACTGGCATGATTGTAGAGAAGAGCACTTACATTGATGAGCATATGGTCACCATGCAGATGGTTGCAGATCTGTTGGGTCATGTGGATACCCTCATATAAGAGACCACAGCTTCGCCTCCTTCTTCTAAGAGGGATGCCATGTTGGGCTTGTTAGCTCGCATATACCCTGACTTGTAGATGGACTTGTATTTTCCTCCACATACTAGCATAGCCATTTTGTCCTGTACAGTTTATATTGTGTATATCAAACAACATTATATATAGCAGGGAAATATATTTTTGATCACTTCCCTTTGGATATGCTCTGATACTTGCTTGATATTTTGCATGCTTCTTCAGGACTTGTGATCTTGATGTGTTCTGAATTCCTCCTAGATGGATGGACATTGAGTTGTCTCTAGATAGTTCAGAATGGATCATTGACCTGGGTGTATCCCTACCATCTTTGGTGTCTTAGGATTGGTTTCTATATGGAAATGTGGAGAGGAGTGTGGCTCTCCTCTTTGAGATTGATCGCACCACAGATGGTCGCCAGCACTTCTATTTAGGAGAAGCCTAGTTAATTCCATCTCTTATGGATTGGTGTTACTCTTCAAGGCACAACCGCAACTTAAATGGTCGTCGAATCTCATATTTGGGAGGGGTACAGGTAATTCCACCCCTTTAGTCTGAAGTCGAATGAAATGTAGTGGATTGAAATATGATCCCAGTACCAATTGACAAGTGTTTGTGTTTTGGTAGGGGATGAGACCGAACCATAGATGACTGCTACGTACTCCTATTGAAGAGGAGATCAGTTCTGTGTAGTTTAAACCTGGTGTAAGAGGCTCAACACTGTATGTGGCAGGAATGGTGTATGAATAATTTTTTTGTTTGTTTCTTTTTTGTAAGGGGAAGGGGGTAGAAATGCTTTTGTTGTTTTTGTTTTATTGCGACCGGGCCATGTAAAATGGTTGCCTACGTACTACTATTGAAGAGGAGATTAGGTCAGTGTAGTTTGCCCCTTAAGACGAGTTGAAAAGCGTGATCCCATGTGCAGGTCAGACTGCGGGGAAGAGAAAGTTTGATCCTTAGTTGAGGATAAACTGTAGGTGTGAAAAGTTTGATCCCATGTTTGGGGTAACAAATTGTAAGCACAAAAAGTTCAATCCCTAGTGGGATGATCGAAGTTGTAGAAACGCAGTGAAGCCAGGCTACTGGCTTGAAAAGTATAATTCCCTGAGGGGCCAAGTGTGGAAAAAGGTTGTATGTGGTAAAGGGTTAAAGAACCGGAATGACTGGTGATCTGATGATCCAACACCAGGATGTTTGCTTGATGGTCAATTCAGACATAGTACCATTTCACGGTGTCCGAGTTGATGAGTTGTAGAAATTTATCGCCATCCATTTTTTGCAATATGAGAGCGCCTCCTGTCAATACTTCCTTGACAACAAAGGGGCCTTCCCAGTTAGGAGCAAATTTTCCCTTAGATTGATCTTGGTTATTAATGATCTTCTTCAAAACCAAGTCATGTTGTTTAAAATGCCGTAGCCGAACTTTCCTGTTGTAGGATCTAGCGATCCTTTGTTGATATAACTGACCATGTAAGATAGTCGCGGTTCTCTTTTCGTCTATTAGAGACAATTGGTGAAACCTGTCTTGTACCCATTGGTCTTCATCTAGCTGAGCGTCTATTAACACTCTGAGGGATTCCATTTCAACTTCTATGGGGAGCACTGCTTCTATCCCATAGGTTAATGTGTATGGTGTTGCCCCATTGGAAGTGCGCATTGATGTTTTGTAGGCTAACAGAGTAAGAGGCAATAAGTTAGGCCATTCTTTGTGATTGGCGGACATCTTTTGCATAATCTTCTTGATAATTTTATTAGCCGCTTCAACAACACCATTCATCTTTGGACGGTAGATGACATAGTTAAGATGTTTGATGTGGAATTTACTGCATATTTCCTCCATCATCTTGTTGTTGAGGTTCTTAGCATTGTCTGATACAATCACCTCGGGTTGTCCATATCGACAAATGACATTGTTTCTGATGAAAGCAATGATGACTTCTTTGATAACCCTGGGGAAGAAAGCTGCTTCTACCCACTTGGTGAAGTAGTCGATCATGGTGAAGATAAATAGATGTCCATTACTAGCTTTAGGCTCAATGGGCCCAATAACGTCCATTCCCAATATTGAGAATGGCCAAGGTGAACTCATATTGTGGAGCTCCCGTGGAGGTGCGTGGATAGCATTCCCATGAATTTGGCATTGATAACATCTCCTGACATGGTCATCGTAGTCATCTTTGAGAGAGAGCTAATAATGTCATGTCTTGAGGATCTTATTAACAAGGAGGGGAACACTTATGTGTGGACGCCAGACTCCACCATGGATCTCATCCATAAGCCTTTGAGCTTGGTCTTTGTCTAAACATCTGAGGAGACCTTGTCATGCATCTCTTTTGTAGAGTGCATCTCCGCTCAGGTAGAATTTTATAGAAAAACGATGGATCCGCCTTTTCTCAGTCGAGCTCGCCTCAACGGGTGTAGATCCATCTCGTAGGTTCTCCTTGATATGTTGATACCAAGGATGCTGGATGGGAGGTAGCTCATCTGATACTTCTCAAATGTAGTTCCCATAGGTTGGTGCCTTGTGCAGGGTAATTGTGACGCTTGGCAAGTGTCCCTTGTCAGGTATATGAATCAAGGAGGCCAAAGTTGCTAATGCGTCCGCAAAGTCATTCCTATTGCGAGGAATGTGTAGAAAGGAGATTTCTTCAAACTCCAAAACCATCTATAAAACGTGCCGATGGTAAGGCAGCAAATGTAGCTCTTTGGTTTGATAAATTCCCGTAGATTGTCTGACCACTAACTCCGAATATCCAAAGACAGTTAACCGCCTGATGCCCATTGAATGGGCAAGTTTTAGCCCCATGAGACAGCCTTCATACTCAGCTGTGTTGTTGGTGCTGACAAATTGTAATTTGACAGCGACGGGATACTGCTCTCCCGTATCGGATACTAGAACTGCTTCAGCTCTAGAACCTTCCATATTAACAGCCCCATCAAAATACATCTTCCATATTTTGCGTGTATCGTACTGATGGTGTTGTTGAACTGTCATTACCCCTTCATTAGGGAAGTATGTCTCCAAGGGTTTGAAATCCCCTGAAGGTGCGGCGGCCAGTTGATCCGCAATTCCTTAACCTTTGATGGACTTTTGAGTCACGTAGACGATGTCAAATTGTTGTAGGATCAACTGCCACCTGGACAGTCGACAATTTAACATGGGTTTGTTGAACACGTACTTGAGAGGATCCACGCGGGATATGAGATGGGTCGTGTGACCATGGAGGTAATGTTGTAACCTCATGGAAGCCAATGCTAGAGCACAACAAGTCTTCTCAATCATAGTGTACTTGTGTTCACTGCTGCTAAATCTTTTGTTGGGGTAATAGATAGCTCGTTCTTGGCCTCTATCATCTTTTTGTCCTAGCATACAGCCCATGGCGTTGTCACTTATAGACAGGTACATGAATAGGAGAACATCATCCCTGGGTGGTACCAAAATGGGAGCTTTGACTAGCTGCTCTTTGATCGTAAGGAATGCCTTCTGGCAATCATCATTCCATTTCATGGAGGAGTTCTTCCTTAATAGCTTAAAGATTGGCTCACAGGTTGCGGTGAGTTGAGAAATGAACCTGCTAATGAAGTTGATTCTTCCCAAAAATCCCCGTATTTCCTTCTCTGTCTGAGAAATGGGCATTTCCATAATGGCCTGGATTTTGGTGGGATCCAGCTCAATCCCTTTGTGGCTGACTAGAAATCCTAGCAACTTGCCTGATTTAACGCCAAAGGCGCACTTGGCTGGATTCAACTTCAAGTTATACTTACGCAACCTGTTGAATAGCTTTCTGAGATGGTCTAAGTGGTCTTCCTCCTTCCGGGACTTGACAATGATATCATCCATGTAGATCTCGATCTCTTTGTACATTAAGTCGTGGAAGAGAGCCATCAGAGCTCGCTGATAGGTGGCTCCGGCATTGATGAGGCCGAATGACAATCGTCTATAGCAAAAGGTTCCCCAAGGTGTGATGAAAGCAGTTTTCTCACGATCTTCCTCAGCAACCATGATCTGATGGTACCCCGCAAACCAATCAGCAAAGGAGTACATGCAGTATTGAGTAGTATTGTCAATGAGAATGTGGATAAATGGCACGGGAAAGCTATCCTTGAGGCAAGCTTTGTTTAAGTCCCGATAATCCATGCAAACTCGTACCTTTCCTCCAGGTTTAGGAACGGGAATGATGTTAGATATCCACTCAGGATATGTGGACACCATGATGATGCCAGCATGAAACTGTTTCAAAATTTCTTCTTTCACCTTTAAACTCGACTCAGGTGTCAATCGCCTGAGCTTCTGCTTGACTGGCTTGAATCCCTCTTTAATGGGAAGGTGATAAAGGACAATGTCAGTGGACAAACCCACCATGTCTTCATGAGACCATTCAAACACATCCTGGAATTGGGTTAGTAGCGTAACCATGTCATTCCGCTGGTTGCGGGTAAGGTCTGAACCAATTTGGATTAACTTAGGGCTTTCTAAGGTTCCGAGATTGAAGGAAATGGTTTGATCAAGGTTAGGTTTAGCTTTGTCTTTGACCCATTCTTAAATTTCTGGAGGCACCTCAATGTCCTCATGTAGTTCCATCAAGGCTGAATTCATTTCTACATCAAAGTTACAATCTTTGTGGAGATGAGGCACCATATCAGCAAGTACAGGCACATCTAAATTCAGGGTCCTGAAACAAAATATGCTTTCACTTAGTATATATGAAAAGGTTTGATCATACAAAGTGTTAGCATATACTGGCAAAACGACTGCTAATATTGTACAAAAAAGTAAGCAGCTATGATATCTACAGGGCAGAAAGAGGTCCTGCCCATTTTACCCTTGTCGACCAATGCAAGGAGTGCTGCTCCAATTGGAAATGGCAAAGTCCGGGTGGACCCGCCTTATCCCGAATGATGGCCATTACGTCTGGGCAATCATCGTCTGGGGTGTATCTGTTTGTATATTCGTCATGAACGATGATGCGTATGCCTGACATCATTCGAATGACGTCTTGTTTGATTCTTTGTCCCTCCTCTTCCACGGTGGAATTTGGAACAAAGACTTCTTTTGCCTTCACCGGTACCGGCTTTGGAAATAGCATAGCCATTGCGTTGGCTGGCACCTTTACCGGAGGTTATGCGGACTCATAATTCGAAGATGAAGATAATCGCTATGCGGTTGAAACTGAAGGAATCTGCTGATGTTTATGAGAATTCCTATGACTAGAACTGGCAGAATAGCCTAGTCCAGTTGTCCCAGTTTAACTGGATACTTGAATGGGATGTTTGATACCCTGGTGATCTTTACCCAGCCCTCGTCCCGGCTGATGACCCAATGACATCATTTCTTGAGTAGCCGACATTACTTCGGCAGAAATCTTGGGTACGGGCAATGGTGTTCCAACAACATGGTACTGAGTGTCGCTTACTTCCAAGGCATGAAAACTGACCGATTCAACATCTAAATTGACGATGTTATATGGTATGTCACCATGTTGAGGACATTCTAGTTCAGCGTTTACCGTGACTAGGCTATTGTTGATAATGTATTTCAATTTTTGATGAAGGGTGGAGGGGACTGTCCCGGCCATATGAATCCACGGTCTTTCCAAGAGTAGGTTGTATCCTGAATCTATCTTGAGTATGTTCAAAGACACACAAAATGTATGGGGACCAATTTCGATTGGCGGCTCAATTAATCCGACCGAATTTCGGCGGGCTCCATCAAAAGCTTTGATAATTGTATGGCTGCTCTGGATTCGGTTGAGGTAGTCGTTCATCTTCAACAATGTAGCGTATGGACAGATATTTAGAGATGAACCTCCATCTATCAAGACCAGCTAGCATGTATCAGGAGGACAAAACTGTTGATCGATTTCGCAATCAATGAATACGTGCAAGTATACACGGTCAACAAGTAATAAAGTGATAAGAAAAATATCATTCCCACGAGGAATTATTTAATAAAAATCACCAAGTACTAATTCTTAACCAAATCAATTTTATTTAAACAACCATAAATTATGATTTTTCTAATTAAGAAAACTAAATTAATCAATTAAATCTAGATTACTCTAAAAAAACTAAATTGCTTTATGACTAAATTCAGATAAATAAAGATTAAGACTTCAATATCCCCAATTATGAACTATAAATCAATTATCCAACTATCCCAATTATTATGCCTACTGAATTGTTAACAGAAATTCTCAAATGCCAAAAGTCCTTTTCCAAGTGATCAATTGCCTTCTATTTAATTTAGATTAATCTTGCTATATTCCTATGCAAAACAATTGAATTAAACTCGTTACAAACCCAATTCCTTATGCGTTACATATGGTGAAGAGATATTTCCATTCTATTCACAAACCTAATTATTCACTGTGAAAATAACTAAGTCACATGTCATCATGCCCAGTTCTAACCCTAGAATTCCCCTTCCGATTCCTTCTAGAGTAATAAGGTAATTACTGATCAGATAATTAATCAATAAGCTCAAGACAAGATAAACAATTCACTTTGACATAAATAATTGGAATAAATCGAATAACTAATTCATAGACATAAAAGGTTCAATCGAAATCTTAATAAAAGAGTTAGTTCATAATTAATGAATTGAAACTAAGAATCCACAATTGAATAGACATTAAAAGATAAAAGTATGATAAGAGAAGAGAATAGAATCTGTTGTCAGCAAATCTGATGCTCCCCTCTTGCTCCTGCTCTTGATCTTCAATGATCTCCAAGTTGCTTCAATCTCTAATGGCTAATTAAGAACTAGGGTTTAGATTCTAATCTAATAGAGTGTTTTATCTAGTCTAATTTATGTAATCCCCCTCTATTTTATGTCTTACATCATGTATTTATAGGTTACAAGTCTAATTTTTAGGTTAGGAACAAACCCAATCCAATTTGGAGTCAAAAAGATGTCAAAATTCGCCCCAAAACGCGTCCAAGCCTTTCCACTGACTTCCCCAGCGCCCCGGCGCTGGGCACGGCGCTGGGATTCTGCCCCCCCCCCCCAGCGCCCCGGCGCTGGAAACAGGCATGAAATGGGCGCCCCGGCGCTGGTGCTTTTTCAAAAATTTTCTGCTCCAACATCCTTTGGAAAAATGGCCATAACTTCTTCGTCTGAACTCCGATTTTGATGATTCAAGATGTTCCGGAAAGAGGAGAAGTAGATCTACAACTTTCATGCTTTAAGTTTTTCGAAATAAGGTCAGGAGCAATACTCAAATTTGCTCTGAAGTGACTGCTGTGTAAATGGCAAGCCGAAAACGCGCATCTAGCCACCCCAAACGTCGATCCATGTAACTTTTGCCCCAATTCCTACAAAACAATATAAAACATGCATGAATAGACACAAACACATAAAAACATCCTAAAAGACTTGAGAACAACAATAAATTAAGCCCGAATGTATCCAATTCATGTGTATAAAACTCACTCATCAAAAATCGTAATGTGCAACGACTTGCAATGACCGGTCCCTTCGGGCGGTATGTCGTCATCAGTGAAGGATATCACATTATTGTTAAAAATGTGATCAACCAAATGTTGAAATTTTTCTATATCCACTGATGTCGGTAGATAGGCTTCTTCTAAAACCTTCAATAAGATCTTCTGGTGATCCTCGAAAGTCAAAACCAAGTCCAAAATTGAAATTTGGTGTGGAGCTTCTGTGACGCCCCCGAATCCGGGTCGGTCATCACGATAAAATACAAACATCCATCTCTAAACAACATACGATAACTAAAATACGGAATATAATAAACGTACATCGTTCATTCAAAAGGTGTTACTAGTCCCAAGATTCGATAACCTTAATACAATCTTTCAAACATACCCTATAATAGTACTTAGGGTTCATATTACATAATAGTAATTTAAATTAAGCATAAGATAAATTCTGCTTCTGGCGACTATCCTACATCTTTCCTTTACCCTTGTCCTTTCTTAAGGTCTCGGGCTTAGCTGCAATATAATTCAAGATATAGCAAGGATGAGCAACAAGTTTGCTCAACAAGTTTAAATACAACAATAAGGATATATCATGATAAATGGAAGATATATGACAATGAATTCAACAATATGAAGATCTGAAGGATTCAACAATATGAATACTAGAAGAAAAGATAACGACTGCTTTTAGAATAACTGCTAGTCAAGTAGACTTTGAACTATAACACTCCAATAAAATCAATAGCTAATTGACCCTTTCGTTACTGGCTACAAAATAAGTACTTGAGGGGATCAGCCTCGCGTACACCATGTATATGCATAACATTTAAATCTGCTCTTTGTATCTTATATTAGATACCTGGTACTCCCCTATCATAGAAAGGGGTGTTCTTTTCAGTCTAAGAATCCTTACCATCAATTGGTTTGGATAGCTTTCATAAAACTTCATATATTTGTCCGACCGAACAAAGGTTCAAACTCTATCTAACATAGTTCAAGAATTATTGAACTTTAAATGATGTACAAGTCTAAGACTGTGCGAACTCAAGTGCACTAAGTGCGAATATCAATAATATCGATGTGGAATAATTGTAAAGTAATTAAACCACTTAATAGCATGCTTGGAAAAAAGATTCAAGCTTAAATGAATACTTTCAATTCAACAATAACCTACTCAATACAATATGAGAAGGATAAGAAACTTTCACAATAAACAAAGTTGTGTAAGTTAGGAAACACTGCAACACAATAAAATAGTGTTCGGATACTTGCTCAATATAAATTCAAGGTTAGGGAACTTGCCTGTTTTCTCAGCTACAATAAAATCTAGCTTTAATTACTTGCGTTGAAACGACCTAACGTTATCAAGTTGATCATTTCAATTAGTATGTGTAAACTAGTATGTGTTTACACTAACAACAATCAAGTCTTCACATAGCATGCTTCTTAACACAATTACAAAGCACATTGGTCACATAATACATGATAAAGTAATCATATACGTATGCCTTGAAACTTCAAACTAAAATAGAATCTTGGCAAGACTGCAGGACGGCGTAACTGCGCCTGGTCTACGCTTAGGGACGGCGCAGCTGCGCTGTCCCTTGGCTAGACCAAGGTTGAGCTTTTGCACTTCTTGACTTCAGTCCAACTCTAACATACACCTATACATACATATTAACATACATACATTCTAGAGTTTCACATAGCATATGACCATACTTGAGTTTACTATTTCAAGTTTAACTTACACTTTATATGCCATTAAAACATAAAAAACATGTAATCATCAAGTTTAATACATATGAATCATGTTTAAAAGTAATATAGCTATAACATGAAATCCTACTAACTCAGTATTTAAGTACTCACATAATATGCACTTATGTTTGAAAATATGTCCAAGGTTGTCTTTGAAATCATTTTAGCGCGAATGATGTAATATACACATACAAGACAACTTTAGAACTCATATTATGTGCGATTAAGTTATGTTTAACATCTTTAAACACCAGAACCTACATCATGTAGCATTCATGTATATTACTTTAATACAACAAACTTTTCCTTTAAAACATTCTCTAACACAAAGCTAACAAGTTTAAATCATGATAAAGACACTATACATCATATATCATGCTCACTTAAGTTCTACATCAGTCATGTATATGATCTCGTAAGTTCAGAACTTGGGAACATTAGTTTTCCTCAAAGTTAGTTTTGAAAACTTTAAGTTTTGCTCCAACTTTCTTACTAATTGTAAGACCCCAAATTATTAATAAATGAAATTTAAATTCCCTCTATTTATTATTTTGAAATAGTAAGGGTTAAATTGATTAATGAAGGTTAGTTATGGGTAAAATGCGCAAATATTTTAAATAAGCAGGTGGTTATAAAATATTCATTGTTGTTGGGGAATATTCGTTTGGTCGTGGAATATTCTTCCTGTCGGGGAATATTCGTACGACGGCGCAGTCTTTTGTGGGCCCCATAACGAAAAGCGATTGGATGAAGAAAATGACAAGTATAAGTTGTTTATAAATAACGCGTAGTTGTTACCGTTAATACTGTTGGAATACCCGGTGGTTAAAACACTGTAATACGCGTTGTTGCACAGTAGCACACTGTATTGGACCAATTATTGATTCTTACGTAAGAAGGCACTACTCAATAATGGTTACAGTAATTACTGTTCAGTATTTTATTTTATTGATTCAATAATTGCTGCGTTGATATTTTATATTACTATTATTTCAATAATTGTCTCTACACAGTATTTCCCATTATCAGATCAATAATTCATATTATTTAAATAATATTATTAGATAATATTATTGGCAATGTCTAGAAAGTTCTGTCTAATGAGAGGTTTGGTCATCTAATTACGCGCCAGTAAGAAAAAATCTTTATTGGAAAGCCCCCTCTTTCCTGGGAACGGCCTGGTTGTCATAAATGTGATTCTGTAATATTATTTGTGAATAATTAATTATTGATTCATATGATAAGAAAATATTTATTTTATGTGGATATAAATGAGGGATATATTTTTGTGGTTAAAAATGAAGGAATTAAAGCTGAGGTGTTTTATCAGTATTTTGTCGATGTGGAGGTATTAAAAATCATCCGTTTGTGGATTTCGGATATCTTATGTTTGGAATTTAGAAAAACTTTCTTTTACAAAGTTGTAGAGAATTAAATTTTCTATGGAAACACGCGAGTTTTGAATTTTTTTGATAAAAGAGCTATTTTCTATGAATTATTGAAGTTTCGGAAAATAAAATAATTTTTATTAAATTGCGGGACCCACTTTTTGGTTGGTGGATTAAACATGTGGGCTGCTGGGATGAATTTCAGAATTGGCATGCCTTGACAAGTCTTGGTCTTGGCATGCGTAGGAAAAATAAGAAAATATTAATTTATTATTTTAGTCTCCTTTGGCGTTCTAGCATTTTTCTATAAATAGAGGGCTAAGTTAGAATTGAAAATCATACCAGAAACAAGTTTTCTCTCTTTCTCTCTCTATATTATCGAGCATATTCTTGTTAGTATACTTTGAGTGTTGCTATACGGTGCAAGTTTCTGTCAGCACTATACCCGAAATTCAGTCAGAAGTACGATTATTTTGAGGTAAGGGATGTTATTTTATTCGAAAATGATATTATTTCTTCAATATCATTATGCCGAAATATTTGTTGGAAATTTTTATCAAATTTAGAACTTTTCACGTCGGGGTTACTATTCATGAGTTACTATTCACGAGTTACTATTCACCGAAAAATGAAATTTTTTTCTTTTCGTCCAAAATATCTATTCTGGGTACTAGCTTTGATTGTACCCATATTTTGATCATTCTTGAATTTTACTTCACTGTGAATAATTATAAGATATTTTTGGACATGGATAAATCGAAATACGAATCCTTAATATTTGTTATTTTGTTTCACTGGATTCGTTTTCTTTAAGATATTTTTCATCATCCTCAGTCCTAAATGATGATATTACTGAATATCTTTGGCATGTAGTGCAAAGATGAATGATTAACTGATAAATATCTTTGGCTCGTAGTGCAAAGATGAACATGTGTTGAGATGAACATGACCGACTGGTGATACAAATGAATATCTTTGGCCTGTAGTGCAAAGATGAATATTTGATTAAAGATGGTTATTGATTATTGTTACAGGGATAAAATATTGATGATGGACTTTTAAATCTTAGAAGATAGTAGAACTCATTCTCTACTTGACTCTTCTAATGGTTTGCTGTTTCCGCTACAGTTATTGATTTAAAACTTGTTGTCTATTGTATTCTATTAGATTTTTTCCTGTTGAAGACTAACGATAATTTGTTCTGTATTATCTTAGTCATAATGTTCTTTACTGGGCTAGTTGAGCTCACCCTTTTCCTTTTTGTTCCATTTTTCTCAGGAGGCGAGAATGTAGCGAGTACTAGTCGGGGTATGGAATGATGGTTCTAGAAGTTATTTTAGTAGTCCTCACCATTTTTGTGAAATATTGTATCAATAATTGTAATAAGGACTTATTTGAGTGTGGATATTGTCTAGATGACAACATTTGTATTTAAACTCACAGTTCTTATGTTGTAACAGTAAAGATGTAGTTGTTTCTGTACCATGTATTTTGGCGACTCAGAATGGGTGTTGTATACCTATTTTGGGGACGTCACAGTTGGTATCAGAGCTTAGGGATATGATCTCTGGCGGAGATCGGAGAATAGAACTAGGAGGGGAGAGACGAATAAATCCTTTGCTAGTGTGTCCTACCTAAGCTTATTTATTGGTCAGTCATAATATAGGGGTATTATGTGATTTGTTAATTTATTTAATTAACCCTTGTTTTATGGCAGTATTTGAGAATCTCAACTGAGAATGCTAACAGTGGAGTAAATGAGATCGTGGAGACACATGTGCTCACCAACGAGGAGAACGTGCAACAGGCTGGCAATGTTCCTCTTGTGAACAACACCAATGAGCAGATGATGAACGATGGGATGTTTAGAAGTTTTTTGCAATTCATGCAAAACCAGACGAGGGAGACTCGTGTTCAAAATACAGGAAGAAATGATAACAATTCACGGTTTGTCACAGCCAAACAGTTCAAAGAATTGGGACCACCAGAATTTAAGGAAAAGCCGGATCCGATCATGGCGGAAATGTGGGTCAAGCAAATTACCAAGATATTCGATGTCTTGGGATGCACGGAGGAACAGAAGGTTCCATTCGCCACCTTTATGTTCCGTGGCGAGGCAGACTACTGGTGGAAGTCTGTGAAGCATACCCATCCAGCCGCACTCAGTATGTCTTGGGAGACATTTCAGAAACTGTTCAATGACATGTACTTTCCTGAAAGTATTCGTCATATGAAGGAGGTAGAGTTTATTAGACTGGAGCAGAATAACATGACGGTGTCTCAGTACGAGGCGAAGTTTGCAGAGTTGTCTAGGTTTGCACCTCATTTGGTGGAGAATGAGGAACGTATGACGAGGATGTGTCTGAGAGGTTTGAAACACGGCATACGTCAATATCTCATTTCTCATAAATTTTCTCTCTATTCAGATATTGTCAACAGGGCTCAATTATTAGAGTGAGATAACGAGTACGGTCAACTGAAGGACCACAACCAGGATCATATCGGTGACAACAGTCATCAGAATAATGATAACCAGCGGAGAAAGAAAAAAACAGACAAGAACGGCAACCACTCTGGTGGTAATCGTGGCTATGAAAATAGAAGAAACGAGTCGGGAGAAAATTTTAAAAAGAGGAGATTCAACAATGACAATACGAAGACGTCAGCACCAGCAGCAACTGGTTCCAAGGGAGGAGAACGACCACCAGTTATATGCTATAAGTGCGGAAAAGAAGGACATATCAGCCCAAACTGCGCACAACAGTTTAAGGTATGTTATAATTGTGGAAAGGAAGGACATATCGCTCGAGATTGTATTGTAGCAAAACCAAGTCCAGCGAGGATGGTGACTCAAAAAGCTGTCCCAGAAAAGATAAAGTCAACGGTTCCTGGAAGAGCTTTTGTCGTGACTGGTCAACATGCGAGGAACCCAAACGAGGTGATCACGGGTAAGCTAATCATAAATTCATGCGAAGTTTATACCTTATTAGATACCGGTTCTACCCATTCTTTTATCTCTCCTGCTTGTGCTCAACGTTTAAACTTGACTCCGGAGAAGTTAGACTTTGATTTATCTGTGGAGACTCTGTTAGGAGAAACTTTTATCACATCCACTGTTTATAAATCTTGTTTGATCCAAGTTGGCACCATCACATTACCTGTTGACCTTATTTCTTTAAAGATACTTACTTTTGATGTGATTTTAGGGATTGATTGGTTAACTACTCATCATGCCAAAATTGATTATTTTCGTAAGGTTGTTAGTTTTCATATTCCTAACCAACCTGTTGTACGAATTCAAGCAACTAAGCCATTAAAATCAATCACTGTTATATCAAGCCATAAAGCCATTCGTTTATTAAAAAACGGATGTCAAGCTTTCTTAGCCCATGTTATGGATTTGAATAAAGACACGTCAAATTTGAATAATATTCCTGTTGTTATTGACTTTCCTGACGTATTTCCTGAAGAACTTCTCGGTCTACCCCCGGAACGTGAAATTGAATTCTTTATTGATCTTGAACCGGGTACAAAACCCATTTCTAAAACCCCATATCGAATGGCTCCTATTAAACTTCAGGAGTTAAAAGTCCAACTACAGGAATTGTTAGACATCGGTTTCATTCGTCCTAGTACATCTCCTTGGGGTGCTCCTGTTTTATTCGTAAAAAAGAAAGACGGGAGTATGCGACTTTGTATTGACTACCGAGAATTAAATCATATCACCATCAAGAATAGGTATCCACTACCTCGTATTGATGACCTATTTGACCAGTTACAAGGAGCACAATTCTTTTCAAAGATTGATCTTCGTTCTGGATATCATCAGCTGAAGGTTAGAACTGAGGATATTCCAAAGACTGCCTTCAAAACTCGGTACGGGCACTATGAATTTGTAGTCGTGTCTTTTGGATTGACTAATGCTCCTGCGGCTTTCATGGATATGATGAACCGAGTATTCAAGGATTATTTGGATCAGTTCGTTGTTGTCTTTATTGATGAAATCCTCATATATTCCAAAAGCCGTGAAGATCATGAGCACCATTTGAAGCTGGTACTCCAAAGGCTGCGTGAAAACAAGTTATATGCTAAGTTGAAGAAATGCCAGTTCTGGCTTGAGGAAGTAGCATTCCTAGGGCACGTGGTGTCAAAACATGGAGTATCTGTTGACCCGGCGAAGATTGAAGCAATACAAAGTTGGGAGCAACTAAAGACGGTGACCGAAGTACGTAGCTTTCTGGGCTTAGCTGGTTATTATCGGAGATTCGTGGAAGGGTTTTCTCGAATCGCTACCCCATTAACTCAGCTGACTCGAAAAGATATCAAATTCGTATGGAGCGAGGAATGCGAGAAGAGTTTTCAAGAGCTTAAGAGGAGACTCATTTCGGCACCTGTTTTGACCATACCATCTGGTTCAGATGGATTTTTTATCTACAGCGACGCTTCAGGCAAAGGGCTAGGATGTGTTCTCATGCAACGTGGGAAAGTTATAGCCTATACCTCGCGACAACTTAAAGAATATGAGAGAAATTATCCTACTCATGATCTAGAGTTGGCAGCAGTCGTTTTCGCGCTAAAGATCTGGAGACACTATCTATATGGGGAGAAAGTGGAGATTTATTCAGACCATAAAAGCCTCAAATATTTCTTCATTCAAAAAGAACTCAACATGCGGCAACGACGTTGGCTCGAGCTGTTGAAAGATTACGACCACACTATTCAATACCATCCTGGAAAAGCAAACGTGGTAGCTGACGCGTTGAGTAGAAGATCATATGCAGGAACGAGTGTGATAATGTCAAGCATACGCATAGAACCAACTTTAATTGATAAAATTAAAGTTGCTCAAACCACAGACCCGGAGCTGATGCGTATGAAGAAGAAAGTGCAAGAAGGTGCTATTCCTGAAGCAAGAATCGATGAAGAAGGAATACTTCGAGTCCACTCCAGACTTTGTGTTCCTAACGATTCTGATTTGAAGTACAAGATCATGATGGAAGCACACAATACACTATTTGCAATCCATCCTGGAAGTACCAAAATGTATCGTGATCTTCGACATACATTTTGGTGGAATAATATGAAGAGAGAGATTGCAAAGTTTATCTCGAGGTGTTTAACTTGTCAACGTGTAAAGGCGAAACATCAAATGCCAAAGGGTCCATTACAACCACTTGAGATTCCGAAATGGAAGTGGGAACACATTACCATGGATTTCATTACGGGTCTTCCCACGGTTTCTCAAGGCATAAATGCTATTTGGGTTATTGTTGATAGATTAACCAAGTCTGCTCATTTCTTGCCGATACGGGAGACTTATTCCCTTGAACGTCTTGCTCGTATATACGTAGATAAGATTGTGAGACTGCATGGTATGCCAGTATCCATAGTTTCAGATCGTGACCCAAGATTCACTTCAAGATTTTGGGTTAGCTTGCAAAAAGCTATGGGCACAGATTTACGATTTAGTTCGACATACCATTCTCAAACGGACGGACAATCAGAGAGGACTATTCAAACTCTTGAAGATCTATTAAGACTTTGTGTACTAGATTTCAAAGGGAGTTGGGATAAGTACCTACCATTGGTGAAATTCTCCTACAATAACAGTTATCAGGCAAGTATAGGTGTGGCCCCATTTGAAGCATTATATGGACAAAAGTGTAGCTCTCCAGTATGTTGGGATGAGGTGGGAGAAGCAACGTTGCTAGGACCAGAGTTGGTACGAATGACTACAAAGAAGATCCAAACGATTCGACAACGTATACAAACGGCACAGGATCGACAAAAGAGTTATGCGGATCTTCATGGAAAGGACGTGGAATTTGACATTGGGGATCATGTATTGTTGCGTGTGGCTCCATGGAAAGGAGTTACAAGATTTGGGAAGAGAGAAAAGCTCAATCCACGATTTATTGGTCCATTTCAGATTCTTGACCGAGCAGGAAATGTGGCCTATAGACTCGCGTTACCTCCAAGTATGTCTCGTGTTCATAATGTTTTTCATATATCTGTGTTACATAAATATGTGAAAGACCCAGACCACGTTATTGAGTTAGAACCGGACGAGATAGCTGAAAACTTAACGTACGAAGAGGTACCTGTCAAGATCTTGGATAGAAAGGAGCATGTCCTACGCACAAAGGTCATACCACAAGTTAAAGTTTTGTGGAGAAACATGCTATTGAGGAAATGACTTGGGAGTTGGAAACAGAAATGAAAGCGAGGTATCCTCATCTTTTCGAAACACCAGGTACGTACGTCAATTTCGAGGACGAAATTTCATAAGGAGAGGAGGTTGTAAGACCCCAAATTATTAATAAATGAAATTTAAATTCTCTCTATTTATTATTTTGAAATAGTAAGGGTTAAACTGATTAATGAGGTTAGTTATGGGTAAAATGCGCAAATATTTCAAATAAGCAGGTGGTTATAAAATATTCATTATTGTCGAGGAATATTCGTTTGGTCGTGGAATATTCTTCCTGTCGGGGAATATTCGTACAACGGCGCAGTCTTTTGTGGGCCCCATAACGAAAAGCGATTGGATGAAGAAAACGACAAGTATAAGTTATTTATAAATAACGGCGTAATTGTTACCGTTAATACTGTTGGAATACCCGGTGGTTAAAACACAGTAATACGCGTTGTTGCACAGTAGCACACTGTATTGCACCAATTATTGATTCTTACGTAAGAAGGCACTACTCAATAATGGTTACAGTAATTACTGTTCAGTATTTTATTTTATTGATTCAATAATTGCTGCGTTGATATTTTATATTACTATTGTTTTAATAATTGTCTCTACACAGTATTTCTCATTATCAGATCAATAATTCATATTATTTGAATAATATTATTAGATAACATTATTGGCAATGTCTAGAAAGTTCTGTCTAAGGAGAGGTTTGGTCATCTAATTGCGCGCCAGTAAAGAGAAATCCTTATTGGAAAGCCCCCTCTTTCCTGGGAACGGCCTGGTTGTCATAAATGTGATTCTGTAATATTATTTGTGAATAATTATTTATTGATTCATATGACAAGGAAATATTTATTTTATGTGGATATAAATGAGGGATATATTTTTGTGGTTAAAAATGAAGAAATTAAAGCTGATGTGTTTTATCAGTATTTTGTCGATGTGGAGGTATTAAAAATCATCCGTTTGTGGATTTTGAATATCTTATGTTTTAAATTTGGAAAAATTTTCTTCTACAAAGTTGTAGAGAATTAAATTTTCTATGAAAACGCGCGAGTTTTGAATTTTTTTGATAAAAGAGCTATTTTCTATGAATTATTGAAGTTTTGGAAAATAAAATAATTTTTATTAAATTACGGGACCCACTTTTTGGTTGGTGGATTAAACATGTGGGCTGCTGGGATGAATTTCAGAATTGGCATGCCTTGACAAGTCTTGGTCTTGGCATGTGTAAGGAAAATAAGAAAATATTAATTTATTATTTTAGTCTCATTTGGCGTTCTAGCATTTTCCTATAAATAGAGGGCTAAGTTAGAATTGAAAATCACACCAGAAACAAGTTTTCTCTCTTTCTCTCTCTATATTATCGAGCGTATTCTTGTTAGTATACTTTGAGTGTTGCTATACGGTGCAAGTTTTTGTCAGCACTATACCCGAAATTTAGTCAGAAGTACGATTATTTTGAGGTAAGGGATGTTATTTTATTCGAAAATGATATTATTTCTTCAATATCATTATGTCGAAATATTTGTTGGAAATTTTTATCAAATTTAGAACTTTTCACGTCGGGATTACTATTCATGAGTTACTATTCACGAGTTACTATTCACGAGTTACTATTCACCGAAAAATGAAATTTTCTTCTTTTCGTCCAAAATATCTATTCTGGGTACTAGCTTTGATTGTACCCATGTTTTGATTATTCTTGAATTTTACTTCACTATGAATAATTATAAGGTATTTTTGGACATGGATAAATCGAAATATGAATCCTTAATATTTGTTATTTTGTTTCACTGGATTCGTTTTCTTTAAGATATTTTTTATCATCCTCAGTCCTAAATGATGATATTACTGAATATCTTTGGCCTGTAGTGCAAAGATGAATGATTAACTGATGAATATATTTGGCCCGTAGTGCAAAGATGAACAGGTGTTGAGATGAACATGACCGACTGGTGATGAATATCTTTGGCATGTAGTGCAAAGATGAATATTTGATTAAAGATGGTTATTGATTGTTGTTACAGGGATAAAATATTGATGATGGACTTTTAAATCTTAGAAGATATTAGAACTCATTCTCTACTTGACTCTTCTAATGGTTTGCTATTTCCGCTGCAGTTATTGATTTAAAACTTGTTGTCTATTGTATTCTATTAGATTTTTCCCTGTTGAAGACTAACGATAATTTGTTCTGTATTATCTTAGTTATAATGTTCTTTACTGGGCTAGTTGAGCTCACCCTTTTCCTTTTTGTTCCATTTTTCTCAGGAGGCGAGAATGTAGCGAGTACTAGTCGGGGTATGGAATGATGGTTCTAGAAGTTATTTTAGTAGTCCCCACCATTTTTGTGAAATAATGTATCAATAATTGTAACAAGAACTTATTTGAGTGTGGATATTGTCTAGATGACAACATTTGTATTTAAACTCACAGTTCTTATGTTGTAACAGTAAAGATGTAGTTGTTTCTGTACCATGTATTTTGGTGACTCAGAATGGGTGTTGTATACCTATTTTGGGGGTGTCACACTAATCCAAGTTGATTACTTCATACCACATACAAAAGCTTTACATAATATGTTATACTCCTCTTTAGGTATGTATCTAAGTTATAACATCAAGTTAGTAACACATATCACAAATAGAAACCAGCAACTGGTTCTGAGGTACGGCGTAACTGCGCTGCACCCTAGTACAAATAGGGCGCAGCTGCGCCATGCCTGCACCAGAGGCAGTAACCTGCTCTGTTCTGCAGAGCATCTAACATTTTCCTTAATTTTAAACATGCTTCATAAAGTCATAATGCTCGCATTATGTGTTCGTGACAAAGTCTAATTTTGAAACCATGATTTCATTTCAAAACCACAAGTGTTGTATCAATCATTGATATACTTGTTCATACTACATGCATGTGCTTACATTAGTGTGTTAAAACAGTTTACAAGCTTACTCTAACAATGTACCAAACAGCAAACATCAGGTCTAGTGCAGGCCTAGCGCAGCTGCCCTACACTCTAGTACAATTAGGGTGCAGCTGCGCCATGCCTGCATCAGAGACAGTAGCTTGCTCTATTCGGCAGTTCAACAACCCACCATACAAAATCGTTCTAAAAATTGTTTCTAGCATAACCCAACACATTTATAAGTATGTATAACACTAAGAGACATAACCTAAACCAACTATCAACCAAAACATGCTTAATTCAAGAAATCTTAACAAAACTCAACTAAGAGCATAAATTGGGATTTTCATACCTTTTGAGGTAATTGAGTTGCAATACTCTCACTACTTACAAGCTCCTTAGCAAATAAATCTCAGAAATTGCAATAAGGAAGATGAAGGTCTTATTTATAGAAGATTGATTATCTAGATAATGGGATTACCTCCCAAATCAAACCAAAGAATTTCAAGAATGCACAAGGGTTAAGAGAGAGTTGGTGAGAGTTGGTGATTCACTCATGAATCCCACTCCCCATCCACTTATTGCTCTAGATTGATGAATTTGAGATGAAGAATAGAGTAGGCTTGCTAGCTTCTTTTTGCTTTCACGTTGAAGAAATGAAATGGGACTCTTATTATAGGACAAGAGAATAATTCTCAGCATTTGCACAAAATGGAATGCAACAATTGGCTAATACCATATATACCCATAATATAAACTTTGGTTATAAATTATGTATGCACAATTCATTTCACATAACATAGGTTATAATGATTTAAAGAGCATATAATATATTTTCTAATTAAAAGATATCAAGTAGTGCATATACATATAATTCATGTACATTTTCAATTACCATGACTGTTATTATTATAATAACATAATGGAATCATTATTAATTTAACAATTGATATTATTATATGTTAATAGGGTATACATGAATGTTTACCCACACAGTTCATATCATATAACAATATTATTATGCAACTCTCATTAATGCAAATAACTCTTACTATATATATATATATATATATATATATATATATATATATATATATATATGTGTGTGTGTGTGTGTGTGTGTGTGTGTGTGTGTGTGTGTGTGTGTGTGTGTGTGTGTCACCTTGTACTATATAAAATATATAGCTAACTACCATATAATAAAGGTTTACTATTTTGCACAAATTAATTAAGTAAACATATAATCATTTTATAAATTATTAATCTTTTACACATTAATTATTATTTATTCATAATAATTATTAATTAACACATTATCAATTAATTACCCATAACTGAAATCAATCAATATGTTCAACTCTTGCCACCATATTCAAATAAATTAAATATTTTATTATTAAGAATTCTATCAATTCTTGATATCAAACTCTTAGGGTTAGTCCACTAATTTAAATAACTATTAGTCACTCTCTTTAATCATTTCATAAATTCACATAACCACATAAGGTTTAAATAAACTCACAAAGCTAACTCATTAAAATTAAATCACATATTTAATTAATAAGGAGTTTCAAATTTGTGGACGTTACATCTTCTCTTAAGCTTAAAACCACCTTGGCTTCTTTATGACCCATAGTGCGGATGAATTTTTCAATCTTCTCCATGGGTATTTCCCCCTTTGATTTGATGGTAGACTTCATCACCCATTGGGGAAGATACAGTGGATTTTCCTTCAACACTTCAGCAATTGTATGCGAGGTGGATCCTTCACCTTCTCCATAATTCCACGGAACTTTGTGTAAGCTAACAATAGGATATTGTGCTCTGCATGGTAAATTGATTGGCTATGGGGCGGCCACTTTCAAAGGATAGTTGCTTCCTCTAAGTTGAATTGCTGATATTATGAGTGGTTTGCTAGTCCCATCAGTCTCAGTGGATATAACTGCTACCAATCCCTTCCACTTAGTAGGACAGGTATTCTCACTCTCGCGTAGCACAGTATCATCGTCTGCTAGTTGCAGGACACCACTGTCAATTAGATTCTAGATAAAGTGGTGGAGTGCCCAGCATTCTTCTATGTTGTGACTGGGAGAATGGGAGTGATATTGACATACTCCATCAGAATTGAACCATCCTGAACGGGGATTAATTAGAGGTAGAAGAGAAGTGATTCTTCCTTCATTGATTAGCATCTGAAGGATTTTCTCCATAGGTTGGCCCAGGTATGTAAATTCCCTTCTATTGGCAAAATCCCGACGGGCTTTGGCATTCGCTCTCTTTGCCACTTTGTCCTCCATTATTTCATTTTTTGAAGGTGACGAGGGAATATTCATGACAAGAGGAAGGAGACTAGCATGCTCCTGGCTGATTAACTGGCGTGTTACTTGATGCTGATAGGTCACCAGTTCAGTCAATTGTTCAATCTGCTTGTATAGAGCTTTAATCTTACGTTCCATATCGACCTGGAACTTGGACTTATCCCATTTTTCAACATCATCTTTGGTGGCCTTAGATGACTCGCCGTTGAAATTGGAACTCTGTCCATTGCTCCAATTAATCATATTGACCTCTTCTTCTTTGTGTTGAGGAAGAGGATTGTCTTGTACGTGAGGTTGATCTGGTTTGGTGACCACGATCTCACCATTGTCTATCAGGTCTTGGATCTTATGTTTAAAGGCCCAACAATCCTGAGTATCATGTCCAGGTGCCCCGGCATGATAAGCACATTTTCGAGCAGCATTGAAACCCCTTCCATTAGGGTTGGCTGGTGGAAGAAGATGCGTGATTTTTTTCTACATTATCAGAAGAATGAGAATATTCTCGAGTGAGTCCCCTAAGGGTGTGAACACTCGAGGGCATCTGATTTCTCCACCTTTTGGCATTGGAGGGTTTAAAGACTGTGCTTGAAAAGGAGTGTAATTTCTCCGCTGGATAGGCATGTTCTGATTGCCTTTTTGACCCTATAGTATCAGGGAAACATCTTTCTCTTTCTTTTTATGGACCCTCCGGGGGTTTTTTCCATAATTTCCGGATTGAATGTGCCCGGCAACAAATTTAAGGGCAGCTAGGTCTTGAATTTTTCCGGACTTCAATCCCATCTCAGCCATCTCCCCATGTTTGACCATTTTAGTAAATGGTTTACCGATGATGGCTAAGACTCTTTCATAGAAAGGAGCTTCTTGTATGTCTATGAAAGTCATGACCATTTTTGATTCTGTCATGGAAGGAATAACTTGAGTAGCCAGGCGCCTCCACCTTTGAGCATACTCTCTGAAAGACTCGTTGGACTATTTCTTGACCTTGGTAATCGAATACCGGTCATGAGCCATCTGAGACCGGAAGTTGTATTATGTGAGAAAGGCGTGAGTTAGCTCCTCCCAACCATGGATCTTTGAGTTGTCTAATCTGGTATACCACGAATGGGCTTCTCCAGTCAGACTCTTCTAGAGCAGCTGCATTCTGAGCTTCTCGTCCTCTACATAAGATCCAAGTTTTCCAATAAACACCTTCAAATGTGTATAAGGATCTCCTAACCCATCATACTTTTCGAAGTCAGAAGTCTTAAACTTTTCTGGATAATGAACACTAGGGAATATACACAGGTCAGCATATGAAACACTCCCGTGTGTTCCAATTCCTTTGATAGCACGAAGGGTTTCTTCCATTTGAAGGACTTTCTTTCTGATGTCACCGGTGTCTGGATCTCTTGTGAGATGGGTGGCATCATGAATCTTGTTGGTCGTATCTAACTATAGTTCAAGTATCGTAATGGCTTGAGTTCCCCCTTATGTAGAGGATTCAGTATGTATGGGTATCTTTGGACCCTGAGTAGACTAGTGTAGTTCTTTAAGCAGAACAGCCAAATCTATAATTTGTTTGCTTAATCTGTCAAATTCTTTGCGAGAAAATGGATTAAGGTCAGTCTGGTCAGATGACGACATAATTGACTGTAGGCTCGCAGTCTTTTTAGATTTTGACCGGGTAGTAGGTCTGATTGTTTCCCTACAAAAGACTTGCATAGTTTAGTCTTTAGGGAATGTGTAAATAATAACTTGCTATGTGATGTGTCCATTTTAGAAATTTTATCCTACAAAACGGATGTTAGCTATTTGTAATACATGATAGCATGTTAAATTAAATATGTATGTGTACACATTTCTTCATATTTCTCATTATAGGGAGATGAATATGGAATTACAAGTAATTGAATTTACGAGTAATTTAAAAATGAGAAAGCATGAAGAGACTTTCCTCCGTGTTGGGTTTATCAAAGGCTGACCTATCTTAGGTTACTCTCATGGCTTTTTGGCATAAAGGTTCCTAAATCATCCCAATTTACTCAACGGGAAATTAATCCGGTCTTTCAACTGGAGCAAATTTGGGTGGTACATTTCCTAAGCCTCGTTGGAATTAGTCTTCCTATGAGTCCAGTAATCAAACACCGACAAGATAGCCTCCTAGTGGAGGGCCGTACAACATACATTCACATACATCGCGTCTCACCGTATAGAAATGATGACATGTGCAAAGCACTAATATCACAAGCAGATATGGTGCGAAGCACTAAGTGAAATAAGTAAATGCATTCGTACACATTCATCATAAATGTAAATGCAATATCCACACACAAGCAGATAATAGTTTTGAAAAGAATGTAATAGCAGCTTAAGTCCTCTTACTGGTGTCCCCAACAGAGTCGCCACCTGTCGACGTCGGGATTTTTATTTGTTTCTTTCTGTTTACTTGTTCTTTGGTGTTCTCATGTTAGGTGAGATTTGTTTGAAAAAATAAGTGAAAAAGGTCCGACATGTATAATGTCGACGATGGACTGTTAAGAGTCGCCAGTTGGTTTTTTAAATGGTTGTACCAACACAAACGAGAAAAAGTTTGCACATTAACCCAATGATGTGACACTACTAAACAGGTCGGTGAAACCGAGATTCATTAGGGTCTGGGGACTTAATTATGCAAAGGGAAGGTGTATGGCACCCCCGACATCTGTGTTACCCCGGTAACTGCCACTTTTCAAGAAACTGTTATCTAAATGTGTGTGTGTGTGTGTGGGTCAATGTGCTGTTTATTTAGAAGTAGTGTGAGGCCTCGTTCGCACCTATATACACAGGGTTTGAATTTATATAAAAATTCAATTTTTAGCAAGATATAGCAGTGATGTTTTATAAAAGAGGTTTTTTCAAACCCTTATGCTCAATAGTAATTGAGACCTTTTACACTCCCATTTTATTAAGTGTTCGGCTTGATTGCTTTTATTTTCGAGATGCAAAGAATTTATAAGAAAATAATGTACAAAATAATGCCGACTTCCTCGTGGGTATGAAAACTATCTGAGAAAATTTAGACACCGCAGATAAATTTACAAGTTGCTTACAGCTGAAAATGCCCATCACGGGAACCGAATCTATATCCAATAGACTGAATCTGTGATCACATGATTCCTAGGCTCACATGATGCCGCAATTTGTATGAAAGCAGTAAGCATGTATATATATATACATATATATATATATATATATATAAAAGCTGTAAATATATATATACAGACATGATCAGCCGCCACGAAGCATATCCATGGGGGATTAGAAAATGTAAATAAAGCTGTAAAAGCCATCAACCGCCACGGAGGAAATTCCAGGTGGGACAAAACGTAAAGAAAGCTGTAAAAACAATCAACCACCACGGAGGAAACTCCAGACGGGACGAAATATATATATATGCTCAATTGAGGCATAACTCAATAATGTTAGTCCATATATATAAATATATATATATATATATATGTATATATATATATATATATATATATATATATGTATGTATATACAAACTGAAATAAAACCACGGAACAAAGACCGATCAAACACACGCAACACGACTCTTAACGTGAAGAAGGGTGTGTGCAAAGATGAAGAGCAATACTTTATAGTGTGTGAGAAGGCTTACAGTGGGCTGCCAAAGAAGACTTCTATATCTTTAAAGTGGATGAACACTAGGCTCCCGCCGATACAAAAATAGCTATATGTTAGCTCACAAGTGTTTAAAATGAGAAAGCACTCAGTATAGTGTAAATACGGAGCAAATTTGACAAGGCTTCCTCGCCTTTTTCTCTTACAAATGGCCACCCCAAACCCTCTATTTATAGAGGGGGAGCCGCAGGTGTACCTGCGGGCCGCAAATGTACCTGCGGCTACCCGTGTTGCCCCGGGCTTCGCGGGTCGCATCGTCTCGCAGTACATGCACGCAAGCACTGTAATATTCGCTTGAACTTTGAAAATTGCAATCTAGGCATCTGATTGAGGTATGTAAGACCTATTTCAGACCGTCGTTGTCAAGAGTTACGTAATGGCATGGGATTAGAGGTTGTACGAAGTCAGGAAGATGGGACGGTGCCCTCTAGTCTTCAAACTTCAAATTCTATCTGTTATCCTGTGTAATAGTTACTCGGGATTGGCTTTCCTTAATTCTTGTGGGACATTGTTGTGTAGAAATGTATGTATGAAATGTTGAGACGACGAGATGTGGCGTCAAGGTGGCGAGATAATGAGTTTGCCTCTCACCAGGGTTACCGCCAGTTTGGGCTTGTAAAGCAGACGTTGCTCAGGGTTATCTCTAAGATTGGACTACTGCAAGGGTTGAAGGTCCTCAGTGTCATCTCTTAGGTACGCCTGTCTTCCAGGAGCTATCTCCGGGACTTGTACTTAGTGCCTCGGTGTGAGTGTTGAGGTTGAAGCTGATTGCATGCATTTGAAACAAGCATTTCTGGGGTTATCGCCAGAAGTACATTCCTTGGGGTTATCACCAACGTTGGTAGCTGCTACTCCCAGTGTTGGGACTGAGACTAGATACCTTGGGGTTATCTCCGAGATTAATCGGTCTTCTCCGGTGGAATTTCTGGTAATAGAACTGCATGCCTCGGGGTTATCTCCGAGGTTGGAACTGTTACTCCCGGTGTGTGTTCCGGGGTTGAGACTGAACTTTCGATAGTATCCGGACTGGATGTGAGCTGTCTTCCATGTTTATCTCCGAAAAACGAAAATGCTCTCCTGCAATGTCAGTGACAGGTGTGCAAAAAATTTCGAATGTCTATAGGTTTTATGGAAATTCATCCACAAACTGCACTGGTTATAGTGGGTAATTAGCCCGTTCTACCCTGTACTGGCCCAATAATACTAGTTTGATCTGTTTTTCATCTCTGCCATAGGCACAAAAATTTTACCTCAGTCTTATCATAGAATTCCATACCAAAACAATTTGATTTGGGAAAGTTTTCAAAGAACGCTTAGAATGTTCATAAAAGTTGGTCTAGCCTAATCGAATAGCTTAGACTCATATCAATAATCGACTTCAATCGAAATATGAATGTGTGTGGCCAAAACTCCGTTGGTAAATTAAAATTTTGAAAATTATTTGAAAATGAAGTCATGATGTCGTACTGTATTAACAGCCCGTTTGAGGATGTCGTCATCGAGTGACTTTGTCATAACACATCATACAATAGTGGAACTACGATTTTAGATAAAATTCAACACTAAGTATTCCTGCATTTATAACTCCATCAACTTTTTATCATCTCTGCACCAGGTTACATGGTACGTAAGTGATAAATAAAAATATATTTTGATATTTTAAATCATTATCATCTAGCCGAAACAATTAGCATAGACTATACTTTAAACCGTTCAAAAATCATTTCAAATCTGTTTTATCATCTCAACAAGTAACGATGTGTCGGTGGCCCAAAGTACACTCATACACAATGGTCACCAGGAGTTGAGAATAAAAATTCATTTTTCTAAAAAGGCAAATAGTGCGTATTTAGCTTGATGTTAAAAATTTCGAGTCTAGCGTAGCTAGAAGATTTAGAAAAACCTATGTCTCCACTAATAATCAATTGCTTAGTAATTTATCTATTCCTATTATCCTTAATACTCCATTCACACAAAACCATACATAGTTCATCAAACTCGTATTTAATCCTATATTCTCTACCTATACCCTATTTATCTGTTATATACATGAGAAAAGAATTATCTTCTCAATAGGTATATAGCAAATAGCGCGACATAAACCTAATCTTAACTCCCTTCTCAATAAAAATTTCATTCAACTCGTATTCATAATCATTTCCTGAATCTGTAACAATTCATAGTACAACTGACACACAACATTCTTGCTGTAAACTTTTCAATCATTAGATTGATTCTTTTCCCTTTTATCACCTTATCAGATCACGGGATGATCTCATCGTATATATTACGATTCCTTTCTATGTCTTGATCGTTTTGTTTTACGATCTTCTATCACTATATTTTTTGTCTTTTAGACTCTATCTATTTATCACTACTTTCACCTTTATTATCAGAGTTAGGGAACTATATATCTTATAACTCGCCAAGATTCGACTTTGAATCTTACTGACACACTAACTTGATTTGAGTTAGTATTTAATCCTAATCACTGCGATTATTAGCCTAAGGTATTTCTACCTAAGGTTTATAACCAACAGCTCTGATACCAACTGTGAGAGCCCCAAATCCAGGTCACAAATCACCGCGGATCTTATACAATCATTTTATAACTATTGCGAAAGATATAAATATAAATTGTTTATATAATAAACTTTACACACTATTCCCCAAGGTCGAGTAACCTTAACTTATACATAATTCATAAAATGTCTAAGATATAACATGATTATCATACTATACTATTACAATTTAGCTGCACATATTATTCCAAGCTGAACTTGGCTTTGTCCTTTCCTGTATCTGACGTATTCATCTTAATCAACAATGTTAATCATGATATAGCAAGGGTGAGCAATAAGTTTGCCCAGCAAGTTTAAATTCAATAAATTTAGGAAATTGAATGAAACAACTCGAGGTCGAGTTAAGAAAAACTTGCATGTTCGATTGAATATTGTTATGCATTTTTGTAAGCTTTGTCTGAAGACCTAATATATAAATAATATCGATATACAAATTAGAATAATGTCATCATAGTATAATACTATTATATATAAACATAGAATAACCTAAACACATAACACTATCAGTCTATACAGCACAACAGACATAGCATCAAGTCAAACTATTTCAGTTTGAATTGAATCCGATACAATTCTAATATCCCGACGGTCTAGTCGGATAATCGTCGAGTTTAAGTTCAATTAAACTTTGTCTAAACACTTAACAATTGTCTTAGATAATTATATTATCAGTCAAAATATTTTTCATAAGCTCGTAATAATTTGCAGATTATTATTATCATTTATCATGAATTTTCAATCATTAATATCGTATTTATAAAAATTAAATACCACATAATTTCTTTATCATTAATATTTATTTAATACTAAATATTAATGAAAATCATAACATAATATTATAATATATCAAAGTATTTTTAATACCTTAATATGATTTTTAAACCTTTAAATCCATTATCCGATAATTGCCAATAATATTAAAATATTAATATTTTCATGACAAAATATCAAAAGTTATATTTTATAACTTACAATATTTTTATAACACTTAAATCATTTTTATATGATTTTTAAATCATTAATTCTATTTTTTTCATAATTTATTTAATATATTTATTAAATAAATACATTACCATTAATATTAATTAATTAATGAAATTCATCACAACATATTAAAAGTCATCAAAAATAACTAAAAATATTTTCTTATACCATAATATAATTTTTCATGATTTTTCAAGTATTAAAATCATTTTTAAATAATTTATTTAATATTATAATTAAATAAATTAAATGTCATTATTATTCCAAAAATATTAAATAATTATGAAATATATTCAGAATAATTAAAAACTAATTTTCAAGCTTTAAAATAATTTTTAGAAATTTATTGTGCAATTTTAATAATTAAAAAGCATTTTTTTCTATTTATTTAATAAAAATATTAATTTTCAAAATTAACTGTCTCTAAAAGGCCCTATAGTGACGAAATTGTCGCAATAGGTGTTCTTGAGCTGTTTTTGAGCCTGCCCAGAAACCCATGTCAGTGAAAAAGGTGTTATGTTTGACCAACTATAATTCATGGATCCTGAGGTATCTGGGTTCGATTAGGTGTTCAGATTATAGTATTGATGCATTACTACATTCCTAAACAAACATCATGACCCTTCAATATAAAATCAGAGAGATCTAGGTCCTCAAAAACATTGCCAGACATGTTCTTCATTTTCTGGGTTACCTTGAAATGAAGAACAGCTAAGGTACCTACTTTGGAACTTTAAATCATAGCTTTTTGGACTCGGTTTGTGTGATCTAGTGGTTCAGACATGTAGTAGAGATGTCAGGGTACAATTATATATCATCATATCATAACAGCAACATCACATATGACAGATAACGGCTAGTCAAACTTTGTCAAAAAATTTACTTATGAAGATCTGGGTTTTCCAGAAAACCTTCATAAGGCAGTCGGCCAACCCAAGTTTGACCTTGATTATCTTGGATCCTAAACATGATCTGGGTATTTTAATGACTTGTATGTGTAGTTCACATACCAGTCTACAACATAACGACAACAACTTGGCCAAACTATCTAACACATGCAAGATCAGAAGCTTAAAAAATCTTGTCAGACCATTTCTAGGTTTCTGGGCTGCCCAGAAACCAGTTGGTCATGGACGGTCAACGACCTTTGACTGCTCATAACTTTCAATATATACATGATCTGGGCTTGATTCAAGTTGCAGAACAAAGACCACATAACATACTACAAGTTCAAACATTTAAAACACTAAAACCGTTAACAGACACCAATCTATGCAGTCTGACATTTGCTTGTCAGACGTTGTTATAAAAAATTTCCAAATTAAAGAAATCTTCAATTTCAAGCACTTTGATGTTATGGATCTGGGATCTAACAACCCAGATCACTAAATGACATCTTATTACACAACTTTAAATAATAAACAACAACATTTAACATGAGATCATATGATTTTGAAGATTAGGGTTTTATACCATTTCTAGCTTTGACCCTTGATTCTGACTTCTTGATTCTGTTATTAGCTTGCTATGAACTGATCTTAGCTTGGTTTCTCACTCTCTCTCACTCTAGATTTCGAAAATTGTGGAGAGAGAAAGTCTTGGAGAAAATGAGAAGTAAAGTATGCATTTTCTCTCTCTTAATCTATATAAATGATATGGTACAATGTATGTGGACGATCCAAGGGGCAAGACGGCTGGTATTTGACACATGGCTAGGGCTAGGGTGGTTCACCAAACAATTATATGGCAAGATTTGCAAGCCGCCTATTAAAGAAATACTATTAGGGTATTTTAGTCTTTTTCCTTTTAATTTTAATGGCATACAAGTTATTTACCCTTACCCTTAGGTTTTAGGGTTTAACCATTAAGGTTTAGGGTTTAGCCCTTATATGTTTGTAATTTAATTTCTAAGATTTTCAAAATTAGGTTTTCAAAATAGAAAATTAACATTTCTAAATTATAATTAGGATTCTTTAATTATACTAAGATTTCCTAATCATAATTCAATCTTCCTAATTAGGATTAATATTTCCTTAATTAAAATTAAAATTACCTAATTACCAATTAGGGTTTTAAATTTACAACTTAAGGTTTCTAATTATTAGAATTCTAATTAATCATTAGGGCTATCCCTAATTAGACTTGTAATTAATACCCAAAAGCCTTATACATAGCATTTAAATTCCCAAATTAGGGTTTTTAAAATTTGAATTAGGGTTTCAAATTCTCGGAACTGTAATTAGGGTTTCCAAAACCGGTTTTAGGATTTTTTATAAATCGTAAAAATTTTCTAGCTGAACGTTGACATTCTTAATATAATATTAGGGTTTACCACTGATATAGCTTATCTGGTCAACCCTTGACCCTTAACCACATACTGTACACATATACAATCATATACACAGAACATATGTGACAACCCGGAAATTCGAATTGTCCAGAAATTAAGATTTAAAGAATTAGTTATTAATAAAATGAATTTTTATTAATATTATTCTATACTATGTGTTTATTAATCGTTCTATAACCTAGAATAATTATAAGTCGGGAGGATTATGGCTGCGAGCTAGATTGAACGAGTAAGAATTTTCAAGACAAAAATAAAAGTTTTTCGGGAACAAAATATTTTTCGGGGGAAAAAGACGAAATAGGCACTATTCATCAGTTTCTGCTTGGAGTTTTATTTTGAAATTCCGAAAAGTTAACGATTACGTAAATGTTAAGACGTGATGGAATATTCAATAATATTTCAGTTATGGCAAAAACGAAGTTTTCGCCTGCGGACGTAAGACCTAAGGGTTAGGGAAAGTAATTTTTGAGGATTTTAATGAGTACGTGTAATAACTAGGGTTATTATGCGTGAGAGATACGAGTATAATACTATTTATTATACGAGTACAGTACAAAGATTAGTACGACGTATAATACGAATATCGTATGAGTGATATACGAAGAGAATACAAGAATACGAGAATGGAATGCGTAGAATACGATTACTCTTAATGGACTTTGAGTTCATGGACTTTGTAGAATCCAATTGGACTTGGATTATGTCAAGCCCAATGATTTGTGAAATCAAGCCCAAGCTAAGCCCAATAAGAATTAGGGTTAAGGCCCAAGCCAAGAAAAGAAACCGCGGATAGAACCGATGGGTAAACGGATGGGTAAAAACCATTGGGGCAACCCATGGGATGACCCATGGGCATGTGGACCAGCCACTTGGCCACCAAGTAAGGGTGGTGGCCAAGTAAACTTGGTGGCTAAGGGATGGAGGAGGTGTGAATAGTAAGGAGGTGGGGGGGCGAAATGACTAAATTGTCCTAAGCCTTGGTTTTCTATAAATAGAAAGCTAGATTTTCATTTTCTAGGATTTTGAAAATCCTACACTTGAGAGAGAGAGAGAGCTCGGTTGGGAGAGGAGAAGGAAGAGAATGAGCATGAATGCTCGGATCAAAAGTGATCGAGAAATAGAAAAGCTCGCAAATCGCCGGCTTTGTATAACGGAAGAGAAATAAAGAAGAACGGTAATCCGAACCCTAGTTCTTCTATTTTTTTTCTTTAAGTTTTTATGTTCAAAAACATAACTTAATGAGAATAAGGAGTAAAAGATATTGAGAATGATTTCATATGGTTGAAATCATGAGAAAATAAGAAATAAGAAATTTAGTTTATAAATTTCATAAGGAAGTATAAGATTCGTAAGGATTTGGAGCGATCCGAATGAATTTTATTTATAAGTAGCTTAAATTAGTAAGGAATGATGTTCTATAGCATCAAATTCCAAGAAAAAGTGAAATCGTAATCCAAAATATCGATTAAAAATGAAGAACGCGAAGAACACGAAGAATGTTGTTGATGGATAAATTTAAAACCATCGCGTATAAGTTAGTTGCTTATTTGCTTGGTTAGGAACGGTAGAAATGTTCATGAAGAACGGATTAAAACGGAGCTATAACGAAGTTATGGCGAAATTTTCGTAAAAGGTGAACGAGAACTACAAAGTTAGTAAATGAACCCGAACGTGTAGGGTTTCATAAGAATGTAAGAGAACGTATAAAATGTGAGTCGTGGACTTAAGAACGAACGAATTCTGAGTTCGGGTGACCGAATTACGGACGAACGAACGAAGAACGTTAAAAGCGTTAAAATGAACGAAGAGTGAAGATTAAGCCAATTGAATGGCATGTTAACGGATTCAGAATGAATTTTTGTCAGTGGCTAATCGAAGTACATAAGATAAGGAAGAGAATGGCTTTGGAACAACTTCGTTCCGAGTTATAACGAAGAAGTTATGAGATCGGAAAATAAGCATCTCAAAATGAAGTTAACACTTAGAAAAAGTTTCGGGAAGGACTTGGCGCCGCAGCGCCAGTCATGCCAGGAGAAGTGGCGCCGCAGCGCAAGCTCGGCCATAAACTTCTGGAGAGTGGCTCCACAGCGCGAGAGATAACAGAGGGTTCGGCGCCGCAGCGCCAGACCAGGGGAAGAGAGAGACATAGGTTGTGCCGCAGCGCGAGAGGAAAGAAAGGGCACGACGCCACAGCGCCAGTGCAGGGAAGTACCCACAAATGAGATTTTAACTGCTCAATTTCTCGGGGAATGTGCAAGAAAGAAGTATGAACATATAGTTCACGTAATGTAACACCTAATCAAGTGTCTTAAACTTAATCAAGTGTCTTAAACCTTTAATAAGGGTTGAACGAAAAGATTAAACGACAAAGAATGTAGATGCGGGTTACAAAACCGATATCCAGGGACCGTAGTCGTAATGAATGAACGTGAGGGATTGCTATGATTGTGACTCCTTAAACGTTGAGTGATGAAGGTAATGAATAACATTCTGATGTTATGTCATGGTAAGGGGACATAAGTGTAAAGTGTTTAGACGCTATGAACGCAACGTTGTTGCGATAAACGCTTGGTCTTAGCATATAATGAACGGTATGGCTTCGACATTAAGAAAGAATAATGAACGTGGGGTTCATGGGATGGATAACGATCAAAAGCGATTAAAAACCTTGAATAAAGGTTGAGTGAGAGATTAAGAGACGAGCAACGTGATTGAATGCGTAAACGATCTTCGTAAATCGTATTCGCGTTTGATGAACGTTCTAAGTATACCCTAGTTGTATGACTTAGACGTTGATGAAAGTAGTGAGTAAGATACGAATGTTATCAAGAAAGCCGTAAGGTAATGAAGAATGTTGATTAACCGTGAACGGTGAAGAAACTAAATTGAAGATAATAACGTATAACGTTAAGAAGCCGAGTTAATAAGTATAACTTGGTTAAACGTTCCGAGTGGAAGGAACTGGACGTTTTAAGGTATGAATAAATTCATATGAAATGGTTAACGCTATGACCTCATAGTATTGACATTGAATGATCGTTCCGAGTGTACAAAAGACTGTATGACTTAGACGATAAAGAATGAATCCTGAGGTATGGCATTTAGTTGCTAGAAAGCCGTAAGGAATATGAATTTGACTTAACGAACATTATAGTTTAATAGTTCGGATAAGTTAGATGAATTTAAGTTGTGGTACAATCGTAACCTTTGATGGTTGTCATATGGACCACTAGCAAAGACACGATGTGTGCTGAGTCCTAGGAGAGTTATAAGAAGAAGATAAGAATGTAAATCATTAAAAATGATAAATGTATGAATAAGACATCTCAGTATGTCATAAAGTCGTAATCTGGTAATCAAAGTTAGTCGCGTAAGCTTAAATTACAAGAACGCGAACCTTAAGAAGTAAAGTTAAGTAAACTAATTTGTAAGTCAAGTATATGACTAATTGGTGTACGTGTTATTTTCTTATGTGCTAAATAGGAATGGGAATGAACAGTTCAGCGTAAGCTATAGCTGTGCGTAAGGCAAGTTTCCTAACTTCATTCATATTTTAAATGAATGCTAGTTTCTTAAACTTCTCAGATGTTGAACTTGAAAAGATATGTCTATGTGCGAATGTGCGATATTTGTACAAGGTGGTAGAATGTATGAGGCCTTGTGCCACAATGTGAGCACTTCGATGTTTCTATTAAATGAACTATTTTGTGATCGAACTGTTCAATACAGGTATGCTCGGTTTATTCATGAACCGTTATTGTTAAGTCTGTGCTGATGATTCTAGCCAGACATAATGTGTAAGAAAAAGGTAGAAAAATGAAAGTATTTCAAAGTGAAAGTGAGTATGGTTTTAAGATGATAGGAATCGAGATTATTCCTATTATTCAAGCTGCTTCATAACCTTTGTTCGGTTATTGAAGTTCTAAAGAAATGTTTGAATTCTGGACTTGTTTGTTCAAACTTTGATGACTTACTGGGCAATTGAATGCTCACACTTGCTTTAATTGAAAAACATTTTCAGCGAACGATGTTAGAAAGAACTTAAGGATCCCGTAAAGATCAAGCTAAGCGGTATCCAGACGAAGTGCCATTCAGTATGTGAATGTGTGTGAAGATCAAGTGAAGACTTGTAATGTAGAAAGATGAATTAAACTATAGACTAGTTTAATGAACTATATTTATCCTTGGTGGCGGATAAAAGTCACTCTTGTAAGATGAAAGGAATAATGTAATTATCATTATTTGTAATGAGAAAGGTTATAAGGTTTTGAGAACCTAGGAATTGAGAATGTATGTTGTTATATTTCAATATATAATGATGTATGTTGGATGAATGATGTACTCGTGACATACAGAATTCGGGTGTGAAGATAGACCAGATTTTGGGGCGTTACAGGTTGGTATCAGAGCTGATAGGTTATAAACCTTAGGTATGAGTACCTAAGACTATAATCGTAGAGAGAAGGATAAGAAGATCACCACGTGATCATAGAAAATCGTAGTAACAGATGAGCTGTTAAATGATGAATGATTTATAGCTAATGCTATGAATGAATGGTACTACGAATTAGTATGGGAAGAAGAACTCAGATTGAGTTGAGAAGGATAGCATACGAATTAAAGAAAATTCGTATTAAGTAAAGAGAAAGTTAGAAGTTGTAAGATTTCAATTGAGGACTCATGTAATGGCTGAGTTGTATGAATCTTTGTATGGGCAGAGGTTTGTGCTTGGTGTAATAACTTCTCAGTTTATTACAGTGATAATCATTGGAATTGGTCGCGCTATTAAGATGTATATAACGAGAAGGTGAATCTTTTCTCATGTATATACTTGATAGGTAGAGAAGGTTAAGGTAGGTGCGAGTTCTTGAAACACATACTTATGGTAAGTTCGTGACTCATAATAATATGGTATATTTTCGAATATCTCAGCGAATGGACGCCTAATCTGTCTGGATATTCTTAAACTCATACTATTATGGAAAGTTCCTGAACTTATAATGTGTGGTAAGTTGATTGACTGTACTATGATATAGGAATGTTTAGACTAAAAGTAAGTATTTTCAGTATACTTAGCATTGAAGGTGCTAGAGAAGATTAAGTATTGTCGCAGAAAGACAATGAAGGGAGATGGAGAATAGGATATTCGAAATCCTCTAGCTATGCTAGATTTCGAAGTTTATTCAAATTGTGCTGAAATGTACATTTTGAAAAAGAAAGAATTGGTTCAAATTTTTGGAACCAATGGATTTTAATAGAGCTATTCTTTGTATGTCTATGCCAATTGCTTTGGCTAGACAGAAATTGATTTGAAATATCAAAATAAATTTTATATCATCCGTGCATTTGATGCAACGATGGTAAAAAGATGGAGTTGTTAATGCAATTGAACCTAGTGGGATGTGATCTTCGGATCAACAAACCACTATGGTAAGATGTATAATGACGAAGTCATAAACTGACGAAGTCCTCAACGTATTTTGAAGAGTACGGTATCATGACGTCATAAAACGTTTTGATGTATTGCGAAAAGAATTTAAAGAAGTAGTCGATGTCAAGTGAGTTGACTAGACGAATGTTTCAAGTTGATGTCCAATTTATTGGTATGGTCTAAGCTAATTGATTTGGCTAAGACAAATGGTATGTCATGATTAAAAGAAAATCGAGCTTTCTTTGAATAGCTATGTCGAACCAAATTGTTTTGGTGCGGAATCTAATAATTTAGTCTGAGGAGAACATGGAATAGGTAGTTTACCTTCTTTGTGATTGTAAACTGACCGTGGAAAGAAAGGTTACAACGTTATGATGTTTAACCTAGTAAGAGTTCATGGTCAATTTGACCCCTCAGCAAAAGTATGAAATATTTTAAAGGAATCTTTATATTCCTCGTTATTCCTTCTACTTCATGATTCTTGATAAGTTATGAAGGGTAGGGAATGTTTGAAAGATAATAACTTCTTTGAAGAGAAGTTGAGAAGAAGAGTAAGTTAAAATTTCGAGGACGAAATTCTGTGAAGAAAGGGTGAATGTGATGACCCTGGTATGGGTATGGTTTGAAGAATTTTCGAGGACGAAATTTTTATAAGTGGGGAAGGATGTGACAACCCGGAAATCCGGATTGTCCAGAAATTAAGATTTAAAGAATTAGTTATTAATAAAATAAATTTTTATTAATACTATTATGTGCTATGTGTTTATTAATCGTTCTATAACCTAGAATGATTATAAATCGGGAGGATTCTGGCTATGAGCTAGATTGAACGAGTAAGAATTTTCAAGACGAAAATAAAAGTTTTTCGGGAACAAAATATTTTTCGGGGGAAAAAACGAAATATGCACTATTCATCAGTTTCTGCTTGGAGTTTTATTTTGAAATTCTGAGAAGTTAACGATTACATAAAATGTTGAGACGTGATGGAATATTCAATAATATTTCAGTTATGGCAAAAACGAAGTTTTCGCCTGCGGACGTAAAACCTAAGGGTTAGGTAAAGTAATTTTCGAGGATTTTAATGAGTACGTGTAATAACTAGGGTTATTATGCGTGAGAGATACGAGTATAATACTAGTTATTATACAAGTATAGTACGAAGATTAGTACGACGTATAATACGAATATCGTACGAGTGATATACGAAGAGAATATGAGAATACGAGAATGGAATGCGTAGCGATTAGTCTTAATGGACTTTGAGTTCATGGACTTTGTAGAATCCAATTGGACTTGGATTATGTCAAGCCCAATGATTTGTGAAATCAAGCTCAAGTTAAGCCCAATAAGAATTAGGGTTAAGGCCCAAACCAAGAAAAGAAACTGTGGATAGAACCGATGGGCAAACGGATGGATAAAAACCATTGGGGCAACCCATGGGATGACCCATGGGCATGTGGGCCGGCCACTTGACCACCAAGTAAGGGTGGTGGCCAAGTAAACTTGGTGGCTAAGGGATGGAGGAGGTGTGAATAGTAAGGAGGTGCGGGGCGAAATGACTAAATTGTCCTAAGCCTTGGTTTTATATAAATAGAAAGCTAGATTTTCATTTTCTTGGATTTTGAAAATCCTACACTTGAGAGAGAGAGAGAGAGAGAGAGCTCGGTTAGGAGAGGAGAAGGAAGAGAATGAGCATGAATGCTCGGATCAAAAGTGATCGAGAAATAGAAAAGCTCGCAAATCGCTGGCTTTGTATAACGGAAGAGAAATAAAGAACAACGGTAATCCGAACTCTAGTTCTTCTATTTTCTTTCTTTAAGTTTTTATGTTCAAAAACATAACTTAATGAGAATAAGGAGTAAAAGATATTGAGAATGATTTCATATGGTCGAAATCATGAGAAAATAAGAAATAAGAAATTTAGTTTATAAATTTCTTAAGGAAGTATAAGATTCGTAAGGATTTGGAGCGATCCGAATGAATTTTATGAATAAGTAGGTTAAATTAGTAAGGAATGATGTTCTATAACATCAAATTCCAAGAAAAAGTGAAATCGTAATCCAAAATATCGATTAAAAATGAAGAACGCGAAGAACACACGAAGAACACGAAGAATGTTGTTGATGGACAAATTTAAAACCATCGCGTATAAGTTAGTTGCTTATTTGCATGGTTAGGAACGGTAGAAATGTTCATGAAGAACGGATTAAAACGGAGCTATAACGAAGTTATGGCAAAATTTTTGTAAAAGGCGAACGAGAATTAAAAAGTTAGTAAATGAACCCGAACGTGTAGGGTTTCATAAGAATGTAAGAGAACGTATAAAACGTGAGTCGTGGACTCAAGAACGAACGAATTCTGAGTTCGGATGACTGAATTACGGACGAACGAACGAAGAACGTTAAAAGAGTTAAAATGAACGAAGAGTGAAGATTAAGCCAATTGAATGTCATATTAACGGATTCAGAACGAATTTTTGTCCGTGGCTAATCGAAGTACATAAGATAAGGAAGCGAATGGCTTTGGAACGACTTCGTTCCGAGTTATAACGAAGAAGTTATGAGATCGGAAAATAAGCGACTCAAAATGAAGTTAACACTTATAAAAATTTTTGGTAAGAAGGACTTGGCGCCGCAACGCCAGTCATGCCTGGAGAGGTGGCGCCGCAGCGCAAGCTCGGCCATAAACTTCCAGAGAGTGGCGCTGCAGCGCGAGAGATAACAAAGGGTTCGGCGCCACAGCGCCAGACCAAGGGAAGAGAGAGACATAGGTCGTGCCGCAGCGCGAGAGGAAAGAAAGGGCACGGCGCCGCAGCGCCAGTGCAGGGCAATACCCACAAATGAGATTTTAACTGCTCAATTTCTCGGGGGATGTGCAAGAAAGAAGTATGAACATATAGTTCACGTAATGTAACATTTAATCAATTGTCTTAAACTTAATCAAGTGTCTTAAACCTTTAATTAAGGTTGAACGAAAAGATTAAACGAGATTAAAAGACAAAGAATGTAGATGCGGGTTACGGAACAGATATCCAGGGACCGTAGTCGTAATGAACGAACATGAGGGATTTTTATGATTGCGACTCCTTAGATGTTGAGTGGTGAAGGTAATGAATAACATTCCGATGTTATGTCATGGTAAGGGGAGATAAATGTAAAGTGTTTAGACGCTATGAACGCAATGTTGTTGCGATGAACGCTTGATCTTAGTATACAATGAACGGTATGGCTTCGACATTAAGAAAGAATAATGAACATTGGGTTCATGGGATGGATAACGATAAAAAGCGATTAAAACATTGAATAAAGGTTGAATGAGAGATTAAGAGACGAGTAACGTGATTGAATGCATAAACGATCTTCGTAAATCGTATTCGCGTTTGATGAACGTTCTAAGTATACCCTAGTTGTATGACTTAGACGTTGATGAAAGTAGTAAGTAAGATACGAATGTTATCAAGAAAGCCGTAAGGTAATGAAGAATGATGATTAATCGTGAACGGTGAAGAAACTAAATTGAAGATAATAACGTATAACGTTAAGAAGCCGTAATAAGTATAACTTGGTTAAACGTTCTGAGTGGAAGAAACTGGACGTTTTAAGGTATGAATAAATTCATATGAAATGGTTAACGCTATGACCTCATAGTATTGACATTGAATGATCGTTCCGAGTGTACAAAAGACTGTATGACTTAGAAGAAAAAGAATAAATCCTGAGGTATGGCATTTAGTTGCCAGAAAGCCGTAAGGAATATGAATTTGACTTAACGAACATTATAGTTTAATAGTTTGGATAAGTTAGATGAATTTAAGTTGTGGTACAATCGTAACCTTTGATGGTTGTCATATGGACCACTAGCAAAGACACGATGTGTGCTGAGTCCTAGGAGAGTTATAAGAAGAAGATAAGAATGTAAATCATCAAAAATGATAAATGTATGAATAAGACATCTCAGTATGTCATAAAGCCGTAATCTGGTAATAAAAGTTAGTTGAGTAAGCTTAAATTACAAGAACGCGAACCTTAAGAAGTAAAGTTAAGTAAACCAATTCGTAAGTCAAGTATATGACTAATTGGTGTACGTGTTATTTTCTTATGTGCTAAATAGGAATGGGAATGAACAATTCAGCGTAAGCTATAGCTGTGCGTAAGGCAAGTTTCCTAACTTCATTCATATTTTAAATGAATGCTAGTTTCTTAAACTTCTCAGATGTTGAACTTGAAAAGATATGTCTATGTGCGAATGTGCGATATTTGTACAAGGTGGTAGAATGTATGAGGCCTTGTGCCACAATGTGAGCACTTCGATGTTTCTATTAAATGAACTATTTTGTGATCGAACTGTTCAATACAGGTATGCTCGGTTTATTCATGAACCGTTATTGTTAAGTCTGTGCTGATGATTCTAGCCAGACATAATGTGTAAGAAAAAGGTAGAAAAATGAAAGTATTTAAAACTGAAAGTGAGTATGGTTTTAAGATGATAGGAATCGAGATTATTCCTATTATTCAAGCTGCTTCATAACCTTTGTTCGGTTATTGAAGTTCTAAAGAAATGTTTGAATTCTGGACTTGTTTGTTCAAACTTTGACGACTTACTGGGCAATTGAATGCTCACACTTGCTTTAAATGAAAAACATTTTCAGCGAACAATGTTAGAAAGAACTTAAGGATCCCGTAAAGATCAAGCTAAGCGGTATCCAGACGAAGTGCCATTCAGTATGTGAATGTGTGTGAAGATCAAGTGAAGACTTGTAATGTAGAAAGATGAATTAAACTATAGACTAGTTTAATGAACTGTATGTATCCTTGGTGGCGGATAAAAGTCACTCTTGTAAGATGAAAGGAATAATGTAATTATCATTATTTGTAATAAGAAAGGTTATAAGGTTTCGAGAACCTGGGAATTGAGAATGTATGTTGTTATATTTCAATATATAATGATGTATGTTGGTTGAATGATGTACTCGTGACGTACGGAATCCGGGTGTGAAGATAGACCGGATTTCGGGGCGTTACAACATATACACTTAAACCCTTAATCCTGAATAATTCACCAAAAGATTTTGAAATCCTTCAAATTCCTTCCTGAAAATATCGAATCCATTCACTTATTTTCTTTCTAGGTTTATTATTTAACATTAATTCAATATTTTAAGATTTTTTAAATATCCAAATTCTCGGGTTGTCACATTCATTACCTCGTACAATACCTACGTATTATACGATCATCGCTTTACTCGTTAACGCTTTACTTTCCCTAATTTTCTTAAATTAAGTCTGCATGCGAAAATTTATGTTTTCCATACTTGAATTATTATTACATAATCTATATCACCTTGATATTCTATCGTTACGTATTTCTCGGAAGTTCAAAAATAATTCCCGAGCAGAAAACGATGAATACTATTTTTCAGAAAATTTCTCGGAAAGCTTTTACTTTTATCTTGGAAATTCAAACACTGAAATTCCTTCACGTAGTTAAAATACTACGACTTTCCGACATTTCTAGGTTATAGAACGACATCCATCTTACTAACAAATAATATAATTTTATTCATTATTTAATTTAAATAAAATTGTTTTATAATGGATTCAAATTTCTCGGTCGTTACATCCTTCCCCCCTTATAAAGATTCTGTCCCCAGAATCTCGTCTCACATTACGCAAACAACTGAGGGTAATCCTTTCTTATTTTTTCTTCCAATTTTCACGTTGCTTCTTCTGCATCATGGTTCTTCCATAACACCTGCACGGAAGGTATAACTTTGTTTCGTAGAACTTGTTCTTTTCTATCAATGATTTGAATTGGCAACTCTTCATACATTAAGTCCTTCTCGACAAGAATAGGATCATACTCTATTACGTGCTTATAATCCAGCTTATAAGGACGTAACACAGATACGTGAAACACGTTATGTATTCGTTCTAGGTCTGAAGGTAACGCTACCATATAAGCTACCTCGCCTACCCGTTTTAACACTTCAAAAGGTCCTCTAAACCTTGGACTTAACTTCCCCTTCTTTCCAAAACGTATCTTTCCTTTCCAGGGAGATACCTTTAGAAATACATACGAGTCTACCTCAAACTCCCTATTTTCTCGATGCGAGTCTGCATACTTCTTCTGTCTATCTTGAGCTGCTACGAGACGCATCCGTATCAACTTCACTACATCCGCTGTTTGTTGCACCAATTCTGGTCCAAGCATTCGGCGTTCTCCTACTTCGTCCCAACACAGTGGTGTTCTGCACTTCCTTCCATATAAGGCTTCATAAGGCGGCATACATATGCTTACATGATAACTGTTGTTATACGCAAACTCTACTAATGGTAGATGATCATCCCAACTACCCTTAAAATCCATGACGCAAGATCTCAACATATCTTCTAACATCTGAATTGGTCTCTCGCTCTGTCCATCGGTTTGTGGATGATAAGTTGTATTTAACTTCAACTGCATTCCCAACTGCTCTTGTAGACTTCTCCAAAAGTTCAATGCAAATCGTGGGTCACGATCTGACACAATCGAAACTGGTACTCCAAGTCTGGAAATAAATTCATTAACATAAAGTTTAGCTAACTGGTCTAAGTTATACTTAACCCTAATTGGCAAAAAGTGAGCCGACTTCGTCAACTGGTCCACTATCACCCAAATCGCATCATTTCTGAGTAATCAGAAGTCCCACCACAATTCCATCGTGATATGCTCCCACTTCCACTCTGGAATTTCCAATGACAGTAACAAGCCACTTGGTCTTTGATGTTCGGCCTTAACTTTCTGACAGGTCAAGCACCTACTCACATACTCGGCTATTTCTCTCTTCACGTTTGGCCACCAAAAACTCTGTCGAAGGTCTTGATACATCTTAGTCTACCAGGATGAATCGAGTATCTCGAACTATGAGCCTCTTTTAATACTTGCTCCTTTAATTCCGTCTCATTCGAAACCCAAATTCTTCCTTCAAATCTAAATAATCCCTCATTATCAAGCCTATACTTTATATCTTTTTCGTTGGTTAACTGCTTCTTCATCTGGTCACACTAATCAGTTTTAAGTTGCACCTCCTTGACTCTCTCTACAATGGTAGATTGAATCTCCGTCGCAAATAGTCTCTATCCCGATTCACTCGGCAGCTTCACCTCTATCACCATCCTAGACATCTCTGTTATTAACTCAGTTTGAGCCGTTAACATAGACAACTTTTCCCGACCCTTCCTAATTAAGGCATCGGCAACTACATTGGCTTTTCTAGGGTGATACAGAATTTTACAGTCGTAATCCTTTATCAACTCCAGCCATCTCCTTTGTCTAATATTCAACTCCTTATGTGTGAAGGTATATTTTAGACTCTTATGGTCCGTGTATATCTCACATTTCTCTCCGTAAAGATAATGTCTCCATATCTTTAAGGCAAACACTACCGCGGCCAGTTCCAGATCATGAGTATGGTAAACTTTCTCATAATCCTTCAACTACCCTGATGCATACGTAATGACCTTGCCATGCTGCATTAGCACGCAACCAAGCCCTCTATGCGAAGCATCGCTATAAACTACAAAATTTCATGTGTCATCGGGTAATGACAAAATAGGCGCTTCACTTAACCTCTACTTCAATTCTTGAAAACTGTCCTCGCATTTCTCAGTCCACGCGTATTTCACCGTCTTCCTTGTCAAGTTAGTCAACGAAGTAGCTATCTTTGAAAAATCTTGGGTGAATCTCCAATAGTATCCCATTAACCCTAGGAAACTCCGCACCTCAGTCGAAGTTTTCGGTTGTTCCCAATTCATCACGGCTTCCACCTTTGTTAGATCTACTGAAATCCTTTCATGGTCAATAACATGACCTAAAAATTGTACCCTTTCAAGCTAAAATTCACACTTAGTGAACTTCGCATATAACTTCGCCTTCCTTAGTGTCTCCAACACTATTCTTAGGTGTTCAGCATGATCTTCTGGCATCTTAGAATAGACTAGAATATCATCGATAAACACCACGACGAACTTGTCCAAATATTGTTTGAACACTCTGTTCATCATATCGATAAATGCAGTTGGTGCATTAGTTAACCAAAATGACATCACCAGAAACTTGTAATGACCGTAACGAGTCCTGAATGCCATCTTTGGTACATCCTCTTTCCTAACCTTTAACTGATGATACCCCGTCCTCAAATCAATTTTAGAAAAAGTACTTTGCCCCTTTCAACTGATCAAAAAGATCATCGATCCTGGAAAATGGGTTTTTATTCTTTATCATTAACTTGTTCAACTCTCGATAGTCGATACAAAGTCTTAACGATCCGTCCTTCTTCTAGACAAACAGTACTGGTGATCCCCACGGTGAAACACTCGGTTGAATGTACTTCTTGTCCAACAGTTCTTATAACTACACCATTAACTCCTTCATCTCCACAGGCACCATACGATACGGTGCCCTTGAAACTGGTGTCGCTCCTAGCATAATGTCTATTGCGAACTCGGTCTCCCTATCCGGTGGAAGACCCGACAATTCACTTGTAAATACATCCATGAATTCTTTAACTATAGGTATTTATTCCATAGTCGTTCCCACTCTCTGGATATCAACAACATGGCATAGATAACCTATACACCCCTTCCTTAACAATTTCCTAGTTTGTGATATCGTAAGATAACACGAACGCCCCGATGATCTATTACCGTAAAATATTACATGAGGTTGTCTCAACGTTATAATATTCACACATTTCTTTTGACAATCTATAATTTCCTCATGGTTAAACAACCAATCCATTCTGAAAATTACATCGAATTCTCCTAACTTTATCAGTATCAAATCTACCGATAATTTACAACCCTGTATGTCTACGCAACAACTCCTCTGAATATCTTCAACAGGAATTATCTCTTCGTTTGCTACCTTAATATTTAAAGGTATAGGCAACTTTTTGGGAAATAATCATAATCGTCTAGCAAAATCACATGCTATAAACGAACAAGTAGCACCCGAATCAAACAGCATGTAAGCATTTATGTCGTTGATCGGAATAATACCTGCAACTACGTCCTCTGATGCCATCGCATCTTGGACCATCATGTTAAAGGTGCGGGTCATTGGCCTACCCGGCTGCGTCGGACCACCATTAGCTAATTTACCGCTATTAGCGCCCTTATTCCCTTCCGTCCCCTTCTTCGGGCAATTCTTTACTATGTGGTCAGTTGACCCACATACAAAGCAGCCATAATTCTTCTTCGGACTTGGACAGTTAGGCGAAATGTTCCCCTCATGTCCACAATTGTAGCATACGGCCTTCCCTTTGAGACAGACTACTAAGAAAGTCTTTCCAAAGGTCTTGCAGGCCTCCATCCACCTCTTCGGATCTCCTTGCTTCACTCCGGTATTCTCAGAGTTAAACCCTTTCCGCTTCTATCCTTCGCCACTCCCGCTGGCTCCTTCTATCTTTACTCCCCCTTCAACTTTTCCCTTATTCTTCTTGATTTTTGGTACAGGCTTAAAGCCTCGCTCCCACCTTCGGCGATTATTGCCTTCTCTACTATAGTCCCAAAGGAAGTACTCTGGAACACAGATATCTAGTTATAGAGCTAGGGTTTCAAGCCCTGCTCGAACCATCAAGCTTTTCTAACCTCGGTGTCCACTTGGTGTGGAGCAAACCTTGCTAGTTCATTAAACTTGGCAGCGTATTGGGGAACCATCATTTCCCCTTATTTTAAATCAAGAAACCACATTTCCATCCTCCCCTACATACTCGTGGGAAAGTATTTCTCGAAGAAAATCTCCTTGAACCTTACCCACGTTATATTCTCGGTACTAGCCCTAGCTTGGTTGGCCTCCCACCAAAAGTTGGCCTCTCCCTTCATCATGCAGGTTGCCAAAGCAACCTTCTGACCTTCATCGATATTTGCTATGACAAATGCCTTCTCAATTTCTTTTACCCACGTTTGGGCTTCTATAGGGTCCGTAGTTCCTTTGAACTCCGGTGGACCGACACTCTTAAAATCTTTAAAAGTAGTAGCTCGTACTACTTCAGGATTTATGGGGATATTAGCCCCATTTTTATTAAACGTTGTTGTTAATAAGTTAATAAATTTCTAAATTGGATTTACCGGACCTCCCTCCGGTTGATTTTCATTAGCTTCTTGATTATGTTGTCTCCTTCTTGGCGGCATTTTGCTGTTACAATAAATAACACATTTCGTTATTATTCGCTTACTGTTAGTTAGTTATTATTCAAGATTAAACAATAACTTCAACATTCATTACTCAATATGTTCAGAAAAAGGAATATTGATTCATTCCTTGTAGTATAATACTATATTGTTTACATTACACAGCCTAAGCTGATTACATAACTATCCCGCAATTACTTTCCAAAAATTGGGATTTACAAAAGACTACCCTTCGATATACAAAAGAGGGTTTTACGTCACTACTAGATATACAATATTTACATATCTAAACTACTCTAGCCACTATTAGATTACATCTGCCGCAAGGCATTATTAAAATCCGCGGTGACAAGACCGGTGATAACATCACAGCTGATAGTATACCGAGTCTGCCCAGCCTCTACGGGATACCCATCTACCTCACTACAAAAAAATGGGGCTTCAGCAACAACTGATTTTCGTTGCTAAAGGTGCCAAATTTCGTTGCAAAAGGGTTTTGGCAACGACTTTACTGTCATTGCATCTTTCGTTGTGCAATAAGCATTGCTAATTGTTCCGCAATGAAAGTATTTTTTCGTTGCCAAAAGTAATACATTTTGCAACGAAATCTGGCTTTCGTACAGAGACATCGATCCATTAGCAACAAAATGTATTGTTGCATAATAACTAAAATTTCGTTTCTAAAAAGCCCATTTCATTGCCAAAGCCTGCTAATTGGCAACGAAATGAACTCTTTTTTTTTTGCAACGACTGTTGACGTCGGGATTTTTAGATGTCCCTTTCCGTTACTTGTTCTTTGGTGTTCTCATTTTAGGTGAGATTTATTTGAAAAAATAAGTGAAAAAGGTCCGACATGTATAATGTCGACGATGGACTGTTAAGAGTCGCCAGTTGGTTTTTTAAATGGTTGTACCAACACAACCGAGAAAAGGTTTGCACATTGACCCAGTGATGTGACACTACTATACGAGTCGGTGAAACTGAGATTCATTTAGGGTCCGGGGACTTGGTTATGCAGGGGGAAGGTGTTAGGCACCCCCCGACATCCGTGTTACCACGGTGACTGCCACTTTTCAAGAAACTATTATCTGAATGTGTGTGTGTGTATGTGAGTCAATGTGCTGTTATTTGAAAGTGGTACGAGGCCTCATTCGCACCTATATACGCATGGTTTGAATTTATGTAAAAATTCAATTTTAGCAAGATATGGCAATGATGTTTTATAAAAAAGGTCGCTCAATAGTAATTGAGGCCTTTTGCACTCCCATTTTATTAAATGTGCGGCTTGGTTGATTTATTTGACGGCTGCGAAGCATCCGTACAAAAATAATATACAAAATAATGCCGACTTCCTCGTGGGTATGGAAACCATTTGAGGAAATTCAGACACCGCAGAATAATTTACAAGCTGCTTACAGCTGAAAATGTCCATCACGGGAACCGAATCTAGATCCAATGGGATGAATCTGTGATCAAATGATTCCTAGGCTCACATGATACCGCAATTTGTATGAAACCAGTAAGCAGGTATATATATATATATATATATATATATATATATATATATATATATACAGACATGATCACCAACCACGAGGTAGCTCCATGGGGGATCAGAAATGTAAATAAAGCTGTTAAAAGCCATCAACCACCACGGAGGAAACTCCAAGCGGGACAAAACGTAGATAAAACTGTAAAAACGGTCAACCACCACGAAGTAAACTCCAGGTGGGATGAAATGTAAATATATATATATATATATATATATATATATATATATATATATATATGTGTGTGTGTGTGTGTGTGTGTGTGTGTGTGTGTGTGTGTAAGACCCCAACTTATTAATGAATAAAATCAAATTTTCTCTAAATATTATTGTGAATAATAAGGGGTTAATTTGATATAATACTTTGGTTATGGGTGAAATGTGCAAATTTTACAAAATAAGTAAGTGGTTATAAAATATTCATTTTGTCGGGGAATATTCGTTTGGTCGTGGAATATTCTTGCTGTCGGAGAATATTCGTACGACGGCGCAGCCTTGTGTGGGCCCCATAACGAAAAACGATTGGATGAAGAAAGCAAGCAACACGACTCTCAACGTGTAGAAGGGTGTGTGCAAAGATGAAGAAAAAGACTCTAAAGTATGTGAGAAGGCTTACAGCTGAGTGCTAGAAAAGGCTTCTATATCTTTAAAGTGGGTAAACACTGGCTTTTGTAGGTACAAAACAGGGCTGTATATGAGCTCACAGGTGTTTAAAGTGGGAAAATACACTGTATGGCAAGTGTAGAGCGAATTCTGCAGGGTTTCCCCATCTTTTTTCTCTTAAAAATCAGCACCCCAAGCCTCTTATTTATAGGCAAAAGCTACCGCAGGTGTACCAGAGGTGGGTCGGGTTGGCCCGGTTTGGTCGGGTCGGGTCGTCTCGAAGTACGTGCACGCGGGCACTGTAATGTCCACTCGATTTTTCTGAAGTGCAATCCGGGCATCTGTTTGAGGTATACATGACCTATTTTGGACCGCCGTTGTCGAGAGTTTGTACGATGGCATGGGATTAGAGTTTGTACGAAGTCTTTGAAGATGGGACGGTGCCCTCCGGTCTTCAAGCTTCAACTTTCATTCGTTACCCCGCGCAATAGCAACTCGAGATTGGTTAGCCTTGTGGGCCGTTGTTGCGTAGATGTGTTGAGACGACTTGGCACGGCATCGTGTTGGTCAGATGACGATGTTTCCCCTTACCGGTGTTATTATTGGGTTGGGTCGATACAGCAGACGTTGCTCAGCTTCGCTGGGATTAGACTGCTGCAATTGGTTGAAAGTCCTCATTGTCATCTTTGAGGTGTGTCTGTCTTTTCGATGTCATCGCCGGGCTGATACAGTGTATCTCGTTGTGAGCGCCGAGATTGAAGCTAGTTGCACTTGTAACAAGCATTTTCGGGGTTAATGCCAAAATTGCTTTCCTTGGGGCTATCACCAAGGTTGGAGGCTATTCCCATGTTTTAGGGCTGAGACTGGATACCTCGGGGTTATCTTTGAGATTAATCGGTCTTCTCCGGTGTGTGTTCCGATATTGATCTGCATGCCTCGGGGTTCTCCAAGATTGGAATGATTACTCCCAGATTGCGATCTGGGGTTGATGCTGAACCTCCGGTAGTATCCGGTATGGTTGTGGATTGTCTTTCAGGGTTCTCTCATAAAAGACGAATCTGCCTTCCTGCAACGTTAGTGTCAGTAGTACAGAAAATTTTGAGTGTCTACAGATGCCTCTCTTTATCATACTCATGTATGGCAATGCATGGGTAGGATAAAGAATCCTAGACACTTGAAACGTAATAAGATGAACAGGGTACTCTAGATAGCAACATGATGTAGATGTATGATGCATGTGTACGGGGTTGTAGCCCAACACGTTGAGGATAATTACTGGCTCCCTGTTGCTTCAACCGGGGATTGGCAATGATGACCAGATTTGATGTATAATCTGTGTCTGTCAGGATGTTGATGTTGGAGTTATCATCAAATTCCTAGATAAGGACTGGATCCTACAAAGGTACCTCTTATGTGTAAGAGATCTGTGGGGATAAAGCTTGATCTGTTTGACGATGTGTATAACATATTCCATCATCCATCCTCCTTGATGACAATCTCCTGGTTTGAATCGTCAGGACATGTCAGGGTTCTGTTGGAGTTACTGCCAACAGCAAATGCTTTCAGGGATGCCTGACCTTCGTTGACGTGTATTTCACCGATATGTGAATCAACGGCTGAAAAATCCTGTGGGATATACTGTCAAGGTTGCTTGACTTCCGCTGTCATGTAGATCAACGAAACATTGCGTTGTGACCCCCCCCCCTCCGCCGGGGAATATGGGTAATCAGGTGGTAAGAACCTCGAATGGTTCCAGAGCTCTGATAGGTCTAATCCTCTATCGGCTGGAATGATGTCAAGGCTGCTTGACCTTCGTTGATGTGTGTGTCAACGGCTTGAATGTACGTGGTAATCCTCTGCCGTGAATTCACGTTGCAAACCCCTCGGGAGATCTGCTGGGGACGTATGCATTGATCGAACAACTGTGTATGCTCTGATGGGTTTACTTGCCATCGGCTGAGATAATGTCAAGGCTGCTTGACCTTTATTGATTTGTGTGTCAACTGATGAACACGCGTTGTAACCCCCGCCGGGGATCTATGTTGTAACCCCCATCGGGGACTCACGTTGTAACCCCCGTCGGGGACTCACGTTGTAACCCCCGTCGGGGACTCACGTTATAACCCCCGTCGGGGACTCGCGTTGTAACCCCCGTCGGGGACTCGCGTTATAACCCCCATCGGGGATTCACGTTGTAACCCCCATCGGGGACTCACGTTGTAACCCCCGTCGAGGACTCACATTGTAACCCCCGTCGGGGATCTAGGTTGACAAGGATGATGATCCTGAGAAAGCGGCATTGGACCTGCGTACGGTATTGCCGAGCTTGACTGAGATCATTTGAGATCACTGGTATAGTGTACCCTGTGTGGGGTCGAATACCAATGCGTGATGTACCGATTCAAAGTCTCATCAGAGAAGACCAGGATTGTATACAGTTTTGCTCAATCGCGTTGCGTTTTTATTCTCGATTTGACCTTTTTAATTCGTAAGACCTCCTTTGCAACTCGAATTGAATCGAGCCGGAGGGATGGGACCCACATGGGGGTGCCGCAGGTGTACCTACTGCAGCCGCAGATAGGCCTGCGGCCAGGCATGGATCATATATCCATCAGCCAGCAGCATTCACAAGTCACTTTTAACTTGTTTCGCTTAGAGAAAACCGCGAGCCATCTTCAGATCTGCTGAGTTCGGGCTGCTTTCTGCAAATTCTGTCACCGTGCAAGTGTTCCACACTATCCTGGTAATGTATGCCTGTATTTTCTTTAGTTTCTGTCCGTTAGATTGTGAGTTATCGCACGAAATGCATCTAAACACATAGTAGTGGTTATGTATGCACAAATGACTTGATAAAAAATATTCAACATAGTAAATGTTAGTATTAAACCATGCTGAACATAATGATGTGAAAAAATTTAACTTTTGAGACAGTCAAATTGGCACCTTTTTCTGCTATTTTTTGTCCTATTTGAGGTCCAATGAGCAAAAGGTAGAAAGGCAAAGTACTCCTAGCATTGAGATTGGCCTTATGCAGGATGCTTTTGATTTTTAATGCATATATTGTGTATATGACTTTGGGGCAAGTGTGCTACTGAATGGCCACCTAAACATGCCTGAGTGCATGTGGATAGTCCTATTTTTAAAGGGGACTATGGCAAAAATTTTCAAAAGGTAGGCATTGGGTAGTCATACATTTTAACTCTATTTATTGTTAAAGTAAATGCATGCATGCATATAATCATAAATGCATTAGAAAAAGCTCTAGGTAAGAATATACCACACCCTTTCTGAGGTGATTTGGAGACTTGTTATTCAGATATAATGGATCCAGATCAGCCGAGCAGTTCCTATAGGACTACTTCTGGCATACGGCGGAGGGCTTCTGAAGTGCCTCGTCCTCGTTCTGTCAGACAGTCTCGTCGGTTGGTGGAGGCTGTGATCCGTCTTGTCCAGGCAGATGTTCTGGATGTTGAGGACGAGGAGGTGGATATTGAGAACCCCGCTCCTACTGCATCTGTCCCTCGTAGGGAGCTTCCGAGCATTCAGGTGACGAACCCAGAGTTGCTGGGTGATTTGGGCAGACATCCATTGATGTACTTACATGCTAACGAGGTACGGCGTTAGACTTTGCTTTTCCTTCTTTCCTATTGATGAGAATTAAAGGGTTCTGACGTAGATTTGCATTTCATGCAGGTTCCAGGTTTTACACAATCTCAAGAGAACTGGTTTAGCATCCACTCCATGTACCAGGCGCTTTATCCTGATTATAGAGCAGTAGTGCATGAGTGGGGATTTGGGGCACTCTTCTCCATCCTTCCCCATCGTTGTCCCTGGGGTTACCTCAGGGAATTGTATGAGCAGTGGTTTCACCAGACTAAGTCACTCCACCTGCTGGATTACGAGGTGATGATGACGCCGATGGATTAGCGATTTATCACCGGCGTTGAGTTTGGAGGGGAGCCAGTGCCTTGCATGGCGAATATTACCCCTACTGCCGTCAGATCCGTGTTAAGAGTTTCGGCGGCGGCGCTAAAAGGCAGGACCGTCCGTTCAGGTCCTTTGAGCTTGGATGTTGTGAGTGGGCTATTGAGTGAGCCCATACCTGATGATGTCAGGATCAGGGATCGCGTTCTGCGACGATTGTTCCTGATGATCATTCAGGCTGCTTCATAGCAGATAACTCTTCCACGGTATCTTTTGCTTTGGTCAGCGCTACGCGTGATGTGGACCGTATTGGAGAGTAGGATTGGGGCTCCTATACCTTTGCCTATTTCCTCCGGGGTATGCGTATGCACTCACAGGGTTTGACCGAGGCTTGGCTAGGATTTTACCCGTTTCTGCTGGTGAGTATTTCTCTTGTCTTTTCCCATTTATAGATTAAGAGTGTTTACTGATAGCAGATTTCTTGCCATTGTGTTGGCAGTTTTGGGCCTATGAGAGGCTTCCCTGTTTGCGTCCCGTGAGTGTGTTAGGTTTAGATACCTATCCACGAGGACGAAGATGGCATCATTCGATTCTGCCCGAGGTCCCTGTAGCGGAGGGATTCACTCATTGCCGTATGCAGCTGGAGTTGCTGACGGCCGACACCATCACCTGGCTTCCCTATTCTGGGGAACACTTGATAGTGGGTTTTGAGGATGGATACCCAACTGGGGTCGAGTATTTGATTTCCACCAGGAGAGTTCCACTCTTCACAGATGGCGGTTGGGAGCTCTATCTAGGAGAGCATGCTATCAGGAGCACCACAAAGGAGATTCATATACCGATCTTACCTCCTGTCAGGCGTCACTGGCCTATATCGCAGTCACCCGCCATTGATATCCCGTTGTTGGGTGTTGACAGATTTGCATTATCAAAGGGTCCATGTACTAAGGAGATATTCCAGCTTTGGTGGCTTTCTCGTACTATTGGAGCCCAGTCTCGCGCCACACAGTTTATGGGGGACATGATTCCTGGATCCTTGATGATGACGGATTGGATAGCTTGTGTCCGAGATCCGACTCATGTGACCCAGATTGATAGCTTGACCTGTCAGTTGGACCAGTCACATATATTTATTCGGCACTTGGGCAGAGATCCAGCAGAGGTGGAGTCATTTGTTCCTTCCAGCTCAGGCGCTGGCCCCTCGGATGACCCATTTGGTTTTGCCGACGCAGATCCTCCTCTTTATAGGCCTGACATCCCTATTGATAGAGATCCAGTGACTCAGGAGGAGTTACATCAGGTGGACAGGATTGATGATGTGGATATCGACACCATTGTCTTCTTCTGATGTATTCTCGTTATATCTTTTGATAGGCCTCTGTTAGATATTGGGTGGCTGTTCCCCATTCTCACTATATCTTTTGATAGGCCTCTGTTAGTAGTAGGGCGTTTGTGCCCCATTTCCCTGTATTTGTAGTTGTACAGAGCTGATGTATTAGATGATGATATACTTAGGAATGTATGCACAGTCTTTTCCATTCCCTATATCATATTGTCACCCATTATCTGTTATGCATGTATCATGTTATGCATATGTATGTATGTCCAGAGATATTCGGCATTGACCCTTGGATGGTCTTACGACACGGCCCTCACAGATGTCTTCTTCGACAGTTAGCCGTATAGATCATACCCCACCGTCAGTGGTGGCATCGGGTATGCGATCGTGGTATGATAGTATGTCACCACCAGACAGGGTGACCGTAGATATGTTACTACAGCATACCATGACTCTTTTGGCATTTCAGGTTCCTGCAAGATTCGTAGATGGGATGCTAGAGCATTGGCGACCTGACAGGCGGGTATTCCGCTTTGGCACCCATGAGTTGACTCCTACTCTGGAGGAGTATGCACGTTTGATGATGCTGCCCTTGGACAGACCTTACGTGCATATGGCTCTAGGAGACATGAGTAGACGATTTATGACTCTCACAGGATTGAGGTGCAGAGTACTGCAGGATGAGCGGACATCTGGCCATGTGATCTCTCAGCATTTTCTGTACGACAGATTTGGCTCAGAGGACAGTTACTCATGACATTTCGAGGATTTCACCGCACCGGAGGATCATTGGCGTCTAGCCAGAGTTGACACACTGATGTTATTTGTACTATCATATGTGTTCATGCCGTGGTATATGGATGAGATAGATATAGGTGTTATCATGGTCGTGAGAGCTCTCAGGGAGGGTCATACCATTGTGCCTATAATCTTGGCAGAGACTCTGCGGTCAGCATCCTACTGCAGTACTTATCCATCAGGAGTGTTTACTGGGAGTTCAGTCCTTCTGTATGTGTGGTTCATGTCACACTTGAGACCAATTAGTACCCTTAGATGGCATGGATATTGGTTTACCCACGATGTGGCCATGTCATACTCCTTTCAGCCATCGGAGTGTATAGATGCTCAGTCCTGGTCCGCATTGTTGGCAGACATCAGAGACCCATTTAGCATATTGTTGTGCTCAGGGCTTAGCTCCCCATACAGCTTTATTACTCATGCTCCGGGCATGGATTTCCTCCCTCTGGCCGGCTTGAAGGGTGTGACCACTTATCACCCATTGGCCGTGATGTCGCAGTTCGACCAGTTTCAGGATTTTCATCTTTTTACAGGGGCGACAGGTCAGCGTTCAGCTGCCCGATACCTCTCAGCCGAGGATCGATCTCGTGTATACGCTTGTTGGGACCATCGTGAGGGAGCTGCTTTTTCAGTGAGCAGTCCAGGTTATTCTACAGAGTATTCCGCCAGGATCGAGACAGAGGTTTTATATGCTGCAGCAGTATCTGCAGTACCGGATAGCGACGCAGAGGGTGTGGAGCCTGTGGAGGACATTGATACCCACTTCGAGGAGGAGCCCGCTGCTGGGTTGCCAGCATTTCTTCTGGATTCTCCTAGTACCAGCACTGTTGTGATTCAGCACTCGACACAGTACTTAGAGCAGAGTCTTCAGCTGATGACCTTTGAGAGAGATCAGGTTCGATCTATGTTGTCGACTGCTCTGGATGTGAGGGAGGCTGCTCTGTTGGAGAGAGATGAGGCCTTAGCTCGTAGGGATGCCGCTATTGTTGAGTGGGATGAGGCCAGATTAGCCAGAGATGCAGTGATAGTTGAGCGGTATAGTGCCATATCTGTCCGAGATGTAGCCGTCACAGACAGTACTGCAGCGAGTTCCCTTATCACTGACATAATCGCAGAGATGAGCGCATATATTGATGAGCATATGGTCATCATGCAGACAGCTTCTGATCTATTAGGTAGTGTGGATACTCTCATACAGGAGACCACAGCTTTACCTCCTTCTTCTGAGAGGGATGCTATGTTGGGCTTGCTAGCTCGCGTGTATCCTGACTCATAGATTAGCTTGTACTTACCTGCACAGACTAGCTTAGCCATTTTGTCATGTACAGTTTACATCATGTATATCAAACAGCATTATATATGACAGGGAAATATATTTTTGGATCACTTCCCTTTTAGATACACCTTGCTATTTGTTTAATATTTTGCATGCTGCTTCAAGGCTTGTGATCTTGATGTATTCTGAATTCCTCCTAGGTGGATGGACATTGAGTTATCTCTGGATAGTTCAGAATGGATCATCAATCTATGTATCCATACCATCTTTTGGTGTCTTAGGACTGGTTTCTATATGAAAATGTGGAGAGGAGTATGACTTTCTTCTCTGAGATTGACCGCACCACAGATGGTCGCCAGTACTTCTATTCAGGAGAAGCCTAGTTAATTTCATCTTTTATGGATTAGCATTACTCTTCAATGTATGACCGCAGCTTAGATGGTCGCCGAATCTCCTATTTGGGAGGAGAGGTTGGGTAATTCCATCCCTTTGGTCTGAAGCCGAATGAAACGTAGTGGATTGATGTTTGATCCCAGTACCAACTGACAAGGGTTTGTGTTTTGGTAGGGGGTGAGACCGCACCATGAATGGCTGCCTACGTACTCCTATTGAAGAGGAGATCAGGTCTGCGTAGTTCGAACCTGGTGTAAGAGGTTCAACGTTGTATGTGGCAGAAATGGTGTAGGAATATTTTTGTTGTTTTTTGTGAGGAGAGAATGGTAGAAATGTTTTTATTGTTTTGTTTTATTGCGACCGGGCCATATGAAATGGTTGCCTACGTACTCCTATTGAAGAGGAGATCAGGTCGACGTAGTTCGCCCCTCAGGGCGAGAAAAGAAAGCGTAATCCCATGTGCAGGTCAGAGTGTGGGGATGAGAAAGTTTAATCCTAAGTGGAGGATAAACTACAGAGGAAAAGTTTGATCCCAAGTATGGGTAGCCAAACTGTAAACGTAAGAGGTTCGATCCACGGTGGGATGACCTAAGTTGTATGAGCGCAAAGGAAAGCCAGGCTGCTGGCTTGAAAAGTATGTTTCCCTGAGGGGCAAAGTGCAGACAAGTTGTATGTGGTAAAGGGTTAAAAAATTGAAATGATTGGTGATCTGATGGTTTGACACCAGGGTGTTTGCGAGTTACTTCAGACATAGTACCGTTTCACGGCGTCTGAGTTGATGAGTTGTGGAAATTCATCACCGTCCATTTCTTGCAATCTGAGAGCGCCTCCCGTCAATACTTCTTTGACAATAAACTGGCCTTCCCAGTTAAGAGCGAATTTTCCCTTAGATTGATCTTGGTTGTCCAGGATTTTCTTCAAAACCAAGTCATATTGTTTAAATTGCCGTAGCCGGACTTTTTTTTTGTAGGATCGGGCGATCCTTTGCTGATATAACTGACCATGGAAGATAGTCGCGGTTCGCCTTTCGTCTATTAGAGACAATTGGTGATACCTGTCTTGTACCCATTGATCTTCGTCCAGCTGAGCGTCTATCAACACTCTGAGAGATTCCATCTCAACTTCTATGGGGAGCACTGCTTCCATCCCATAGGTTAGTGCGTAGGGGGTTGCCCCAGTTGAAGTACGCATGGATGTTCTGTAGGCTAACAGAGTCAGAGGCAATACATCAGGCCAATCTTTGTGGTTGGCGGATATCTTTTGCATAATCTTCTTGATGTTTTTGTTAGCCGCTTCAACAGCACCGTTCATCTTTGGACGATAGATGACTGAGTTGAGATATTTGATGTGGAATTTACTGCACAATTCCTCCATCATCTTATTGTTGAGGTTTTTGGCATTGTCTGACACAATCACCTCTGGTTGCCCATAACGACAAACAACATTGTTTCTGATGAAAGCAATGATGACTTCTTTAGTGACCCTGGGGAAGGAGGCTGCCTCTACCCACTTGGTGAAGTAGTCGATCATGGTGAATATAAACCGATGTCCATTACTGGCTTTAGGTTCAATGGGCCCGATAACGTCCATTCCCCACATTGAGAAGGGCCAAGGTGAACTCATATTGTGGAGTTCCCGTGGAGGGGCGTGTATAATATTCCCATGAATCTGGCACTGATAGCATCTTTTGACGTGGTCATGGCAATCAGCTTTAAGAGATAGCCAATAATGTCCCGTTCTGAGGATTTTCTTGACAAGGAGGGGGCCACTCATGTTGGGGCCACAGACTCCGCCATAGATTTCATCCATGAGCCTTTTGGCTTGATCTTTGTCTAAACACCGGAGGAGGCCTAATCCTGCATCTCTTTTGTAGAGCGCATCTCCACTCAGGTAGAATTTCATTGCAAGTCGATGGATCCGCCTTTTCTCGGTCGGGCTCGCCTCAGCGGGTGTAGATCCATCTCGCAAATATTCCTTGATATGCTGATACCAAGGCTGTGGGATGGGAGGTAGCTCATCTGATACTTCTCCATCATAATTCCCGTAGGCTGGGGCCTTGTTCAGAGAAATTGTGACGCTTGGCAATTGCTCCTTGTCTAATATATGAACCAAGGAGGTCAAAGTTGCTAATGCATCCGCAAAGTCATTCTTATTATGAGGAACACGTAGAAAGGAGATTTCTTCGAACTCCAAAGCCATCTTTAAAACCTACCGATGGTAAGGCAGCAAATGTAGTTCCTTGGTTTGATAGATTCCGGTGGATTGTCGGATTACCAACTCTGAATCTCCAAGGACAGTTAACCATCTGATGCCCATTGAACGGGTAAGTTTTAGCCCCATGAGACAGCCTTCATACTCAACCGTATTATTGGTGCTGTCAAACTATAATTTGATGGCGACGGGATACTGCTCCCCCGTATCAGATACTAGAACTGTTCCAGCTCCAAAACCTTCCATATTAACAGCTCCATCAAAATACATCTTCCATGATTGGCGCGTATCGTACTGATGATGTTGATGTACTGTCATTACTCCTTCATCAGGGAAATATGTTTCTAAGGGTTTGAAATCCCCTGAAGGTGCGGTGGCCAGTTGATCCGCGATTCCTTTACCTTTGATGGACTTTTGAGTCACATATACAATGTCAAATTGTTGTAGGATCAACTGCCATTTGGACAGGCGACAATTTAACATGGGTTTGTTGAACACGTACTTGAGAGGATCCACTCGGGATATAAGATGGGTTGTATGACCATGGAGGTAATGTTGTAACCTCATGGAAGCCCATGCTAAAGCACAACACGTCTTTTCGATCAGAGTGTACTTGTGTTCACTGCTGCTGAACCTTTTACTGAGGTAATAGATAGCTCGTTCTTGGCCTCTATCGTCTTTCTGCCCCAACATGCAGCCCATAGCATTGTCACTTACGGACAGGTACATAAATAGGGGAACATCATCCCTGGGTGGTACCAACACAGGAGCTTTGACTAGCTGTTTCTTGATTGTAAGGAAGGCATTCTGACACTCATCATTCCATTTCATGGAGGAGTTCTTCCTTAATAGTTTGAAGATTGGTTCACAGGTTGTTGTGAGTTGAGAGATGAACCTGCTAATGAAGTTGATTCTTCCCAAAAATCCCCAAATTTCCTTTTCTGTCTGAGGAATGGGCATTTCCGTGATGGCTTGGATTTTGGGCAGGATCCAGCTCAATCCCTTTGTGGCTGACTAGAAATCCTAGCAACTTTCCTGATTTAACGCCAAAGGCGCATTTGGCTGGATTCAACTTCAAGTTGTACTTACGCAACCTGTTAAATAGCTTTCTGAGATGGTCTATATGGTGATCCTCCTTCCGGGACTTGACAATGATGTCATCCACGTAGATCTCAATCTCTTTATGCATTAAGTCGTGGAAAAGAGCCATCATAGCTCGTTGATAGGTAGCTCCGACATTGATGAGGCCGAATGACAACTGTCTATAACAAAAAGTTTCCCAAGGAGTGATGAAGGCAGTCTTCTCACGATCTTCCTCGGCAATCATGATTTGATGATACCCCACAAAGCAATCAGCAAAGGAGTACATGTCGTATTGCGTAGTATTGTCAATGAGAATGTGGATAAATGGCACGGGAAAGCTGTCTTTTAGGCAAGCTTTATTCAAGTCCCGGTAATCCACGCAAACTCGCACCTTCACTCCAGGTTTAGGCACGGGCACGATATTGGATATCCACTCAGGATATGTAGACACCATGATGATGCCAACCTGAAATTGTGTTTTCCTCTTTCACCTTTAAACTCCACTCAGGTTTCAATCGCCTGAGTTTCTGTTTGACTGGCTTAAATCCCTCTTTAATGGGAAGGCGATGAAGGACAATGTCAGTGAACAAACCCACCATGTCTTAATGAGACCATGCAAACACATCCTGGAATTGGGTTAATAGTGTAACCATGTCATTCCGTTGGTTTGGGGTAAGGTCTGAACCAATCTGAATTAACTTAGGGCTTTCTAAGGTTCCGAGATTGAAAGAAGTGGTTTGATCAAGGTTGGGTTTAGGTGTATCTTTGACCCATTCTTGAATTTCTGGAGGCACCTCAATGTCATCCTGTATATCCATCAAGGCTGAATTCATCTCTACATCAAAGGTACAATCCCTGTGTAGGAGAGGCATCGTATCAGCAAGTACAGGCACATCTAAATTCAGAGTCCTGAAACAAAATATGCTTTCACTTAGTATATATGAAACGTGTTTGATCATACACAGTGTTAGCATATACTGGCAAAATAAACTGCTAATACTGTACAGAAAAGTAAGCAGTTATTATATCTACAGGGTAGAAAGAACTTCTGCCCACTTTACCCTTGACGACCAATGCAAGGAATGCTGTTCCAATTGGCAAGAGCAAAGTTCGAGTGAACCGCAGTGATGGAGGGACTGTCATCATCCTCCCTGTCCCGAATGATGGCCATTATGTCTGGGCAATCATCGTCTGGGGTGTATCGGCTGGTATGTTCATCATGGACGATGATACGCATGCTTGACATTATTCGGACAACGTTCTCCTTGATTCTCCGCTCCTCTTCTTCGATTGCGGGATCTGGGATAATAACTTTGTTTTCCTCCACCGATTTCGGCTTAGGAAATAACATAGCCATGACAATGGCTGGCACCTTTACAGGAGGTTGTGCGGACTCAGCACTTGAAGGCGAAGATAAACGCCACATAGTTGAAGCTGAAGGAACCTGTGGATGTTTATAAGGGTTCCTGTGACAAGAGCTGGCCGAATAGCCTAGTCCAGCTATTCTAGTGTGCTTGGTTAAGCGAATAGGGTACTTGATACCCTGACAATCTTTACCCAACCCTTGTCCTGGTTTATGACCCAACGACATCATTTCTTGAGTGGCTGACATCTCTGCGGCAAAAATCTGGGGTTCGGGCAATGGTGCTCCAATAGCATGGTATTGGGTATTGCTTATTTCCAAAGCATGAAAACTGACTGGTTCAACGTCTGCATTAGCATTGATGACCGGTAAATCCCCGTGTTGAGGACACTCTAGTTCAGCGTTGACCGTGATCAGGCTGTTGTTGACAATATATTTTAATTATTCATGAAGGGTGGAGGGGACTGCCCCATCCATGTGGATCCATGGTCGTCCCAAGAGCAGGTTGTATCCCGACTCTATCTTGAACACATGGAAGGATACGCAGAATGTATGAGGACCAATCTCAATTGGCAGCTCAATTACTCCAACCGAATTCCGGCGGGCTCCATCAAAAGCTTTGATGATAGTATGGCTACTCCGGATTCGATTAGGATTGATATTCATCTTCACCAAGGTAGCATATGGGCAGATATTTAGGGATGAGCCTCCATCTATCAGGACTCCAGCCACCATATATCCGGAGGACAAGACTGCGATGTGCAACGGTTTACAATGACCGATCCCTTCAGGCGGAATGTCATCATCAGTGAAGGATATCACATTGTCATTGAAAATGTGATCAACCAGATGTTGAAATTTTTCCGCATCCACGGATGTCAGGAGATAGGCTTCTTCTAAAACCTTTAACAAGATCTTCTGGTGATTCTCGGAAGTGAGGACCAAGTCCAAAATTGATATCTGTTGTGGAGCTTCTTTCAAGCTTAAAACCACCGTAGCTTCGTTATGACCCATAGTGCGGAGGAATTTTTTAATCTTCTCCGTGATTATTTTTCCCTTTGATTTGACGGCAGATTTCATCACCCGTTGGGGAAGGTACAGTGGATTTTCCTTTGACACTGCAGCAGTGGTATGTGAGGTGGATCCTTCACCTTCTCCATAATTCCACGGAACTTTATGCAAGTTAATAATAGGATATTGTGCTCTGCACGGCAAGTTGATTGGCTCAGGAGCGGCCACTTTCAAAGGATTGTTGTTTCCTTTGAGTTGAATTATTAGCATGACGAGTGATTGATCAGCTTCAGTAGATATAACGGCTACCACACTCTTCCATTTAGTGGGACCTGCATTCTCACTGGCGCGTAGCACAGTGTCGTCATCTGCCAGGCGCAGTACACCACTATCGATTAGGTTCTGAATATGGTGGCGGAGTGCCCAGCATTCTTCTGTGATGTGACCACGAGATTGGGAATGATATTGATATACTCCCTCAGAATTGTACCGTCCCGAACGGGGGTTGATTGGAGGTAGAAGGGAACTGATTCTTCCTTCATTGATTAACATGTGAAGTATCTCCTCCATAGGTTGACCCAAATAGGTGAATTCCCTTTTGTTGGCGAAATCCCGACGGGCCTTGGCATTTGCTCTCTTCATCACTTTGTCTTCCAGCATTTCATTTTCTGAAAGTGAAGAGGGAATATTCATGACAATGGGCAGGAGACTGGCATGCTCCTGACTGATTAGCTGACGAGTCACTTGATGCTGATAAGTCACCAGTTCCGCCAATTGCTCAATTTGTTTGCAGAGAGCTTTCATTTTTTGTTCCATTGTGAACTGGAACTTAGCATAATCCCATCTGTTATCACCGTCTTTGATGGTTTGGGAAGAATCACAGCTGAAGTTGGAACTCTGTCCACTGCTCCAATTAATCATGTTGACCTCTTCTTCTTTGTGTTGAGGAAGAGGATTGTCTTGAACGTTAGGTTGATCTGGTTTAGTGACCACGATCTCACCATTGTCTATCAGGTCTTAGATCTTGTTTTTCAAGGCCCAACAATCCTGAGTATCATGTCCAGGTGCCCCGGCATGATAAGCACATTTCTGAGCAGCATTAAAACCCCTTTCCATTTGGGCTGGCTGGTGGAAGTAGATGTGTAATCTTCTTTTGTGTTGTCAGAAGATTAAGGATATTCTCGAGGGTATCCCCTAAGGGTGTGAACACTCGAGGGCATTTGGCTTCTCCACCTTTTGGTATTGGAGGGTTTACAGACTGTGCTGGAAAGGGAGTATAGTTTCTCCTCTGAACAGGCATATTTTGACTGCCTTTTTGACCCTGTAGTATCAGGGAAACATCTTTCTCTTTCTTTTTATGGACCCTCTTGGGGTTGTTCCTATAATTTCCAAACTGGATGTGATCAGCAACAGCTTTGAGTGCAGCTAGGTCTTGAATCTTTCCGGATTTCAATCCTATCTCAGCCATCTCCCCATGTTTGACCATTTCAGAAAACAGTTTGCCGATGCCGGCTAAAACTCTCTCATAGAAGGGAGCTTGTTGTATGTCTATGAACGTCATGACCATTTCTGATTCGGTCATGGAAGGATTCACTTGGGCAGCCAGGCGTCTCCACCTCTGGGCATACTCTTTGAAAGACTCGTTAGATTATTTTTTGATCTTGGTAATTTGGTACCGATCAGGAGCCATTTGAGTTTGAAAGCTGTATTGAGTGAGGAAGGCATGTGCTAGCTCTTCCCAGCTGTGGATTTTAGAGTTGTCTAATCTTGTGTACCATGAACGGGCTTCTCCAGTTAGACTCTTTTGGAATAATTGCATTCTGAGCTTTTCATCCTCTACATAAGATCCAAGTTCTCCAATAAATACCTTTAAGTGTGTATAAGGATCTCCTAACCCGTCATATTTTTCAAAGTCAGGAGTTTTAAACATTTTTGGATAATGAACACCATGAAAAATACATAGATTAGTATATGAAACACTCTCGTGTGTTCCAATTCCTTTGATAGTACGAAGGGTCTCTTCTATTTGGAGGACTTTCTTTTTGATGTCACCAGTGTCTAGGTCTCCAGTGGGATGGGGAGCATCATGAGTTTTGTTGGTAATATCCAACTGTAGGTCAGGTGTGGTAATGACCGGACTCCCTCCTTGGATGGAGGATTCAGCATGTACGGGTATTTTCTGACCCTGTGTAGACTGGTGTAATTCTTTGAGCAGAACAGCCAAATCTGCAATTTGTTTGCTTAATCCGTCGAATTCTTTGCGAGAAACTGGATTAAGTTCAGTCTGGTCGGATGACGACATAATTGACTGTAGGCCTGTTGCCTTTTTGGACTTTGAACGGGTAGTAGGCCCGATTGACTCCCTACGAAAGACTTGCATAGTTTAGTCCTTAGGGAAGGTGAATATTAATATGCAATGTGATGAGTCCATTTTAGGAAATTTATCCTACAAAAACGGATGTCAGCTGTTTGTAGCATGTATGTATATGTGTACACATTCCTTCATATTTCTCATTACATGGAGATAGATATGTCATGAAATCGTGTAATTTAAAATGAGAGCATGAAGAGACTTTCCTCCGTTTTGGGTTTATCAGAGGCTGACCTATCTTAGGTTACTCTCGCGGCTTTTTGGCATGAAGGTTCCCAAATCATCGCAATCTACTTGACGGGAAGTTAATCCGGTCTTTCAACTGGAGCGAATTTGGGTGGTGCCTTTCCTGAGCCTCGGAGAATCAGGCTTCTCACGAGTCCAGTAATCAAACACCGATGAGATAGCCTCCTGGTGGAGGGACCACACAATATACATTCACATACATCGCATCTCACCATATGAAATGATGACATGTGCGAAGCACTAATATCATGAGCAGTTTATAATGCGAGGCACTAACATCACAGGCAGTTTATAGTGTGAGGCACTAAATAAACAAGACATGCATTCGTACACATTCATCCAATGTAAATGCAACATCCACACACAAGCAGATAACAATTTTGAAAAGATTGAAATAGCGGCTTAAGTCCTCTTACTGGAGTCCCCAGCAAAGTCGCCGCCTGTCGACGTCGGGATTTTTAGATGTCCCTTTCCGTTACTTGTTCTTTGGTGTTCTCATTTTAGGTGAGATTTATTTGAAAAAATAAGTGAAAAAGGTCCAACATGTATAATGTCGACGATGAACTGTTAAGAGTCGCCAGTTGGTTTTTTAAATGGTTGTACCAACACAACCGAGAAAACGTTTGCACATTGACCCAGTGATGTGACACTGCTATACGAGTCGGTGAAACTGAGATTCATTTAGGGTCCGGGGACTTGGTTATGCGGGGGGAAGGTGTTAGGCACCCCCCGACATCCGTGTTACCACGGTGACCGCCTCTTTTCAAGAAACTATTATATGAATGTGTGTGTGTGTGTATGTGAGTCAATGTATATATATATATATATAAGACCTAGTTTATTAATGAATAAAATCAAATTTTCTCTAAATATTATTGTGAATAATAAGGGGTTAATTTGATATAATACTTTGGTTATGGGTGAAATGTGCAAATTTTGCAAAATAAGCAAGTGGTTATAAAATATTCATTTTGTCGGGGAATATTCGTTTGGTCGTGGAATATTCGTACGACAGCGCAGCCTTGTGTGGACCCCATAACGGAAAGCGATTGGATGAAAAAAACGACAAGTATAAGTTGTTTATAAATAACGGCGTAGTTGTTACCGTTAATACTGTTGGAATACCCGGTGGTTTAAATACAGTAGCACACGGTATTGCACCAATTGTTGATTCTTACGTAAGAAGGCACTACTCAATAATTGTTACAGTAGTTATTATTCAATATTTTATTTTATTGATTCAATAATTGCTGCGTTGATATTTTATATTATTGTTGTTTCAATAATTGTTGATGCACAGTATTTTCCTTTATCAGATCAATAATTCATATTATTTGAAGACTAAAAGACAATTTGCACCCAAAACTTTATACCGTTGTTGACTTTTGCACCCCAAACCAAAAAAGGTGTCTAAGTACCGTTATTGACTTTTGCACCCCAAATCAAAAAAGGTGTCAAAAGTGACCGGCTAAGGCTGTAACACAAGTTTGGGATGCAAATTGTCTTTTAGTCTTAAAAATTGATAAAAATAATTAATTTTAAATAAAATAAAATAATTTTAAAATAATTAATTTAAATAAAATAATTAATTTTAAAAATAAAAATAAAATAATTAATTTTAAAATAAAATAATTAAAATAATAAAACAGATTCTTTTTTGTAAAAAGTTCTGTTTTTACAAAAAAAAAAAATTAAAAAAATTTCTTTTTACAAAAATTGTAAAATAAATTTGTGATTACAAAATTGTAAAATACAATTTCTTATAAAAAAAATCTGTTTTTACAAAAATTGTAAAATAAAATTGTGCTTTACAAAATTGTAAAATACAATTTTTTTTTACAAAATTGTGTTTAAAAACAGAATTTTTTAAAAACTTGTAAAAGCAATTTTTTTGTAAAAATAGAATTTTTTAAAACATTTTTTTTGTAAAAATAGAATTTAAAAACAGAATTATTTTAAAAAAAATTGTCTAAAACAGAATTTAAGTTTTTGTTTTTAAAAACAGAATTTTTTTAAAGTTTTAAAAAATTCTATTTTTGAACACAATTTTGTAAAACAAAATTTTGTATTACAATTTTCGTAAAAACATATTTTTTTAAAAAAAAAATTGTAGTTAACAATTTTGTAAACACAATTTTACAATTTTGTAAAACATAATTTGATTTTACAATTTTTGTAAAAACATAATTATTTTTTAAAAAAAATTGTAAAAACAGAATTTTTACAAAAAAAATTCTGCTTTACAATTCTGTTTTTAAAAAATAGACTAAAAGACAACTAAAATTCTGTTTTAGACAAATTTTTTTAAAAAACTTCTCTTTTTAAATTCTATTTTTACAAAAAAAAAAATTAAAAAAAATCTATTTTTACAAAAAAATTGAAAAAAATTAAGCTTTCACAAGTTTTTAAAAAATTTTGTTTTTAAACACAATTTTGTAAAAAAAATTGTATTTTACAATTTTGTAAAACACAATTTTAATTTTCAATTTTTGTAAAAACAGATTTTTTTTTTATAAAAAATTGTATTTTTCAATTTTGTAAACACAAATTTATTTTACAATTTTTGTAAAAACAAATTTTTTTAAAATTATTTTTTGTAAAAATAGAATTTTTTACAAAAAAAATCTGTTTTATTATTTTAATTATTTTATTTTAAAATTAATTATTTTATTTTTATTTTTAAAATTAATTATTCTATTTAAATTAATTATTTTAAAATTATTTTATTTTATTTAAAATTAATAATTTTTATAATTTTTAAGACTTAAATATAATTTGCACCCCAAACTTGTGTTACAGCCTTAGCCGGTCACTTTTGACAGGTTAAGTGAAGAAAGTGTACGTTTTATTACGTATAATGAAGTTTGGGGTGTACTTAGACACATTTTTCGGTTTGAGGTGCAAAAGTCAACAACAGTGTAAAATTTTGGGTTCAAATTGTCTTTTAGTCTTATTTGAATAATATTATTAGATAACATTATTGGCAATGTCTAGAAAGTTCTGTCTAAGGAGAGGTTTGGTCATCTAATTACGCGCCAGTAAGGAGAAATTCTTATTGGAAAGCCCCCTCTTTCCTGGGAACGGCCTGGTTGTCATAAATGTGATTCTGTAATATTATTTGTGAATAATTAATTATTGATTCATATGATAAGAAAATATTTATTTTATGTGGATATAAATGAGGGATATATTTTTGTGGTTAAAAATGAAGGAGTTAATGTTGAGGTTTTTATCAGTATTTTTGTCGGAATGGAGGTATTAAAAATCTGGGTTTTTGAGATATTTTGCGGGGGTTATAATTTTTAATCCGACCGTTGGATCGTGGTAATATTTGGATATGTTATACATATATAAGTTGAGTATATGTCCACAAATTTTGAACCGTTAAAAATGGACGTATGATTTATTATGAATTTTACGAGATGACTGGTTCAGAAATTGTTGAATTTTCGAAGTTAATCATTTTGGTGGAAAATTCTAGAATTGGTGGGCCCCATTCTTGGTTGGTGAAGAAATGTGCTGAGATTTTTATTCAAATGTGGTGGGTAGGAATAATAGCAGGTAAAGCCATCAGGTTGCAGGTTAAGTCTGCTTCGGTGTGCTAACATTTTCCTATAAATAGAGGGCTAAGTTAGAATTGAAAATCACACCAGAAACAAGTTTTCTCTCTTTCTCTCTCTAGATTATTGAGTGTATTTTGTGAGTATTTAGATACTTTGAGAGTTTCTATTCATCAGAGCAAGTTTCTTTTAGCCTTATACCGGTATTCCGACCAGAAGTACTGATATTTTGAGGTAAGGGATATTATTTTCTTCTTAATGATATTATTTTCTTCAATATCATTATGCTGAAATATTGATATGAACTTTTTATCAAATTTGGAACTTTTTGTGTCGGGGTTACTATTCACGTATACGTTACTATTCACGTATACGGCACTATTCACGAATACGGCACTATTCACCGAAAAATAAATTTTTTTCTTTTTGTCCAAGATGTCTATTATGGTTACTATCTTTGATTGTATCCATGTTTTGATCTTTATTTTTGAATTCTGCTTCACAATTGATTATTATGAAGTATTATTGATCTTGGATAAACTGTTATACGAATCCCTACTATTTGTCCTTCTGTCTCACTGGATTCGTTCTCTTTAAGATATTTTTCATCATCCTCAGTCCTAAATGATAATATTACTGAATATCTTTGGCCTGTAGTGCAAAGATGTATGATTACTTGATGAATATCTTTGGCGTGTAGTGCAAAGATGAACAGGTGTTGAGATGAACATGACTGACAGGTGATACAAATGAATATCTTTGGCCTGTAGTGCAAAGATGAATATTTGGATAAAGTTGGTTATTAATTGATGTTACAGGGATAAAATATTGATGATGGACATTTAAATCTTAGAAGATAGTAGAATTCATTCTCTACTTGACTCTTCTAATGGTTTGCTGTTTCCGCTGCAGTTGTTGATCTAAAACTTGTTGTCGATTATATTCTATCAGATTTTTCCCTGTTGAATACTAATGATAATTTTTTGTATATTATCTTAGTCATAATATTCTTTACTGGGCTAGTTGAGCTCACCCTTTTCTTTTTTGTTCCATTTTTCTTCTCAGGAGGTGAGAACATAGCAGGATCTAGTCGGGGTATGGAGTGATGGTTCTAGAAAGATGTTTTAGCAGTCCTCACTATTTCTGTAAAATAATATTTGAATAATTGTATTGAGGACTTATTTGAGTGTGGATATTGTCTAGAAGACAATATTTGTATTTAAACTCACAGTATGTGTTGTCGTATTTTGCACGACAATTGTATTATTGAAGTTGTAGTTTGCTTTCTGTACCATGTATTTGGCGACTCAGAATGGGTGTTGTATACCTATTTTGGGGGCGTCACACACACACACACACACACACACACACACACACACACACACATATATATATATATATATATATATATATAAAAGCATGTAAACGCACCGGATATAAAATCCAGGCTCACCAAACAGAGTTCGATAGCAGTTCATATATATAAGTATATATATATATATATATATATATATATATATATATATATATATATATATATATAAGCGAGTAAACGCACCGGATGTAAAATCCAGGCTCATCGAACGGAGTTCGACCACAGTTTATATACATAAGTATATATATATAAGAAAGCAATTAAACGCACCAAACCGAAGTTTAGGCTCATCGAACAAAGTCCGACACACAATTAATATATATAAGTATATATATATATTAAAGCAATAAACGCTCCTGACCGAAGTCTAGGCTCAACCGAGGCATAACTCGGTAATGTTAGTCAATATATATGTAAATATATATATAAGATATATATATATATATATATATATATATAGACTGAAATGAAACCACGGACCGAAGTCCGGGCAAAAGCAAGCAACACGACTCTCAACGTGTAGAAGGGTGTGTGCAAAGATGAAGAGAAAGACTCTAAAGTGTGTGAGAAGGCTTACAGCTAACTGCTAGAAAAGGCTTCTATATCTTTAAAGTGGGTAAACACTTGCTTTTGTGGGAAACACTGGCTTTTGTAGGTACAAAAGAGGGCTGTATATGAGCTCACAGGTGTTTAAAGTGGGAAAATACACTGTATGACAAGTGTAGAACGAATTCTGCAGGGTTTCCCCGTCTTTTTTCTCTTAAAAATCAGCACCCCAAGCCTCTTATTTATAGGCAAAAGGTGCCGCAGGTGTACCTGCGGATCAGCCGCAGGTGTACCAGAGGCGGGTCGGGTCGGCCCGGTTTGGTCGGGTCGGGTCGTCTCGAAGTACGTGTTCGCGGGCACTGTAATGTCCACTCGGTTTTTTTGAAGTGCAATCCGGGCATCCGTTTGAGGTATACATGACCTATTTCGCACCGCCATTGTTGAGAGTTTGTACGATGGCATGGGATTAGAGTTTGTACGAAGTCTTTGAAGATGGGACGGTGCCCTCCGGTCTTCAAGCTTCAACTTTCATCCGTTACCCCGCGCAATAGCAACTCGGGACTGGTTAGCCTTGTGGGTCGTTGTTGCGTAGATGTGTTGAGACGACTTGGCGTGGCATCGTGTTGGTCAGATGACGATGTTGCCCCTTACCGGTGTTATTACCGGGTTGGGTCGATACAGCAGACGTTGCTCAGCTTCGCTGGGATTGGACTACTGCAATTGGTTGAAAGTCCTCATTGTAATCTTTGAGGTGTGTCTGTCTTCCCGATGTCATCGCCGGGCTGATACAGTGTATCTCGTTGTGAGCGCCGAGATTGAAGCTGGTTGCACTTGTAATAAGCATTTCAGGGGTTAATGCCGAAATTGCTTTCCTTGGGGCTATCACCAAGGTTGGAGGATATTCCCATGTTTTAGGGCTGAGACTGGATACCTCGGGGTTATCTCTGAGATTAATCGATCTTCTCCGGTGTGTGTTCCGGTATTGATCTGCATGCCTCGGGGTTCTCCAAGATTGGAACGATTACTCCCAGATTGCGATCTGGGGTTGATGCTGAACCTCCGGTAGTATCCGGTATGGTTGTGGATTGTCTTTCAGGGTTCTCTCATAAAAGATGAATCTGCCTTCCTGCAATGTTAGTGTCATTAGTACAGAAAATTTTGAGTGTCTACAACGACCATGCATTTTCGTTGCAATTGACACCATTTTGGACCGACATTTTTCGTTGCTGTAAATTATGAAAATTGTTGCCTAAGCTTGCTTTCGTTGCGGAATGTAAACTTTTTAGCAACGATTTTCGTTGCTGATTATATTATTTGGCAATGACAATATGCTGAATCAGCAATGAAAATGTTTGTTGCTGGTTATTTTTCAATAGCAACGGAAGTCGTCGATTAGCAACGACATTATATGTTGTCGTTTCTTTATATATGTAACGAAAGTTGATATGATTTACAACGATAAAAAATATTGTCTTTTATTTTAGTATTAGCAACAATATCCTCTCCGTTGTTATTAGGTTAATTTTTCGTTGCCAAATATAAAGTTTTTAATGCCATTAGCAACGAAAATTTGTTGCTAAATGTATAAAAAATTGTTGCTATATTAAAACTTGTTCAATGCTTTGGTAACGAATTATATTGTTGCCAAATCAAAATTTGACATTCTATTTGTGTACCTGGCTGGCTCAATGTCCCCTAGCAAATAATGGCAAAAATTTAAAAATTAAAATATTATTAACTTAATAAAATCATCCACTACATAATCATTCATTATCTTTACAATTAATCATCTAAAGCTACCACAGTTCTTCAATCAAAGTATATATCTACATATATAGAGAGAGTACACTTCATAATTTCGTCCCTTGTCTTCCGTACACGTAGCACGGAAATTTGATACCCAGTATTGTAAGGCAGGTCATAGAAGCAGTCTTCCTGCACATATTTAAAAATAATATCAAGTCAGAAAATTGAAGCAAATAGGTCACCAGAGGCACTTAGTGCCAAAATCAATACACAAAGACAATAGAGTTGCTACGTGGTACTAATGTACACCGTATTGCTCATAAGCAGAAAAAGACAAATAGACAATCACAATATCATTTGCTACAAATCCAAATAGAAAAAGAACCTTCAGTGCGAATATATGATTGCTCTGTTACAAGATAAAATTGGAATCTTAATCGGCCATTTCATGAATTAATTTTAGTAAGCATAGTGGTAAACATATTTTCTATTACAAGACTTGTAGATTATTATTATATGTTGACCTCAAGTCAGAATTCAATCACATTCAACAACCACAAGCATCACACAATCTTAAATACCATCACACAATCTTAAATAACAATGTTTAGATTTCTATATAGAAAGGACAACAATTATGGAAAAGTTGAGGCTATTAGTCAATGTGGAAAAACTTTTCTTGAGACGACAAATTTCCATACAGTATATGCCCCAAAGATGCTAGCTATAATCACAGGAATCATAGATTTATTTACCAAGAATTCAACATGAACAAGCTACAAGAGACAGTTGTCCAAAATTATATTGAAGCATCAGTAGCAAAGCCATCACAAACAAAAATGAACAAGCATACCTACTCCACCACGAAAATATATCAAGCATTTGTCGTCATGACCAATTTCTCTAACAAATGCAGGTCACCAAAAATAGCATAACCAGAAGATCCACATGTAAAATAGTCTACAATGTCAAGGCTTGGCTCCTATTTCATAATACTTTAGAAACAAGAGAATAGCACATGGAAAAAAAATTGGTAGGTTAAATTTGTTGCTTCCAACTACAAGAGAAAACATAATATAAATATGACAAAATAAATTCATTATAGATTTTAAAACTTCCAACCTTATCATCAGACTAAATACAGGGTAGATCCCTTTTACTGTCTAACAGATAGAGACTAATTTTCATATATAACAGATAACTCCAGCCTTTTAGCATTGATCTATACATTTCAAAATATAAAACTTTCTTATGTGGCAAGCTTATGTCATTATAAATGTTAAAGGAAGAAGAGGGATGGGTACTTTCACATGGTTTAGTTCACCAATAATAACTCAACTGCTTGAGTACCTCAAAAGTTGGTATATATTAATCTAACCTGAGGGTCAACTCTGACCATAGTTACCACAGGGACAATCAATGATTTAGCGATTTAAGTGAATATGTTCCAAACTTGTGTAAACTTGAACAAACAATATGAAGTTCTTTTATGCATCGATCATGCTGATTCTTTATCCTTTCTAATTCTAGCCTTTGTTTTGCCAACATTTCCTCCAATTCTTTTCTTTGAGAAAAAACATTATAACATTAGCGAACAGCACCATCAAGTCAACAACCAAATCCATTTGTTACAAATGGTGACAGATATTAGGATCTATAATATGCAAACATCAAGGACCTGGAGAGCAAAACATACCAGTAAGGAGTTCCAACAAAAGTATTTCTCGAACGTTGTCTATCCCCAGCATCGAACATGCTTGCAGATACTCCAAAGTCGACTACCTTGACAACACCATTAGAATCAGCTAATATGTTTCCAGCTTGTAAAAATTATAATTTGTTCCAATTTCGTCTCCATCAAAATTAATATCAGAATAGTGGATATTGTCAACTTAGTTCTCCTAAGTATAAACTAGTCAATTACATCCCTTAGAACCTTCTGTTGTAGGTATTCTTTTTTTCAAAAGTGAATTAAGATAGTCCTGGTAACCATTCAAACCATCAAAATCATTAATATTATTAACGAATGTATCAAACAATATAATAGAGTAGTAAAGATTGTAAAGACAGTACCGTAACTGTGAGTAGGTACATTAACTTACTAATAAAATGCACCGTAACCCCCTTTCACATTTTCATTCTTAGGTAAATGAGGTTGAACTATTTTCAAGATGTAAAAAATAAGTGAAAAGTGCTAGTAATAAGTGGATATCCTACCTGCTTGGTCGAACATACTGAAAAAGTTGTGTTAACTAGTAGGTATTTGATTACTAACCGTAACAGACTTGCAGTTTCAAATTTTCATTCCATTAAACAAAACAATAGAGAAAGAATGAAATACATTTCCCTTAACCAGTCATTAGAGCCCAAAAAAAATAACAATGTATCAGTAATAATATCAGGAACCAGCTCAAGACACGACAAGTAAACATAAATATGTATCTCCCTATGGAAGCAAAGCTACATGCACATTCATATTATGTTTACAGCCATTGAAACATTTTTATTCGCTCCTAATTGTCATTAGAAAAGAGAGGTAATAATTATAAATGGTGAAACAATGTTGATAATAATAATTGCATTAACTTCTTGCAAAAAATGGGCACAAACACCCTTTTCACACTGACTTTCTTTTGGTAAATGAAGTTGAACTTTCTGCAAGTGTTAAAATAAGTGGCAACTGATGAATATCCTATCTGCTTGGTCCAACATACCAGTTAAATGCCAACATATTCAAGAGTATTGAAAAACACGTATGATTTGTAAACTTTTACAACTTACTTATTTCTTTGTAGCTTCCACAGGCATATTTGCAGCTCTTGCAGAAGGACTTGCCAACTTCATGATCCTGTTACACTGACTACTATAAGGGATGACTGCAGTGCCTGCATGATCATTGGCACTCTATTTGTTAAACACTATAGGCATGGAGAAAAGCAGACCTGGCAAACGGGCGGGCCAGGCCGAGCCGAGCGCGGGCCGGGCCAAAAAGGCCAGGGTTTTGGTAGGCTTAAAATATGCGGCCCGTGGCCTGTGGCGGGCCGGCCCAGCCCAGCCTGCGGGCTTCGACATTTAATTTTTTTTTTTTTTTGCAAACTCTTTGGTACACCAAAGATATTTATAATAATAAATATTAAAAATAATAAAATAATTAATAATAAAGTGTTGGAAGCATTTTGAGTTGAAAGCTAGACATTAAAAGCCTGGGGCGATGTTAGTCATCTTAACCAAACAGGATTTCTGGAGTCTGGCTTAGGTGGGGACAGAACTTGTGGCTAATTCATCCGCCCAGCACTCAACATTGGTATTACTAGAACAGTAGAACCTTTATTTGATGAAGAAAAAAGTGCAGGGGACATACATTAATACATATATCATCTATAACTATAAGTGCTTGCTGTATAGGTTATTTGTAAATTACTCTTTTCTCCCGAGTCTGGACATTAGTTTTATTAGAAACCTATATTTGTGAATTGTGGCCATTTGTTGCATATTAAATTTTCAATTACTACTGCAGCTTTAGCTTTTAGAAATTAGAATGCAGCGAACATACTCTTTGGTTAATGATTCTCCTTTCAAATCAGTGTAATTGTTAAAGTAGCATGTGCAACAGCAGAGGGTTCCTAATATAGGTTCCATCAGTTGTTACTTGTTAGCAAAATGTATTTATTCTTAGCAAAATATATTTATTATACATTAACTCTTAATTATAGTTTTTAATTATAGTTAAAATATATTGAAGATTGCATTAAAAATAAATAGTTATTGTAGCTCAGTTGGTTTGAACTCTTAATTATTTACTTACAAGTCTTGTGTTCAAGCCTCACAACCCACAAGTAGTAACATTTTATTTATTAAAAAAAATTATGGGCCACGGGCCGGGCCAAAAACGGGCCGGGCCAAAATGGCCCATGTTTTCGTGGGCTTAAAAAATGCGGCCCAAAGCCCAGATTTTGGAGGCCGGGCCGGGCCGGGCCGCGGGCTTTGGGCCCGTTTGCCAAGTCTAGAGAAAAGTTAATATAAAATAAGCAAAAGAGTACCTTCTTTCACAGCACTAGGTAAATTTTCTGCCAAAATAGAGCCACTAGTTTCCTCATCTTTTTGCCACTGAGTTGTTCCGAGGGCAATTTCTTTGTCACAATAACTACAATTATCTATAATCTGCTGACCATAGCTATCTAGCACGTACTTCACTAGTGCTAAAGTTGAGTCTACATCAGGAATACCTTGCCTATAATCTGAATTTATCATACATGAATGAGATTCACTAATTTTTAGGCGCTTTCTATCTGGCTCTTTAAGTTCAAACTGTGCAAAATCAGCAGGAACTTCTCTATATAGGCTAGTTGCTTTGTTGCTCAAAACTATAGCACTATCATTCCTACATGAACCTGAGGCCAATTCCTACAATCACAATGAAACAAAAATAACACAATTACAAAACAAAAACCAAAATACGTGTTCTTTTGTTTAAGAATAATTGTTTGCAGAAATAAGCTATAATAATACGTGTTCAACCTCCATTTGATAATGAATTCTTACATTATGTGTTCTAAACAAGTCCCAGGAAATTAAGTATCAAGTTTGACTACAAATAATATTACAACAGAATGTGTTTTAAGTCAACACCTTGAAGAAACCTTTATTAATAGGCAAAAAGAATACTATATTTTTATGTCGTGCAACATTAAGAGTTGAAAGAGTATTAGGTGTTTACTCTGAAGTTACAAGGTGGGATCTATGAACGTTAATTGGTAGTATTAGTTTATAAACTAGTCTACAAAAATTTAACTGGTGATAAATGATACTGAAGTAAGAGAATAATTAAGGTAACATGATATATACGGGTAATCAGTCAATCTAAGAGAAAATGTAAGAAATTGATAATAAGTGAAACAAAAGGGATATATAAAAAGGTAAAATCATGAATCAGTTGGCAAAACTTTTGATTCAAATTTAGAAAGGGTATATCAAATTAATATCATTTTTTCCAAATTATTCTATCACACGAGGTAGATTTGCGAGCAAGTATTTTACTACCGCAAAGCTACATCAAATGTGATTCCGTCTACTTAATTCTTTCCTAAAACCCAAGATGTCATCCAGTGGATTATTCTGAATCACAGAAATGTCAATCACTATTAAGCATTAATCAAGTGGCATGTACAAAGTAGTAGAGCAATCAAAACAATATATATATAAAAGATGGCAAAAAAAATTTAACAAAGTTATCATGGTCAACTTTCATATGGCTTTTTAAAGTGATAAGAATTCAGGATCACCCATTTAATGCAAAAGGTAAATGAACATGATTCAGAAATAGGAGAGCCTTTTTTTAAATTTATTATTAGTAATAGGAGACGAAGTTGAATCAAAGGAAAATCAATTTGCTAACTGATTCAGGATTTTACCTTTATGCATATACCTTAATACCCAGGCAGTTCTAAAATCCAAAATCAACATATTCACAAAACATAGAGGTGCCCACGGGTCAAAATTAAAACAAACATAACTATAGATTAATCAATTTACTGAATGAGTTACTTGTAAATGAAAATAAATTCACCAAATTAAACCACCAACACCCAATTACAATGAAAGTAAGACATGTATTCGGTATATGCACATAAAAATTTTAATATATAGAAAAAGTAGAATACCTTGTATACACCAACTGTTGGTTCTACAACGATTTAACGATTTAGGGGGGATTTTTGCTACTAATCGCTATTTCTCGCTATGCTTTGGTGTCTCCTTGCTTCTAGGTATCCATCATTTTCTCAGTTTCTTTGCTACTAATTTTCGGTGTTTATCAGCTTTCTGATAAAGTTGTGCTACTAATCGTTTCCACTTCAGATATCAATTGATTTGGGGGAGATGTTTGGTTTACAGATAGGGGGAGAGAAGATTTTGGAAATTTGGTATAGGAAAAAAGAATGTATTTCCTCCTAGCTGTTTCCCGCTTGCCCTTGTTTTTTAGATAAACTATTTTTCAACATCCTCAATTTTGCAAAATCAAAAAATAATTTGTGAATAATGTTTTTTTAAGCTAATAACTATAGTATCATTGATTTGTTTTTCATTATTTCTTGGCTAGAACATTCGTATTCTCTTAATAGTGATAATTTACGAAATGATACGATAGTTTTTATCGTACCAATCTATTAGACTAATATAATTTACTCTATTTTAGAGGTATACATTCTCATTTTAATAATCACAAATTTTTTAAATAAACCTCTTTTTTATAAAAGAAATCATAATTATATATAAAGTTTATGAATAATTGTATAATGATGTTAAATATTAATAAATGAAATTATGAATGTGAATGTAGAAAAAAAAATTAATGATATATTTTATTAAAGTTTGTTATTTCATATTTTTAAACTAAAACAAAGAAATACATCTACGTGATTAGTAAATAATATATATATATATATATATATATATATATATATATATATATATATATATATATATGGATTACAATATTAATGAAAAAAATCAATGATTATCTAAAAAATTGTTTGTGATAAATTAATTTTTTAGAAAGTAAATATATTTTTTTATATTTTATGATTTATATGAAAATTAATTTGTACAATATGATGAGTTGCGCTATAATTTGTATATAATGAGTTTTATACTATTTACATATAGTCAAGTGTTAGATGTTGTTATACTTGAAAAATGTATATGTATAATTTTAAGTGTTTACGTTAAAAAAGTTTTAAATTTGAGATTTTATGGAATTTCAAAAATAAGAGATTATTTTCTTATGTGGAGGTGTTCTAAAAAAAATTTATGTTGAAGTAATCTTTATATGAATAACTAATACATAAAATGTACAAGAACTTATTTTTTGTTCTGAGAAGTACGTGTTACTTAATATTCGGGTTAAATGCTTTTTAGGTCATTCTACTTTAGGTCGACTTACAAATGGGTCATTGAACTTTTTTTTCTTACAGTCAACTCACTGAACTTGTATTTACTAACAAAACATTAGAAAATCCGTTAAGTCTGTTGATTTTTAACAGAAATGTCCACATCAGCAGCTGAGTTGAAAAAAAAAGCTTATGTGTCAATAATTATCCCACGTGGCATTTATTACGTGGATCTAAAAGGAAAATCTATACCAAAATATATTTTTATGTAATTCTTTACAAATAATAATATAAATTAGAAAAGTTTTTCAACAAAATAAGAAAATAAATAAAAAATATATTTAAATACTTTTGTAATTAATATCAAATAATTTTTTTTTAAATTATTTAAAAATATAATAATATAAATTAGAAAAGTTAGTCAAAAACTAAAAAATTAATGAAAAATATATTTAATTAAAACACAAAAATAAATGAAAAATATATATAATTATTTTTAATTAATATCAAATGAATTTTTATTTAATTCTTTACAAATATAATAATATAAATTAAAAAAAATTGCCAAAAATAAGAAAATAAATGAAATATATATTTAATTATTTATATATCATTTAATCAAAATAAAAAAAGAAATACTAATCTGTTGACTGAAAACAATACTAATTTTACAAAAAAAGTTTGATTTGGAAGATGACTGAAATCAATACTAAGATTACACATCAATACTAAAATAAATTATTTTTTATTTAATTATTTACAAATATAATAATATAAATTAGAAAAGTTTGCCAAAAAATAAGAAAATAAATGAAAAATATATTTAGTTATTTTTGTAATTATTGTCAAATTATTTTTTGTTTAATTATTTACAAATATAATAATATAAATTAGAAAACTTTGCCAAAAATAAGAAAATAAATGAAATATATATTTAATTTTTTTGTAATTAATATCAAATTAATTTTAGTTTAATTATTTATAAATATAATAATATAAATTAGAAAAGTTGGTCAAAAAATGGCACAATACGTCATTTTCAAGTAAACATTTGTATTTTTCAGTATGATATAATTAATAACAAATATAATTAAGAAAATTATAAAAATTATAAAATTAAAAATCTTTTCAAATTCGGACATTAAAATTATAATTGAGTCAATTTGGTGATAATTTTTTTTTCTTTTCTAACTAGGATAAATAAATTTGTACTTTTACATGCAAATAATTTTTAATTTTATCAAATAATTTTTATTTTAAATTTATCAAATAATTTTTATTGTAATTTTATCTTTTAATTTTAATTTTACAACCTTTGAAAAGGAGTGGGAAAGAATTATTTGGCAGTGAGAAATAATTTTAACAAAATATTACCGCCTTTTTTTGTCTAAAGGAGTGGGAAAAAATGATTTGGGAGTGGCAAAAAATTATTTGGAAGTGGGAAATAATTTTATCAAAATATTAACGCCTTTTTTTGTTTAAAGGAGTAGGGAAAAAATGATAAAATTACAATAAAAATTATTTGATAAAATTAAAATAAAAATTATTTGATAAAATTAAAAATTATTTGCATGTAAAATTACAAATTTATTTTATAATATTTATAATTTTCTCAATTATATTTGTTATTAATTATATAAAAAAAATTCTATTAATTACAAAAATAACTAAATAACTCTTTTTATTTTTTAATTTCTATCATGTATTTTTTGCTAAATTTTCTGGTTTTATTATAATTTTATTTCATTTTCCCCAAAATATATTTCACATTCCCCTTAATTTTAATTAGCCTATTTTAGGAATTTTTATTTTATAAATGACTTAATTATAAATAAAATTTTATTTGATATTAATTACAAAAATAATTAAATATATTTTTTTTATTTATTTTCTTATTTTTTGGCACACTTTTTAAATTTATATTATACTTTAAAATATTTTTTTTCATTTTCTTCATAAAAAGTTTCTTCCAAATCTACATAATCACTGTCACGTCACACAAAGACGCCACATCAGTTTTTTTTTTTGACAACTCAGTAGCTTAGCTATCCTTTTCCGTTAAAGTCAACCTGACTTAACGATTTTTTTAACTTTGTGTTAGAAAAGTCGAGTACAGTGAGTTGATTATAAGAAAAAAAAAGTTCAGTGACCAATTTGTAAGTTGACATAAAGTACTATGACTTAGAAAGTATTTAACCCCTTAATACTCTTATGTTAAAGTAATATTTATAAAAATATTGTCACATAAAATGTAAATTAATTTAAATTTTATTTTAAGTAGTTAGCATAATATTGTGAAGTAAAATAATCAATGAGATTTCAATTATTTAAAAGTGTGGGGTAATTCTTTAAAATTTCATGCATAAAGAAATTTGAATAGATAGTCCTACTAAGTTTGTTAAAGTCCTCATTACCCTTGGAACAAAACTAATATAGGTAAAAATCCTAATTTCTAGTGTTCTACAAAATTAAATTGTTTCTCGTATATCATTGAAAATAGGTTGTAACATATCAAACATAAATATGTATAAAGTGCAATTACAGAACAATCTTTATCAAATGGAATTGTATATCAACGTTTATCAAGTGTTAAGCAAAGAAGTTCCGGAATTTACAATCCAGTTGATTTAGAAGCTCCAGAATAGTGTGTTGTATTAACTATCACTGTTATCGTTGTGAGAACCAAGAATATTGTACAATATATATTTGTGAAAAAAATAATATTTTATTTCAAAAATATGCTTTATGATTATATTATAATTAAATATAATTATAAATGTGATATGTGGTAATATTGATGTTATGAATTATTTGAGATTTAGAAATGGGAATAAATGAAAAATAAAAATTAGTAAGAAATAAATTCACTTATATTAGTTAATCATTTTTTTAAGAAAAATATTAATTTTATTAAATAACTTAATAGTTACATAAGTAGATAAGAAATTATTTTATTATACAAGAAAGGAAATTAGTTTGAGGTGAATGTTTTGTGAATTATTTGATATGTAATGTGTATACACTTCACTACATCCCTAATTTCTTGTAGTGTGTATACACTTCCCTCGAGAGCTCTTCGTAGCTTTTTAACTTATGCTCTCGATAATCACCAATTATTGTTATAATAGAACAAACTAGATATAAAATCTCTTCATTATAGTTTATTTAAAACAACTTAACCTTTATTTTTTAATAAATAAGTTTAATAACTGGTGCAAAATACAACTAAATTTATAAAAAAATTATTAGATAAATTTTAAATATGACATATTTTAATGACTATATTTATAATAATAATTTGATTAATTTTAAGTGATATCATTATAATATATCACTTTAATTGGAATAAGAATATGAAAATTGGAATAATATATCACTTTAAATAATAAATGAAACTAACTATAAGCATATTATTAATGTTTTAATCAAATATTTTTTAAAAAATAAAAATAATCACATATTCAATGTAAATTGTTGAATTTAAGAACTAAAAGAAAATTTTCTTAAAGAAAATATTGCTCACAAGTATCAAACTCCAGACCTCTCCAAACTAGAAACCTTATACTCCAACAAAAGCCACTAGACCAATATCATGTTAGAATTTATGTAACACTAATATTTAAACAACCTAGCATCGTTTCTATGCATGTGAAGATGAGATAATACATTTTTTGGCCACTGTACTAGGAATTGTAATAATAATAATAATAATTGTAATAATTGTAATAATTATTATTGTATTAATAATAATAAATTTTAAATACTTAAAATAATAATAATAATAATAATAATTAAAATAATAATAATTAAAATACCCTAAAATAATATAAAGCAGTTACAAATTAAATACCCTAAATATAAAATTACATTCAAAGTTTTTTTAACCACTGAATTAAAATTATTTTTTTTGTACTAGTCACGTGGATATCAATGTTTTTCGAATAAAATTTAATATTTTGACATATTTTTCTTTTTATTGTTATAGGACTCGATTAAATTAAATTTAAATTTAAAAAAAACCTGTGGGTAAGTATAAGAATCGATCTAATAAATTACAAAGATGAGTACATTAACGAATAACAAATATTTATAATATAAAGATTTGCCAAAGTTCAATGATTAAAAATAGTCACTACAATTACAATTAGTTTTTTTTTTTTGAAAAATAATATATTTATCGTTAAATTTCATAATAAAGTCATATTACAACTAAACTCTAATGGATAAGATAGAATAATGATGTGTGAGTCCTTTTAATTTTTTTCAATTCATATATTCATATACATTGACATTTAATACAGACAATTTGTCGGATCACTCTTATTTTAATTTTAATTATTATTTAAATTTTAATTATTATTATTATTATAATTACAATTATTAAAATTATTATTATTATTACAATAATAATAATAATAATAATAATTAATATAATAATTATTATTATTATTATTATTATTATTATTATTACAATTATTATTATAATAACAATACTAATAATTGTAATAATCGTAATAATAATTGTAATAATAATAATAATTATTATTATTTTATTATTATTTAAAATTATTATTATTACAATTATATTATAATAATTATTATTATAATAATTATTACGATTATTAAAATTATTAGTATTATTATTATTATTATAATAATTGTAATAATAATAATTATTATTATTTTATTATTATTTAAAATTTTAATTATCGCATTGGTAAACATTTTTGTCTTGTGAACACTTTTTAGTTTCTAACATTGGTAAATACATGCATTCAGCAGCATGACTTATTTCATGGCTGACAAATCTATGTTGAAATTTATATCTCAATATATCATCTTTTGTATTTTGTTCCGGTCTTAATACTGACGGGCTTTGCAGGATTAATACCATAATAATAATAATAATAATTTTATTATTATTTAAAATTTTAATTATTATTATTATTTTTATTATTTAAAATTTATTATTATTATTACAATAATAATTATTACAATTATTATTTTAATTATTATTATTATTTTAATTATTATTTTATTACAAAAATAAAAATTGTTGCCAATGAATGTAGTCCATATTAGGCAACAAAATATAGCAACAAAAAACCTTTCATTACACACGATAAGGAGAAATCAAGTGGTTAGAAATTTTGCAATGAATTTCTAACCAATTTTGTTTCCAAATTTTGCAACGACTTATGAATTTCGTTGCAAAAAGTGAAAGCCTGACACAATCTGTAATGAAGGACAAGTTTCGTTGCTAAACATACACTTTTAGCAACGACTTATAAAGTCGTTGCCTGAAAAATCGTTGCTAAAGCCCCATTTTTAGCAACAAAAAAACTTTTGTTTCCCACAATGACGGGAAATCAAGCGGACGAAAATTTTGCAACAAATTTCTAATGAAATTTTTTCCCGCCAATGAATTAGCAACGAATTTTTACAATGACTTATGAATTTCGTTGCAAAAAGTGAAATCCTGACATAATCTGCAACGAAAGACAACTTTCGTTGCTAAACATATACTTTTAGCAACGACTTATAAAGTCGTTGCCCAAAAAATCGTTGCTACAGGCCAATTTTTTTGTAGTGCCTGTTGCTGAAAATCCTTATGAGAACTCCTATTAATATAGGACATCCTCCCTATCTTCTGTTTCTTAGTCTTTAACTCATGGACCTTGTCCTTAGCTAAAACTCTCTCGTCATGTTCCTGATCCCACATAGACTCCACATATGTCTTATCCTCCAAGATAGCATGGAGTTAATTTCCATCTTTTATAACATATATAATGCATTTTTATAGGGTTAATTTCCATCTTTTATTTCTTTGACTCTTCTTAAGGTTATGACTTAAGGTTCTAATCCCCCCTTAAGTTTTATAACCTAATGCTTTGATACCAACCTGTGATGCCTCCAAATTCGGGTATCTTCAAACCCGGTATATGGTGCTACACGGTGCTACATTTCACACATACATTCAATTGAAATTCCTCAAAAGAATGAATATGTCTTATATATATTCCAGAACAATATTCCCTTCCCAGGTTCTTTATAACCAATACATAAGTTCTTTGTCATAATATCAAATACATTACAACATTAAACATATACTATTGCATGGACAGTTCAACGGTCTGCCTTAGCCTTTCCCTTATATTTATCGGATCCTTCGTTTCGTTTGGTCTTAGCTGCATTCATATGGTTCAAGCAAGAGTGAGCATAACTAGCTCAGCAAGTACAATAATTACAACTAAATAGCATGCTTGAAACATAGGAATTGTATATCTTTAATAATTAAACAATAGTTACGAAGTACTATCGATAATTCAAAATAGCACTTCTCTTTTCCTTCAAAACGTTTTACAATGACAATATTCAATAAAACATCAATTCTGGTCCAAGACCATGAGCATTTCGTACTTTCTTTGAAAAGGACAATCCGGTACTAAGTCTGTAAGTTCGACATATCTTACGAGCACGTCTAGGTGATCAGCATATAGTACTCTATGTTGATCAATACTATATTCTTTAAACGTATGTATATTTAAGTTGTGGCAACCTCACGTGCCTGTCGTTTGACGACAAAACATTTTAGCATACTCAGTCTTCATTTGAAAACCACACCAACATAGTTTGGTAAAACATTGACAATACTTCAATAGATTATAAGAAATCCAACATATCGTAAGTTTAGCCGAAAGAATTGGCTTTGACTTCATCATACATCAATTCATGCGTAAGAATACATGAATCACAAAGCTTGTCCAGATTGAACTGAAATAAGGGTTAGAACACTTGCCTTCAGCGTCTGCTACTGTTATTACGCGTTCATTTTAAGTCTTTAAGGTCTTTATAGTAGATGATCACATGACATAACACATTAGGTCATGAATAAACATACATGGTTTCTAATGAATCTTACCCTTCTTCTCAATCTAATCTAGTATTAGAATTGTTACTATTGGTTCCGGCTTGCCGTTATAGCTTACATTACCATTACTTTCATGTCCGATTGATTATCTTCAACCTTTAGTTATAATACTTAAGGTTTAACAATGTCTTGAAACAATGATATAATTAATCTTTACTTCATTACTAATCAACTAACATTCTTTCTCTACTTACAACCTTTTCTTATTGTATAAACCCTAAGGTTAGCGTTGCGGCACTAGCTTCCCTTTCTTAAGCTGCGCTGCGGCGCCATACTTCAGTGGTTGAGGACCGGACTTGGCGCTGCAGCGCGAGTCCCAGCGTTATGTGCCGCGCTGCGGTACAAAACTCCAGTAGGTGATGGCTTTCTCGGCGTTGCGGCGCCACCTATTTGGCCTTGGGATGGCACCGCGGCACCAGCTCTGTGCACCAGAAAAGTTTTACAGACTTTTAACTTTGCGAACTTCCCGGACTCCAAATTTGATCATTTTAAGTCTGACTTGGCTCGTTCAAAATCCATTAGCTCACAAATCATATACTCTACGTGTTCATGCAAGAATTTTTCATTTTTGACTTCGTTAACCCGAAATTCACCAATGAGTTCATTTTTAACGAAAACGATAAACGTTTATGAACGTTCCACGCTCGTTTCTTCGTTCTAAGTCGGAATTCGGTCATATTTGAGTCCGCAACTCTATAATGCCAAATAAGACTTGTTCCCATTAAAAACCAACGTTTCTGAGCTTAATATCAAAATTCAACTTCTAATCCGAGAATTTCACGAATTCGACGATTATCGTCCAATCGTGAAAATTCCGGCATAACTTCGTTACTTATGATTTTTTCATCGTTTCAAATGGATTATGTAAGACCCCAACTTTTATAAATAAAGATGAATTTTCTATAAATATCATTTTGAATATTATGGAGTTAATTTAATATAATGTTATAGTTGTGGGTAATATTTATAAATTTTGTAAAATACGCAAGTTGTTATATAATATTCGATTGGTCGGGAAATATTCGTTTTAACAGGGAATATTCGTACAACGGCACAATCATTAGTGGACCCCATAACGGAATTATTGTCGGATTGAGAAAACGATAAAAATATTTTATTAAAAATAAGGCGGAAGTTTTACCATTGATACTGTTGAACTACTCGGTAGTAAAAGTATAGTAATACGTGTGGTTGCATAGTAGCACACGGTATTGATTATTAATGCTTATGTGAGAAGTCACTCAGTTTGATTCAATTATTGTCAGTTAATAATATGAACTATTTAGCGATAATGAAGTTTTGTTTTATTCGTATTATTAACGTAATAAAACAGAAACATCTTTTTATATAAAAACAGAATACTTTATTAAAGTTATTCTATAAATAGAATATATTATATTTTATTTAAAAGATTTTTCTTTAAATATGGACCGTCAGATTAAAGTAATCAATTTGGACCGTTCATGGATTAGTTACTATGCATTCCATTTTTCTATAAATAGCAGCTCATTCCTTCATTATTTCTTACGAATTCACTAAACTCTAGAGAGAGAAACTATAGAGAGAAACTATATAGAGAGAGAAGAAAAGTATTCTGCTACTTAACTACTTCCTTATTTCAGTTCTTCTTTAAAACGGTAAGGGGTGTTATTCTTTCTTATTCATGAAGAGAACTGTTATTATTCCATTTCTTATTATTCTGTTGGAATAACCTGTATACGCGGTCTACCCTATACTTGGTGACATTCATCTGTTATTCTGTTGGAACATCCTGTCTGTGCGTTTTACGCCGGACCTGGTTCCGTTTTTATTAATATTCTATTGGAACATCCTGTCTGTGTGTTTTACACCTGACCTGGTTCCGTCTTGTTATTATTCTGTTGGAACATCCTGTCTGTGTATTTTACACCGGACCTGGTTCCATTATTTATTATTCTGTCGGAATATCCTGTCTGTGCGTTTATGCCGGACCTGGTTCCATTATTTATTATTCTGTCGGAATATCATATCTGTGCGTTTACGCCGGACCTGGTTCTATTATTTATTATTCTGCTAGAATAACCTGTCTGTGCGGTCTATCGCATGCCGGGTGATTTCTTTTGTTATTCCATTCTTTATTATACTCAGTTGGTTAAGTTTTAACTTCTATACTCCGTGAAATTAGTGGAATATCCTTGATAATTACGGTTCATCCAGTATCTTTTCATGAAAATATTCTTCTAAGCATTCTTGAATTTTACTCCACAAAGCAGTATCATGTTGACAATTTGGACGTTGTTAATTCTTGGATAAATTAATTCTTGAACTTGTTTTATTGAATTCTTATATTATTGTCATCATCCTCATGTTTATAAAATGTTGAAAGTCATATGTGGCCTGTAGTGCATAGATGGACTTGGTATGATTATGACCAGGGATTATTCGGTATAATCATGACCGTAATGTTACAAATGATGTGGTAAAAGTCCTCATTGTCCCGTAATGCATTGATAGACAGTTGTTGGCATGATCATGACCATTAATGAGTACACAAATATTCTTGGTCCGTAATGCATGGATAATTGTGGTCGTGATACTAAAGAATATCATTGGTCGTAATGCAGGGGTGATTCGATGATGTGGATTATTTTATTAAGCTGAGTCCCAGCGATAACAGTGTTGAAAAACCTTTTAAATCATAGAAGATAGTAGATTTTATTCTCTACTTGACTCTTTTAATGGATTGCTCGTTCCGCTGCAGTTAAACTTGATGTTCGTTATATTTTATCAGTTTAACACTGTTGAAGGCTAATGATAATTTATTCTGCATTATCTTAGTCATAATATTTCTTACTGGGCTAGTTGAGCTCACCCTTTCTTTCACTGTTCTCTTCAAGAAATGAGAATATAGCTGGGACGAGTCGGGGAACGGAGTGATGGACCAGAAGATAGTATTAGTAGTCCTCACTATTCTATTAAATAGTGTGACAATAATTGTAACGAGGACTCCTTTTGAGTTTGTATAGTCTCTAGTAGACAATAATTGTATTCAAACTCACAGTTATGTTTTGTCGTATTGTATACGACAGTTGTATTAGTAAGTTGTATTTGTATTCTGTACCATGTATCTGACGACCCAAGATGGGTGATGTATACCTAATTTTGGGGGCGTCACAGATTATATCCATCATATTGACATCTTAACCTACTCATTTCATTAACTTATTTTCATGATAAGTCATTACGTGTTCTTCATGAGCTTATAACTTATCAAAGTATAAACTACATCTAATTTCTTTTCTCATGACTTATGATAGTTTATGTCTTCTAACCATCATTCTTACATCCTTTAATCATACTAACTTCATTCATATAAACATGTTACAAGTCTTATAAGTTCTTCCTTAGTTCATAGCTTATCTATGAACAAAGTGCTTATTCCCGTCTTATTTAGACTTAAGTCTTTAGATTATCCATTTTTATCATTTCTTAGCATATATGTTCATTTATCCACACTTCTCTTATCAACCTACAATGGTAGAGATGGAAGATTTATGACATAGGATCATTACCTTTGATGATCAAGCTTGTTCTTCTTCTTTTCTAATAATGGAAGTCTAGCTTATTCTTGCTTATTCTCTCTAACAAATAAGTTGATAGTTGTTGGATGAAATATTGAACAAGACAAATAAAATCCAAGGCTCTCTATTTATTGGAATTGCTAGGTTAGGGTAGTTTGGTCATTAGGCCATCCCACCTCCTTACTATTCATTACCTAGCTATTAAGTTACTTAACTTGGCCACCACACTCTTTGTTTGGCCATCACAACACTTATCCAATACTTGGGCACCAAGATCACCCATGGGTTACCCCATGGACCATGCTTACCCATTGGTTCTTAATTTGGGCTTTAATCCAATTAGCTTAGCTTATTCTTTTGGGCTTGTATTAATCCATTTTGGACTTTACATTAACAACCACTTGGGCTCTAACATTACTCACACATGGTCTTGCACATTAACTTCTATTGGACTTTACAAATTGCTACACAATCCTACAAGTCCATTACATTTGGCTTAAAACCTTAGAACGTATACTATACGTATAATTCTCGTATTCTCACTCATATTCTCATTCAACATATACGACTTACCAACATTCATACATACTCGTATAATACCTCTGATCATACTCGCATTCATTACCTCGTACAATGCCTATGTATTATACGATCATTGCTTTACTCGTTAACGCTTTATTTTCCCTAATTTTCTTGAATAAAGTCCGCATACGAAAATTTACGTTTTTCATACTTGAATTATTATTACATAATCCATCTCACCTCGATATTCTATCGTTACATATTTCTCGGAAGTTCAAAAATAATTCCCGAGCGGAAATCGATGAATAATATTTTTTAGAAAATTTCTCGGAAAGCTTTTATTTTTGTCTTGGAAATTCAAACACTTTAATTCCTTCATGTAGTTAAAATACTATGACTTTTTGATGTTTCTAGGTTATAGATCTACATTCATCTTACTAACACATAACAATAACAAATAATATAATTTTATTCATTATTTAATTTAAATAAAATTGTTTTACAATGGATTCGAATTTCTAAGTCATTACACGGATTTCGTGCGTCACGAGTACATCTGTGACGCCCCCAAAATAGGTATACATCACCCATTCTGAGTCACCAAATACATGGTACAGAAACAAATACAACTTCATTAATACTATTGTCGTGCAAAATACGACAACACATATACTGTGAGTTTAAATACAAATATTGTCTAATAGAGAGTATTCAAACTCAAAAGGAGTCCTCATTACAATTATTATCACACTATTTTATAAAATAGTGAGGACTACTAAAACAACTATCTTGAATCATCACTCCATACCCCGGCTAGTTCTTACTAAATTCTCACCTGCTAAGAAGAAAAATGGAACAAAAAGGAAAGGGTGAGCTCAACTAAACCAGTAAAGAATATTATGACTAAGATAATATACAACAAATTATCATTAGTCTTCAACAGGGAAAAATCTGATAGAATATAATAGACAACAAGTTTTAGATTAACAACTGCAGCGGAAACAACAATCCATTAGAATAGTCAAGTAGAGAATGAATTCTACTATCTTCTAAGATTTAAAAGTCCATCATCAATATTTTATCCCTGTAACATCAATCAATATATATCTTGAATCAAATATTCATCTTTGCACTACAGGCCAAAGATATTTATTTGTATCACCAGTTGGTCATGTTCATCTCAACATCTGTTCATCTTTACCACTACGAGCCAAAGATATTCATCAGTTAATCATTCATCTTTACACTACAGGCTAAAGATATTTAGTAATATCATCATTTAGGACTGAGGATGATGAAAAATATTTTAAAGAAAACGAATCCAGTGAGATAAAAGGATAAATATTAGGGATTCATACTTTAGATAATCCAAGTTCAAAAACGCTCCATAATAACCATAGTGGAGTAAAATTCAAAAAAAAAGATCAAAACATGGATACAATCAAAGATAGTAACCATAATCGACATCTTTGACAAAGAAGAGAATTTTCATTTTTCTGTGAATAGTGCCGTATTCGTGAATAGTGCCGTAAACGTGAATAGTGTCGTAAACGTGAATAGTAACCCCGACAAAAAAGGTAGGAATTCCACAAGAAAAATCATACTTCATGAATAGTACTCGTGAATAGTATCGTATTCGTGAATAGTGTTGTATGCGTGAATAGTACCGTATACGTGAATAATAACCTCGACATGAAAAGGTAAAAATTTCATAATAAAATTCGTAAAAATATTTCGACATAATGATATCGAAATAAAAACATCATTTATGAAGAACATAGCATCCCTTACCTCAAAAGAATAGTACTTCCGGCTGAAATTTCGGATATAGTGCTAAAAGAAACTTGCACTGAATAGCAACTCTCAAAGTATCTAAATACTCACAAAAATATGTTTGATAATATAGAAAGAGAAAACTTATATTTCTGGTGTGATTTTCAATTCTAACTAAGCACCTTATTTATAGGAAAAGCTTAGCATGCCATGTTTGATAAATGTTACATACCTGCATAATTTTTGAAAAAAGGTGCAGCACATTCCTTTTGAAAACCAAGAGTTCTAAACCAAAATGAGAACTCCCACTTTATTTCACATGCTTTAAACATTTAATAATTAATAAAAAGAAATCCAAATTCAATTTGCTCTCTCCCTCCTTATTTTATTCATATACCGTGAATTTAGTGTAAAAATATCACTATTATTATATTACTGTATTACCACATTATACATTTATAATGTATTATAATAATATATTTGAATGAATTATTTTATCAAAAAAGATAAAATATCAATTTTCAACAATTGTCACTTTTCTAAAAATTCCTCCATTTATATCCACATAAAATAAATATTTCCTTATCCATCATTTATATCCACATAAAATAAATATTTCTTTATCATATAAATCGATAATTAATTATTTATAAATAATATTACAGAATCACAATTATGACAATCAAGTCGTTCCCAGGAAAGAGGGGGCTTTCAGGTAATGATTTCTCTTTATTGGCGTGCAATTAGGTGACCAAACCCCTTTTCTAGACAGAACTTCCTTAGACATTCCCAATAATGCTATCTAATAATATTATTCAAATAAAATGAATTATTGATCTGATAATGAAAAATACTGTGCAGTGACAATTATTGAAACAATAATAATATAAAATATCAACGTAGCAATTATTGAATTAATAAAAATAAAATATTGAACAGTAAATACTGTAACAATTATTGAGTAGTGCCTTCTTACGTAAGAATCAATAATTCAAAAATAATGTGCAATGCCGTGTGCTACTGTTCAACCACGCGTATTACTGTATTTTAACCACCGGGTATTCCAATAGTGTTAACGGTAATAATTATATCGTTATTTATAAAAACTCAAACTTATCATTTTCTTTATCCGACCATTTTCTGTTATGGGGCCCACAAATGGTTGCGCCGTCGTACGAATATTCCCCGACAGCAAGAATATTCCACGATCAAACGAATATTCCCCGACAACAATGAATATTTTATAACCACTTGCTTATTTTGTAAAATTTGCACATTTCACCCATAACCAAAGCATTATATCAAACTAACACCTTATTATTCACAATAATAAATAGAAGAAATTTAATTTTATTTATAAAAAGTTGGGGTCTTACAACCTTTCCTCCTTATGAAATTTTTTTCTCGAAATTGACGTACGTACCTGGTATTTTAAAAAGGTGAGGATACCTCATTTTCATTTCCGATTCTAACTCACAGGTCATTTCTTCAATAGCATAATTCCTCCACAAAACCTTGACTTGTGGTATAACTTTGGTGCGTAGGACATGCTATTTCCTATCCAAGATCTTAACAAATACCTCCTCATACGTTAAATCTTCGGTTATCTCGTCTGGTTCTAACTCAATAATGTGGTTCGGGTCTTTCACATATTTACAAAGCATAGATATGTGAAAAATATTATGAACACAAGATATGCTTGGAGGTAATGCGAGTCTATAGGCAACATTTCCTATTCGATTAAGAATCTCAAATGGACCAACAAATCTTGGATTAAGCTTTCCTCTCTTCCCAAATCTTGTAACTCCCTTCCATGGAGCAATACGTAAAAATACATGATCCCCACTATTAAATTCCACATCCTTTCGATGAAGATCTGCGTAACTTTTTTGTCGATCATGTGCAGTTTGTATACGTTGTCGGATCATTTGGATCTTCTCTATAGTCATTCGTACCAACTCTGGTCCCAAAAAACGTTGCTTCTCCCACCTTATCCCAGCATACTAGAGAGCGACACTTTCGTCCATATAATGCTTCAAATGGAGCCACACCTATACTTGCCTGATAACTATTGTTGTAGGAGAATTTCACCAATGGTAGGTACTTATCCCAACTCCCTTTGAAATCTAGGACATAGAGTCTTAATAGATCTTCAAGAGTTTGAATAGTCCTCTTTGATTGCCCGTCCGTTTGAGGATGGTATGCTGAACTGAATCGTAAATTCGTGCCCATAGCTTTCTGCAAGCTAACCCAAAATCGTGAACTGAATCTTAGGTCACGATCCAAAACTATGGATACTGGCATGCCATGCAATCTCACAATCTCATTTACGTACATACTAGCAAGATGTTCAAGGGAATAAGTCTCCCGTATAGGCAAGAAATGGGCAGACTTGGTTAATCTATCAACAATAACCCAAATCGCATCTATGCCTTGAGAAACTTTGGGAAGACCCGTAACGAAATCCATAGTAATGTGTTCCCAATTCCATTTCGGAATCTCAAGTGGTTGCAATGGACCCTTTGGCACTTGATGCTCCGCCTTTACACGTTGAGAAGTTAAACACCTCGAGATAAACTTTGTGATCTTTATCTTCATATTGCTCCTTCAAAATGTATGTCGAAGATCATGATACATTTTGGTACTTCCAGGATGGATTGCAAACGATGTGTTGTATGCCTCCATCATGGTTCTATGTTTCAAATCAGAATTGTTAGGAACACAAAGTCTGGAGTTGACTCGAAGTATTCCTTCTTCGTCGATTCTTGCTTCTAGAATAACATCTTCTTGCACTTTCTTCTTCATACTCATCAGCTCCAGGTCCGTAGCTTGAGCAACTTTAACTTTATCGATTAAAGCTGGTTCTACTCATATGTTTGATATCATCACGTGGGTACTTGGAGCCTTTACCTCTATCTCCATCTTTTTCAAGTTATACAAGATGGACCTTTGTGTTAACAGCATCGCACTCATACCCGCATATGATCTTCTACTCAATGCGTCAGCTACCACGTTTGCTTTTCCAGGATGATATTGGATGGTATGATTGTAATCTTTCAACAACTCGAGCCAACGTCGTTGCGGCATGTTGAGTTCCTTATGGGTGAAGAAATATTTGAGGCTTTTATGGTCTGTATAGATCTCCACTTTCTCCTCATACAGGTAGTGTCTCCAGATCTTCAACGCGAAAACGACTGCTGCCAACTCCAAATCATGAGTAGGATAATTCTTCTCATATTCTTTGAGTTATCACGAGGCATAGGCTATGACTTTCCCATGCTGCATGAGAACACATCCTAACCCTTTGCCTGAAGCATCGCTATAGATAACAAATCCATCTGAACCAGATTGTATTGTCAGAACAGGTGCCGAAATGAGTCTCATCTTGAGCTCTTGGAAACTCTTCCCGCATTCCTCTCTTTAGACAAATTGTGTATCTTTCCGAGTCAGCTGAGTTAACGGAGTAGAGATTCTAGAAAATCCTTCCACGAATCTCTGATAATAACCAGCTAAGCCCAGAAAGCTACATACTTTGGTCACTGACTTCGATTGCTCCCAACTTTGTATTGCTTCAATCTTCGTCGGGTCAACGGATACTCTATGTTTTGACACCACGTGCCCAACGAATGCTACTTTCTCAAGTCAAAACTCGCATTTCTTCAGCTTGGCATATAGCTTGTTGTCACGAAGTGTGACGACTTGAGAATTTGGATATTCATAAAATTTTAAAATATTAATTTAAGGTTAAATAATAAACCTAGACATAAAATAAGTGAATGAATTTAAGATTTTTGAGTAGGAATTTTGTGAAAATTAAAATTTCTGTGGTGAATTATTCAGGATTAAGTATATATGTGAATATGTTCTATATTATATGTGTACAGTAGGTGGTTAAGGGTCAAGGGTTGACCAGATAAGCTATATCAGTGGCCAACCCTAATATTATATTAAGAACGTCAACGTTCAGCCAGAAAATTCTATCGATTAATAAGAAACCCTAAACCGGTTTTGGAAACCCGAATTTCAGTTTCGAGAATCTAAAACCTTAATTCGAAAGTGGGAAACCCTAGTTTGGGAATTCCAATGATAGTATAAGGTTTAAACATTATTAATTACAACTTAATTAGGGATAACCCTAATTGATCTAGAAAACCCTAATTTCTGATTAGAAACCCTAATTTATAATTAGGGAAAAACCTAATTGTTAATTTAATAATTTTAATGTTAATTAGGAAACATTAATCCTAATTTTCAAGTTATAAGTAATTAGGAAACCTTAATCTAATTAGGAAACCTAATTTCTACATTAGAAAGATTATTTTTCTATTTAAAATCCTAATTATTGGGTTATAAACCCTAATATACAATTGTGTCCTTAATTGCTAAATTAGCAATTTTATTAGGATATATTAATCCTAATTAGTAAGTTTGATTTATGATTAGGAAATCTTAATATAAATATCGAATCCTAATTATAATCTAGAAATATTAATTTTCTATTTTTAAAAACTAAAATTCAGAAATCTTAGAAATTAAATTGCAAAGATAAGGGTTAAACCCTAAACCCTAAGGGTCAAACCCTAAACCCTAAGGGTTTGGACCATTGTCTAGTTTGCCATTAAAATTATTTTACAAATGACCAAAATACCATTTTTATATTCTTTAATTAGTTAACTTGTAAAATTGCCAACAACTTTAGTTGGTGACTTAATTATTTGACTTGCATGACCAAAAATCTCAGCCACAATCTAATTTGCATGACACCTTGCATTATATATATATACATTGTATCTATGTTTTAAGGATTAAAGATAGAGAAAGTTCACAAATTTGGTTCATTTGCTATCCAACTCTCAACCAACTCCCTCTCTCTCCTTAGCCACGAAATACACTGGTATTTCAATCCCTAGATAACTTCCTAACACACCAAAATCAGTGGAGGAGAGCTAGATCAAAGATTTAGCAAGAGAAGGTATAACCCTAAACTTAACCTAGATCTTGTATGCTAAGGTAAATTTTGTGTTTATGTGTTTAGATTGGAGATAGAATATGTTTTATGATGATCTATCATAGATCCATAGCATCAAATGCCTTAAAAATTGAAGTTTTCAAAAACTGTCCAAGAACCCTAAAGTCGTTTGACAAGCATATGTCAGTAGCACTAGATCTTTCTTTGATTATTATTTTTGTTGTTTTAAAGTTTTAATATGTAGCTTGTCATGTGGTTTTTCATCTGGAATTGGAATCACAGCCATAACAGGACTAGATCGTATGTTATTAACGATCAAAATCCGTTGACCGAGCTTGACCGGATGATTTCTGGGTAACCCAGAAATCATTTAACCGGGTCTGACAACATTTTCTAATCCCTTGATCTATCAGGTTTGATGTGTACTGTTGATTTTGTTGTAACCATGTTGTAGTGTGTTGTCTAGACTATAGATCCATGCTTTAAGATCCCTTATATCACAAACAGGATCGAAGTAGGGGGTGGTCAAACTAGGCCACTCGGCATTAACTTGTGATTTCTGGAAAACCCAAAAACTGGATGAACTTGTTTTCTGACAATGTTTGACCGCATCATGAATTGTGATTCTATTATTGTTGGACTGAGATGAGGATAGATTATTGGTCCTTGACATAAGGACTACATATTTGAACCATGAGACCACATGAACAATGACCGGAACATAGAATTAATCGAGCTTGAAAGTGTTCAGTCGACACTGTATGGGTTTCTGGGTTACCCAGAAAACCCAGATTTGGTCTGACAAGAGGTTTGAGGGTCCAGATCTTCATGCTATAATATTATATGACCTTGTTGATGATTGAAGATTGTATACTGGTATATGAACTACAAAGTCATGCTATTAGATCACCCAGAATAACAGAAGAATCAAAGATATACCAGGTTAAACCAGCGTTGACCGACTGGCCGGATGAAGATTCTGGAAAACCAAGAATCTTCAAGAACAAAGTTTTTGACAGTAGTTTGACCGACTTTGATCTCTCTATTTTGGATGTTGTTATGTTGATCTAATGTTTTAGAATCATACACTGACATATCCACTACATATTTTAACCTTTATAACACATTAAGTAAGCATGTACATCAAGGATTCAAGGGCTCAAAGGTAGCACCTCGACTGTTCTTCAATTTCTGGAAAACCCAGAAATTTAAGAACAGTGTCTGACATGATTTTGTAAGGCCTTTATCTCACAGATCTGTTGTTGTTTGGTCATGAAATTAGTTTGTTCTTGTAGTATACATCATTACTACAATTCTAACAGCATTAGCTGCCCAGAATATAACAAGCACATGAATCTATTGTTGGTCAAAGTACCCACCCTGCAGACTGACATGATGTTCTGGGTTTCTTCAAGAACAGCCCAAGAATACCTATAACGACAGTTTCGTCACTATAGGGCCCTTTAGCGATAGATATTTTCGAAAATTAATTATTTTAATTAATAAATAGATAAAAATAGTTTTTAATTATTAAAAGTACAAAATAAATTCCTAAAAATTATTTTAAAGTCTAAAAATTTGTTTTTAATTATTTTGAGCATATTTCATAAATATTTAATATTTTTGGAATATAAATGGTATTTAATTTATTTAATTATAATATTGAATAAATTATTTAAAAATAATTTTAATACTTAAAAAATCATGAAAAATTATATTATGGTATAAGAAAATATTTTAAGTTATTTTTGATGACTTTTAATATTTTGTGATGAATTTCATTAATTAATTAATATTAATGGTAATTAGTTTATTTAATAACGATATTAAATAAATTATGAAAAAATAGAATTAATAATTCAAAAATCATATAAAAATGATTTAAGTGTTATAAAAATATTTTGAGTTAAAAAATATAACTTTTGATATTTTTTTATGAAAATATTAATATTTTAATATTAAAAGTAATTATCGGATAATGAGTTTAATTGTTTAAAAATCATATAAAGGTGATTTTAAAGTATTAAACATACTTTGTGATATTATAAATATATTATAATATTATGACATGTATTTCATTAATATTTAGTATTAAATAAATATTATTGATAAAGGAATTATGTGATATTTAATTTGTATAAATACGTTATTAATGATTAAAAATTCATGATAAATGATAATAATTATGTGAAAATTATTACGAACTTATGAAAAATATTTTGACTGATAACCAAATTATCTTAGATAATGGTTAAGTGTTTAAACAGAGTTTAATTGAACTTAAACTCGAAATTGTGTCCTACTAGACCGTCGGGATGTTAGAATTTTGCCGAACTCGACTCAGACTGTCAAAGTTTGACTTGAGGTTAGGTCTTATGTGTGTTATAGACTGATAGGCTTATGTGATAATGTGTTTAGGTTATTTTATATATTGTGATGATATTATTCTAATGTGTAGATTAGTATTATTACTATTAGGTTTTCAGACAAAGCTTATTAAATTGCATAGCGGTAATCAACGGTTCAGATAAGTTTTTCTTGACTCTACTTAGAGTTGTTTCATTCAGATATGCTTATAGTTAATCGTTGCTGATTTCCATGTTTAAGAATTATAAAATTGTACTCTGTACATATTGCATGTATATGTCAGGTATGAAAAGCTGATCACCTTCATTACCATTTAGTCCAGATATATTTGTTCATGTTCAATACTTGTTCAGTCAAAAGTTTGTTCATGCTTATTCACAACTATATTTTTGAATTATAGCCAGCTTATTATTCAAACTCTTTCAATCATGATATATCATCAAATAAATTATACTTGCTGGGTAAATTTATGTTCACCCTTGCTATATCATGATAAACATTACAGATTAAGAAGAATGCGTCAGATACAAGGAAAGGTTAAAGATATTTCCAGCTTAATGTTAATGTGTGCGATAAATTTGTAATAGTATTGTATGATAATAATGTTATGTGTTAGATAAGTTATGAATTGTGTATAAGTTAAGGTTATTCGACCTTGGGGAATAGTGTGTAAAGTTTATTGTTTAAACAATTTTTGTTTATATCTTCCATAATAGTTATAGAATGATTGTACCAGATCCGTGGTGATTTGGGACTCGAATTTGGGGCTCTCACACGAAGCCTTTGCAGTACCAGCTTCAAATGGTGCTCATGATCTTCACGGCTTTTGGAATAGATGAGGATGTCATTAATAAAGACGAAAATGAACTGATCCAAATATTCTTTGAACACACTGTTCATCATATCCATGAAAGCAACAGGAGCATTAGTCAATCCAAAAGACATGACTAAGAATTCATAATGCCCATACCGAGTTCTGAAGGCAGTCTTCAGAATATTCTCAGTTTTAATCTTTAGCTAATGATATCCAGAACGAATATCGATCTTTTAAAAGAATTGTGCTTCTTACAACTGGTCAAACAGGTCATCAATGCGAGGTAGCGGATACCTATTCTTCTTTACAAATAAAACAGGAGCACCCTAAGGAGATGTACTAGGACGAATGAAACCGATGTTCAACAACTCCTGTAGTTGGACATTTAACTCCTAAAATTCAATAAGAGTCATTTGATATGGGATTTTAGAAATGGGCTTTGTACCAGGTTCAAGGTCAATAAAGAATTCAACTTCACATTCTAGGGGTAGACCGGGAAGTTCTTCAGGAAATACGTCAAGAAATTCACTAACAACAGAAATATTATTCAAATCTGTCATGTTTTTGTTCAAGTCCGTAACATGGGCTAAGAAAGCTTAACATCCATTTTTTAATAAACGAATAGCTTTATGGCTTGATATGACAGTGATTGACTTTAGTGGTTTGGTTATTTGAATTCGCATAACAGGTTGGTTAGGAATATGAAAACTAACAACCTTACGAAAACAATCAATTTTAGCATGATGAGTGGTTAACTAATCAATCCCTAAAATCACATCAAATGCAAGTATTTTCAACGAAATAAGATCGACAGGTAATGTGATGGTTCCAACTTAAATCAAGCAAGATTTATAAACAGTAGATGTAATGAAAGTTTAACCTAACGGAGTCTCAATAGATAAGTCAAGGTCTAATTTCTCTGGAGTCAAGTTCAAACGTTGAGAACAAGCAGGAGAGATAAAAGAATAGGTAGAATCGGTATCTAATAAGGTATAAACTTTGCAATAGTTTATGACTAGCTTACATGTGATCACCTCATTCGGGTTCCTCGCATTTTGGCTAGTCACGATAAACGCTCTTCTAGGAACCACCGACTTTGACTTTTTTAGAATAGCCTTCGGAGTCACCATTCCCATTGGACTTGGTTTCGCTACAAGACAATCTCTAGCTATATAACCTTCCACACCTTGGATTGTTGTGGGCAGTTTGGGCTGATATGTCTCACTTTCCCGCATTTATAACATACAACCGGTGATTGATCTCCTCCCCTAGAAACAGTTAGTGCTGACGTCTTCACGTTATCATTATTGTACCTTCTCTTTTTGAAATATCCTCCCGACTCGCTTCTTCTATTATCATGGCCACGATTACCACCAGAGTGGTTGCCGCTTTTGTCTGAATATTTTCCTCCCCGCTGGTTTTCATTTCTCCGATGACTGCTATCACCGGTATGACCCTGGTTGTGGTCCCTCGGTTGAACATACTTATTATCTCGCTCTAATAATTGAGTCATATTTACAACATCTGAATATAAAGAAAATTTATGAGAGATAAGATATTACCGAATCTCGGGTTTTAGACCTTTCAGAAATATCCGCGTCATTCGTTCCTCATTCTCTACCAAATGAGGTGCAAACCTGGATAACTCTGCGAACTTCACCTCGTACTGGGACACAGTCATGTTGTTTTGTTCCAGTCTAATAAACTCTACCTCCTTCATATGATGAATACATTCAGGAAAGTACTTGTCATTAAACAGTTTTTGAAACATTTCCCAAGACATGTTGAGTGCAACAGGCTGGGTATGCTTCACAAATTCCCACCAGTAATCTAATTCACCATGAAACTTAAAGGTGGAAAATGGAACCTTTTATTCCTCCGTGTATCACAAGACATCAAATATCTAACCCACGTTTTTGCCTTGATCAGATTCGTCTTTCCCAGAAATTTTTGTGGTCCCAACTCTTTGAACTGCTTGGCTGTGACAAGCCGGGCATTGCTATCATTTCCACCCGTATTTTGTACACGAGTCTCCCTCGTCTGATTTTGCATGAATTACAAAAAGCTTCTAAACATCCCATCATTCATCATTTGTTCGGTAGTGTTGTTTACAGGAGGAATATTACCTTCCTATTGCACGTTCCCCTGGGTGGTGATTAAAGGTATCTCCACAGTCTCATTAACTGCATTGTTAATATTTTCAGCTTCTATTCTCAAAAACTGTTATAAAATAAGGGTTAATTAACAAATTAACATGTCATATATTAACCATATGCTCCTAATGACCAACCAAATAAGGTTAGGTATGACACATTAGTGAAGGATTACTCGTCTCTCCCCTCCTAGTTCTATTCCCCGATCTCCACCAGAGACCATATCCCTAAGCTCTGATACCAACTGTGACGCCCCCAAAATAGGTATACATCACTCATTCTGAGTCGCCAAATACATGGTACAGAAACAAATACAACTTCATTAATCGTGCAAAATACGACAATACATAAAATGTGAGTTTAAATACAAATATTGCCTAATAGACAGTATTCAAACTCAAAAGGAGTTCTCATTACAATTATTATCACACTATTTTATAAAATAGTGAGGACTACTAAAACAACTATCTTGAATCATCACTCCATACCCCGACTAGTTCCTGCTAAATTCTCACCTCTTGAGAAGAAAAATGGAACAAAAAGGAAAAGGGTGAGCTCAACTAGCCCAATAAAGAATATTATGACTAAGATAATATACAACAAATTATCATTAGTCTTTAACAAGGAAAATCTGATAGAAAATAATAGACAACAAGTTTGATCAACAACTGCAGCGAAAACAACAATCCATTAGAATAGTCATGTAGAGAATGAATTCTACTATCTTTTAAGATTTAAAAGTTCATCATCAATATTTTATCCCTGTAACATCAATCAATATACATCTTGAATCAAATATTCATCTTTGCACTACAGGCCAAAGATATTCATTTGTATCACCAGTTGGTCACGTTCATCTCAAAACCTGTTCATCTTTGCACTACAGGCCAAAGATATTCATCAGTTAATCATTCATCTTTGTACTACAGGCTAAAGATATTTAGTAATATCATCATTTAGGACTGAGGATGATGAAAAATATTTTAAAGAAAACGAATTCAGTAAGACAAAAGGACAAATATTAGGGATTCGTTTTTTAGATAATCCAAATTTAAAAACGCTCCATAATAACCATAGTGGAGTAAAATTCAAAAATAAAGAGCAAAACATGGATACAATCAAAGATAGTAACCATAATCGACATATTTGACAAAGAAGAGAAATTCTATTTTTCTGTAAATAGTGTCGTATTCATGAATAGTGTCGTATACGTAAATAGTGTCGTATACGTGAATAGTAATCCCGACACAAAAAGGTAGGAATTCCATAAGAAAAATCATACTTTGTGAATAGTATTATATTCGTTAATAGTGTCGTATACGTGAATAGTAACCTCGACATGAAAAGGTAAAAATTTCATAATAAAATTCATACCAATATTTCGACATAATGATATTAAAAGAAAAACATCATTTACGAAGAACATAACATCCTTTACCTCAAAAGAATAGTACTTCCGACTGAAATTTCGGATATAGTGCTGAAAGAATCTTGCACTAAATAGAAACTCTCAAAGTATCTAAAAACTCACAAAAATACGTTCGATAATATAGAGAGAGAAACCTTATGTTTCTGCTGTGATTTTTAATTCTAATTAAGCACCCTATTTATAGGAAAATCTTTGCATGCCATGTTTGACAAATGTTACATACGTGCATAATTTTTTTTAAAAAGGTGCAGCACATTCCTTTTGAAAATCAAGAGTTCTAAACCAAAATGAGAACTCCCACTTTATTCCACATGTTTTAAACATTTAATAATTATTAAAAAGAAATCCAAATTCAATTTGGTCTCTTCCTCCTTATTTTATTCATATACCGTAAATTTAGTGTAGAAATATCATCATTATTTTATTATTGTATTATCACATTATACATTTATAATGTAATATAATAATATATTTGAATGAATTATTTTATTAGAAAAGATAAAATATCAATTTTTAACAATTGTCACTTTTCTAAAAATTCTTCAATTTATATCCACATAAAATAAATATTTCTCTATCCATCATTTATATCCACATAAAATAAATATTTCCTTATCATATAAATAGATAATTACTTATTCATAAATAATATTACAGAATCACAATTACGGCAACCAGGTCGTTTCCAGGAAAAGAGGGGGCTTTCCGATAAAGATTTTTTCTTATTGGCGCGCAATTAGGTGACTAAACCCCTTTTCTAGACAGAACTTTCTTAGACATTGCCAATAATGCTATCTAATAATATTATTCAAATAATATGAAGTATTGATCTGATAATGGGAAATACTGTGTAGTGACAATTATTTAAACAATAATAATATAAAATATCAACGTAGTAATTATTGAATCAATAAAATAAAATATTGAACAGTAAATGTTGTAACAATTATTGAGTAGTGCCTTCTTACGTAAGAATCTATAATTCAAAAATATTGTGCAATATAGTGTGCTACTATGCAACCACGCGTATTACTGTATTTTAATCACCGGGTATTCCAACAGTGTTAACGGTAATAGTTACGCCATTATTTATAAAAACTCAAACTTGTCATTTTCTTCATCCGACCGTTTTCCGTTATGGGGCCTACAAATGGCTGCGCCGTAGTACGAATATTCCCTGACAGCAAAAATATTCTACGACCAAACGAATATTCCCCGACAACAATGAATATTTTATAACCACTTGCTTATTTTGTAAAATTTGCACATTTCACCCATAACCAAAGCATTATATCAAATTAACACCTTATTTTTCACATTAATAAATAGAGAAAATTCGATTTTATTTATAAAAAGTTGGGGTCTTACAACATCATTCATCCAACATACATCATTATATATTAAAATATAACACCATACATTCTCAAATCCCAGGTTCTAAAAACCTTATAACCTCTTTCATTAAAAATAATGATAAATACATTATTCATTTCATCTTATAAGAGTGGCTTTTATCCGCCACCAAGGATATATAATAGTTCATTAAACTAGTCTATAGTTCAATTTCATCTTTTTACATTACAAGTCTTCACTTGATCTTCTCGTTCATTCACATTCAAAATGGCACTTCATCTGGATACCGTCAGCTTGATCTTTACGGGATCCTTAAGTTCTTCTAACATCGTTCGCTGAAAATATTTTTCATTTAAAGCAAGTGTGAGCATTTAATTGTCCAGCAAGTCATAACAGTTGAACAAACAACTTCAAGAATTCAAACATTCCTTTAGAAATTCGATAACCGAACAAAGGTTATGAAGCAGCTTGAATAATATGAATAATCTCGATTCCTATCATTTTAAAATAATATTCACTTTCACTTTAAAATACTTTCATTCTTCTACCTTTTTTATACACATTCTGTCTGGCTAGAATCATTAGCACAAACTTTACAATGACGGTTCATTGATAAGTAGGTTTTATACCTACTTATCCAATATCTGTTACTTGAATTAGTTGCTTAATTTCATGTTTCTTAGTTAGTTTTCATGAATATTGTGTTCGTTTTGTAGATTATATGCTTGGGAGCTGAAATCGCAACGAATTGGTATGAAATCGCAAAGAAAAGCAATCCGGACTTCATTTGGGCAATCATGTTTATTTCATGTTCTTGGCTTGGAACTTGGATTACATTGTAGAGCTTCTTCTTAGTTTTCTGGAACATCTTGAATCATTCTAATTGGAGTTCAGATGCAAGAGTTATGACATTTGTACCAACGGACGTCGAACGTCACTGTTTTGGGTGGCCATTTGCATAACAGTCACTTCCAGACCAATTTCAACCTTTATCCGTCCGTTATTTCTAAAATCTCAAAGACGGATAGTTGTAGATCTATGTCTCCTCTTTCTGGAACATCTTGAATCATCAAAATCGGACTTCAGACAAAGAAGTTATGGCCATTTTCCCAAAGGACGTTAGAGCAGAAAATTCTAGAAAACCTTCTAGCGCGGGGGCGCCCATTTCTAGGTCATTTCTAGCATCGGGGCGCTAGGGGGCAGAATCCCAGTGCCGTGAGCAGCGCTGGGGCGCTGGGGACGGGCGTGGTCAAGCTTGGACACGTTTTGAGGCTAATTTTGACACTTTTTTGACTCCAAATAGGATTGGGTTTATTCCTAAGCTAAAAATTGGACTTGTAACATATAAATATATGATGTAAGGCATAAAATAAAGGAGATATTAGAGAGAGAGACATCATTCCATTAGATTAGATTAGAGTAAATTAGATCAAAACCCTAGTTCTTGTTAGATTTGGAGATTGAAGAAACTTGGAGACCATTGAAGATTCAAAGTAGGAGCAAGGAGGGAGCTTCAAATCTACAGATAATAGATTCTATCTTCTCATCTTCTTCTATCTTTTTCTTTTATTGTTTATTCAAGTGTGGATTCTTAGTTTTAATTCAATGAACTAATTCTTTGTTTGAGATTACAATGGATCTTATTGTGTAGTTTATTTTAATATGCTTCGCTATCAATTATTATGTTCTATTATGAGGATTGTCTATTTTGATTTGGACTTAATTGCTTAATTTCCTAGCTAACAATTACCGTGATAATCTATATGAACTCAAGAGATGAAGTTTAGATTTAGATCTGATCATGATAGCATGTGTTTGTGATTTCTGCATAGATGGAATTCATGATTTGTGTTTAGGATAGAGATATTCCTTTACGCCATATGTAATCTTATAGAGAACTTATGCTTTAAATCCTTTTTAATTGTAATTCACATAAAGATATAGTGGATTAGTTAATTAGGGTGTCTTGCTTAATTCTATCATATGTGGATTTAAGTGAGTATGGGTATTATGCATCGAGATGTGATTTTATCTGCTTTAGTGTTCTTGATTAACAATTCACGATAGAGAATAATTGATGAGAAGTGTGTTAACTTAAATAAAGCAATAGGTGAAGTTGTGATCTTAAATCCCCGTAATCTTAATTTAACTAGTGGAATTTAATAGTAGTTTAATTTATATAATTTGAAATTCATTCGTTTAAATAAGATTGAGTTGGTCACGAGTTAGTACTTGGTGATTTTTTATTAAACAATTCCTCATGGGAACGATACTCTACTTTCACTTTATTACTTATTGACCACGTATACTTGCGTGTTGTGCGTAATTAGATTTTACCCAACAAGTTTTTGGCGCCGTTGCCAGGGAATTAATTTAATAATTATTTACCAATATTAATTTCAATCAAATTAGTCTTAATTTAAATATTTTTATTTTTATTTTTAATTCTCTTCCTATATTTCTCTCTTTTCAGGTACCATGGATGACTTTGCGTATCAATAGCCATACACGAACATGACTCAACCAAGGGAAACAGGGATTGATGGACTTAATGCATTTTCCGCAGAGTCAGTACAAATTGAGACAAATTCGAAGACGTTGGAGGTTATCGCAACCCAACGGAGGTGAAGGATAGCAGTTACATGTGACTATTGTGCTAGCAACCATCAAAGTCACCAATGCACCGTCAATTTTGAACCGGTACAATATAGTGGTGATTACCTCAATAACTATGTTGATCCTAACTATCACCAAGATTGGGGGTATCACCCAGATTTTCATGGAGCTATAATTATGATGACCAACATTACGCTCTAAATCCATCATACACACCGGAATTTTCAGTCCACCTCAAGTGTCACAAGAGACAGATAATTCAAGGTTGGAGGAATTGTTTTCCAAGTTCGTAGCAGCAAATGAGGAGAAACCTTCCTCTAAATACTTGGCTTTATGACATGGATGACGAAATTGACGGAGAACCCGAACCAAATATGCGACTGGATGAGCCACAAGATATCGAAAGTGTGGAGACAATTGGGGATAATGAAATAGAGGTCGACGAAGATCTAAATTGGTCTCCACCAAAGATCAAAGAGTCAGTCAGATTTACAAAAGCATACCCACTTGGTAGTCATGTCGTCAGCGAAGCTCTTGATGACAAAAGAGCGAGTAAAATTTTGAATCTATAGTGGGATGAGAAAGAGAAGATAGACGAAGAGCCCATTGTGTGTGACAAGCTTCCATGCCCCAAAGTTATCACATACACAATGGAGAAAACACCTAGCTGTGGGACGTTCTTGATTAAGAGCATACCAAATTAGAGCATGCTAGGTGACTTTGATGCATTGGCCATCACAAATGGGAACCTACCAAAAGCTATATTATTTCCCATGGATGGAGGGTTTCTCAATTATCGAAGAGGAATTGGATAGAGTTGACCCGACAAAGTCAAGCATAAAGACTATAACTCAAGCGCTAACTGGGAGGCAACCCAGGAATTTTTATATGTATATGCTTTACTAGTTTAGTTAGTAGATAGGAATTAATTTGCTTATTAAGTTCTCCTACCAATCCAAGTGCTATTCTAATCCATGTTGTCTCTTCATTGTAGGTATTGGAGGTTCAATGGATAGGAAAATGATTGTTGCCGCCATCGCCACCATCACCTCACGCTTAGTTGATTACAGGGAAGTTCTCTTCTACTTACCGCTATATTCTTACAATGAGGACATTGTAATCGCTAAGTTTGGGGGAGTTTAGTTTAGTTCATTATTGCATATTTAGTTTCATGTTTATGTTATGTTATTTTGCATATGTTAGGTTCATCAGGTGTGCATTCATGTAGTACAACTGCATAAGTAGTTGCATAGTAGTTTAGTTTAAATAGCATTATATTTAGTTCTTAAAAAAATATCAAAAATCAAAAATAATAGTTAGTTACTATGTTCATCTTGCATGAGTCCAGCTGTTTGATAGTTTAAGTTTATTTTGGCCAATGATGAGATTGGAATTGGGTAGAAAAGTATAGTATTGACCATTAGAGCTTTGATGTGATTTCTTGTTATGAATTGAGTCTTTTTCTATTTGAAACTGGTATAATAAGGATAGCACAATAAAAATAACTTGTTGAATGATTAAGTTTAATTTGATACATAAAGGACCTCTGAAGGATAATGCTAGTTTAAATAAGAGAATGACAAGAATAGGCAGTGAAGGTGAAGAATTAGGCAAGAACCTAAGTTTGGGTGAAAAAGTGGGGTATATAAGCTTCTAAAAAAAGATATTGAGTTGAATAAATTGAGTCCTGTGGTGGGTCGAGAAGAAGCATGAAATGCACTCCCTATAAACACAGGCGTGAGATGGAGCGTAAAATGCACTCACTATCCATCATTCAAAAAAAATGAATAAAATGGGAAATAAGAGCAAAAAGCCCCCGTAGATGAAAAATGAAGCATAAGTATTTCATGTTGACCCTCGATATTGGTAATTGTTTGATTTTAGTTGGATCTAGCTTATTTTTAGATTTCTTGAGTTTACACTGTATGATTCCTTTGAAGAGACTTGTTATGTGTTAAATTTGATTTTATATCAGCTAACATTATTGTGGAACACACACGCACTATATTAGTGATAACAGTCTAAGATTTGATGATTGATTGAGAAGTTATTGATTGGTTTTGATATGATATGATGTATTATCATGTTTACTTGATTTTTCTAAGGCCGGTTGAATAGACTTATTTCTGTCATTACTGCTGGATTCGTAGGCATGTAGATTAGTTGCATTGCATAGAATTGTTGTTTTGTGTTTTTGCTTGAGGACAAGCAAAGGTTTAAGTTTGGGGGTATTTGATAAGTAGGTATTATACCTACTTATCCGGTATCTGTTACTTGAATTAGTTGCTTAATTTCATGTTTATTAGTTAGTTTTCATGCATTTTGTGTTCGTTTTGTAGATTATATTCTTAGGAGCTGAAATCGCAAAGAATTGGTATGAAATCGCAAAGAAAAGTAATTCGGACTTTATTTGGGCTTTCATGTTCATTTCATGTTCTTGGCTTGGAGCTTAGATTATATTGTAGATATTCTTCTTATCTTTTTGGAACATCTTGAATCATTCTAATCGGAGTTCGGAGGCAAGAGTTATGACATTTGTACCAACGGACGTCGAACGTCACTGTTTTGGGTGGCCATTTGCATAATGGTCACTTCCAGCCCAATTTTGACCTTCACTCATCCGTTATTTCTAAAATCTCAGAGAATAAAAGTTGTAGATCTACGTCTCCTCTTTCCGGAACATTTTGAATCATCAAAATCAGAGTTCAAATGAACAAGTTATGGCCATTTTCCCAAAGGACGTCAGAGCAGAAAATTCTAGAAAACCTTCTAGCGCGGGGGCGCCCAATTCTGGGCCATTTCTAGCGCCGGGGCGCTAGGGGGCTGAATCCCAGCGCCGTGATCAGCGCTGGGGCGCTGGGGACGGGCGTGGTCAAGCTTGGACGCGTTTTGGGGTGAATTTTGACACTTTTTAACTCCAAATAGGATTAGGTTTGTTCCTAAGCTAAAATTTGGACTTTTAACCTATAAATACATGATATAAGGCATAAAATAAAGAAGATATTAGAGAGGGAGACATCATTCCATTAGATTAGATTAGAGTAAGTTAGATCAAAGCCCCAGTTCTTGTTAGATTTGGAGATTGAAGCAACTTGGATACCATTGAAGATTCAAAGTAGGAGCAAGGAGGGAGCTTCAAATCTACAGACAATAGATTCTATCTTCTCATCTTCTTCTATATTTTTCTTTTATTTTTTATTCAAGTGTGGATTCTTAGTTTTAATTTAATGAACTAATTATTTGTTTAAGATTACAATGGATCTTATTGTATAGTTTATTTTAATATGATTCGCTATCAATTATTATGTTCTGTTGTGAGGATTGTCTATTTTGATTTGGACTTAATTGCTTAATTGCCTAGCTAACAATTACCGTGATAATCTATATGAACTCGAGAGATGAAGTTTAGATTTAGATCTGATCATGATAGCATGTGTTTGTGATTTTTGCATAGATGGAATTCATGATTCGTGTTTAGGATAGAGATATGCCTTTACGCCATATGTAATCTTATAGAGAACTTATGCTTTAAATCCTTTTTAATTGTAATTCACATAGAGATATAGTGGATTAGTTAATTAGGGTGTCTTGCTTAATTCTATCATATGTGGATTTAAGTGAGTATGGGTATTATGCATCGAGATGTGATTTTATTTGTTTTAGTGTCCTTGATTAACAATTCATGATAGAGAATAATTAATGAGAAGTGTGTTAACTTAAATGAAGCAATAGGTGAAGTTGTGATCTTAAATCTCCGTAATCTTAATTTAACTAGTGGAATTTAATAGTAGTTTAATTTATATAATTTGAAATTCATTCGTTTAAATAAGATTAAGTTGGTTACGGGTTAATACTTGGTGATTTTTTATTAAACAATTCCTCATGGGAACGATACTCTACTTTAATTTTATTACTTGTTGACCACGTATACTTGCGTGTTGTGCGTAATTAGATTTTACCCAACATTCATGTATAAACAGAACATTTTCATATTAAACAGTTCAATCACAGAACAATTCGTATCATAGAAACACCAAAGTGTTCACATTATGGCACAAGGCCTCATACGTTCTACCACCTTGTACAAATATTGCACATTCGCACATAAACAGAACTTCTCAAGTTCAACATCTGAGGAGTTTAAGAAACTAGCATTTATTTAGAATATGAATGAAGTTAGGAAACTTACCTTACGCACAGCTACAGCTTACGCCGAACTGCTCATTCCAATTCCTATGTAGCACATCAGGAAAACAACACATACACCAATTAGTCATGTATATTTGACTTATACATTGGTTTACTTAACTTTACTTCTTAGGGTTCGCATTCTTGCAATATAAATTTACGTGACTAACTTTCATTACCGGTTTACGGTTTCATGACATACGGAGATGTCTTACTCAATATGTTCATCATCTTTGATGATTTAAAATCTTATCTTCTTCTTATAACTCTTCTAGGACTCAGCACACATCGCTTCTCTGCTAGTAGTACATATGGTACTTTGAGTGGTTTCCCACAAACAACCAACAAACAAGTTCATGTCTCATCTACACTGCCTTCACAGTGAGTTTGATCGGTTGCCAGTTTCGTATATGCCTTCGCTCTCTGAAGGAATTGTTTAGCCCAGCTCCCATATGTCAACCATTAAAGGTTACGATTGTACCACAACCTAACTTATCTTAACTTATCCGAACTATTAAACTATATTGTTCGTTAAATCAACTTCTTATTCCTTATGACTTTCTGGCAAGTAATTGCCATACCTCAGGATTCATTCTTTATCATCTAAGTCATACATTCTTTTGTATACTCAGAGCGATCATTCAAGTTAATCATTAACTCGGCTTCGTTACATTAATGTCATTGTCTTTAATTCAGTTCTTTACCATTCTTGGTTTAATTATTGATCTTCATTATCTTGCGGTCAAACCATACACGGGGTGTAGGTTCTATCCGCTTAGTATTTGCGTACACTCAACCTTCACGTCGATTAAAGTGTTCAACGCTTACATTTCATTCTATCATTTCCTATCTGAATCACGATCGGCTTCCATTAATCTTATTACAGTTCGCTATGGCTTTCTTGATAACATTCGTTATTCTTTCTTAATGTCGAAGTCATACGGTTCGCCGTATGCTAAGACCGATCATTCAACGCAACTACATTGCGTTCACAACATCTATACACTTTACACTTATCTCTCATTACCACAACGTAACATCAAAATTTTATTCAATACCCTCGTCACTCAACGTCTAAGGAATCACAATCATAGCAATCCCCCACGTTCGTTTATCGCGTCTACATTCTCTATCTTTTAATCTTGCTTAATCTTTCTGTTCAATCTTTACTAAAGGTTTAAATCACTTGATTAAGTGTTACATTAGTTGAACATTATGTTCTTTATCTTCTCTTACATTTCCCCCAAGAGCTGAGCAGTTAAAAGCTCTTCTCTAGCTTTTTCTTCACATCGGTGATGCGGCGCCACTACCTTCTCTATCTCTCGCACCGCGGCATGAGACTCCAGTGCCTGGCCCTCCGGTCCGGTGCTGCAGCGCCACTCTACAAGGCATGGCTGGCGCCGCGGATCCAAGTCCTAACCCTAGAAAATTTTTCTAAGTGTTAAACCCAATTTGAGACGCTTACTTCCCGATCTCATAACTCCTTCGCTATAACTCGGAACGAGGCCATTCCAAAGCCATTCTCTTCCTTATCTTACGTACTTAATTACCCCCCAGACATAACATCATTATGAATCTGTTAACATGCCATTTGATTGGCTTAATCTTCACCCTTCGTTCATTTTACGTTTTTAACGCTCTTCGTTCGTTCGTCCATAATTCGGTCATCCGAACTCGGAACTCGTTCGTTCTTGAGTCCATGACTCACATTTTCTATGTTCTCTTACTTTCTTATGAAACCATACACATTTGGGTTCAATTACTAACTTTCTAATTCTCATTTTTCATTTACGAAATTTTTGTCATAACTTCGTTATAGCTCAGTTTTAATCCGTTCTTCATGAACGTTTCTACCGTTCCTAACTAAGCAATATGCATCTAATTTATACGCGATGGCTTTAAACTTGTCCATCAACAACAATTATCCTATGATGGTTTTAAATTTGTCCATCAACAATGTTCTTCGTGTTCTTCGCGTGTTCTTCATTCGTTCTTCATTTTTAATCGATATTTTGATTACGATTTTACTTTTTCTTGTAATTTGATGTTATAGAACACCATTCCTTACTTATTTCACCTACTCATTCATATAATCCACTCGGATCGTTCTAATTCATTACGAATCTTATACTTCCTTAAGAAATTTATAAAATAAACTTCTAATGCTTATTTCTTCTTTTCTCAATGATTTCGACCATATGAAATCATTCCTAATATCATTTACTTCTTATTCTCATTAATTTATGTTTTTGAACATAGAAACTTAAAGAAAATTATATAAAAGTTAGGTTTCGAATTACCTTCCTTCTTTAATCTCCTTCCGTTGAACAAAGTTTGCTCACGAGCCAACTTTTCCTCTTCCTTAACTCTTCTTCCTCCCATCCGAACCCTCTCTCTCTCTCTCTCTCTCAAGTTGTAGGATTTTTAAAATTCTAAATAAATGAATTAAGCTTCCTATTTATAGAAAACTAAGGCTAGGGGCAAAATAGTCTTTTTGCCCCCAAAATCACTATTCACACCTCTTTACTATTCCACATCATTACTATTCACGTATCTTCCCTTGAAAGCTTTGTGCTTCTGTCTTGTGGAATTCGTCTGACAGTTCGAAAACTGCGATTCTCGGAATCCAAATATTTTTGGATATTTCGTCTTTCTTCTACATTTTAACTTTTACATATTCTTCAGATTTCCAAGAAACTGAAAAACACATTTTGGCGTTAAGCGGTTTCCTTCACGTTTTCCTCTAACATAGCTAAACGAATGAAAAGTACATAATAATATTTTTCGCCATTTTTATTTCGTTCGATTTCTGAACGTTTTTCGAGAAAACCTTTTATCGACTTACTTAACTTTTCACGATATATTATCGTCGAATTTTTCAACGAAATGTCATTTCAACATACCGAACTCTCGAAAAAGCTTAGGATATTCAAACCCTAACCCTTAGGTTTCGTCGGGTGAATAGTGCATATTTCATCTTTTTCCCCAGAAATATTTTTGTTCCCGGAAAATTTTTATTTTCGTCTTGAAAATTCTTACTCGTTCAATCTAGCTCGTAGCCAGAATCCTCCCTATTTATAATCATCCTAGGTTATAGAATAATTGATTAACTCATAGCACAGAATATTATTAATAAAAATTCATTTAATTAATAACTAATTCTTTAAACTTGAATTCTAGACAAACCGAATTTTCGGGTTGTCACATTGAACAATAGGCCTCAAGGGACATTACCTAGCGATACAAAAAATAATCCGAGAGGAAATCACGAGCAATGTAATGCGATTATACTGAGGAGTGGTACAGCCTTAGGTGTCAACTGTGATGGGAAAGCAAGTACATAAGAGATTTTTGAAAATGAAGAGAATGATTTGACAAGGAAAACTGAGGAAAAATTTGTGGAAACGCCAAGGGAGATAAAAAGAAGATAATTACACCACCGGTACCTTTTCCCCAAAGATTAGAAAGTCAAAAGATAAAGGACCAGTTTTCAAGGTTTATGGATATATTCAAATAATTGCACATCAATATTCCATATGCCGAAGCACTGGAGCAGATGCCACGTTATGTCAAATTCATGAAGGAAATACTCTCGAAGAAATGCAAGCTCAAGGACTTCAAAACAGTGGCATTGACTGAAGAATGCAGTGCAATACTGTAGAAAAAGTTCCCTCCTAAATTGAAAGATCCGGGGAAGCTTTATAATTTCGTGCGCAATTGGCAATCATGATGTGGGGAGAGCTCTATGTGATCTAGGAGCAAGTATATGCCACTATCCATTTACCGAAATCTGAAGTTAAAGGAGGCAAAGCCAATAAACATCAGTCTATAACTCGCAGATAGATCCATTACTTATCTACTGGGATAGTAGAAGATGTGTTGGTAAAGATTGACTCATTAATTTTTCCAGCTGATTTTGTGGTCTTAGATTTTGAAGAAGATAAGAATATCCCTATCATATTGGGACGACCATTCCTTGCAACTGGACGAACATTAATTGGTGTGCCTAACGGAGAATTAATCATGAAAGTGTTCGATCAAGTAGTTACAGTAAAGTATTCAAGGAAATTCCAATTCCTAATGAAGAGGAGGAAAGGGATGTGAACATGATATCTACACTTGTAAAGTACAAAGATTGCAAAGAGGTTGGTGGTCTAAAAGCTTTGATCGAGGATATAAAGTCAAATTCAATCTCCGAAATAGTTGATCGAACACGAAATAAATCAATGTTGTTGTTGTGCAATAAATAAACAACATGCTGAGAAGATTCCATCCGATCCAGGCTAACACAGGGAGTAGTCAGACTGAAATACTTAAAATCAAGCACTACTTGGGAGGTAACCCAATTTTATTGTTATTTTCAATATTTTTAAGTATGTTAAGTAATTCGTAGTTTAAAGTATAAGTTTAGCGATTTATTAGGTAGATAGTGAGTCAGTAATTTAAGTGAATTCAACCTTCAATGTTCAAATGTCTATGTTGGTATCTTAAGATTATCATTTTATGGTACTTCAGGTACTTAAAAAGATCATGGATAAGTGTTGCAAGCAAAGAAGTGGACAAATAAAGTGCAATTGAAGAGTGACCCCCCGCCGGGGCAGACATTTTACAAAGGAACCCACCACCGGGGTGGGGGTTCTTGACCCAATAACAGTATACATGCCAGCTGGGGCGGACAATTTGCAAAGCATAACCCCGCCGTGGCGGGGGTTTTGAAGCATTAATAGAACACCCCCACCCCCCACCCCCCGCTGGGGCGGGCCTCTACAACATATTACCCCCCGCTGGGGCGGGGGTACGCAAACTCAAAAGACCTTAAGTCAGCAGTTACACAAATTGCAACCATCTTCTTCCACTCCCACATTCTCCAACCAAAACTGATACACAATCTATACCCCCAAAACCCACGATTTCATCAGTTTCCATACATTATCTCAGTTAATCTCCACTTCCCTACTCCATTACACCACTACATACATACATTATATTTCTCCATATAAATTAAACCCTTAACTAAACTACATCTCCATCCAATTTCATATAGTGCTTACAAGAGTTAGGGTTCCTATAGTCCGAAATGTGAAAGCCAAATGAGAGGGGAAATTCAACAATTCATCCATACACTTAGGGTAAGTGGTTATTCCTATAATTTCTAATCACATATCACCATACTTGAAGGAAAATTACTGAGTTTGGGGAAATTGTGAGTTAAGCACGCCAAGTGTTTGACAATTTGTTTGAGTGAAGTTTGGGGGAGAAATTGGCTTGCAGTTCATCCAATCAAATACCATGGCACCAAAACCGGCAGCGAAGAGACAACGTGGAGAGAGTTCAGGGTCCACACCACAAACCTGGGCTTTTGGCAGGAGAAAATTCATAAGTGCCACCGCCGCCTATCGTCACGACTACCTAGTGACTAACACACTCACTTCAGAGCGTGGCTTGGCACCTAAACACGTTGACGGCGAAATGATGCAACAAATCTATGAAAAAGGATGGAATAGGTTCACGGAAGAGCCCGAGCCAGAAATTATGAATGTGGTAAAAGAATTCTACGCCAACGCAGAGGATAAGGCCCCATTCACAGCATTTATGAGTACTACCAATTACGAGTTCCTAGAGAGTGCCAGTATGCATACTTGCATGACCATAATCCCAACTATGAGGCCATTTTGATAGAAATTACAAAGTCAGGTACCATATGGGTCAAGGGCTGAAAAGGGGGCACTATCTTCCATAGTAAGGATCTCAGCCGGTATGGAAAGATATGGTACGCGTTCATGTGCGCCAAGATATTTCCATCCATACACTTGAAAGAGGTGACCAAGGAGAAGATACTCCTCTTATATGCTATAGTTCAAGACTTTCTTATCGACATGGGTGCTATCATCAGTTTTTCTATCCGTAGATGCCTGCGAAGACCATTCTCTGGTGGCTTGCCACACCTATCTCTCATTCGTAGGTTGTGTAGGCAGGCGGGAGTTAGATGGTCTGATGACGAGACCACCTAGATGCCACTACAGACTTTTGACATGAGGATGATTGTGTTGTATTCGGTGTGGCCCAGGGGCAAGTCGCATCCTAGAGGACTCGGATTCATATTTCCACCAGCCTCAGAGGAAGAGGCTTATCCAGAGGACACCTCAAATGATGCCGAGTACCAGGGGGATGAGACGATGGGTGAGCAAGGACCTGAGGGGATGCAACAAACTGATGATGCGTTTAGCCCTCAATTTCAGAGCCTCCAGAGACAAGTGGATGAGTACAAAAAAGTTAACAGAAGACAAATGCAGAGACTTACGGCCAGGCAGGACCATATGTTTGAGGCCATGAATATGTCATTTGCCTCATTAAACGCGACGCTCCAGAGTTTCAACCCCAATGCATAGTTCCCGTACCAGCAGCCTACCCCGATGCCAAGATTCCCACCCTCTAATTCAGATGAAGAGCAACAGCCACCACCACCCCAAGCTTAGGTGATTACAGGGAAGTCCTCCTACATTTACTACTTTATTCTTTACAATGAAGACATTGTAATGTTTAAGTTTGGGGGAATTAGTTTAATTTTTATGTTCGCATGTTTAATTTTATTAGTTAGATTTGCATATGTTAGTTTCATGTTAGTTTAAGTTCATTATATATTATGCATGTAGTGTAATAGTTGCATAATATTTTGTAAATAGTTTTTAGTAGTTTTTAATTATGTTTTGTTTATTCCATATATATAAAAAAATATTTAGTTAAGTTTTGTGTTATGTTGCATGAATCCAATTGTTAGATAGTACAGTTTATTTTGGCCAATGATGAGAATGGAATTAAGTAGACAAGTACATTACCGACTTTTAGAACTTTAACGTGATTTTCTATTATGAATTAGATCTTTGTCTGTTTGAAACTGGTATAAATAAGGTTAGCACATTGGAGACAACTATGTTGACTGATTAAGTTTAAATTGATACATAATGGACTTCTTAAGGATAATACTAGTTTGAATGAATAAGAGACATGAATAGGAGGAGATAGCTAAATTTAGACAAAAACTTAAGATGACTAAATTTAGACAAAAATCATTTGTAATTATTTTATTTAATATAATTACTAAATAAATTTAATATCATTAATATTAAATAATTAATGAAATTTATCTTAAAATAATAAAAGTTATGTTTTATAACTTAAAATATTATTAAATACCTTATTATTATTTAAAATAATTTTTAATATAATAAAATAATTTTTAATTAATTTATTTAATGTATTTATTAAATAAAATAAATATCAATAATATCCAAATAAATATTAATATTTATGAAAAATATGTCAAATTATTAAAAGTTAATTTTTATAACTTAAAATAATTTTTAAAACTATTTTTAGAATTTTTAATAATAAATTTCTATTTTTAAATAATTTTTAGAAAATAAATTAAATAAAATTACAAAGTCTGTCGTTATAGCCTTTAGCGACAGAAAGTGTAGTCTAATGTGTTCTTGAGAAACCCAGACCTTCATAGACAGTGAACGAGTGCACAACTTTAACCAAGATTAATTCTTAACTCATGATGTTTCTGGGCAACCTATTAATCAGATCATATACTAGTAATTTAATATTACAATTATCAAGCAAGATCTAGGTCAGATTACAACATACAAGCAAGATATAAGGCATTGAACTAGCTGTCAGAGTTGTTCATCAAGTTTCTGGGCTGCCCAGAAAATTAAGTCATGGCCGGTCAATGATGAGTAGGTTTTTAGCCTACGATTTATGTTCGTTTAGCTTGATATATTGTTAGTTTTTGGTAATTTCATGTTACTTTTGATAGGTTGTTTGTTTGTTGCAGGATAATCTAAGGGCCTATCAAAATGTTACAATTGGAAGGAGATTTCTAGCAATTTTGAAGTTTCTGACTACATAGCGCGGGGCGCGCTGTGCTGCATAGGAACATGGCGCGGGGCGCGCTAGAAAGAGACAACCTCTTGGGGCAATAGTGCGGGGCGCGCTGTTGGCATGTGTTACGTAGCGTGGGGCGTGTTGCGTCGGCATATTTGTTGGGCGAATTTTGCTGTTTGGCTAGAAGTTGGGCCATGTTGGGAACTAATAATTCTTTATGTAATGTGATAATATTAGGAGTGTGGAATGGTTGTTAGGTTATTTTGTGGGAGTCTTTGACTAATGAGTTGTTGATTTTGAAAAGGTTTCATGTCTCTACTTAATTTCTTATGAGGAGAGTTAGAGTTGGATTAGGATTGAGGTATGGAGTTGAATTGAGATTACTTTTATGCTAAGTGTGGAATAATAGAGAGCTATCTAGACACACTTGGATTATCGAGATTTGAAAGAACAAGAGCTAAAGAAAGAAGGAGATTAATTCCATGAAGATTACAGAATCGAAGGGCGAGAAGGGTGGTGTATTACTATTCTCCTTAATTTTCTATATTCTGTAATTGGGATGATGTTTTCTTCTATTATTTCAGTTTTTAATTCATTTGTTATGAACTAATTCATTTATTAGACTTATGATGGAACCTTGGGTGAAACGATGATTCTATAACTTTGATTTCCAATTCAATAAAATATTTTCAGTTTATCTATGTTAATTCGAGCGTGAATTTATGAATTGCTTGATCAACAATTCCTTGTGGATTTGAATGGAATCAAGAGAGGATATATAAATCTAGACCTAGTTAATATAGCATGTGTCATGAATTTTGTGAATAGCAGATTTTTGATTATTGTTAAGGTAGAGATATGTTTGACATCACTTGTAATCGAATAGAGAACTTAAGCTTAAACCTTCTTTAATTGCAGTTCACATAGAGATATAGTGAGTTTGTTGATTTAGGTGTTTAACTTGTTTCTATCTTAATTGTGGATTTAAGTTAATATGGTATTAGTGCATCGAGAGGTGGCTAGTATTACATTCGTGTTCTTGATTAATAAACTTGGATATTGAATTGAGTTGGAATAAAGGTTTAAAAATCAGAGTGAAGCTTAGGGTGAAATCATAAGTCTAATTTCTCCATTAATTGTTTGAAATTTCGGATTTTGATATTAGTGATTGTTTGTGATAGTTTATTTATTAATTTAGTTTTTATAATTTTAAACCATATCATCTAGTTGAATAGTTTAATAGAATTAGGATTGATAGAAAATTGATAATTATGAAGTTAAAATTCTTGATAATTGGTCCTCGTGGGAATGATACTTTTATTCATTACTATATTACTTGTTGACCACGTACACTTGCGTGTTTTGCGCGTATCGATTTTATCCAACAAGTTTTTGGCACCGCTGCCGGGGATAATTTAGCCTAGATTTTAATATTTTCACGATATCAGTTTAATTATTCCAGTTTTACTTAAACATTTTTTTTTTGTTTTTGTTTTGTTATTCCTATTTCAGGTTTTTGACATTTGTTTATGCAAACACGATCCAAAAATCCAGACTTACTTCCTTTTGAGGAAGACATTGAAAGAAGATTTCAGAGGTTAAGTAAGTGGATCGAGGAAACAAAGAACGAATTCGAAAACTCTGATAAGGAAGAAGCAATGGCTGCCGAAGACCAGAAAGCGTTGAGGGATTTTGCAACACCTAAGGTGGCTGATCTGCAGTCGAGCATCACTAGGCCTGCAATAGCTGCGAATACTTTTGAAATCAAGCCTGAGACCATTCAGATGATGCAGAATTCAGTTCAGTTTGGGGGAATGGCAAATGACGATCCGAATGAGCATTTAATCAGCTTTCTGGAAATGTGCGACACATTTAAGTACAATGGGGTGTCGGATGAGGCAGTGAGACTTCGCTTGTTCCCGTTCACTTTACGGGACAAGGAGAAGAGTTGGTTACATTCTCTATCGCCGGGGTCGATTACTACATGGGGCGCAAAAATTTCTTGCCAAATTTTTTCCACCGACGAAAACTGCTAAAATGAGGAATGGCATAACGATGTTTGAGCAGCAAACTGGGGAGTCACTATATGAGGCATGGGAGCGTTACAAGGAATTACTTAGAAAGTGCCCACATCATGGATTGCCCAATTGGTTGCAAATGAACACCTTTTATAACGGATTACATGGGAGTGTCAGAACCAGTATTGATGCAGCGTCGGGCGGAGCGTTCATGGCTAAGAGTTACGAGGAAGCCTACAATTTGATCGAAACCATGGCGGCAAATAACTACCAGTTGCCCATAGCAAGAATGACACAGGCAAAGGCAGCTAGGATGTTTGAAGTAGATGGGGTGACAACTATACAAGCACAGATTTTTGCACTATCCAAGAAGTTTGATACTATGAATGATAAGGTTGATACTATGACATGGGCTTAAGTTCAGCAGGTTGCGGTAGTATGTGAATTGTGTACGGGTGGTCATCATATAGATCAATGTGCAATTAACCCAGCATCCGTCCAGTTCATAGCTAACTACAACAGAATTTCGCAAAATACATATCAAAACACCTACAACCAGGGGAATAGAAACCACCCAAACCTCTCATGGAGCAATAACCAGCAAACTCAAGCTCCACGACCATCGTATCCCCCTGGTTTTCAAAGTCACCAACAATCGGTTCAACATCAGGAAAGGAAATCAAATTTTAAGGAAATGGTGTCGAAGTTCATAACTAGCGATGAGGCAACAATAAAAAATCAAACAATGGTGATGAAAAGTCAAGAGATGTCGATCAAGAATTTGGAAAATCAGATTGGACAGCTGGCGTTAGCAGTGAATAATAGACAACAAGGAACATTACCTAGTGACACTGAGAGAAATTCGAAGGGTAGTCATGAGCAATGTCAAGCAGTTACGTTGAGAAGTGGAAAACATCTCGGGAGTAATAATGCAGAAAATTCAGCGACACCGAAGGAAAAAGTTGATGACAGTAACATGGTGGAAGGTAACAAGGACGAGGAAATAAAGTTAAACAATAAGCCAATGTTTATCCTCCACCACTGTTTTAGCAGAGGGTTAAAAAACAGAAGTCAGATAAGCAGTTCGTAAGGTTTCTAGACGTGTTCAAGAAACTCCAGATTAACATCCCATTCGCGGAGGCCCTAGAGCAAATGTCGAGTTATGCGAAGTTTATGAAAGGAATTTTGTCGAGGAAAAAGAAATGGGAAGAATTTGAAACAGTGGCACTAACAGAGGAGTGTAGTGTGGTGTTACAGCAGAAGCTACCACCAAAACTTAAAGACCCGGGGAGCTTTACTATCCCATGCACGATCGGGAAAATGTCGTTTAACATATGTCTATGTGATTTGGGGGCGAGTGTGAACCTCATGCCATTGTCAGTATACACAGAATTGGGTTTGCTCGTGCCAAAGCCTATGAATATTTCATTGCAGTTGGCAGATAGGTCAGTCACATATCCGAGAGGCATAGTAGAGGACATTCTGGTGAAAGTGGATGAGTTTATATTCCCTGCGAACTTTATCATTCTGGATTTCGAGGAGGATAAGAACTTACCGATTATCCTAGGGAGACCTTTTTTGGCTACGTGAAGGACACTCATAGACGTGCAAAAAGGAGAACTTACTATGAGAGTCCAAGATCAAGAAATCAAATTCAATGTGTTCAAAGCCATGAAATTCCCTACGGATGAGGAAGAATGTTTTCGGATGGATTTAATTGAGCAAATCATCAGTGAACATATGAGCAAGAGTTTGGTCAATGATCCATTAGAAACAACCTTACTGGGGGATGAAGAAAAGGATGACCCAGAATTTGTGGACCTCTTACAGATGCTAGACTCATTGCCACGAGTTAGCCAATTTAGAGCACCGTTTGAACAGTTGCACACTGAGGAAATAGCTGCAGAAAAACTGAAATCGTCTTTGGAGAAGCCACCAACTTTAGAACTTAAGCCACTCCCTAAACATCTCAGGTATGCCTACTTAGGCAATTCAAATTCTTTACCTGTAATTATTTCTGCTGCACTTAACGAACTGCAGGAAGAAAAGTTGCTGGGGGTGGTTAGGGATCACAAATCAGCGATTGGTTGGACGATTGCAGATATAAAGGGAATTAACCTGCCATTCTGCATGCACAAGATTCTGATGGAGGATGATGCATGACCCACGGCGGAGCATCAACGTCGGCTTAACCCAATTATGAAGGAAGTGGTAAAGAAGGAAATTCTGAAATTATTAGATGTCGGTATCAGATATCCAATTTTCGATAGTAAATGGGTTAGTCCAGTTCACTGTGTGCCGAAAAAAGGGGGGAATGACTGTGGTACAGAATGAGGACAACGAATTAATTCCAACAAGAACAGTTACAGGATGGAGGGTGTGCATCAATTATAGGAGATTGAATAAGGCAACCCGAAAGGATCATTTCCCGCTGCCCTTTATTGATTAAATGCTAGACAGATTAGCGGAAAACGAGTACTACTATTTATTGGATGGATACTCGGGCTATAACCAGATCGCCATCGCTCCTGAGGATCAAGAGAAGATAACTTTTACGTGCCCTTACGGCACATTTGCATTCAGGAGGATGTCATTTGGGTTATGCAATGCACCTGCAACTTTCCAACGGTGTATGATGGCCGTTTTTTCAGATATGGTGGAGAAAAATGTTGAATTCTTCATGGACGATTTCTCAGTCTATGGAGACAACTTCGATACTTGCCTAGGGAATTTGGTCATGGTATTGCAGGGATGTAAGGATACAAAACTCATACTCAATTGGGAAAAATGCCACTTCATGGTTGAAGAAGGCATAATTTTGGGCCATAAGGTGTCGGCTCAAGGATTGGAGGTGGACAAAGCAAAGCTGGATACGATCAAGAAACTGCCTCCATCGAGCTCCGTTAAGGGTATTAGAAGTTTTCTGGGGCATGCTGGGTTCTACAGGAGGTTCATAAAAGATTTTTCTAAAATTGCAAAACCTCTATGCAGTCTTTTAGAGAAGGATACCACTTTCAGTTTTACTACGGAATGCAAGTCAGCATTTGAACTGTTGAAGAATAAGTTAACTACAGCCCCCGTGATAGTCGCATCGGACTGGAGTATGCCATTCGAGCTTATTTGTGATGCGAGTGACTATGCAGTTGGGGCTATTTTGGGCCAAAGACGAGACAAGGTGTTTCACGCCATATACTATGCAAGCAAAACACTCACAGAGACTCAAATGAATTACATTACCACGGAAAAGGAATTGCTTGCAGTAGTGTACGCGTTTGACAAATTCTGGGCATACTTGATCGGGACTAAGGTGATAGTCTACACGGACCATTTGGCAATTCGGTACCTAATAGCGAAAAAAGATGCTAAGCCACGCCTTATTCGATGGATTCTCCTACTTCAAGAGTTTGACTTAGAAATTAATGATAGAAAGGGGACGGAGAATCAAGTTGCCGACCATTTATCAAGGCTGGAAAATCCAGAGAAAAAGGGTGAAGATAGATGCATAATCAATGAGTCATTCCCGGATGAGCAACTATTCGGGTTAAATGCAGAATTTCCTTGGTATGCTGACTTCGCGTATTATCTGGTGAGAAACATGCTTCTCCCTGATCTTACGAGACAACAGAAAAAGAAGTTTCTTCATAACGTCAAGTGGTACATGTGGGATGAGCCTTATCTATTCAAACAGTGCGCCGACAAGATGATTAGAAGGTGTATCCCCTACAGTGAAGTTCACGACATACTGCAGGAATGCCACTCATCGGCATATGGGGGACATTACGGGAGTGAGCGCACCACGGCAAAAGTGCTTCAACCCGGGTTTTATTGGCCGACATTGTTTAAAGATGCCCACCAATTTGTGAAAACATGTGATAGATGCCAAAGGGTGGACAACATCTCTAAACGGAATGAGATGCCCCTACAAACAATTCTTGAAGTGGAAATCTTTGATGTATGGGGCATCGATTTCATGGGGCCATTCCCTTCGTCTTTGAGCAATCAGTATATTCTACTCGCGGTGGACTACGTCTCGAAATGGGTAGAAGCTGCAGCACTACCATCTAACGATGCCAAGGTGGTCCTCAAATTCCTACAAAAAACATTTTCACGAGGTTTGGCACGCCAAGAGTAATAATCAGTGACGAAGGTAGTCACTTCTGTAATAAGTCTTTTACTGCTCTTTTAGCTAAGTATGGGGTTAACCACAAGGTGGCTACAGCGTATCACCCTCAAACAAATGGACAGGCTGAGGTATCGAACAGAGAAGTTAAGAAAATATTGGTAAAAGTCATAAATCCAAGTCGAAAAGATTGGTCACTTCGGTTGGATGACGCATTATGGGCGTACCGAACTGCTTATAAGACGCCAATAGGTATGTCACCATACCAACTACTGTACGGAAAGGCATGTCACCTGCCAGTCGAGCTACAGCACAAGGCCTACTGGGCCATTCAGAAACTAAACTTCGATCAAGCAGCTGTAGGGGAAAAGCGATTACTACAACTAAACGAGCTCGATGAATTCCGGCTTCAGGCATACGAGAATGCTAAACTATATAAGTAGAATGTCAAGAAATGGCACGACAAGAAAATTATGCACAGAACTTTCGAACCGGGGCAATCAGTATTATTGTTCAACTCTCGTTTGCGGTTGTTCCCCGGTAAGCTTAAGTCATGATGGTCGGGACCATACACCATCAAAACCGTGTTTCCATATGGTGTAATTGAACTCTACATCCGAAATCCATTAGAGACATTCAAGGTCAATGGTCAACGGATAAAGCATTATTGGGGCGGAGATGCGAACTGGGATGCCGACAACATTACCCTAGCCGATGCTCAGTGACACGAGAGTCATCGTCGGGCTTATGACGTTAAAACTAGCGCTACTTGGGAGGCAACCCATGTTCTACACTTTTTCTTTTTGTTTTACCTTTTCTTTTTATAGATAATTTATTTTCGTAGAATTTTTACGTCAATTCTGATTGATTCGCAGGACGAAGAAGGAAGACATTTCTGCTATCACAGCACGGGCCGCGCTATCCTATATACAGACTGAGCGCGGGGCGCGCTACAAGACCAGACCATCATGCCATGCAGCGCTGGGCGGCCTAATTCGCCGTCAACACAGCGTTGGGCTCGCTATTATCAGCGCAGGGCGCGCAAGAGTTACTATATCTCCTGACCCACTAGCGCGGACTGTGCTTCCAAAGACCAATATGCAGCGCTGGGCACGTTGACTCGTCAAGACCTCCTGACCCACTAGCGTTGACCGCACTATCTCCAGCCTTATCACAGCGCAGGCCGCGCTGCGTTTAATTCCCAGATGCCAAATTCTAAAATCGTGACCTTGCCTCTCCTTCACCAAATCAAACTCCTTCACCTCTCCTTCACCAAATAGAATTCTTCCACTTCTCCTACACCCCTCCAAATTCCAACCCTCCATAACTCCAACAATCATGACAACACCCCATAAATCCTTCCCCACTTCAACTTCTATTTCATTGATACCCATTCACCTTCCATCTTCCAACTCATGTTGGATTTCCTTCTCCTATATAAACTCCAACTACAATCACCCAATTCATATCCACTATACACTACAAGCCAATCCTACGTCCATTACATACCTTACACCAAATTTCCATCACTTGGGGTGACATACTCAAACCGAGAAATTACATTAGTGCAAGGAATCACATCTCACCTCTTACCTGGTCTTCTTCTCTATTCTGAATAGCAAGTAAGTAGAACAATTTGGGAATTGGTGTTTGTTTTCATAATTTGGCTAGCATGATTACACCACGTAACCTATTTTGGGGAAAAACTCAGTTCGCCCACTAACAGTTCGATAAAAATCCTGAACCAAACCTTGTACCTATTCATTCCACAAACTACCATGTCATCCAACAAAAGACAACGCCCTTCCTCCTCCACTGCTAGGCCTCAATATGACCACACTAGGTTTGTTAGTGAGAGGGCTGCTGACCGATTCAAGTCAACCATTGACAAGAAAACATTGGTTCTCGAACGTGGGTTGAAGTCGAATGCTAATTTGGATGGCGACATGGCTTTGCAAATTGTGGAGCAGAATTGGTTTCAGTTGGTTGAACAACCAGTTCCAGCGGCAATCAACATAGTGAAAGAGTTTTACGCAAATGCAATGGAGCATGTCAATCACGTAGTCATGGTCCAGGGGAAACCGGTGGCATTTCATGCCGATGCTATCAATGAGTATTTTGGGTTAGAGGCACCACAAGATGAGAGATATGAAGATGACCTGCCCGAGTTAGACGAATTGATTGTTAGACTATGCAAACCGGGTACACAATGGGTCATTCAAACCGAAACAAATGAAAAGATAAGTTTTCCACACTCTACACTTAGTCGATATAGAAAAGCTTGGTATGCATTTTTGTGTGCTTGATTAATGCCCAAGCACCATCAGACCGAAGTCACTAAGGCACGAGCTCGGTTATTGTATGGAATTGTACACCACCATTTCCATGTGGACAACTCAATTGCTTTCTATAATGTCGATGTGGGGGAATGTATTCAAGAGTCCATTGATCGGGTGTTACGCGGGAGCACTACTGGAGGTTTATTGCATGGATTCTTAATCACTGACTTGTGCCGAAAAGCGGGAGTGCAGTGGCAACCTACCGAACCTATCCAACACCCCATGGCAATTATCGATCGTGCAACAATTGAGAAGTATAAAGCTTGGGAAGGGGCGAGATCACATCCACGCGGTGAAGGCTATATTATGATCCGACAACCTTCACCCGCAGCGACAGTAGAACCAAGGCAGGAGCCAACACCGAGGACTTCTAGGAATCAATTTCTATGGTTGGCTCAACGTCAAGATTTAATTCATCAGTACAATGCAAATGCATTCAACACGCTTGCTGATGCATTTTCACGCTGCAATCCAACTAGACCTCCAGTAATCATGCCCATTCCTCCCAATTTGCCTGCTTATCTTCCAGAGAACAACGACGAGCAGTGACTCATTTACAGGGAAGGCCTCATACTTTTCTTTGAATTATTTTGGCGTAATGAGGTCATTACTTGTTTTAAGTTTGGGGATTCTGTTTCATGCTTTTTAGTCATTTATAATTGTCATATCTATGTTAAAAAAAAGAAAGAAAAGAAAAGAAAAATATTATCTTTTGCATATAGTTGCATGAATCCAGTTATTAGATTGTATATGTGATTATTGGCCAATGATGAGACTGAAATGATGTAGACAAGTATATTACTAAGTATAAGAATATTGATGCGGTTTCTATTATGATGTGGATCTTGTTCTGATTGAAACTAGTATAATAAGGATAGCACGTTAATAACATCTGTGTTAATGGACTTGTTCAAATTGTTACATAAAGATTTTCTAAAGGATAGTGCTAGTATAAACGAAAAGAATGACAAAGATAGCATAAACCTAAGTTTGGGGGAAGACTGGGGTATATAAGCTCTATTAAAAAAAGAAAATATTAGAAATTAGTTGAGTCTTGTGGTGGGTTGAGAAGAAATACTCCCCATAAACACAAGCGTGAGATGGAGCGTAAAACGCACTCACCAACCATCTATGAAAAAAAATGAAATAAAGAAAAGACAGAAAAATAAGGGTAAAGAGCCCCCGTCAATGAAAAAAAAGAAAAAAAATGGTGCAAAAGAAGTGAGCATGAATACCTTTTTCGGAACCTGAACCTTGGTAATTGTTTGAGCTAAGCTAGAACTGGTTTGTTTTTAAAAATTTTTGAGTTTATGCTGTATGATTTCTGATAAGAAATTGGTTATGTAACTGAATTTGATTTGATATCAATTAGCATGAGTGTTGCACACACACACACACATTGTATTAGTAATAACAGAGTAAGATGTAAGGATTGATAGTGAATGCAGATTGATTTTGATATGAAGTGTAACATGTCTACTAGTTTTACTGAGGCCGTCTGATAAGTGGATTTTATATACGCAAATCATTGTTCAAATCAAGTTTAAATTCGTATTTATTTAGATATTTTGTGTTCGATTTTACTTGTGTTTGTTATTTTATGTGTAGGGTGGTCATGGATGCATTAAGGATGAAAAGGTGGTCTTTTTGGAGCAAAAGTGAAAAAAATTGGAACTTAAGAAATTTTGAAGTCAGAAGGTAGGCCTGCCGGGGCGGGCCCTTTTTGCCCAGTACCCCCCGCCGGGGCGGGGGTCCCGTTTCTGCTGCTGTCCTATTAGGTTTCAACTTCTATTTTGGCTCGGATTGGTGGGCTAGCTGGTGCGTTTTGGAGTCTATTAAAGGGAGAATACGTCCAGAAGTCAGGAGAGCTTGCTACCACTTAGAAGAACAACAATTCTCTAGCACAAAGGCAAGATTTTCGGCACGGATTGAAGGATTTGGAGAGCGAAAATTGGAGGAGTGATTTTCAGAGATTGTCACAACGATTGCAGATTGAGGCTACGTGAAGGAGTTTTCTACAATTCTTCTTCTCTTTCATCTATTTTGTAATTGGGATGATGTTTTCAACAAATTATTTAGTTTTTAATTCGTTCGTTATGAACTAATTTACTTGTTAGACTTGTGATGGATCCTTAAGCTTAGCGATGATTCTATAACTTTGATTTCCAATTTAATAAGATATTTTCAGTTTATCTATGTTAATTTGTGCGTGAATTTATGAATTGCCTGATCAACAATTTTATGTGGACTTGAAAGGAATCGAGAGAGGATATTCAAATCTAGACCTAGTTAATATAGCATGTGTCATAAATTATGTCGATAGCATATTTGTGATTATTGTTAAGGTAGAGATACGCTTGACATCGCATGTAATCGTTAAGAGAACTTAAACTTCAACCTATTTAATTGCAGTTCACATAGAGATATAGTGAGTTGATTAATTTAGGTGTTTAACGGATTTCTATCTTAATTGTGGATTGATGTTAATATGGTATTAGTGCATCGAGAGGTGGCTCTTACTACGTTCGTGTTCTTGGTTAATAAACTGAAATATTGAGTGAATTGGAATAAAAGTTTGGGAATCAGAGTGAAGCTTAGGGTGAAATCATAAGTCTAATTCTCCATTAATTGTTTGAAAATTCCGAATTTCGTTATTGGTGATTATTTCTTTTGTGATAATTTAATTATTAATTAATTTAGTTTCTTTAAATTAGTTTTTTTTTAAAAAAAAAACCATTGAATTGATTAGTTTAATAAAATTAGGATTAATACAAAATTGATAATTGTGAAGTTAAGATTCTTGATATTTTGTCCTCGTGGGAACGATACTTTATTCATCACTTTATTACTTGTTGACCACGTACACTTGTGTATTTTATGCGTATTGATTTTACCCAACAAGTTTTTGGCGCCGTTGCCGGGGATAATTTAGTCGAGATTTTAATAGTTGTTTTTACAATATCAGTTTAATTAGTCCAGTTTTACTTAAACATTTTTATTTTTGTTTTCTCTATTTCAGGTTTTCGACATCGGTTTATGCAAACACGGTCTAAACATCCAGACTTGCTACCTTTTGAGGACGACATTGACAGACGATTTCAAAAGTTGAGTAAGTGGATTGAGGAAACGAGGCCCGAATTTGAAAATTCTGATAAGGAAGGAACAATGGCTGCCGAAGACCAGAAAGCGTTGAGGGACTTTTCCACACCTAGGGTGACTGATCTGCAGTCAAGCATTACTAGGGCTGCAATTGCTGCGAACACTTTTGAAATAAAGCCTGGGACTATTCAGATGATGCAGAATTCATGTCAGTTTGGGGGAATGGCACACGACGATCCAAATGAGCACTTGCTCAGTTTTCTGGAAATGTGCGATATGTTCAAGTACAACGGGGTATCGGATGAGGCAGTAAGACTTCGCTTGTTCCCATTTACCTTACGGGACAAGGCAAAGAGTTGGTTACACTCTTGCCCGCCGGGTTCGATCACTACGTGGGAGGATTTGGCTCAAAAATTCTTGCTAAATTTTTCCCACCGGCGAAGACTGCGAAAATGAGGAGTGACATCACATTGTTTGCGCAACAGAGTGGAGAGTCACTATATGAGTCATGGGAGAGATACAAAGACTTGCTCAAGAAGTGCCCACATCATGGATTGCCCAAGTGGTTACAAATGAACACCTTCTATAACGGGCTACATGGCAATATCAGAGCGAGTATTGATGCGGCATCGGGGGGAGCATTCTTGGCTAAAAGTTATGAGGATGCTTACAATTTGATAGAAATAATGTCGGCAAATAACTACCAGTGGCCCACATCAAGAATGACAGAGGCAAAAGCAGCTGGGGTTTTGGAATTAGACGGAGTAACATCTTTACACGCAACTATTTCTGCACTATCCGTGAAGTTTGATAAGCTGAATGAGACGGTGCAAATGTTAGCAGGGGCTAAAGTTCAACAGGTTATGGCAGTATGTGAATTATGTGCGGGGGATCATCTGACAGAGCAGTGCGCGATAAATCCAGCATCCGTTCAGTACATAGGCAACTACAACAGAAATCCGCAAAATACATACCAAAATACCTACAACCAGGGGAATAGGAACCACCCAAACCTCTCGTGGAGCAATAATCAGCAAACTCAAGCTCCACGACCATCATATCCCCCTGGATTTAATAGTCCCCCACAACAAATGCAACAGCAGGACAGGAAATCCGATAATGAGGAATCCTGGGCAAGTTACAAAACTAGCACTGATCTGACGTTGAAGAATCATACTATTGCTCTCAAGAATATAAAGAATCAGATAGGGCAACTTGCGTTGGCAATGAATAGTAGACCACAAGGAACTTTACCTAGTGACACCAAAAGAAATCTGAAAGGTAATCATGAGCAATGTCAGGCAGTTATGTTGAGAAGTGGAAAACACCTCGGTGGGATTAGTGCAGAAAATTTAGCAACACCGGAAGAAAAAGCCGACGACAGTAACACAGTAGAGGGGAACAAATCAGAGGAACCAAAGCTAAACAGTGAGCCGATTGTTCATCCTCCACCGCCGTTTCAGCAGCGAGTCCAAAAACAGAAGTCCGATAAGTAGTTCGCAAAATTTTTAGAGGTGTTCAAGAAACTCCAGATTAATATTCCATTTGCAGGGGCCCTGGAGCAAATGCCGAGTTACGCGAAGTTTATGAAGGGAATTCTGTCAAGGAAGAAGAAATGGGAAGACTTCGAAACAGTGGCACTAACAGAGGAATGCAGTGCAGTGTTACAGAAAAAGCTCCCACCTAAACTTAAAGATCCGGGAAGCTTCACTATTCCGTGCACGATCGGGAAGATGTCGTTCAATAAGTGCCTATGTGACTTGGGAGCAAGCATAAATCTTATGCCCTTATCAGTATATTCAGAATTGGGTTTGCCCGCATCGAAGCCTACAAATATTTCATTACAACTGGAAGATAGGTCGGTCACATATCCGAGAGGCATTGTCGAGGACATTCTGGTAAAAGTGGATCAATTCATATTCCCTGCGGACTTTATCGTACTGAATTTCGAGGAAGATAAGAACATCCCGATCATCCTAGGGAGACCTTTCTTGGCCACGGACGGACACTCATAGACGTGCAGAAAGGAGAACTTACAATGAGGGTCCAAGATCAAGAAGTAAAATTCAATGTGTTCAAGGCCATGAAATATCCTACAGACGAGGAAGAGTGTAATCGGATAGATTTAATTGAGCAGATTGCCACCGAAGAAATGAGCAAGAGTTTAAGCAACGATCCGTTAGAAACAACATTACTGGGGAATGAGGAAATAGACGACCCGGAATTTGTGGAATTATTACAGATGCTATACTCGTTACCACGAGTTAGCCGATTCAGACCACCGGTTGAACCGCTGCATACCGCAGATACAGTTGTAGAAAAATTGAAACCATCATTGGATGAGTCACCAGCCTTAGAACTTAAACCACTCCCTGAACACCTCAGGTATGCGTATTTAGGCGATTTAAATTCTTTACCTGTAATTATTTTTGCTGCACTTAACGAATTGCAGGAAGAAAAGTTGCTGAGGGTGCTTCGGGATCACAAATCAGCAATTGGATGGACAATTGCGGATATAAAAGGCATTAGCCCATCATTTTGCATGCACAAAATTCTGATGGAAGATAATGCGAGCCCATCCGTGGAGCATCAACGTCGACTCAACCCAATCATGAAGGAAGTGGTCAAAAAGGAAATTTTGAAATTATTGGATGTCGGAGTCATATACCCAATTTCCGACAGTAAATGGGTAAGTCCGATTCATTGTGTGCCGAAGAAAGGGGGAATGACGGTAATTCAGAATGAGGAAAATGAGTTAATTCCAACAAGGAAAGTAACGGGTTGGAGGGTGTGCATTAATTATAGGAGATTGAATAAGGCAACCCAGAAGGACCATTTCCCGCTACCTTTTATCGATCAAATGTTAGACAGGTTAGCGGGGCATGAGTTTTACTGCTTATTGGATGGATATTCGGGATACAATCAGATTGCTATCGCTCCTGAAGACCAAGAAAAGACGACATTTACTTGCCCCTACGGCACCTTTGCATTCAGGCGGATGTCATTCGGACTATGTAATGCACCGGCAACTTTTCAGCGGTGTATGATGGCTATTTTTTCGGACATGGTGGAGAAAAACGTTGAAGTATTCATGGACGATTTCTCGGTCTATGGAAGTACTTTTGACACTTGCTTAGAAAACCTGGTCATGGTATTGCAGCGCTGTAAGGATACCAACCTCATACTACATTGGGAAAAATGCCACTTCATGGTTGAGGAGGGCATAATATTGGGACATAAGGTGTCGGCTCAAGGATTAGAGGTGGACAAGGCAAAGTTGGACACGATCAAGAGACTACCTCCACCGAGCTCAGTTAAGGGTATTCGCAGTTTTCTGGGGCATGCTGGGTTCTACCGGAGATTCATTAAGGACTTCTCTAAAATTGCAAAACCTCTATGCAGTCTTTTAGAGAAGGATGCGACTTTTAGTTTTACAGAGGAGTGCAAATCCGTGTTTGAATTGTTGAAGAAGAAGTTAACTACAGCCCCCGTGATAGTCGCACCAGACTGGAAAATGCCATTCGAACTCATGTGTGATGCAAGCGACTATGCTGTTGGAGCAGTTTTGGGCCAACGACAAAATAAGGTGTTTCACGCAATATATTATGCAAGCAAAACATTAACAGAAACTCAAATGAACCACACTACTACGGAAAAGGAGTTGCTTGCAGTAGTATACGCGTTCGACAAATTTCGGGCATATTTGATCGGAACAAAGGTAATAGTCTACACAGACCACTCAGCGATTCGGTACTTAATAGCGAAAAAAGATGCTAAGCCACGTCTTATCCGATGGATTCTCTTACTTCAAGAGTTTGATTTAGAAATTAAAGATAGAAAGGGGACAGAGAATCAAGTCGCCGATCATCTATCCCGACTGGAAAATTCGGAGACAACAGATAAAGATAAATGCGTGATTCATGAGACATTCCTGGATGAGCAGTTACTTGGGTTGAATGCAGAATTTCCGTGGTATGCAGACTTCGCGAACTATGTGGTAAGCAATATTCTTCCACCAGATCTCACACGACAGCAGAAAAGGAAGTTTCTTCATGATGTCAAGTGGTACATATGGGATGAGCCGTATCTTTTTAAACAATACACCGATAAGATGATTCGACGATGTATTCCATACAGTGAAGTCCACACAATACTAACATAATGCCACTCATCGGCGTACGGTGGACATTACGGAAGTGAGCGCACTGCGGCGAAAGTTCTTCAGTCCGGGTTTTATTGGCCTACGTTGTTTAAAGATGCCCAACAATTTGTGAAAACATGTGATAGATGCCAACGGGTGGGTAACATATCGAAACAGAATGAGATGCCCCTACAAACAATTCTGGAAGTGGAAATCTTCGATGTATGGGGCATCGATTTCATGGGACCATTCCCGTTGTCTTTGAGCAATCAGTATATTTTGCTCGCGGTGGACTACGTATCGAAATGGGTTGAAGCTGCCGCATTACCATCTAATGATGCCAAGGTGGTCCTCAAGTTTTTACAGAAAAATATTTTCACAAGGTTTGGCACGCCAAGAGCAATTATTAGTGATGAAGGCAGTCATTTCTGCAACAAGTCGTTTACAGCTCTTTTGGCTAAGTATGGGGTCAATCATAAAGTGGCGACTGCTTATCACCCTCAGACTAATGGGCAAGTTGAGGTATCGAACAGAGAAGTCAAAAAGATATTGGAAAAAGTCGTTAACCCAAGCCGGAAAGATTGGTCGCTTCGATTGGATGATGCATTATGGGCATACCGCACTACATACAAAACACCAATCGGGATGTCGCCATATCAACTCTTGTACGGCAAGGCATGTCACTTGCCGGTGGAGTTACATCACAAAGCTTATTGGGCAATACAAAAATTGAATTTCGACCAAGACGCTGTAGGAGAAAAGAGGCTACTTCAACTTAATGAGCTTGACGAATTCCGCCTCCATGCTTATGAGAATGCCAAACTATACAAAGAAAAAGTTAAAAAATGGCATGACTACAAAATTATCCAACAAACATTCAAGCCGGGTCAAGCAGTCCTCTTGTTCAATTCACGGCTGCGGTTGTTCCCCGGAAAGCTTAAGTCAAGATGGTCGGGACCATTTACTATCAAACGGGTATTTCCTCATGGCGCGGTTGAATTATACAGTCGCAATCCATTAGAAACGTTCAAAGTCAATGGCCAACGTATAAAGCATTACTGGGGTGGCGAGTCAAATTTGGACGCCGTCACTATCATCCTAGCCGATACACAGTAAAATAGGGAGTAGTCAGGCTGAACGACTTAAAATCAAGCGCTAATTGGGAGGCAACCCAATATTTCTTTATTTTTCATATTTCACATTTAAGTTGGTAGGATATAGTTTATGAAAGAAGTAGTTAGGAATTTTCATTTATTAAGTTTGCTTAAAATCTCTGAAAAATACTAAGAATCAATCCAAACTCCAAGTCATCATTAATCTAACGTTTTGCTTGTTGTTGGTTTCAGGAAAGGTCAAACACGACTTAGAGCAACAAGGACTACACAACGGAGGAAATTTGGAAATTTTTCATGTCCAAAATTTTTTGACCAAAGAGTTTAACAGTGGGCTAGCCCGCCGGGGCGGGCATTTTTAGGCTTAAAACCCCCGCCGGGGCGGGGGTCCGGATTCCTGGGCAGACACGCCTGATAAAAAGGCACGAACCAGCCCTCTCTCCCTCACTCCATGCCGGCTATCATCCTTCTTTCCTCTCCCCAACATCACCCACGATCCTACCCTATTCCTACCACCATCACCATTACCTAATTAATTTACCCATCTTCTCCTCCACACCATCCACACTACTTCAATTCCATCCACCACCTTCTCCACCTTCCATCACTCTATATAAACCCTAACTTCTATCTCCACTATACAAATTCCTTTGCACACAAATTCTTCTGGCTATTGGGCTCCACACACTTACGGGTGACTACTCTAGCATTATTATCACATTCTCATCTTCTCTTCACTGCCATTCCATACAAACCACCTAAGTTGAGAGGAGAACGGGCTGTGCATGCTAGGTGTTTGCTAAATTTACTGAACCAAAGTGCAAGAGAAGAAAGTGTGTGCTAGCACGTTCACGCATCCGGTAATCCATGGCTTCACAACCAACATCCAAACGACAACGGGGGGCAAGTTCTAGCACTGTGCAACCGCCAACCCGAACATATGACCGCCGCAAATTCCGAAGTGCCGCCGCCGCCGACCGGTACGACTATATGGTTACAAAAGCTCTTATACCGGAACGGGGGTTGGCTCCCGAGGGCAATGATGGGGAAATGATGCAACAAATCTACCAACAGGGATGGATAAGGTTTACAGCGGAGCCCGAGCCCGCTGTTGTGAATGTTGTTAAAGAATTTTATGCAAACACCGAGGACAAGGCACCATTCACTGCCTTCGTGAGGGGTCGCATGGTCCCGTTCAGTGCAGATGCTATCAATGCCTTTTATCAGCTGCGGGTGCCATGCCAGTGTCAATATGCTTACATGCGGGATTTTGACCCCGACTATGAGGAGGTGATTCAAAACATGACTAAGCCGGGGACTACTTGGATAAAGGGACGAAAGGGGGGGCACAGTGTTTCACAGCAAAGACCTAAGTCGATATGGTAAAATCTGGTATGCCTTCCTCTGTGCTAAACTGCTACCGTCCACGCACACCTCGGATGTGACCAAGGAAAAGGCACTCCTCCTATATGCCATTGTCCAAGATTTCCTCATAGACATCGGGGCAATTATTAGTTTTTCTATACGAAGATGCCTACGTGGAAATTTTTCTGGCGGCTTACCACATCCATCTCTTATATATGGATTGTGTCATCAAGCCGGAGTACGTTGGTCCGATGATGAGCCCACTTTGATGCCGCTGCAGATCCTAGATAGTAGAATGATAGCCTGGTATTCTGTTTGGCCTGGAGGAGAGTCCCATCCACAGGGTTTGGGTTTTATTTTTCCATCAGCGTCGGAACCCGAGGAGGATGCCGAAGATACTTCGGGGGATGAGGATGAAGCAATGGGTGATCAGGGAACCGAGCAGATTCCGCCGACTGAGACATTTTCTAGTGCTCAGTTCCTTGCTTTTCAGAATCAATTGACTTTGACCAATAGGGTGACACGCCGGGAGATGCGGCGATTGGCGATGCGCCAAGACCACATGTTTGATGCCATGAATGCATCTTTCGCCTCATTGAATACAACACTCCAGAGTTTCAACCCGGCGGGTCAATTTCCATATGAACAACCCGGTCCATTACCTCGATTTCCTCCTAGTGATTCAGATGAGGAAGACAACCAACCACCGCCCCAGACTTAAACAGTTTTAGGGAAGTCCTCGTGCCTTATATTTTTATCCAATGAGGGCATTGTCTTATTTAAGTTTGGGGGAGTTATATTTGTTTAGTTGCATGCATGCTGTTTTATAATTTTATTTTGCTTATTAGTTAGAAGTTTGCATTGTTTTCATAAGTTTTTATCTAAAAAAAAAAAATAGGTTGCATATGTCCAATGGTGTTGCATTCTACAGGTTATTCTGGCCAATGATGAGATTGTGAACAAGTTAACCAATATAGTATGGATTATTAGAACTGTGATATAATTACTGTTATGAATCGATTCTTGGACTTGTTTGAAACTGTTATAAAAAGGGTAGCACTAATAACATCTTTGTTGACCGGTTCGTTCAAATTGATACATAAAGGGTTTCTAAAGGATAGTGCTAGCGTGAACCAGAAAATGACAAGGATAGGCAGTGAAGGCATAAATTAGGCAAGAACCTAAGTTTGGGGGAATATATGTGGGATATATAAGCTTTGAAAAAAAAAAGAATGCAATATGTTGAGTCTTGTGGTGGGTTGAGGTGAAGCACTCCCCATAAACACAAGCGTGAGATGGAGCATAAAATGCACTCACCAACCATCTATGAAAAAAAAAGAGATTAGAATAAAACGGGAAAAGTGAAAAAAAAAAGCCCCCGTTAAAAAAAAAGAAAAAGAAAGTATAAGTATCCTGCATGTACCCTTGAATTTGGTTAAGTTTAATTTTAGTTGAATCGTGCCTTTCTTTGAGATTTTTAAGTTTGCATTGTATAATTCCTTCTAAGAAGTTGTTTGTGTATTGAATTTGGGTCTGTATCAGTTAAACTTGATGTTGATCACACACACACGCTACACCAGTGATGATTGTTCAAGAATTGAGAATTAATATGTAAGCGTGGATTGGTTTTGATAATGCGTAGTGTAAAGTTGCTTGTTTTCTCTGAGGCTGGTAGAATAAATTTGTTTATGCGATATTGTTGGATTTGTTTAGGCGTTTAGATTGTTATTGCATTTCATTGCATTGCATGTAGCTTGTTTGTGCTCGTGGACTAGCACGGTTTAAGTTTGGGGGATTTTGATAAGTGGATTTTATATACGCGAATCATTGTTCAAATCAAGTTTAAATTCGTATTTATTTAGATATTTTGTGTTCGATTTTACTTGTTTTTTTTATTTTATGTGTAGGGTGGTCATGGATGCATTAAGGATGAAAAGGTGGTCTTTTTGGAGCAAAAGTGAAAAAAATTGGAACTTAAGAAATTTTGAAGTCAGAAGGTAGGCCCGCCGGGGCGGGGGTCCCGTTTCTGCTGCTGTCCTATTAGGTTTTAACTTCTGTTTTGGCTCGGATTGGTGGGCTAGCTGGTGCGTTTTGGAGTCTATTAAAGGGAGAATACGTCCAGAAGTCAGGAGAGCTTGCTACCACTTAGAAGAACAACAATTCTCTAGCACAAAGGCAAGATTTTCGGCACGGATTGAAGGATTTGGAGAGCGAAAATTGGAGGAGTGATTTTCAGATATTGTCACAACGATTGCAGATTGAGGCTACGTGAAGGAGTTTTCTACAATTCTTCTTCTCTTTCATCTATTTTGTAATTGGGATGATGTTTTCAACAAATTATTCAGTTTTTAATTCGTTCATTATGAACTAATTTACTTGTTAGACTTGTGATGGATCCTTAAGCTTAGCGATGATTCTATAACTTTGATTTCCAATTTAATAAGATATTTTCAGTTTATCTATGTTAATTTGTGCGTGAATTTATGAATTGCCTGATCAACAATTTTATGTGGACTTGAAAGGAATCGAGAGAGGATATTCAAATCTAGACCTAGTTAATATAGCATGTGTCATAAATTATGTCGATAGCATATTTGTGATTATTGTTAAGGTAGAGATACGCTTGACATCGCATGTAATCGTTAAGAGAACTTAAACTTCAACCTATTTAATTGCAGTTCACATAGAGATATAGTGAGTTGGTTAATTTAGGTGTTTAACGGATTTCTATCTTAATTGTGGATTGATGTTAATATGGTATTAGTGCATCGAGAGGTGGCTCTTACTACGTTCGTGTTCTTGGTTAATAAACTGAAATATTGAGTGAATTGGAATAAAAGTTTGGGAATCAGAGTGAAGCTTAGGGTGAAATCATAAGTCTAATTCTCCATTAATTATTTGAAAATTCCGAATTTCGTTATTGGTGATTATTTCTTTTGTGATAATTTAATTATTTATTAATTTAGTTTCTTTAAATTAGTTTTTTTTTAAAAAAAAAACCATTGAATTGATTAGTTTAATAAAATTAGGATTAATACAAAATTGATAATTGTGAAGTTAAGATTCTTGATATTTTATCCTCGTGGGAACGATACTTTATTCATCACTTTATTACTTGTTGACCACGTACACTTGCGTGTTTTATGCGTATTGATTTTACCCAACACCGTCTGAGCGAATCATATTTACTGTCTTAATTCTGGATTCGTATTTTAGTTGTTAGTACATTGCATTGCATTTTGCTTGAGGACAAGCAATGTTCAAGTTTGGGGGAATTTGATGAGTAGGTTTTTAGCCTATGATTTATGTTCGTTTAGCTTGATATATTGTTAGTTTTTGGTAATTTCATGTTACTTTTGATAGGTTGTTTGATTGTTGCAGGATAATCCAAGGGCCTATCAAAATGTTACAATTGGAAGGAGATTTTGAGCAATTTTGAAGCTTCTAACTACATAGCACGGGGCGCGCTGTGCTGCATAGGAACATGGCGCGGGGCACATTGGAAAGAGACAACCTCCTAGGGCGATAGCGCGGGGCGTGCTGTTGGCATGTGTTACGTAGCACGGGGCGCGCTGCGTCGGGATATTTGTTGGGCGAATTTTGCTGTTTGGCTAGAAGTTGGGCTATGTTGGGAACTAATAATTCTTTATATAATGTGATAATATTAGGAGTGTGGGATGGTTGTTAGGTTATTTTGTGGGAGTCTTTGACTAATGAGTTGTTGATTTTGAAAAGGTTTCATGTCTCCACTTGATTTCTTATGAGGAGAGTTAGAGTTGGATTAGGATTGAGGTATGGAGCTGAATTGAGATTACTTTTATGCTAAGTGTGGAATAATAGAGAGCTATCTAGACACACTTGGATTATCGAGATTTGAAAGAACAAGAGCTTGGAGGAAAGAAAGAAGGATATTAATTCCACGAAGATTACAGAATCGAAGGGCGAGAAGGGTGGTGTATTACTATTCTCCTTAATTTTCTATATTCTGTAATTGGGATGATGTGTTCTTCTATTATTTCAGTTTTTAATTCATTTGTTATGAACTAATATATTTATTAGACTTGTAATGGATCCTTGGGTGAAACGATGATTCTATAACTTTGATTTCAATTCAATAAAATATTTTCAGTTTATCTATGTTAATTCGAGCGTGAATTTATGAATTGCTTGATCAATAATTCCTTGTGGATTTGAATGGAATCGAGAGAGGATATTCAAATCTAGACCTAGTTAATATAGCATGTGTCATGAATTTTGTGAATAGTAGATTTTTGGTTATTGTTAAGGTAAAGATATGCTTGACATCACATGTAATCGAATAGAGAACTTAAGCTTAAACCTTCTTTAATTGCAGTTCACATAGATATAGTGAGTTGGTTGATTTAGGTGTTTAACTTGTTTCTAGCTTAATTGTGGATTTAAGTTAATATGGTATTAGTGCATCGAGAGGTGGCTAGTATTACATTCGTGTTCTTGATTAATAAACTTGGATATTAAATTGAGTTGGAATAAAGGTTTGAAAATCAGAGTGAAGCTTAAGGTGAAATCATAAGTCTAATTCTCCATTAATTATTTGAAATTTCGGATTTTGATATTAGTGATTGTTTGTGATAGTTTATTTATTAATTTAGTTTTTATAATTTTAAACCATATCATCTAGTTGAATAGTTTAATAGAATTAGGATTAATAGAAAATTGATAATTGTGAAGTTAACTTCTTGATAATTTGTCCTCGTGGGAATGATACTTTATTCATTACTATATTACTTGTTAACCACGTACACTTACGTGTTTTGCGCGTATCAATTTTATCCAACAGTCAACGCTTTTGTTGACCTTATATCGTTAAATCTGTTCATGTTAAATGTGTTCTAGACATCGGGCTATGAAGAGAAACTAACATAGAACATGTGTTGAACAATATTCAAGTCTAAACATCCTTAACCAGAAAGATCTAAGCCTCAAAAAATCGTGTCAGAGGCTGTTCTTCATTTTTGGGTTTTCCAAAAATGAAGAACAGATCGAGTGTGCTACTTTGGATCCTTATATCTTGAGTTCTGTGTTTGCTTTATGTGATCTAATACTTTCAGTGTGTAGCCAACATGCACGTGAACAGATATATTACAAAACATAAATTAAACAACAACAGAATCACAAGATCTATTCTGGTCAAACCCTGTCAGAGATCACATTCTTGAGTTTTCTGGGTTACCCAGAAACTCAGTCCGTGATCATCTGGCCTGCTTTGACCAGCCACTGAATTCAAGCCATTTGATGGTTACGATATTATAAGGCATAAATATAAAGTCCATACAACATACTATAACTTAGATGCAACAAAAATAACAGATCATCCCACCACTGACAGATCCGAGCCCATGAAGTTCTTGTCAGAGCCTTCTAGGAACGATCTAGGTTACCCAAAAAAATGAAATACATGGTCGGTCAACTATGTTTGACCAGCCATAACTTTTAATCTGGACTTGATCTGGGCTTGATTCAAGTTCCAGATCAAAGATCTCATAGCAGACTACAACTACAAACTTTCAAAACACAAAAATAATTAAAAATCTAAAATCTGAGGTCTGACATTCATTGTCAGACAACAAAAATAAAATTTTCCATATTTTTAAAAACTTCAAATCCGAGCCTCTAGATGTTATGGATCTAACATCTAGCAACCCAGATCATCAATATATACTACAAACAACATGTTTTAACACAAAATCATAACATTTATCATGGCCTTCAAGATCAGATTTCAAATTAAGTTTTTACCTTTCTCTGAACAAGTTCTTGATTCTATGATTATGATCTGTTAGAGGAGATGGTGGGGCTTGTTTCTGAGACTGTTATAGCAATATATTTCGGAGGTTTTAGAGAGAGAGAGTCAAGTTTGAGTATTGGAAACAAAATGAACATGAATATACACTTTCTCAGTAATTCTACTTATGTGATGTAGATGCACTGAATTTGGATGGCTAATGGCTGAGAGCTGGTGTTTTCTTAGCCCCTAGCTAGACTAGGTTGATGACTTGCCAAGATTTGGCAAGATTTGCTAGCAATTATTTCAAGAATGGGACAAAAAGGGTAATTTGGTCAATTGCCTTTTAATTTTAATGGTATTCTTGTCCATGGTACTTGAATCTAGGGTTTAATCACTAGATTTTAAACCTTAAGGTTTCCCAAATAATTTTTAGGGTTTGAAAAATTAAGATTAAAGTGTAATAAAATTTTAATTAGAACTTACTAATTAAAATTAGGGTTTTAAATAATTAGAGTTCCTTAATATTATTAGGGTTCCCAAATTAACAATTCAATTTACTAAAATAATAATTAGGGTTTTTAATTATAGCAATTAGGATTCCTAATTAGCAAATTAGGGTTTTTAATTTTAATTAGGGTTTTCAAATATTAATTAGGGTTTTCAAATATTAATTAGAATTTTTCTAAAAATTCTATAATATGCAACATAATTCATATAACATAATTACTACTCAGTCTTGTACTCATAATTGAGTTTCAAAATAGGGTTTAATAAATTAATATTAGGATTTTGACATTATTCAGCATAATTGACCAACACATACAGTATATATTTATAACACTAAAAAATAATATTATATTTAATATAATATTATTATTCTCATTCATAGCTCAAAATCAAAAATTAGGGTTTGGATTTCATATCTTATTTATCTTTCATATATAACATTATTAATTAAGTTCAAATAATTAACTTAATAATCTGAACTAAAATTTATATAATAAAATAGTGATTATAATAATTCCAATAATCATTTCATATATAATTAAAATAATATAAAATTCATATTTTCATAGAAAATAAATAATAAAGACATTTCTACTATAAAATTAATTATTATAAGAATATAATTTATAATGATCAATAATTCTAAAATAAAATTATTTGAAATTATTCATGTAATAAATAAATTTTATTTATCACATATATATACACATTTCTTGGCACATATTCCCACCTTTAAAAAAAATATTTTATATGCAAAATTTCTTATTTTTTATATAAAAAAGACTAAAACACAATTTGCACCCCAAGATTTACTTTCTATTTACTTTTGCACCTCAAACTTAAAAAGGTGTCTAAGTACACCCCAAACTTCATTATACGTAACAAAATGCACATTTTCTTCACTTAACCGGCCAAAAGTGACCGACTCAGGCTGTAACACAAGTTTGGGGTACAAATTATCTTTTAGTCTTAAAAATTGGCAAAAATAATTAATTTTAAATAAAATAAAATAATTTTAAAATAATTAATTTTAACAAAAATAATTAATTTTAAAAATAAAATAATTAATTTTAAAATAAAATAATTAAAATAATAAAATTAAAATAAATATTTTGAATTAATGATTAATAATTAATCATTAACTTGTAAAATGATTATTTTATTTTTATTTTTAAACTTAATTATTAATCATTCCGGTTAAAAAATCAATACCTTGTATAAAAAGCATTTTTGCCACATAAAAAAAATTTTGTTTTTGTTTTTAAAAACAAAATTTTTAAAAATAGAATTATTTTTAAAACAGAATTTTTCAAAAACATAATTTTATTTTACCAGTTAAAAAAAATTGTTTTTCTTTTTAAAAACAGAAATTTTTTTAAAACAAAATTTTTAAAAACAGAATTTTATTTTACAAGTTAAAAAAAATCTGTTTTTGTTTTTAAAAACAGATTTTTTTTAAACGGTATTTTTAAAAACAAAAACAAAATTTTTAAAAATAAAATTATGTTTTTAAAAATTATGTTTTTACAAATTAAAAAATAGAATTTTTAAAAATAAAATAAAATTTTGTTTTAAAAAAAATTGTTTTTACAAAATTATGCTTTTAAAAATTATGATTTTACAAATTAAAAAACAAAAAAAAAATTTAAACAGAATTTTATTTTATTTATAAAAATTATGTTTTTTAAATTGTAAAAACATAATTTTATTTTTAAAAATTCTATTTTTGTTTTTACAAAATTCTGTTTTTAAAATTTATTAATCATTAATTCCAAATATTTATTTTAATTTTATTATTTTAATTATTTTATTTTAAAATTAATTTTTTATTTTTAAAATTAATTATTTTATTTAAAATTAAGACTAAAAGACAATTTGCACCCCAAACTTTACTTTCTATTTACTTTTGCACCCCAAACTTAAAAAGGTGTCTAAGTACACCCCAAACTTTATTATACGTAACAAAAATAAAATAATAAAATAAAAATAAATATTTTGAATTAATGATTAATAATTAATCATTAACTTGTAAAATAATTATTTTATTTTTGTTTTTAAATTAATTATTAATCATTCTGGTTAAAAAATCATTAACTTGTAAAAAACATTTTTGCCACATAAAAATAATTCTGTTTTTGTTTTTAAAAACAAAATTTTTGAAAATAGAATTATTTTTAAAACAGAATTTTTCAAAAACATAATTTTATTTTACAAGTTAAAAAAATTGCTTTTCTTTTTAAAAATAGATTTTTTTTAAAAAAAAAATTCAAAACAAAATTTTTTAGAAACAGAATTTTATTTTACAAGTTAAAAAAATTATGTTTATGTTTTTAAATCAGAATTTTTAAAAACAAAAACAAAATTTTAAAAAATAAAATTATGTTTTTACAAATTAAAAAATAGAATTTATAAAAATAAAATAAAATTCTGTTTAAAAAAAAATTATGTTTTTACAAAATTCTTCTTTTAAAAATTATGTTTTTACAAATTAAAAAACAAATTTTTTAAAAACAAATTTTTTTTTAAACAGAATTTTATTTTATTTTTAAAAATTCTATTTTTTAAATTGTAAAAACATAATTTTATTTTTAAAAATTCTTTTTTTGTTTTTTAAAATTCTGTTTTTACAAAATTCTGTTTTTAAAAATTATTAATCATTAATTCCAAATATTTATTTTAATTTTATTATTTTAATTATTTTATTTTAAAATTAATTATTTTTTTTATTGTTAAAATTAATTATTTTATTTTATTTAAAATTAATTATTTTTGCCAATTTTTAAGACTAAAAGATAATTTGCACCCCAAACTTGTGTTACAGCCTTAGCCGGTCACTTTTGACCGGTTCAGTGAAGCAAGTGTGTGTTTTGTTACGTATAATGAAGTTTAGAGTGTACTTAGACATTTTTTTAAGTTTGGGGTGTAAAAGTAAATAAAAAGTAAAGTTTGGGGTGCAAATTGTCTTTTAGTCTAAAATTAATTATTTTAAAAATATTTTATTTTATTTAAAATTAATTATTTTTACCAATTTTTAAGACTAAAAGACAATTTGCACCCCAAACTTGTGTTACAGCCTTAGCCGGTCACTTTTGACCGGTTAAGTGAAGAAAGTGTGCGTTTTGTTACATATAATGAAGTTTGGAGTGTACTTAGACACCTTTTTAAGTTTGGGGTGCAAAAGTAAATAGAAAGTAAAGTTTAGGGTGCAAATTGTCTTTTAGTCTATAAAAAATATCGGGTTATTACAAAAGCTATCTTTGGTCCGTAGTGCATAGATGAAATGTTGATTGGTATGATTATGACAAAGAATTGTGTATTGGTATACTCATAATCTTTAATGTTATAGATAAAGATTTGTGGTGAAAGTCCTCTTTGGCCCGTAGTGCATAGATGGACAGGTATTTGACATGATCATGACCACTGGTGATACAACGATTATCTTTAACCCGTAGTGCATAGATAATTTATTGATTGAAAATAATTATTGATTGGTATTACATGGATAAAATATTGATGATGGACTTTTAAATCATAGAAGATAGTAGACATCATTCTCTACTTAACACTTCTAATGGATTGTTATTTCCGCTGCAGTTGTTGATCTAAAACTTGTTGTCTATTATATTCTATCAGATTTTTCCCTGTTGAGGACTAAGGATAATTTGTTCTACATTACCTTAGTTATAATATTCTTTACTGAGCTATTTGAGCCCACCCTTTTCTTTTGGTTCCATTGTTCTTCTCAGGAGGCGAGAATGTAGCTGAGACTAGTAAGGGAGTTGAGTAATGATCCGAGATAATTACTATAGAAGTCTTCACTATGTTGTGAAATAGTGTGATAATAATTGTAATGAAGACTTAATTTGAGTTTAGATATTGTCTACGAGACAATATTTGTATTAAAACTCACAGCTTATGTGTTGTCGTATTTTGCACGATAGTTCAATAGTTGTATAAATGAAGTTTGTATTTGGATTCTATACGATGTATTTGGCGACTCGGAATGGGTTGTATATATATATATATATATATATATATATATATATATATATGTGTGTGTGTGTGTGTGTGTGTGTGTGTGTGTGTGTGTGTATGTGTGTGTGTGTGTGTGCATGTGTGTGTGTGTGTGTGTGTCGACGTCAGAATTTTTATTTGTCCCTTTTCGTTTCCTGTTATTTGGTGTTCTCATGTTAGGTGAGATTTGTTTGAAAAAATAAGTGAAAAATGTCTGACATGTATCATATCGATGATGGACTGTTAAGAGTCGTCAGTTGATTTTTAATATAGTTGTACCAACACAACCGAGAAAAGGTTTGCACATTGACCCAGTGATGTGACACTGATAAACGGGTCGGTGAAACCGAGATTCATTAGGGTCTGGGGACTTGATTATGCGGAGGAAATGAGTTAGGCACCCCCCGACATCCGTGTTACCACGGTGACCACCACTTTTCAAGAAACTGTTATATAAATATGTGTGTGTGTGTGTGTGTGGATCAATATGCAATTATTTAGAAGTAGTGTGAGGCCTCGTTCGCACCTACATACACAGGGTTTGAATTTGTGTAAAAATTCAGTTTTAAACAAGATAAGGCAGTGATGTTTTAGAAAAAAGGTTTTTCAAACCCATATGCTCAATAGTAATTGAGACATTTTACACTCCCATTTTTATTAAGTGTTCGGCTTGATTGTTTTTAATTTTTTGAGATGCGAATCGATAAAATAATGTACAAAATAATGCCGAACTCCTCGTGGGTATGAAAACCATCTGAGCAAATCCAAACATAGTGAATAAATTTACAAGCTGCTTACAGCTGAAAATGTCCATCACGGGAACCGAATCTAGATCCAGTAGACTGAATCTGTGATCATATGATTCCTAGGCTTACATGATGCCGCAATTAATTAAAAAGTAGTAAGCAGGTATATATATATATATAATATATATATATATATATATATATATATATATATATATATATTGACATGATCAGCCACCACGAAGCACTTCCATGGGGGATCAGAAATATAAATAAAGCTGTAAAAGCAATCAATCGCTACGGAGTAAACTATAGGAGGGACGAAAAGTAAATAAAGTTGTAAAGACGATCAATCGCCACGAAGTAAACTCCAGGCGGGATTAAATGTATATATATATATATATATATATATATATATATATATATATATATATATATAAGCAAATAAACGCTCCAGACATAAGTCTAGGCTCATCGAACAGAGTTCGACACACAGTTCATATATATAAGTATATATATATACAAAAGCAAGTAAACGCTCCAGACTGAAGTCTAGGCTCAATCGAGGCATAACTCGAATTAGTCCATATATATATATATATATATATATATATATATATATATACAAACTGAAATGAAACCACGGACGGAAGTCCGGGCAAACACACGCAACACGACTCTCAACGTGAAGAATGGTGTATGCAAAGATGAAGAAAAAGGCTTTAAAGTATGTAAGAAGGTTTACAGTGGACTGCCAAATGAGACTTAAATAACATTAAATGGATGAACACTCGGCTCTCACCGGTACAAATATGACAGAATATAAGCTCATAAGTGTTTAAAATGAGAAAGCACTCGATTTATAGCGTGTACAAAACAAATTGGACAGGGCTCCCTCGCCGTTTCTCTTAAAAATAAGGTCACCCCAAGCCCTCTATATATAGAGGGGGGTGCCGCAGGTATACATGCGGCTGCCCGGGATGCCCAGTAATGTGGGTCCCACCGTGTCGAAGTACGTACAATCAGACAATGCGTTATTCGCTCGGTCCTTCATAACTTTCAACCCGGGAGTCCGATGGAAGCGTGTCATACCATTTCGGAAGCTCTTTCCGAGAGCTACACAATGACATAGGATTTGCCATTTTTTGATTTCGGGAAGATGGGTCCATGACAAAAATGGCATTCCCGAGTTTTCGTAAGGTAGTCCGTTGAGCCGTTTTGCGTAGTTTGCGCTCGAAAGTTAAGATATATTTCTTGTGGGACTTCTATTGAAGTAATTTGAGTTGAAATGAGTTTATTTGATGTGAGTTGAAGTTGAGATGGCAAAATGACCATTTTGCCCCTCCTAGGGTTATCTTCGATGTCCGCGCACTTGTAGCAATCTTTTCTCAGGGTTATCTCTGAGGTTGGCCTGTTGTTGGCTCTGAATGTCCTCAGGGTTATCTCTAAGGTTGGCTTGACCTCCTGGGGTTATCTCCAGGTTTTGAACTTTGATCATCCGGGGTTATCTCTGAGGTTAGAACTGATTTTCCTGGGGTTATCTCCGGGGTTGGAAACTGATTTCCCGGGGTTATATCCGGGGTTGGAAACTGAATCTCTCGGGACTATCTCTGGGTTGAAATTGATGTTGTGGTCTTCCAGGGTTATCTCCGGGGTGTGAAAAGATACTTTTGTCCTCCTACATAGTTAGTAACAGGAAAACAAAATTTTGAGTGTCTACAAATGCCCCTCTTTATCATGTTTATACACTGCAATGGAATGGACGTGATAAAGATTACTAGACACTTAAAATATGACAAGGTACTTCTAATGATGCAAATCGCAATGTAATGAATGTTTATGATGAATGTTTAAAATATTTTCGCAAATCGCAGTTCGCAAATCGCCCATCGCATTTCGCACTTCGTTTTTTGCATTTGGCCAATCGTACTTCGCAATTTGCACATCACAACTCGCACATCGCATTTCGCATATCGCATATCGCATATCACATATCACAAATTGCAAATCGCAATGCAATGAATGTTATGATGAATGTTAAAATGTTTTTACAGATCACTTTACCTTTACCGATCATTGCTGATGTCTATACTGGTGTTGACTCAAATGATTTAGCTTTTTGTCGGTGTCGCTGATGCTTGTTTGATGAAGATAAGTTGAGATATTTTCTACATCTCTAAAGGGGATGACGTTATGAAATCACCGGACCTCCCCGATGTATACGATGGTAGTTTGCAACGGTGCCTACCCTACTGATCGCCAACCTATTTTGGTTCCCACTCAAACGGTGGTATACGAAGCTTTCATCGCTGAACTGTCTTGATGTTGCGCTAAATTGATGCCAATGGTTTAGAATATCGGATCTTCAGATACCTTCGCTCACCCTTTCTGAGGTTATTTGGAGTTTCCTTTCGCTATTGGGGGTAGGTGCCCCATTTTCTTGAGCGTTTGATTCGTAACTCGGCTGAACTGATGACTTGAATTCCGATGACATCGCTGGAGGGTGTAATTCATTCTTTCGCTGTCTAGATTTGAACTTCGATGTAGAGGCCTCAACTTGCAAGGACTTAACGCATGTTGATGGTGTAGATTTCATTCGCTAGACCTTTCGTCATTGGCCTTCTTTCTTAATGATTTTCCCCTTCTTTTGATGAGAGGCTTTATCTCGCCTTAAACTTCTTCCCTTTCCGGGAATCAGAAAATGCCCCAGTCCTTTCGTATGTTGTTGTCGGGGATTCATATGAGGAACTCTCTTTGTTGATCAAATCGCGAGTGAATAATATCTGAATTGCCATTGAGATGATGATGGACCATTCTAATGGTGCTGACTGGTGCATTTTCCACTTTAGGATGGTTGATAAATGCCCCAGTGTTGAGTTATCGCTGCTTCTGAGATTGCCCCCAATCTTGTTGTAAGGGATCCAATATCTGGTTGTCTCCAATTTTGAAATTGCCCCAGCCTTGCTTGTTATCTGGGGTAGTTGCTTTGACAGATGGGCTGATAAGATGCCGAGATCGCGAGAGGCTTTTATCTTTGTACAATATGACGAACAGGTAGTGGATGTGGGCTTTGATGTTGACAACTTTTTCTGCTAGAGATGTTGCTCTAGTTAGAGAGATAATGCTCTAACTCATAGGGATACTGTTGTTGCTGAGCGGGATAGCGCTATATCTACCCGAGATATCGCATGTAGTTAACGGTGGATCTGTTGGCTCGTATAGAAACCCTTGGGCAGGAGATCACATCGTTACCTCCTTCTTCTGAGAAGGAATCCATGTTGGACTTGATAGCCCGCATATACACTGATTTATAGATGGGCTTGTATTTTCCTGTACAGACTAGCTTAGCCATTTTGTCATGTACAGTACACATTGTATATATCAAACAACATTATATATGGCAGGAAAATATATGTTGATTCACTTCCCTTTTAGTTGTGCCTTGTTACTTGCTTGATATTTTCTTATTTCTCCAGGACTTTGTGATCTAGATGTATTCTGAACTCCTCCTTGATGGATGGATAGTGAGATGTCTCAGGATTTTCAAAATGGATCGTCGATCTGTGTGTATTCCCTACCATCTTTGGTGTCTTGGGACTGATTTCTGTATGTGGATATGGATATGAGTGTGTATGTTTTTATTTTTTCTATGGTGAGACCGGACCATATAACATGGTTGCCTACGTAATCCCATGTATTGGGGAGATCAGGTCGACGTAGTTCGCCCCATGTATAGGGCAGATTATAGGTGAAAAGTTTTAATCCCATGTACAGGATAAATTGAAGGTGTGAAAGGTTTAATCCCTGATGGGATAAACTGAAAGTGTGAAAGGTTTTGAAAACCTGCGGGGAATGAAGGATTTAGTGATTTGAAACTAGGCTGCTTGTTAGAAAAGTGTTTGTCCCTAATGGGGCAGATGAGTGTGAAGCGAAGTTGTATGTAATGAAGGGTTAAAGAATCGGAATGACTGGTGATCTGATGATCCAAAACCAGGATGTTCACTTGATGGAAACCTCAGACATAGTAACGTTTCACGGTGTCCGAATTGATGAGTTGTGGAAATTCATCGCCGTCCATTTCCTGTAATTTGAAAGCGCCTCCTGTCAATACCTCCTTGACAATAAACGGGCCTTCCCAGTTCGGGGAGAATTTTCCTTTAGACTAAGCTTGGTTGTCAACGATCTTTTTCAAAATCAAGTCATGTTGTTTGAACTGCCGTAGTCGGACTTTTCTATTGTAGGATCTTCTTTACAAGTAGAGGGACGGTCATGCATGGGCCACATACTCCCCCATGGATTTCATCCATGTGCCTCTGAGCTTGGTCCTCATCCAGACATCTGAGGAGACCTCGTTCTGCATCTCTTTTGTAGAGTGCATCTCCTCTCAGGTAGAATTTCATAGCAAGTCGACGGATCCACCTTTTCTCAGTCGGGCTCGCCTCAGCGGGTGTAGATCCATCTCGTAAGTACTCCTTGATGTGCAGATACCAAGGATGATGGATGTGAGGTACGTCATCTGATACTTTTTTAATGTAATTCCCATAGGCTGGAGCCTTTTGTTGTGCAAATGTGAGGGTTGGCATGTCTTTCTTGTCATGTATGTTGATCAAGGAGGCCAAGGCTGCTAACGCATCCGCAAAATCATTCCTATTCTGCGGAATATGGAGGAAGGATATTTCTTCGAACTCCGAAGCCATCTGTAGAATCTGCCGATGGTAAGGGAGCAAATGTAGAACCTGTTGAAGAGCTTTTTTTCTTTTTCTTTTTTCTTTTTTTTTTCTTTTTATTTCTTTTTTCTTTTTCTTTTTCTTTTTCTTTTTTTTATCATTATGCATTAGATCGTGGAAAAGAGTCATATGGCTCACTAATAGGTAGCTCCGGCATTGATGAGGCCGAATGACAATCGTCTGGAGCAAAGGGTTCCCCAAGGAGTGATGAATGCAGTTTTCTCACGATCCTTTTCAGCAACCATGATTTGATGGTACCGTGCAAAGCAATCCGCAAAGGAGTATATGTCGTATTGAGCAGTATTATCAATGAGAATATAGATAAATGGCACGGGAAAGCCATCCTTAAGACAAGTTTTATTCAGATCCCGATAATCCACGCAAACTCGCACCTTTCCTCCAGGTTTAGGTATGGGGACTATGTTGGATAGCCATTCAGGGTATGTTGACACCATGATGATGCCGACTTGAAATTGTTTCACAATTTCTTCTTTAACTTTTAACCTCCACTCAGGTTTTAATCGCCTGAGCTTCTGTCTGACTGGCTTGAATCCCCTTTGATAGGAAGGCAATGAATGACAATGTTCGCAGATAAACTGACCATGTTTTCGTGAGACCATGCAAACACATCCTGAAATAGGGTCAATAGAGTAACCATGTCATTCCTTTGGTTTGGAGTGAGGTTTGTACCAATCTGGATTTGTTTGGGGTTTTCTAAGGTTCTGAGGTTTAAAAGAGGTGGTTTGATCAAGATTTGGCTTGGGTTTGTCTTCGACCCATTCTTTGATCTCCTTAGGTATCTCATAGTCCTCTTGTACTTCCATCAAGTCTGAGTCCAACTTTACATCAAAGTTACAGTCCTTGTGGAGAATAGGCACCTCATCAGCAAGTCTAGGCACATCTGACTTTAGAGTCCTGAACCAACATGCTCTCACTTAATATATGAAACTGTTCAATCACACAAAGTGTTAGCATGTAATGACAAAAGTAACTGCTAATATTGTATAAAAAAAGTAAGTAGTTATTGCTATCTAAAGGCCAGAGTAAGTTTCTACCCATTTTACCCTTGTCGACCAATGCAAGGAGTGCTGCTCCAATTGTCGAGAGCAAAGTCCTGGTGGACTGCAGTGATGGAGGGGCTGTCTTCGTCCTCCTTTTCCAGAATGATGACCATTATGTCGGGGCAATCATCGTCTGGGGTGTATTTGTTTGTGTGTTCATCATGGACAATGATGCGTACGTTGGACATCATTTTGACGATGTCTTGTTTAATTCTTCGTTCCTCTTCTTCCATTGCGGGATCTGGAACTAGGATTTCTTTCTCCTTCACCGGCATCGATTTATGAAATAACATCGTCATTACATGGGCATGCACCTTTACCGGAGACCGTACAGGCTCAGGAACTGTAGGTGTAGATAATCGTTGTGTGGCTGAAGTTGAAGGAATATGTCTGTTCCTATGAGGATTCCTGCGACTGGAACTAGCAGTATCCGGACCTTGGGTTCCTCCTTGTGCGGAGGATTCAGCAGTTATGGGTATCCTTGTACCCTGACTAGATTGGTGTAGTTCTTTAAGCAGAACAGGTAAATCCATGATTTGTTTACTTAATTCGTTGAATTCTTCGCGAGAAACTGGATTAAGATCAGTCTAGTCAGATGAAGACATAATTGGTTGTAGGCTCATGGCCTTTTTTGGATTTTGATCGGGTTACTGGACCAATTATATCCCTACAAAAAAGACTTATGTAGTTTAGTCTTAGTGAATGTAGCAATATTACGTAATGTGTCTGTTTAGGAGTATCGCCCTACGAAACGGATGTCAGTTGACAAGATAGCATGTCACATTTTGATATAAAGGGTAGGCATATACACATATTCCTTCATATTTTCCATTACATTGAGATTTACATGGAAATGAAATTACAAGTAATTGAATTTATAAGTAATTGAAATGAGAAAGCATGAAGAGACTTTCCTCTGCGTTTGGTTTATCAGAGGTTAACCTATGTTAGGTTACTCTCGCGGTTTTTCGGCATAAAGGTTCCCAAATCATCGCAATTTACTTGATAGAAAATTAATCCGGTCTTTCAACTGGAGCGAATTTGGGTGGTGCCTTTCCTGAGCCTCGTTGGAATTAGTCTCCCTACGAGTCCAATAATCAAACACCGATAGGATAGCCTTCTGGTGGAGGAACCACACAACATACATTCTCATACAACGTGTCTCACCGTTTATAAAAATGATGACATGTGTGAAGCACTAATATCACAAGCAGATATAGTGCGAAGCACTAAGTGTAAGAATATAACAGTTTTGAAAAGATTGTAATAGCGGCTTAAGTCCTCTTACTGCAGTCCCTAATAGAGTCGCCACATGTCGACGTCGGGATTTTTATTTGTACCATTTCGTTTCTTATTCTTTGGTGTTCTCATGTTAGGTGAGATTTGTTTGAAAAAATAAGTGAAAAAGGTCTGACATGTATCATGTCGACGATGGACTCGTAAGAGTCGCCAGTTAGTTGTTTATATGGTTGTACCAACACAACCGAGAAAAGGTTTGCACATTGACCCAGTGATGTGACACTGATAAACGGGTCGGTGAAACCGAGATTCATTAGGGTCTGGGGACTTGATTATGCAGAGGGAAGGTGTTAGGCACCCCCCAACATCTGTGTTACCACGGTGATCGCCACTTTTCAAGAAGCTGTTATATGAATGTGTGTGTGTGTGGATCAATGTGCAATTATTTAGAAGTAGTGCGAGGCCTCGTTCGCACCTATATACACAGAGTTTGAATTTGTGTAAAAATTCAGTTTTAAACAAGATATGGCAGTGATGTTTAAGAAAAGAGGTTTTTCAAACCCATATGCTCAATAGTAATTGAGACCTTTTACACACCCATTTCTATTAAGTGTTCGGCTTTATTGTTTTTAATTTTTTGAGATGCAAAGCATCTTCGATAAAATAATGTACAAAATAATGCCGAACTCCTCGTGGGTATGAAAACCATCTGAGGAAATCCAAACACCGTGAATAAATTTACAAGTTGCTTACAGCTGAAAATATCCATCACGGGAACCGAATCTAGATCTAGTAGACTGAATATGTGATCACATGATTTCTAAGCTCACATGATGCCGCAATTGATTAAAAAGCAGTAAGCAGGTATATATATAAAAGCTGTATATATATATATATATATATATATATATATATATATATATATATATATATGTTAGAGTTTATGCCCTAGAGGCCAATTATTTGATATAATTGCTTAACATTTGATATTATTGTTGATTGAATAAATAAATGATTTTATTATGTTTTTATTTACTGCGTAATATAATTGTTAACATAATAAAATTCCTTAGAATAGTGATACAAATTATATAGTTTCAAGTATGTGACTTGAACATGAGATTATATAATTACAATTAGTATCATTGTTCTTAAATGTCCCTAGTCGAGTATCATTGTTGATGGGACAACAATGATGCATTGAGACTAGTATGCGGATTGACTGATGACCAAATCTCATTGGTCATAAATATATGAGATATTAAGTCAATGCATAGGTACATGTTAGAGAACGATGTACTGGACATACCCACCATGAGAATTCTATATGGAGCATTATGCGAAGTGTCATTAGCAATTCTCATAGTGACAATGATGTAATGGTCCTCCGACCTGAAACCGCTATATTACTACACGAGAATTTATGTACTTTGATATCATCAAATGCCACCTTTAATTAGGGTGGACTATAAAGGTGATTATTGGGTTCATTGTGAATCGTGTGAGAAATATGAGTGATCTAGATGGAATTTAACCATCCTATATTTTATAGGTGATATTCATAGGCCTCTTGATTGAGTAGGACTATGAAATGTATGGCCATGCTCAAATAGTGATTTGTTTCATATAGTCTACTCATTGATCAAGAAAACTCAGATTAAATTATGAAGAGTATGACACATTCCATGACTCGAGTTTAATCTAGGATATTAAGGTTAAAATGATTAAATTACATTGAAACATTGGTCACAAAAAGGTTGCATCGAATCATCGATCTTATTATTACTTGGGTAGCAGTGATGCATTACTAGATGCCGCTCACCGTTTATAACTTTATAATATGATTTTAAAGTTATTGCCAACGTAATAATAACCTATAGGGTCACACACAAAGAACGTAATTAAAAGAAAATTAATTTAAATTGTAAAGATTTAAATATGTCAATATGATTGATATAATTTTAAATCACGAATTTAAATTAATAGGATAATTTATATATAGGTATATTAATTAAGTAAGACTTAATTAAGATATATATAAATTCGGATTTTAATAACATTAGGTTTTGATTAATTCCTCCTAACTGCTATATATATGATGTATATCAGTCACTTTAGGTTTTACGTCAAAACAAAAAATCCTAGCCGCTCTTAGAGAGAGACTAGAGAAAAACAGTTTAAAAATACTCATCCTTGGTGGCTAGTACCACGTTTCCTTCTTCTGCATATCGTAGGACGATTCGTGTGGAGCGTTCGTGTGGATACCGTAGAGACGCAATCCGTTTGAATTACGTTGGAGATTCGACCGCATCGATTCTAGCTTTTACAATCGGTATAATTTCTTACCACTGAATTAATTGTTTTTCGCATGGATCCTATTTTAGGGTTTCGAAATTGCTTTAAATTTTAATTTTCGCTGTGCGTTTCTGTATCGAAACCCCAACAATATATATATATATATATATATATATATATATATATATATATATATATATATACAAACTAAAATGAAACCACGGACCGAAGTTCGGGCAAACACACGCAACACGACTCTCAACGTGAAGAATGGTGTGTGTAAAGATGAAGAAAAAAGCTTTAAAGTGTGTAAGAAGGTTTACAGTGGACTGCCAAAGGAAACTTAAATAACTTTAAATGAATGAACACTTGGCTCCCGCCAGTACAAATATGACAGAATATAAGCTCACAAATGTTTAAAATGAGAAAGCACTCGGTTTATAGCGTGTACAAAATAAATTGGACAGGGCTCCTTCGCCGTTTCTCTTAAAAATAAGGCCACCCCAAGCCCTCTATATATAGAGGGGGTGCCGCAGGTATACATGCGGCTGCCCGGGATGCCCAGCAATGTGGGTCCCGCCGTGTCGAAGTACGTACACTCAGACAACGCGCTGTTCGCTCGGTCCTTCATAATTTTCAACCCGGGAGTCCAATGGAAGCGTGCCATACCATTCCAGAAAGCTCTTTTCGAGAGCTACACAATGACATAGGATTTGCCATTTTTTGATTTTGGGAAGATGGGTCCATGACCAAAATGGCATTTCCGGGTTTTCGTCAGGTAGTCCGTTGAGCCTTTTTGCGTAGTTTGCACTCGAAAGTTAAGATATGGTTCTTGTGGGACTTCTATTGAAGTAATTTGAGTTGAAATGAGTTGATTTGATGTGAGTTGAAGTTGAGTTGGAAAAATGATAATTTTGCCCCTCTCGGGGTTATCTCCGGTGTACGCGCACTTGTAGCAATCTTTTCTCAGGGTTATCTCTGAGGTTGGCCTGCTGTTGACTCTGAATGTCCTCAGGGTTATCTCTGAGGTTAGCTTGACCTCATGGGGTTATCTTCAGGTTTTGAACTTTGATAATCCGGGGTTATCTCCGAGGTTAGAACTGATTTTTCCCGGGTTATCTCTGGGGTTGGAAACTAATTTTCCGGGGTTATCTTCGGGGTTGGAAACTGGATCTCCCGGGGCTATCTCCGGGGTTGAAAGTGATGTTGTGGTCTTCCAATGTTATTTTTGGAGTGTGAAAAAGACGCTTTTGGCCTCCTGCATAGTTAGTAACAGGAAAACGAAATTTCGAGTGTCTATATATATATATATATATATATATATATATATATATATATATCGGTCTCTTTCTCCAACGAATCATAAATAGTGAATCAAAAGCGAACCGATTATAGTGACGATTTTTTGAGATATTGGTCTCTTTCTCCAGCGAATCATAGACAGTGAATCAAAAACGAATCGGCTATAGTGATATATATATATATATATATATATATATATATATATATATATATATATATATATATATATATATCGGTCTCTTTCTCCAACAAAACATAAACAGTGAATCAAAAACGAACCGACTATAGTGACGATTTTTTGAGATATTGGTCTCTTTCTCCAGCCAATCATAAACAGTGAATCAAAAACGAACCAGCTATAGTGACGATTTTTTGAGTTATAGCTACGTTGTCGGCTTTGTATGCTATAACAACGAAAAAACCGTCGATATAATCGGTTCGTTTTTAATTCGCTATTTAAGGTTTGCTGGAGAAGAAATCGTGTGTATATATATATCATCAAAAGGAATCCAAACAGTAGCAGTAGTAAACCCCGTATAGCTATACGGAATTCAAGCTCTTTCTTTGACTCTATTGATCTACTCATTTATATATGTTTTACATACCATACCTGGCAAAAAAAAAATCCAAACAGTTCTTACGCATAACCTATATGTATGGCAAAAAAAAATTCAATAAAAGGTTTAATTTACCTCTTATCTGTGATAGGACCACTAGTATTAATTTATCAATTCTCTTTTCCCTTCTGTTCTTACCGTCGCCGCTTCTCTCTTCCTCTCTTTCCCTCGGTTTGTATAATGAAATAAGAGTAGGTCTAAATATATGTTTATTTATTAACAAATTTTATTAATTTTTCCTTATTATAATATAATTTAATATTATTCACATATAAATTAAATCCAATTAATTTTAAGGTCTAATTTAACCAAATTAATTTTTATCACTTATTAATACTTATTGGGCCACATATTCATAATTATATTGATTAAAATTAAAAAAAAATTATGTCAATTTTAAATTTAAAAATCTTTTAAATTGTCTTTAAAATATTAATAATGATTAAATAATATGAAACCGAGAGTATATTTAAGGACAACCTCCCCAAACTGTAAATAATCAATTCTTATTTAGTAATGAGGTTAATTTGGCCATTCTTCTCAACATAACGTGTTCTTGTCAGTCATCTCATCCCATTGATAATGAAGTTATTAGAATGAAGTTAATTTTGATTAATTGACTAATATAATTTCGTCACGCAGACAAAAGGTGATCTCTCTGCGTTGATCAATTAACTAACTTACCATAACATTAGTTTTATAACAACCTGATCCCATTGATAAAATATATCAGCTCATCACAATTACACAAGTTCTACATCAATCAACTCTCAGCGTCAACAGAAATTAACGGATCCGGTTAGCATGAAGTTATTTTTTTCGTAAGTTAGTCAATTGGCCAATAGAATACTGACACACATACAACCTCATCTGCGTATCAATATTCTATTAGTCAATTGACCAACTTATCTCAAAATAAAATTTATACTAACCACTTCCGAAATTAACCTATTAACCAAATTAATAATCATTACATAAACTTGTTAAGTACTGACAAAAAAAGAAGAAACGTACACATCTTTTCAAGATGTTTTGTGCCAACTATTTGCCGAGAGCAGATCCTCTGTCCCCAAATTTTCTGTCCCCCTTGTGTCACTCCACTTAAATCTTGACACATGTCCTTTTATTTAATATTAGAATTAATTAGTGTTAAGTAAGAGACTGTGTGTCAAGATTTAAGTGGAGGGACACAAGGAGACAAGAAATTTGGGGACAGAAGATATGCTCTCCTATTTGCCATGTTGCAAGTAGAAATTAAAAAACCCCCTAGTGTAAAGGGGCTCTTGGCAAAATATCATTAGGTGAGGTTACAAAGTAGTTCTAGCTCCATTTCGTTCCTATAGTGCAAACAGTATATCTCAATTCCAATGTAACGATCAGACCCAAATCTAACTGAAAATAAGACTGTCTATGTTTTAATAGCAGTTTCATATTTTATGTCGATAGATTCGTCCAAAAAGTTATAATTAAATATATTATTAGTAATAGAATTAAATGTTATACACAAACACTTAACAAATCTATATTATCTATGTGGGACTGGGTACTATAATCTTCCTCACTTCAATTCTATACGTTCTCATCCGGCCCTATCTAATTATTCAGTCCAAGGACGCCCTATCTAATTATTCAGTCCAAGGACGTTATCTCTAGTCATTGTAGGATAATACTAATAACTATTCTTTCTATCCCTTGTGGAATAATACTAACAATCTTCGCATCCACACTTCCGCCCTTTGTAAAATAATACCAACTACCAGATGATTGAGTTTTCGATAACCTCTCCCTTATACCATTTGTAACTATTGACCAAAATCACATCCAAAATAAGGCTCAATCTACGTCTCAATATAGCAACTTCTTAGGTCATCTTAACCCTCCACATACTTAATATTGATAGTAGAATTAAACCTTATTAACACTAACAAATCCACAATATGCGACGTCAGACTGGGGTATTACTGTGGTTTTTGCGATCAAGAAGGGCTGCAATATGAGTCAGATAGGCCAAAAACAAGAGGATAAAGGTGGAAGGGTTTATTTTGAGATGCATAAAAAGTAAAATTGGACACTTTATTCCAATTCAGGTTTATCTAGTAAAAAACATACATGTAATTCACAGTTTCAATTATATTACAATAAAATATTATTGTACATTATTATCCACCAACTTAGGATCTGCCTTGCGCCCCTTCATGCTTCCTTATCACCTTGGATTGAACTAGAGCAGAAAAGTAAAACTCAAATTAATACCTACAATAATATAAAGGATACAGTTGCCTTGGAAGCTCTTTATGCAGGACAATGTTCTGTAACTTCTGTTAGCATTCTACATATATGTCCACAAGGATGAGAAGAAGGTTGCAATTACATGCTGGCCGTGTCAGACTTTGGTGGTCGGTCGCAATTTGAAGGCTGCCATCCTATCATTTGTTTCTCATTGTCGTATATCACCATTTTATCTTGCATTGATATATCTGCCGAAGCAGCATCATGAAATTTTTAAAGGGCACAATTTTATAGTGGGATTTATAATATACTAAGTAGCCATCATGAATTAATGGTTCAAAGAAGCGGCTGCGTTGCCGAAATATCTGTGTATCGGTTTGGTTTCTTTAGGCACCACTCCGATACCGATACCGATACCGATACCGAGTCAAAAGAAAAACCTTTCGAAAATAGGCCACTACCGTGAATTTGAACCATGATGATGATCTATGCATGTGTGAAATATAAGCTTTAATAACTGGTGTAATAAGAGATATAAAAACTTTTTAAATTATTGAAGAAAACTCGTTATCTTGATGGAGAGGAAAAGGATTTTCAACCATTTATATAGTTTTTGGATATTTATCCTATAATCTAGATCATGAGGTAATGGAGTGTAACCGTGCAAATTACTTTATAAAGAAAATTCTCTCTCTAGCTTAATATTTAGTACTAATAGATATGGCCATTGTTTGGTGAAATATCTTACCTCCAATGATGTTGAAATTTTGTAGTCCAACTTCGGTACCATTGAGAACTCCCAAGCAAACACTCCCCTTAGACTGCATAGGAGAGATATTAAGTGTATAACTTTGAATTACTTTCAGTTTGTCCATAGAGTGACTAAAGCAAAGAACAGATGAAAGGTTCTTACTGAGATGATAAGATACGCTTCTTGGGGGATTTCAAACTGAGTTTTACCTTTCCAGCCATTGCCAAAGCTCAATGCTAAAGGCTTGAAGTACTTTTTTACATCGCGTATACTTTTGAAAGGTTTTTTTCCTTTCCAACAGAATGGGAGTGTCTCGTCATCAACTGCGTCTCTCAAGGGCTTTCCGCTTAAATCCTTCTTCACCTAAACGAATTAGTAGCGTCAAGTTAAAAATTCAAGCATCCAAGAATATTTTAAGGCTCTAAAACAATCAGCAATTAATTCATAAATTCATTTTGACAAAATGAGAAGTATACTAAATATAATTAGGTACAATAATATCAGAGAAATATCATATAACTTGGTAAACATAGGGAAAAGAACAAAATGAGTCTATGGACATTAGATATGGCTACAACGTAGAATCAAAATAAGCATTGATAAACAAATTAACATAACTCACAACTAGCCATCCGATAGTTGTATTAACAGTGATAAAGTCGCATTAAATATTTCAATCTAAACAACTATGTGATAATAACAAATAGAAGTTGGAGAAACTTGAAAAAAATATTAAAAAGGTTTCAAACTCACAAAAGAAAGCAAAGTTTGGTAAGTCTGAGAATTAAGGTACGTGTAAGAACTTCCACTGTCAAAAACCACAAGAAGATTATTCAGCCCAGTAGTCCTTCCGCCAAGAATTAGTTCCGCAAAACCAGGTGAATAGTGCTTCCTGACATAAATAATCCTCTGCATTATAGTTTAAACATCAAAATGGAGACAAAATGTAAACAACGGGAAGGGGACCGAGGAGTATATTTTACAAGTAATCACGCGACATTGGTGTCCAAACTACTTTCGAAGAATCATAAACATCATCCCCAAAGAAAAGAAATCCTCCTCCTCGCCTACTGAAACAATGACCAACAACATTTCGCACTAGACCCTGACTACTAAGTTGAGATACAATGCTGGATTTTCCCTTGCCAAGGCCAAGAACTCCATCCAACGGATGATAAGAAGTACCAGGGAGCTGATCATATCCACACCTGTAGATAAAATAATTAAAACCCATGTGTTAGTTTAGGGGCAATTTTTTATAACAATTTCGGTGTCTACTACAAGAGATCAGATTTTTTCAGTGTTCTAAAAATTCCCGCCTAGGTCCTCCTAGGCGCTAGGCCCCCCCTTGGCGCCTTGCTTAGGTGTTAGGCCCCCATGACACCTTACCTAGGCTTAAGACGGGAAAAAAATCCCTCTAGAAAATTAGACAGGGTCTAGGCGGAGAGTTTTTTTTATTTTATTTTAATAACTACCCAAACCAGATCTTGATATATTTATTTTTCTAATCATTTACCATATTCATAATACATATTGTAGCATATCAAATCACAACAAGAAGTGGACAATATCAAGTCAAAATGAATAATTTTATTATAGTTGTAATTTTTTGAACTTGTACCAACTTTAAATTATATAAATGATGATACATTTGTAATATTTAATTTAATTCAATATAATTCTTAAATTTATGTTTAGTTTCTTAAGTTTTAATATTGAATTAAATTCTTGAAATTTTAAATTTTATTATTTAATAGCAACCTTGTTTATGAATAAAACTAATACGTTAAAAATATGTTTGAACTTTGAACAATTGCATGTTTGTGTTTGAACTTTGACATTAACAATATGGATATGTGTTTGAACTTCAAGTAAATGTCTTTATTATCTTTATTATGGTTGTTTTGCTTTATATTATTGTTTTGTTTGGATAAATGTTAGATAAAATATTAAAATTGGCTTAAAATAAAAAATTCTGCCTAGGCCCCGCCCAGGTCCCGCCTAGACCCCCTTTGGCCGCCCGCCTCCCGCCTAGCGCCTTTTAGAACATTCGAATTTTTGTCTCCAAATATAAATATTAATGAAATTTTCAAGAAAAAATACATAAAAGCTTACTGCCCGGTCATAAAAAAGAACTGTTCCTTGAAATTGATTGCCATAACATTCTAGGTTTGATATAATTGAAAGCAAGATATCCTAGCTGTAAACAAATCAGATCAAGTAAGTAATCGATATTGCTAACCCAATAGCCAGACGAGGTCTAAGTCTCATTCCATTGGTGAGATTGACAGGAAAGACGTCATTTACAAGAACACCAATCGACGAACCACCATCTGCATATTCAACCTCGTAGTCACACTGCTCCGGGTCATCACATTTGTGGTCACCAGAGTGCAAGGAAGCACAAATCGGGTCCTTACAGACCACCAAGTCATTTTTGGGTTGGTAGTATGGATGAGGCGCCTACAATGTAAGAAAATTTATGAATCGTCAAGACCATAAAGGCATTTTACATATTGAACCACTTTCTGCTTTTAAAATTAATGTTTACGAGGAGGTATGTTATCTGGGAAATTGTTATAACCAAAGGAAGCTTGGGAAGCTATGCCTAAATAAAAAGAATCAGTTTGTCATCAATTTTACTCCACAACTCTCAATTTGGATATTTCTCTAATTTTTTCCTCATTATGTCACCTTTATTATCGATGATTAAAATTACTAGGGAAATAGCAAATAGAGTTTGTAAATTTCTAGACTAACCATATTTGTGACAGGGTCTGAATTTACAAGCTGTAAGCTCTATTTGGTTCGTCAATTTGGTAAAGTGAAAGGATACATAAAAGAAATTGAATACCAAAATGATTTATATTGATTATCTGTCATTACTAAATTAAATTCTGAACAAGAAAATAATCTAAAGTCTCCGGAATCACAGTAAAAAAAAGAGAATTAACACATAAAATAGAAATCTTTTTGTTCCTGCCCTCTTGATCTAAAGAAATACTGCTAACTATAGAAGGAATTGTACAAATTTCCTCCATGAAATTCCAATTTAAACAATGTTATCATTAATAAAATAATAAAAAATTATGTTACCATAAATTACCTTAGTGCAATGAATACAGGGTGCATCACATTGAAGCCATGTGAGGTCACTGCCTGTGTCAGGATCAAGAAAATAGGGTTTTGGAGGCCGTCCTATGTTGAGTTGAACATAATAAAATCTGCAGAAAATGATTTTTTCAACAATATACTGAATTCTCAATCAATTTGTTCCCCAGTTTATGATGAATAAATAACATAAGACATGCAAAAACACATGGTATCACAGAGATTTTCATATTCTTTAACACCCAATTTAATCAGAAATATTTTCTAATTTCTTCTAACAATTTGTGCACACCTTTCTGTGCAATTGACAGAACTGAGCATCACATAAACAATGATATTCTCAAGTGAAGATATAAAAGTAAAGAGTAAAGCCAGTTTCAAAATTTTGATCTCAAATTTTGACATTGAATATTTTAACTATACTTTATATCATACCCAAATTAATTAAAATAGATATAGCTACGAATGTAACACGATTTTTGAGGTCAAAAAAATTTAGACTCCTAACTTTACCTAATAATAAAAGGAAAATTTTGGGGCACATTATTGAAGTTAAATCATTCATTAATCCAAAATTCATGTCTATATATACAAGGAGTAAAGTATAGATTACTTACCCACTAGGGTAAACATTGCCATAAATTGGAAGTAAAACAGAGGAGCCAACTGAACTGACCACAAATGAAGTAGCTCCAGAAAAGAACCATTTCCACCATTTTTGCTGCTGATGATCAGAAGCAGATGAGCATACACTAAAACCCAAAACGATTACCAGTAACACAATTATCATGATGCTCAATTTCCCTCCCTTCATAGCTACACAAATTTTTTATTTTATTATTATTATATTAAATGGGTATGAAAGGTGGGTATTTTGTTGATTTGGGGGAGAGATGTTTCTTTAAAAATGTATTTGTGTGTGTGTGTGTATATATATATATATCCAAATATACCTTGTTTGGGGTTTTACTAATTACTGTCTTTATGTGCCAGTTGATCTTTTGGATTCTTTTAGAGGGGGTCTTTACTTAAGGATTAAAAGAGGTATTGCTTTCATTCAATTACTTCCTCTGAACTTTCTTTTCAAATGCGTTTAAAGTAATGTAATTTCTTGTTTAATGTTTCTAATGTTCTCTTTATTCCTTTCCTTTCTCTGCCAAGGAAGACTATGATATGAGTTTCGACCGTTGGTGAATGAAGCTTAATTTATTTATTTATTTTTACAGTCAAACTATGATTGATGAGTAAAATAATAAAAATAGTGATACATGTACAGCTAAAATCGACTGTTTCACACCCTCATATATCAAAAATATTATATTATTCTTAACTAGTAAGAACTCGATTAACATATTTATCAATTGTTCATTTTAACGTTAAGCTTATTAATCTCAAAACTCAAAAAAAGAAATTAAAACAAACATCTTCAAGTCTCTGTGAATTATTTTCATAAAATGTAAATTAGTATTATATATTTATCAGTCTGGATAGTACATAAAACTTATTATTTTAGATTTACTTCAATAATTTAGTAAGTTTCATGTGTTTCAATTTCTTATTTATCACTCACGTGAAGGTATTTAAGTTTATGTAAGATTGCGCTTAAATCATAATTAATTCGATTTCTCTAAGAAAGTCTCATTTTGATTTTAAAATGTTAAACTGCAAATTTCTAAAATCCAATATAAATTCATTTAAATTATTTATAATTGGAATTATGTTTAAATAGTTTACTATATCTAAACTTTTATTAACTAAATAATACTCCCTCAACTTCAAAATTAGAGATATATTTATAAAACAATGACTTTTAATTATAATTTTATGTTCTCAAATATAGTCTTAGTATTAGTTAGAAATTCAATTGTATTGTTTGATATTGAAAATGATAGTAAAAATGTAGTGACAAATTAGGAACATCGCGTCACTTTATAGTCCAAAAATAGGAATGTATCTCTAATTTTAGAAAGAATTAAAAAGAAAAGCGTATCTCAAATTTTGGAATTAGAGGAAATATTCTATTTGCTTTGAATTTAAAATTTTAATGAATTGATTTCAAATCAAAATAAAATCTTTTGAATTAGATGGACTAATTAACTATATTGTAAATAATCACTTTATTAATATAACAAGCTAAATTATAAATCATGTCTTAAAATATACTAACAAAAAAGTTTATCACTTAGAATTTATATATATATATATATATATATATATATATATATATATATATATATCATTTTATGCGCTTTAATATTTAATTCAATTTTTTAATAAATTATATAATAAAATAACATATAGTACTTAACCCCTTTATATATGTTGTTGATGATAACACTCCGATCTTATTTGCTCTTTGGAACGACAACTAAGTACATACACATTGTACTTAGTAAATATGATTTATAACAAATTTAAGGTAAGATGGATAAATAGTAAATGGTTAATTGGTTTTGTTAGATTTTGGGTATCCAAATAGGTCACCCATGAAGTATCTAACCCAGTTGTTTTAATAAAGAGATCCCACTTGAGGAGGTCAATAAATCCGTTCATTAGTTTGAACGTGACTTGACTGATCGTGGAGAGAAAATTGGGAAGTGGTTTAACCAATTCCGTGTTATATACCCATGCCTCTGCAGACGATCAATTAACATTCGATTCATTTAGTTTGGCCAAAAAGACAGTGCGCTTCCATACATAGACCAAATCCTAATTGTTACGTATCATGAGTTAGTGCTCTGTTCTCAATTGTAGTTCGGAGAAGCTGTTGGGTTGAAGAGGAACGTAACTTTGCAGGAGGTTTTCCTCATCAAAGGATAATCATGCTTCAAGAGGTAAACCTTTGATCTAGGGGTGAGCATGATGCGGTTTAAAGCCCAAACCGCACTTGAAACTGCTTAGGTGCGATTTGACAAATCCAAAACCGCACACGAAACTACTTGTGATTGGTGCGGTGCGGTGATGAGTAGGTTTTTAACCTATGAATTATATTCATTTAGCTTGTTATATTGTTAGTTTTGGATCACTTCATGTTACTTTTGATGAGTTTTGTGCTTATTGTAGGATTATCAGTAAGCTTATCAAGATGCTAGCATTGGAAGAATTTTCAAGCTAATTTGGACATTCTGACTCCCTAGCGCGGGACGCGATGTGGTGTTGAGTAAAGCGGCGCGGGGCGCATTAGTGCGTGGCTTCTTTCTGGTACAGTATCGCGGGTCGCGCTGGATGAGAGTATATCATGGCGCAGGGCGTCAGGTATACATCACCTATCCTGAGTCGCCAAATACATGGTACAGAATACAAATACAACCTTAAATATACAACATGAGCTGTGAGTTTTAATACAAATATTGTCTTCTAGACAGTATTCAAACTCAAAATAAGTCCTCAATACATTTATTATCACACTATTTCATAGAATAGTGAGGACTACTAATGCTATCATTTGGACCGTCACTCCATACAATATAACAAACATCAAGTTTAACTACAGCGGAACAAGCAATCCATTAAAAGAGTCAAGTAGAGAATAAAATCTACTATCTTTTATGATTTAAAAGGTTTTTCGTCACTTTTATTGCTGAGACTCAACTTAATAAATAATCCACATCATCGAATCACCCCTGCACTACGGCCAAGGATATTCTCTAGTATCGCGACCACAAATTATCCATGCACTACGGGCTAAAGATATTCGTGTATTCATTAATGGTCATGATCATGCCAACAACTGTCCATCAATGCACTACGGGCCAATGAGGACTTTTACCACATCATTTGTAACATTACGGTAATGATTATACCGAATAATTCCTGGTCATAATCATACCAAGTCCATCTATGCACTACAGGCCACAGATGACTTTCAACATAATATAAACATGAGGATGATGACAATGATATAAGAATTCAATAAAACAAGTTCAAGAATTAATTTATATAGGAACCAATAACATCCAAATTGTCAACATGATACTTCTTTGTGGAGTAAAATTAAAGAATGCTCAGAAGAATATTTCCATGAAAAGATACTAGATGAAGCGCAAATATCAAGGATATTCCACTAATTTCATGGAGTATAAAAGCCAAAACTTTAACCAACTGAGTATAATAAAGAATGGAATAACAAAAGAAATCACCAGGTATGCGATAGACCGCACAGACAGGTTATTCCAACAGAATAATAAATAACGGAACCAGGTCATGCGTAAACGCACAGACATGATATTCCAACAGAATAATAAATAATGAAAATAGGTCATGCGTAAAGCACAGACAGGATGTTCTAACAGAATGATAAATAATAGAACCAGGTCATGCATAAAGCATAGACAGGATGTTCCAACAGAATGATAAAAAATAGAATAATAGAAGAATGTCACCATGTATGCAGTACTTCGCATAGACATGTTATTCCAACATAATAACAAAGAATGGAATAACAGAAGAATTTCACCAAGTATAGGGTAGTCCGCGTATACAGGTAATTCCAACAGAATAATAAAAAATGGAATAACAAAAGTTCTCTTCACGAATACAAAAGAAATAATACCTCTTACCTTAAAAAGAAGAGTACTGGATATAGGAGTAGTGAAGTAGCATAATACTTTTCTTCTTTCTCTCTATAGTTTCTCTCTCTAGAGTTTCAGTGAATTCGTAAGAAATAATGAAGGAATGAGCTTCTATTTATAGGAGAATGGACTGCATAGTAACTAATTCATGAACGATCCAGATTGATTTACTTTTAAACGGACGGTCCAGATTGATTTAATAAAATATTCTAATAAAACAAAATCTTTTAAATAAAATATATTATATTCTATTTATAATCTAATAAAACGAATAACTTTATAAAAGTATTCTGTTTTATATAAAAAGATTTTACTATGCAAAACACTATGCAATACTATGCATAATAAAATAAAATATATTCTATTTATAATCTAATAAAATAAATAATTTTATAAAAGTATTCTGTTTTATATAAAAAGATTTTACTATGCAAAATACTATGCATAATAGAATATAATATATTCTATTTATAGTCTAATAAAATAAATAACTTTATAAAAGTATTCTGTTTTATATAAAATTTTTTTCTGTTTTATTACATTAATAATACTAATAAAACAAAACTTATCACCTTAATTATAATTCACAATATTAATCAACCAGGTCGTTCCCAAGAAAGAGGGGGCTTTTCAATAAGAATTTCTCCCTATTGGCGCGCAATTAGGTGACCAAACTTCTCCTTGACAGAACTTCTAGACATCATTAATATTGTAAATAATAATATTAATAACTTTGTCGTCTCAATTATTGATTTAATAATATATAAAATATTGACAATAATTGAATCAAATAACGTAAGATTCTATGCAGCAATTACTATAGCAATAATTGAACAAAACTGAGTGACTTCTCACATAAGCATCAATAATCAATACCGTGTGCTACTATGCAACCACGCGTATTACTGTAATTTTAACACCGAGTATTTCAACAGTTAAAAGTAAAACTTCCGCCGTTATTTTCATAAAAAGATATTTTTATCGTTTTCTCAATCCGACAATAATTCCGTTGCGAGGTCCACCAATGATTGTGTCGTCGTACTAATATTTCCTGTTAAAACGAATATTTCCCGACCAATCGAATATTATATAACAACTTGCGTACTTTGAAAAATTTATAAATATTACCCACAACTATAATATTATATCAAATTTACTGTTGGGGTTTCGATACAGAAACGCACAGCGAAAATTAAAATTTAAAGCAATTTCGAAACCCTAAAACAGGATCCATGCGAAAAAAACAATTAATTCAGTGGTAAGAAATTATACCGATTGTAAAAGCTAGAATCGATGCGGTCGAATCTCCAACACAATTCAAACGGACTGCGTCTCTACGGTATCCACACGAACGCTCCACACGAATCGTCCTACGATCTGCAGAAGAAGGAAATCGGTACTAGCCACCAAGGATGAGGATTTTTAAACTGTTTTTCTCTAGTCTATCTCTAAGAGCGGCTAGGGTTTTTTTTAACGTAAAACCTAAAGTCTGATATACATCATATATATAGCAGTTATGAGGAATTAATCAAAACCTAATGTTATTAAAATCTGAATTTATATATATCTTAATTAAGTCTTACTTAATTAATATACCTATATATAAATTATCCTATTAATTTAAATTCGTAATTTAAAATTATATCAATCATATTGACATATTTAAATCTTTACAATTTAAATTAATTTTCTTTTAATTACGTTCTTTGTGTGTGACCATATAGGTTATTATTACGTTGGCAATAACCTTAAAATCATATTATAAAGTTATAAACGGTGAGCGGCATCTAGTAATGCATCACTGCTACCCAAGTAATAATAAGATCGATGATTCGATGCAACCTTTTCGTGATCAATGTTTTAATGTAATTTAATCCTTTTAACCTTAATATCCTAGATTAAACTCGAGTCATGGAATGTGTCATACTCTTCATAATTTAATCTGAGTTTTCTTGATCAATGAGTAGACTATATGAAACAAATCACTATTTGAGCATGGCCATGCATTTCATAGTCCTACTCAATCAAGAGGCCTATGTATATCACCTATAAAATATAAGATGGTTAAATTCCATCTAGATCACTCATATTACTCACACGATTCATAATGAACCCAATAATCACCTTTATAGTCCACCCTATTAAAGGTGACATTTGATGATATCAAAGTACATAAATTCTCGTGTAGTAATATAGCGGTTTTAGGTCGGAGGACCATTACATCATTTTCACTATGAGAATTACTAATGACACTTCGTATAATGCTCCATATAGAATTCTCATGGTGGGTCTGTCCAGTACATTGTTCTCTAACATGTACCTATGCATTGACTTAATATCTTATATATTTATGACCAATGAGATTTGGTCATCAGTCAATCCACATACTAGTCTCAATGCATCATTGTTGTCCCATCAACAATGATACTCGACTAGGGACATTTAAGAACAATGGTACTAATTGTAATTATATAATCTCATGTTCAAGTCACATACTTGAAACTATATAATTTGTATCACTATTCTAAGGAATTTTATTATGTTAACAATTATATTACGTAGTAATTAAAACCATAATAAAATTATTTATTTATTCAATCAACAATAATATCAAATGTTAAGCAATTATATCAAATAATTGGCCTCTAGGGCATAAACTCTAACAGTCTTCCACTTGCACTAGAGCCAATCACTTATGTATCTAATACCCATGGAACTAATGTGACCGTCGTGCTTCTGCTGCGACAAAGCCTTGGTCAGTGGATCTGTAACATTATCATCTGTTGGCACTCTTCCTATATGTACATCTCCTCTGTCAATGATTTCACGGATGAGATGGTACCGCCTAAGTATATGCTTGGATCGTTGGTGAGATCTGGGTTCCTTAGCCTGTGCAATGGCTCCATTATTATCACAGTATAGAGCAACCGGATCAACAATGGTTGGAACAACACCAAGTTCAGTGATGAACTTTTTAATCCATACAGCCTCCTTGGCTGCACTAGAAGTAGCAATATACTCAGCCTCTGTTGTAGAATCAGTGACTGTCTCTTGCTTCGAACTTTTCCAGCTAACTGCACCACCATTAAGGCAAAACACAAAACCTGACTGAGACTTATAGTCATCATTGTCAGTTTGGAAACTAGCATCTGTGTAACCCTTTACTGCCAGTTCGTCTTCACATCCATATACCAAGAATGAATCCTTAGTCCTTTTCAGGTACTTGAGGATATTCTTGACTGCTGTCCAGTGACCTTCACCTGGATTTGACTGGTATCTGCTCGTCATGCTCAAAGTATACGAGACATCCGGACGAGTACATATCATTGCATACATGATAGATCCAATTGCCGAAGCATAAGGGATCTTTCTCATACGTTCCTCATCATCTTGTGATTTAGGACATTGGGCCTTAGAGATCTTTATACCATGAGTCACGGGTAAATTTTCTCTTTTCGCCTCTTGCATGCTGAACCGTTTCAACACTTTATCAATATATGTACTTTGACTTAGGCCGAGCATTTTTCTCGATCTATCTCTATAGATCTTGATACCTAAAATATAGGCAGCATCGCCCAAATCTTTCATGGAGAAACATTTTCCTAACCATATTTTTACAGCCTGTAAGGAAGGAATGTCATTCCCAATAATTAATATGTCATCAACATATAATACTAGGAATACAACGTGACTCCCACTAACCTTCTTATATACACAAGGTTCATCTTCATTTTTAATAAAGCCAAATTCTTTGACTGCTTCATCAAATCGAAGATTCCAACTCCGAGAGGCTTGCTTCAATCCATAAATGGATCACTGCAGCTTACATACCTTTCCAGCATCCTTTGGAGTGACAAAACCCTCAGGTTGTGTCATATACACATCCTCAAGTAGATTTCCGTTAAGAAAAGCAGTTTTGACATCCATCTGCCAGATTTCGTAATCATAAAAAGCTGCAATAGCAAGTAAGATCCTGATGGATTTAACCATTGCCACTGGAGAAAATGTTTCATCATAGTCAACACCTTGAATTTGTTTGAAACCTTTTGCTACCAGTCGGCCTTTATAGGTTTGTACATTACCATCCATGTCGGTTTTCTTCTTGAAAACCCACTTGCACCCGATTGGTTTTACCCCTTCGGGTGGATCAACCAAAGTTCATACTTGGTTAGTATACATGGAATCCATTTCAGATCTCATGGCTTCAAGCCATCTCTCAGAATCTGGTCCATTCATAGCTTCTTGGTAGGAAGTAGGCTCATCCTGATCTATGAGCATTACATCACCGTTTTGAGTCACAAGATATCCATAATATCTCTTGGGCTCTTGGCGTGTCCTACCAGATCTACGAATTCCTTGTGTAATTTGAGCATGTTCACTTTCCACAATTTCTTGTGGTTCCTGCTCACGTTCCAACTCAAGTTCAATGATATTTTGTGGTTCTCGAATTTCTTCGAGTTCTACTTTCCTCCCACTGTTTCCTTTAGAGACAAATTCTCTTTCTAGAAAAATACCAGTTCGAGCAACAAACACTTTATTCTCAGAAGGTTTGTAGAAATAATACCCTTTTGTTTCTTTTGGGTATCCCACAAAATTACATTTGTCAGATTTGGGTCCGAGCTTATCAGAATCCAGACGTTTTACAAACGCCTCGCATCCCCAAATCTTCATGAACGACATACTAGGACGTTTCTCAGTCCACATCTCATATGGTATCTTCTGAACCGTCTTTGTAGGAGCACGGTTAAGTTTGAATGCAGCTGTCTCTAGGGCATGACCCCAGAAGCTTATTAGAAGATCTGCATGACTCATCATTGATCGTACCATGTCCAACAAGGTTCGATTCCTCCTCTCAGACACACCATTCCATTGTGGTGTTCCAGGTGGAGTGAGCTGTGATATAATACCACACTCCTTTAGAAGGTCATCAAAGTCTTGGCTTAAGTATTCACCTCCTCGATCGGATCGAAGGGCTTTTATGCTTTTGCCAAATTAATTTTGAACTTCATTCTTGAATTCCTTAAACTTTTCAAAGGATTCGAATTTGTGTCTCATTAGATACACATATCCATATCTACTGAAGTCGTCAGTAAATGTAATGAAGTAATAAAACCTACCTCTTGGTAACGAACTCATCGGTCCACATACATCACTATGTATAAGTCCCAATATATCGCTAGCCCGTTCACTGTGTCCAGTGAAAAGGGCTTTAGTCATCTTGCCTAATAAACAAGATTCGCATTTTTCATATGATTCAAAATCAAATGAATCCAAAAATCCATCTTTATGGAGTTTTGATATGCGTTTCTCATTTATATGGCCCAAACGACAGTGCCAAAGATATGTCGGATTTGAATCATTTGATTTAAATCATTTTGTGTTTATGTTAAAGATAGGCATTTCTAAATCAAGAATATAAAGACCGTTAAACAATTGTGCAACACCATAGCAAATATCATTTAAGTAAAACGAACAACCATTGTTCTTAATTATAAATGAAAAACCTTTCTTGTCCAAACAAGAAACAGAAATAATGTTTTTGTTTATAGCAGGCACAAAATAACAATCTTCTAATTCTAAAACTAGTCCAGTGGGCAAAGATAAATGATAAGTTCCTACGGCCAGTGCAGCAACTTTGGCTCCATTCCCAACTCGTAGGTCAACCTCTCCTTTCGCCAAAGTCCTACTCCTTCGGAGTCCCTGCACATTAACACAAATGTGAGAACCACATCCAGTATCCAATACCCATGATGTAGAAGTAGACAAATTGACTTTTATAACATATATACCTGAATCAGAAGTCGTACTTCCTTTCATTTTCTTCACTTCTTCCAAATAAGCATGACAGTTCCTTTTCCAGTGTCCAGGTTTTCCACAGAAGTGACATTCACCTTCTTTAGCCACCCCACCTTTAGGTTTTAAAGCCTGTTTGGTTTTGGAATTGGGTTTGGAAACAAATATAGATCCTATCTTCTTTTTGCCTTTCCAATTTCCCTTAGCATTCCCCTTTTGCACCATCATTATGGGAGCGGGTCCTGCCTTTTTCATGTTGTTCTCGGCAGTTCTTAACATGCTCAACAACTCAGTAAGGGGTTTCTCAATTTCATTCATAAGATAGTTCATAACAAATTGAGAGTAGCTGCTGTTCAAAGATTGTAAAACAAGATCAGTTTGGGCTTCCGGAGTGATTGGAAAACCCAACCTATCAAGGTACTCAATATACCCAATCATTTTCAGCACATGTGGACCAACTGGATCACGTTCACCCATCTTGCAGTGATACAACGCTTTGCTTGTATCATACCTCTCCTGTCGAGCATGCCCTTCGAACAATTTCTTGAGATGCTCGATCATCTCATAAGCATCCATTAACTCATGTTGCTTCTGAAGCTCAGCGTTCATGGTTGCTAGCATGAGACAACTCACGTCCAGAGCATCATCTTGATGCTTCTTGTAAGCATTATGCTCCGCACGTGGTGCAGTGACAGCCGATGCTGCAGGAATGGGCCCATCAAGGACATATAGCTTACGCTCTTGTTTGAGGACAATCCTCAAGTTCCTGTTCCAGTCAAGGAAATTAATCCCACTCAGCTTGTCCTTCTCAAGGACTGACCGTAGTGAAAGACTACTTGTGTTGTTGTTGTTTGCCATTGATATCTACAATTTATAAGCGTCAAAATAATAAGTCAAATTGCAGAGTTGATATTATGTAATTGATAATAGTACATTCAAAATATACCTCTCACTATTTTATTCAAATTAATAGCCCTCACCATTAATTCGGAAAGCATTTTCTATTAAATATTTCTAGTGAGCCAAGATCCATATTTTATTATGACTTAAGTTAGCTTTGGCTAATCTCTTAAAACATAATTATTTAGGTAGACAACCCTTTGTCAATTATATCATATATAACTCCTGGATAGTTTGGTAAACAACAATTGTTTTTAGTCCATCTAATGGTACCTACCAAACTCTATGCCTCTAAGTCCACAATCCTATTGAGATAACTTAGTTAAGTCGGGCCCAATGATTTTAATAGTTTGGATATCACAATTATCCTATCGCATCTTACCTAGATAAATAGGGTACTTTACTTTGGCAAACCTACATCTATTGATCAAGGTCTTGATGAGTGTTATTCATTGGAAGGCATCTGATTTAGACTTAATAATTTAATGAGGGATTTTATTAATTAATTTAGATCTCACCAATTTTAATCTTATTAAGCATGCACATTATTATCATATCGTATCGCATACAAGCATAAATAAAGTGCAAAATTAAATGTGTCACAGTTATGGCCCAATCCACTGTCAATCTTTTCAAGCTAATGAAAGATTAAAGGTCAATCTAAGGTGGTAAAAGATCTTAAAATAAATAGCTTCCTTAGATCTTCCTCAAGCATGTGCCTCCTCTCCATTATCATCTTTCATCGTGTTCTCCATCTTGACATCTTCATTGATTACAGATTATTACATGACATAAAGAAACCTCGAGTTACATTCGAGGGGATTTAGATGAGAAGAGAATATTACATTAGAATTTATAGAAAGGCACGACATGCAAGCCGTATTTCAAAACCAAAACCACTAACCTATGGGTCAAAAGGCCATAACTGTGCACCATGCATATCACAATAAGCATATAAGAATTTATATAAAATTAAAGAAAAATATATAACAAATTGGGGTCACGACCATCGTGCGCAACGACGGGGGGTTCCAAGGGGGGGTCTCCCCCCCTGGCGGTGGTCCGGCTGACCGATCAGCCGGCGGGTGGTCTCGCTGACCGGTCAGCGAGCGGGGTCGGGGGCAGCGCCCCTGGAAAATTTTTTCGAACTACAATCTGTATTGCAGAATTTTTTTCATACGAATCTCTGAAACAATTTCAGAATCATACATTTTAATCCACCAAAACACCCATAATAACAAATCATATATGCCCAGTTTCGATTTAATCATATTAAAATGAATAACAGTACACCTAGAATTTATCATATATATCCAGTTTCGATTAATCATATTAAAACGATTCTTCACGCTTATAATCCGATTAGAACAGTTATATTGTTATTCCACCTATTAAAGATACGATTAACAATATCATCATATATATTACCAGAATACATATACAACGGAATATCATATATTCAATTTCATATCGGTAAACATGCATCATCATATATCATATATATCGAATACAATTAAAACACGTAATCTGAATTAATTTTTTCGCAAGTAGCTCTGATACCACTGTTGGGGTTTCGATACAGAAACGCACAGTGGAAATTAAAATTTAAAGCAATTTCAAAACCCTAAAATAGGATCCATGCGAAAAAAATAATTAATTCAGTGGTAAGAAATTATACCGATTGTAAAAGCTAGAATCGATGCGGTCGAATCTCCAACGCAATTCAAACGGACTGCGTCTCTACGGTATCCACACGAACGCTCCACATGAATCGTCCTACGATCTGCAGAAGAAGGAAACCGGTACTAGCCACCAAGGATGAGGATTTTTAAACTGTTTTTCTCTAGTCTCTCTCTAAGAGCGGCTAGGGTTTTTTTTTGACGTAAAACCTAAAGTCTGATATACATCATATATATAGCAGTTAGGAGGAATTAATCAAAACCTAATGTTATTAAAATCCGAATTTATATATATCTTAATTAAGTCTTACTTAATTAATATACCTATATATAAATTATCCTATTAATTTAAATTCGTAATTTAAAATTATATCAATCATATTGACATATTTAAATCTTTACAATTTAAATTAATTTCCTTTTAATTACGTTCTTTGTGTGTGACCATATAGGTTATTATTACGTTGGCAATAACCTTAAAATCATATTATAAAGTTATAAACGGTGAGCGGCATCTAGTAATGCATCACTGCTACCCAAGTAATAATAAGATCGATGATTCGATGCAACCTTTTCGTGATCAATGTTTCAATGTAATTTAATCCTTTTAACCTTAATATCCTAGATTAAACTCGAGTCATGGAATGTGTCATACTCTTCATAATTTAATCTGAGTTTTCTTGATCAATGAGTAGACTATATGAAACAAATTACTATTTGAGCATGGCCATGCATTTCATAGTCCTACTCAATCAAGAGGCCTATGGATATCACCTATAAAATATAGGATGGTTAAATTCCATCTAGATCACTCATATTACTCACACGATTCATAATGAACCCAATAATCACCTTTATAGTCCACCCTATTAAAGGTGACATTTGATGATATCAAAGTACATAAATTCTCGTGTAGTAATATAGCGGTTTCAGGTCGGAGGACCATTACATCATTGTCACTATGAGAATTACTAATGACACTTCGTATAATGCTCCATATTGAATTCTCATGGTGGGTCTGTCCAGTACATTGTTCTCTAACATGTACCTATGCATTGACTTAATATCTCATATATTTATGACCAATGAGATTTGGTCATCAGTCAATCCACATACTAGTCTCAATGCATCATTGTTGTCCCATCAACAATGATACTAGACTAGGGACATTTAAGAACAATGATACTAATTGTAATTATATAATCTCATGTTCAAGTCACATACTTGAAACTATATAATTTGTATCACTATTCTAAGGAATTTTATTATGTTAACAATTATATTACGCAGTAATTAAAATCATAATAAAATCATTTATTTATTCAATCAACAATAATATCAAATGTTAAGCAATTATATCAAATAATTGGCCTCTAGGGCATAAACTCTAACATTTACTCCATAATATTCAAAAATGATATTTATAAAAAATTCATTTTTATTCCTAAAAGTTGGGGTCTTACAGGGCGCGCCGTTATTGGATATGAGCTGGGCAAGATTAGTTATGTGCTGGAAGAAGGGTAATGTTGGGTGCTATTAATTCTTTATGTAATATGATCATAAGAGGATTGTGTTATGGTTGTTATTTCATGTCTGTGGGAGTCTTTGACTAATGACTTGTTGGTTTTAAAAAGGATTTGGATTTCTATTTGACTTTCTATGTGATGAGTTAGAGTTGGATTAAGATTGGTGGTATGAAGCTGAGGTGAGGCAATTTATGCTACTTGTTGGAGAAGAGTAAGGGATATTCAGACACACTTGGAGAACAAGATTGAAAGGCAAAAGCTTGGAGGAACGAAGAAGAAGAGTATGTGCACGAAGATTTCAGATTTGAAGGGCGAGAAGGGTGGTGTATTACTATTCTCCTTTAATTTCAAATTGTGTAATTGAGATGATTTTTTCTTTTACTTATTCAGTATTTAATTTATTAGTTATGAACTAAATTACTTATTAGGCTTATAATGGATCTTTAAGTGGAACGATGATTATGTAATCTTGGTTTTCAGTTTAATAAGCTATTATTCAGTTTATCAATATTAATTTGAGCTTGAATTTATGAATTGTCTGATCAACAATTTTATGTGGACTTGTTTGAATTTGAGAGATGAAATACGAATCTATACTTAATTAATATAGCATGTGTTCTTGAATTTTGTGAATGAGCAAAATCTTGATGTATGTTAGGGTAGAGATATGCTTGATATTGCACGTAATCATATAAAAAACTTGAACTTAAACCTTCTTTAATTGTAATTCACATAGAGATATAGTGAGTTAGTTGATTAAGGTGTTTAACGCAATTCTATCTTAATTGTGGATTTGGGTTAATACGATATTAGTGCATCGAGAGGTGGCTAGTGCTACATATGTGTTCTTGATTAATAAACTGGGATAATGAGTTAAACTGGAATAAGGTATAATAATCAGAGTGAAGCTTAGAGTGAAGTTTTAAGCCTAATTCTCCAATATTTGTTTAAAAATTCAGTTTTAGGGTTTCTTGATTTTTCTCTAATTTTAGTATCTTTATTATTTTTACTATAAACTGGAAATTGATTGGTTTAATAAAATTAGGATTAATAGGAAATTAGTAATTGTGAAGTTAATTTCTTACTAAGTCTCTGAGGGAGCGATACTCTACTTACTATTATATTACTTGTTGACCACGTATACTTGCGTTCTGTGTGTAATTAGATTTTACCCAATAATTTTTTGGCGCCGTTGCCGGGGACTTTAATATAGATTATTATTTTTCAATATCAGTTTAATTAGTCCAGTTTTACTTAAACATTTTTTTGTTTTTGTTTCGTTCATCTTATTTCAGGTTTTTGAAGTTGGTTTATGCAAACTCGATCCAAAAATCCAGACTTGCTTCCTTTTGAGGATGACATCGAGAGAAGGTTTCAGAGGTTAAGTAAGTGGATTAAGGAAACAAGGGACGACTTCGAAAATTCTGACAAAGAAGAAGCAATGGCTGCCAAAGACTAGAAAGCGTTGAGGGATTTTGATACACCCAAGGTGACTGAGCTGCATTCGAGTATCACCAGGCCTGCTATAGCAGCGAATACATTCGAGATTAAGCATGGGACTATTCAGATGATCCAAAACTCGGTTCAGTTTGGGGGACTTGCAAATGTCGATCCTAACGAGCATTTGATCAGTTTTCTAGAAATATGCGACACTTTCAAGTACAATGGGGTATCGGATGAAGCAGTTAGACTTCGCTTGTTCCCATTTACTTTGCGGGACAAGGCGAAAAGTTTGTTACATTCTCTACCAGCGGGTTTAATAACGATATGGGATGACCTGGCTCAGAAATTCCTCACTAAATTTTTCCCACCAGCGAAAACTTCAAAGATGAGGAATGAGATTACCATGTGTTGATCAACAACATGGGGAGTCATTGTACGAGGCATGGGAGAGATATAAAGAATTGCTCAGAAAATCCCTCCATAACGGATTCCCTAAGTGGTTTCAGATGAATACATTTTACAATGGACTACATGGGAATCTCAGGACCAATATTAATCCAGCGTCGGGGGGAGCTTTTATGGCAAAGAACTATGAGGAGGCATATCAGTTGATAGAGACAATGGCTGCTAACAACTATCAGTGGCCCACGACAAGAATGACACAACCTACAGTCGCTGGAGTGTTAGAGGTAGATGGAGTGAAGGGCAATAACATCGCAAATTTTAGCACTCTCTAAGAAGTTTGACGTTTGGTCAGGAGGATAGACATATCAAGTTGTAGTTATTTGTGAATTGTGCGCGGGTGAGCATTCGACGAATCAATGTGCAATCAACCCAGAGTCAGTACAATTTATGGGTAGCTACAACAGAATTCCTCAAAATACGTATCAGAATGCATATAATCAGGGGAATATGAATCATCCAAATTTGTCGTGGAATAATAATCAGAATCAGCAAGCTCCACGCCCGTCGTATCCCCCAGGATTTTAGAATGAATAACAACATATATAACAAGCAACAAGGTAGCCATGAAAAACCATGAAATCGCCATGACATCGCAAGAAATAGCCATCAAGAATTTAGAAAATCAGATGGGATAGATAGCTTTTGCTTTAAACAATAGGCCTCAAGGAACGTTGCCGAGTGATACAGAAAAGAATCCAAAGGGAAATCACGAACAGTGTAATGCAATCACGCTTAGGAGCGATAAGTAGTTGACTTCTAAATTGGATAAGAAAGCCAGTGCAGGAGATGAATGTGAAGACGAAGAGAAGGAAATTAAAAAGAAATATACAAAGAAAGTGGTGGAAAAAGAAGATAAACAAATTAAAGTTACACCACCTGTGTCGTTTCCTCAAAGGCCAGAAAATGACAAGTTAAAGAACCAATTTTTGAAGTTTATGGATATATTCAAACAATTACACATTAACATTCCATTTGCCGAAGCACTTGAGCAGATGCTGCGTTACATTAAGTTCATGAAAGACATACTCTCGAAGAAACGCAAGCTCAACGACTTCGAAATAGTGGCGTTGACCAAGGAATGCAGTGCAATACTACAGAAAAAGCTTCCTCCTAAATTAAAAGATCCGGGGAGTTTCACAATTCCGTGTGTAATTGGAAATCAAGAAGTGGGGGGAGCTCTATGTGATTTAGAAGCGAGTATAAATCTTATGCCACTGTCCATTTATCGAAAGTTGGGGTTAAAGGAAGCAAAACCGACCAACATTAGTCTACAGCTTGCAGATAGATCATTAACATACCCATTAGGAATAATTGAAGACGTATTGATTAAGGTTGATTTATTGATCTTTCCAACTGATTTTGTGGTACTAGATTTGGAAGAAGATAAGAACATCCCTATCATCTTGGGAAGACCATTCCTTACAACAGGACGAACATTGATTGACATGCCTAACGGAGAACTGATAATGAAAGTGTTTGATCAGGTAGTAAAAGTGAAGGTGTTTAAAGAAATCCCAAGCCTGACTGACAAGGAAGAGTGCGAGTTGCTCGAGAAGTCTACACGTGTCAAGTTCAGGGATTGCAAAGAGGATAGTGGTCTTAAGGCGTTAATTGAGGATAAAAAGTCAAATTCATCATCTAACATTCAAGTGAACGGACACGTAATACAACAGTGTTGGTGTTATGCGATTAATAAACATCATGCCGCAGATAACCCAACCGATCCGTGATGAAACAGAGGCATCTTCAAGCTTACGACGTTAAAACTAGCGCTACTTGGGAGGCAACCCAAGCTCTAAACTCTTTCTCTTTTAGTTATTCTTTATATTTTAGTTTATAATCTAGTTCAAATATGAAGTTTTCATAGAATTTTGACTCCATTTTTGGATGATTCGCAGGTAACTAAAGGAAAATAGAGTCCTCATGCTACTGACCCCCTAGCGCGGGCCGTGCTACCCAATGCACAAACATAGCGCGGGGCGCGCCACTACCCCAACAACTTACTGACATGACGCGGGCCGTGCCAAATCACTGATCTCACAGCCCAGATCACGCTATATCTAACGTACAATGAGCGCGAGGTGCGCTACTGTTCAAGAAACTTACTGACCCCCTAGCGCGGGCCGTGCTACCCAATGTATAGACACAGCGTGGGGCGCGCTACTACGCCAATAACTACTGATCTCCTAGCGTGGGGGGCGCCATCTCATGCATATTCACGGCGCGAGCCGCGCCGCTCAGAAAACCCAAGTGCTGAAAGTGTTTTAATTGTCGTGTCTTAGGCCATGACCACTTCACCTCTCCTTTGTACACTTAACTTCCCCACTTCTCCTACACCCTTAATACTTCCACTACTCCATAACTCTTATAACACTTCCACTACACCATCTCTTCTTCTCCTTTTCAACTTCCATTCACATTAAACCCACACACTCTCCATGTCCCAATCCACATGGTTTTCCATCCCCTATATGAACTCCTACCATACAAGTAGTCAATTTCATATCAGATATAACACTACACTCCAATCTTAAATCTAATTCCTTCCTTGCACAAATTCATTCAAATTGGGACATCTTTACAAAGAGGGAAACACAAATTTATTCAAGGTAAGCACAACTTACTTCATCCTCAATATTCTTCTCTGTTATTGATATCAATTGGGTGGAATACCTTGGAAATTGGGTGCCTAAGGAGTGTGTTGTTTGATTTCATATATTGGCTAACAAGATAATACCAAATAACCAAATTTGGGGGAAGTACTCAGTCTGCTCACTAAGTGTTTGATAAAAGTCCTGAACCAAATTTTGAGCCAAAACATCACCAGAAACACCATGTCTTCCCACAAAAGACAACGCCCATCTACCTCCACTGCTCAGCCTCAATATGATCATATAAAGTTTTTTAGTGAGAGGGCCGCAGAAAGATTCAATGCATCCATTGATAAGAAGAATTTGGTGCTAGAACGTGGATTGAAGCCTGATGCTAATTTGGATGGTGATATGGCTTTGCAAATTGTAGAGCGTAATTGATTCCAGTTAGTAGAACAACCACTTCCAGCGGCGATCAATATAGTGAAAGAGTTTTATGCCAACGCAATGGAACATGTCAATCACATAGTCATGGTTCGGGGTAAATCGGTGGCGTTTCATGCCGATGCTATCAACGCGTATTTTGGGTTAGAGGCACCACATGCTGACCGATATGAAGATGATTTGTCCGATCTTGACGAATTGATTGTCCGATTATGCAAACCAGGAACTCAATGGGTAATTCAAGCCGGAACGAATGAAAGATAAGTTTTTCCCGCTCCGCCCTTCTAGACACTCGAAATTTTCTGTACTACTGACACTAACGTTGCAGGAAGGTAGATTCGTCTTTTATGAGAGAACCCTGAAAGACAATCCACAACAATACCGGATACTACCGGAGGTTCAGCATCAACCCCAGATCGCAATCTGGGATTAATCGTTCCAATCTTGGAGAACCCCGAGGCATGCAGATCAATACCGGAACACACACCGGAGAAGACCGATTAATCTCGGAGATAACCCCGAGGTATCCAGTCTCAGCCCTAAACATGGGAATAGCCTCCAACCTTGGTGATAGCCCCAAGGAAAGTAATTTCGGCATTAACACCAGAAATTCTTGTTACAAATGCAACCAGCTTCAATCTCGGCACTCAGAACGAGATACACTGTATCAGCCCGGCGATGACATCGGGAAGACAAACACACCTCAAAGATGACAATGAGGACTTTCAACCAATTACAGCAGTCCAATCCCAGCGAAGCTGAGCAACGTCTGCTTTATCGACCCAACCCGGCAATAACACCGGTAAGGGGCAACATCGTCATCTGACCAACACGATGCCACGCCAAGTCGTCTCAACGCCTTTACACAACAACGTCCCATAAGGCTAACCAATCCCGAGTTGCTATTGTACGGGGTAACGGATAAAAGTTGAAGCTTGAAGACCGGAGGGCACCGTCCCATCTTCAAAGACTTCGTACAAACTCTAATCCCATGCCATCGTACAAAATCTCGAGAACGGCGATCCAAAATAGGTTCTGTATATCTCAAACGGATGTCCGAATTGTACTTCAGAAAAACCGAGTGGACATTACAGTGCCCGTGTGCACGTACTTCGAGACGACCCGACCCGACCAAACTGGGCCGACCCGACCCGCCTCTGGTACACCTGCGACAGCTTTGGTCTATAAATAAGAGGCTTGGGGTGCTGATTTTTAAGAGAAAAAAGACGGGGAAACCCTGCAGAATTCGCTCTACACTTGCCATACAGTGTATTTTCCCACTTTAAACACCCGTGAGCTCATATACAGCCCTCTTTTGTACCTACAAAAGTCTTTGTTTACTCACTCTAAAGATATAAAAGTCTTCTTTGGCAGCCCACTGTAAGCCTTCCCACACACTTTAGAGTCTTTATCTTCATTTTTGCACACACCCTTCTACACGTTGAGAGTCGTGTTGCTTTCTTTTGCCCGGACTTCGGTTCATGGTTTCATTTCAGTATATATATATATATATATATATATATATATATATATATATATATATACACACACACACACACACACTCACATATATATTGACTAACATTACCGAGTTATGCCTCGGTTGAGCGTAGACTTCGGTCTGGTACGTTTATTGCTTTAATATATATATACTTATATATATTAAATGTGTGTCGGACTTTGTTCGATGAGCCTAAACTTCGGTTTGGTGCATTTAATTGCTTTCTATATATATATATATATATATATATACATATATATATATATATATAAACTATGGTCGAACTCCGTTCGATGAGCCTGGATTTTACATCCGGTGCGTTTACTCGCTTTTATATATATATACTTATATATATGAACTGCTATCGAACTCTGTTCGGTGAGCCTGAATTTTATATTCGGTGCGTTTACATGCTTTTATATATATATTTACATTTCGTCCCACCTGGAGCTTACTTCGTGGTGGTTGACCGTTTTTACAGCTTTCTGTACATTTCGTCCCGCCTGGAGTTTCCTCCGTGGCGGTTGATAGCTTTTAACAGCTTTATTTACATTTCTGGTTCCACATGGAGCTACTTCGTGGTTGGTGATCATGTTTGTATATATATATTTACGGCTTTTATATATATACCTGCTTACTGCTTTCATACAAATTACGGTATCATGTGAGCCTAGGAATCATGTGATCACAAATTCATCCCATTGGATCTAGATTCGGTTCCCGTTGTGGATATTTTCAGCTATAAGTAGCTTGTAAATTATTCTGCGGTGTCTGAATTTCCTCAGATGGTTTCCATACCCACGAGGAAGTCTGCATTATTTTGTACATTATTTTCGTCCGGATGCTTCGCAGCCGTCAACTAAAATCAACCAAGCCGCACATTTAATAAAATGGGAGTGCAAAAGGCCTCAATTACTATTGAGCAACAGGGTTTGAAAAAACCTATTTTATAAAGCATCATTGCCATATCTTGCTAAAATTGAATTTTTACATAAATTCAAACCTTGCGTATATAGGTGCGAACGAGGCCTCATACCACTTTCAAATAATAGCACATTGACTCACACACACACACACACACACACATTAAGATAATAGTTTCTTGAAAAGAGGCGGTCACCGTGGTAACACGGATGTCGGGGGGTGCCTAACACCTTCCCCCCGCATAACCAAGTCCCCGGACCCTAAATGAATCTCGATTTCACCGACCCGTATAACAGTGTCACATCACTGGGTCAATGTGCAAACCTTTTCTCGGTTGTGTTGGTACAACCATTTAAAAAACCAACTAGCGACTCTTAACAGTCCATCGTCGACATTATACATGTCGGACCTTTTTCACTTGTTTTTTCAAACAAATCTCACATAAAATGAGAACACCAAAGAACAATTAACGGAAAGGGACATCTAAAAATCCCGACGTCGACAGGTGGCGACTCTGTTGGGGACTCCAGTAAGAGGACTTAAGCCGCTATTTCAATCTTTTCAAAATTGTTATCTACTTGTGTGTGGATGTTGCATTTACATTGGATGAATGTGTACGAATGCATGTCTTGTTTATTTAGTACCTAGCACTATAAACTGCCTGTGATGTTAGTGCCTCGCACTATAAACTGCTTGTGATGTTAGTGCCTCACACTATAAACTGCTCATGATATTAGTGCTTCGCATATGTCATCATTTCATACGGTGAGACACGATGTATGTGAATGTATGTTGTGTGGTCCCTCCACCAGGAGGCTATCCCGTCGGTGTTTGATTACTGGACTCGTGAGAAGCCTGATTCTCCGAGGCTCAGGAAAGGCACCACCCAAATTCGCTCCAGTTGAAAGACCGGATTAACTTCCCGTCAAGTAGATTGCGATGATTTGGGAACCTTCATGCCAATAAGCCGCGAGAGTAACCTAAGATAGGTCAGCCTCTGATAAACCCAAAACGGAGGAAAGTCTCTTCATGCTCTCATTTCAAATTACACAATTTCATGACATATCTATCTCCATGTAATGAGAAATATGAAGGAATGTGTACATATATACATACATGCTACAAACAGCTGACATCCGTTTTTGCAGGATAAAATTCCTAAAATGGACTCATCACATTGCATATTAATATTCACCTTCCCTAAGAACTAAACTATGCAAGTCTTTTGCAGGGAGTCAATCGGGCCTACTACCCGTTCAAAGTCCAAAAAGGCAACAGGCCTACAGTCAATTATGTCGTCATCCGACCAGACTGAACTTAATCCAGTTTCTCGCAAAGAATTCGATGGATTAAGCAAATAAATTGCAGATTTGGCTGTTCTATTCAAAGAATTACACCAGTCTACACAGGGTCAGAAAATACCCGTACATGCTGAATCCTCCACACAAGGAGGAGCCCAGGTCGTTACCATACCTGAACTGCAGTTGGATATTACCAACAAAACTCATGATGCTGCCCATCCCACTGGAGACCCAGACACTGGTGACATCAAAAAGAAAGTCCTCCAAATGGAAGAGACCCTTTGCACTATCAAAGGAATTGGAACACACGGGAGTGTTTCATATACTGATCTATGTATTTTTCCTGGTGTTCATTATCCAGACAAGTTTAAAACTCCTAACTTTGAAAAATATGACGGGTTAGGAGATCCTTATACACACTTAAAGGTATTTATTGGAGAACTTGGATCTTATGCAGAGGATGAAAAACTCAGAATGCAATTATTCCAAAAGAGTCTAACTGGAGAAGCCCGTTCATGGTACACCAGATTAGACAACTCCAAAATCCACAGCTGGGAAGAGCTAGCACATGCCTTCCTCACTCAATATAGTTTTCAGTCTCAAATGGCTCCTGATCGGTATCAAATTACCAAGATCAAGAAACAGTCTAACGAGTCTTTTAGAGAGTATGCCCAGAGGTGGAGACGCCTGGCTGCCCAAGTGAATCCTTCCATGACTGAATCAGAAATGGTCATGACATTCATAGACATACAAGAAGCTCCCTTCTATGAGAGAGTTTTAGCCGGCATCGGCAAACCATTTTCTGAAATGGTCAAACATGGGGAGATGGCTGAGATGGGATTGAAATCCGGAAAGATTCAAGACCTAGCTGCACTCAAAGCTGTTGCTGATCACATCCAGTCTGGAAATTATGGTAACAACCCCAGGAGGGTCCATAAAAAGAAAGAGGAAGATGTTTCCCTGATACTACAGGGTCAAAAAGGCAGTCAAAATATGCCTGTTCAGAGGAGAAACTATACTCCCTTTCCAGCACAGTCTGTAAACCCTCCAATATCAAAAGGTGGAGAAGCCAAACGCCCTCGAGTGTTCACACCCTTAGGGGATACCCTTGAGAATATCCTTAATCTTCTGACAATACAAAAGAAGATTACACATCTACTTCCACCAGCCAATCCAAATGGAAGGGGTTTTAATACTGCTCGGAAATGTGCTTATCATGCCGGGGCACCTGGACATGATATTCAGGATTGTTGGGCCTTGAAACACAAGATCCAAGACTTGATAGACAACGGTGAGATCGTGGTCACTAAACCAGATCAACCTAACGTTCAAGACAACCCTCTTCCTCAACACAAAGAAGAAGAGGTCAACATGATTAATTGGAGCAGTGGACAGAGTTCCAACTTCAGCTGTGATTCTTCCCAAACCATCAAAGACGGTGATAACAGATGGGATTATGCCAAGTTCCAGTTCACAATGGAATGAAAAATGAAAGCTCTCTGCAAACAAATTGAGCAATTGGCGGAACTGGTGACTTGTCAGCATCAAGTGACTCGTCAACTAATCAGCCAAGAGCATGCCAGTCTCCTGCCCATTGTCATGAATATTCCCTCTTCACTTTCAAAAAATGAAATGCTGGAAGACAAAGTGATGAAGAGAGCAAGTGCCAAGGCCCGTCGGGATTTCGCCAACAAAAGGGAATTCACCTATTTGGGTCAACCTATGGAATAGATCCTTCATATGTTAATCAATGAAGGAAGAATCAGTTCCCTTCTACCTCCAATCAACCCCCGTTCTGGACGGTACAATTCTGAGGGAGTATGTCAATATCATTCCCAATCTCGTGGTCACAGCACAGAAGAATGCTGGGCACTCCACCACCTTATTCAAAACCTAATCGACAGTGGCGTACTGTGCCTGGCAGATGACGACACTGTGCTACGCGCTAGTGAGAATGCAGGTCCCACTAAATGGAAGAGTGTGGTGGCCGTCATATCTACTGAAGCTGATCAATCACTCGTCATGCCAATAATTCAACTCAAAGGAAGCAACAATCCTTTGAAAGTGGCCGCTCCCGAGCCAATCAACTTGCCGTGCAGAGCACAATATCCTATTGTTAGCTTGCATAAAGTTTCGTGGAATTATGGAGAAGGTGAAGGATCCACCTCACATACCATTACTGCAGTGTCGAAAGAAAATCCACTGTACCTTCCCCAACGGGTGATGAAATCTGCCGTCAAATCAAAAGGAAAAATACCTACGGAGAAGATTGAAAAATTCCTCCGCACTATGGGTCATAACGAATCTACGGTGGTTTTAAGCTTGAAAGAAGCTCCACAACAGATATCAATTTTGGACTTGGTCCTCACTTCCGAGAATCACCAGAAGATCTTGTTAAAGGTTTTAGAAGAATCCTATCTCCCGACATCCGTGGATGAGGAAAAATTTCAACATCTGGTTGATCACATTTTCAACGACAATGTGATATCCTTCACTGATGATGACATTCCGCCTGAAGGGACTGATCATTGCAAACCGTTGCACATCGCAGTCTTGTCCTCCGGATACATGGTGGCTGGAGTCCTGATAGATGGAGGCTCATCCCTAAATATCTGCCCATATGCTACCTTGGTGAAGATGAATATCAATCCTAATCGAATTCGGAGTAGCCATACTATCATCAAAGCTTTTGATGGAGCCCGCCGAAATTCGGTTGGAGTAATTGAGCTGCCAATTAAGATTGGTCCTCATACATTATGCGTATCCTTCCATGTGCTCAAGATAGAGTCGGGATACAACCTGCTCTTGGGACGACCATGGATCCACATGGCTGGGGCAGTCCCCTCCACCCTTCATCAACAATTAAAATATATTGTCAACAACAGCCTGGTCACGGTCAACGCTGAACTAGAGTGTCCTCAACACGGGGATTTACCGGTCATCAATGCTAATGCGGACGTTGAACCAGTCAATTTTCATGCTTTGGAAATAAGCAATACCCAATGCCATGCTATTGGAGCACCACTGCCCAAACCCCAGATTTCTGCCGAAGTGATGTCAGCCACTCAAGAAATGATGTCGTTGGGTCATAAACCAGGACAAGGGTTAGGTAAAGATTGTCAGGGTATCAAGTACCCTATTCGCTTAACCAAGCACACTGGAACAGCTGTACTAGGCTATTCTGCTAGCTCTAATCACAGGAACCCTCATAAACATCTACAGGTTCCTTCAGCTTCAACTATGTGGCGTTTATCTTCGCCTTCAAGTGCTGAGTCATCACAACCTCATGTAAAGGTGCCAGCCAATGTCATGGCTATGTTATTTCCTAAGCTGAAACAGGTGGAGGAAAAAAAATCGTTATTCCAGATCCCACAATCGAAGAAGAGGAGCGGAGAATCAAGGAGAACATTGTCTGAATAATGTCGGGCACGCGTATCATCGTCCATGATAAACATACCAACCGATACACCCCAGACGACGATTGCCCAGACATAATGGCCATCATTCAGGACAGGGAGGATGATGACAGTCCCTCCATCACTGCGGTTCACCCGAACTTTGCTCTTGCCAATTGGAACAACATTCCTTGCATTGGTTGTCAAGGGTAAAGCGGGCAGAAGTTCTTTCTGCCCTGTAGATATAATAACTACTTACTTTTATGTACAGTATTAGCAGTTTATTTTGCCAGTATATGCTAACACTGTGTATGATCAAACACGTTTCATATATACTAAGTGAAAGCATATTTTGTTTCAGGACTCTGAATTTAGATGTGCCTGTACTTGCTGATACGATGCTTCTCCTACACAGGGATTGTACCTTTGATGTAGAGATGAATTCAACCTTGATGGATACACAGGATGACATTGAGGTGCATCTAGAAATTCAAGAATGGGTCAAAGATACACCTAAACCCAACCTTGATCAAACCACTTCTTTCAATCTTGGAACCTTAGAAAGCCCTAAGTTAATCCAAATTGGTTCAGACCTTACCCCAAACCAACGGAATGATATGGTTACACTATTAACCCAATTCTAGGATGTGTTTGCATGGTCTCATAAAGACATGGTGGGTTTGTCCACTGACATTGTCCTTCATCGCCTTCCCATTAAAGAGGGGTTTAAGCCAGTCAAACAGAAACTCAGGCGATTGAAACCTGAGTGGAGTTTAAAGGTGAAAGAGGAAATTGTGAAATAATTTCAGGCTGACATCATCATGGTGTCTAAATATCCTGAGTGGATATCCAATATCGTGCCCGTGCCTAAACCTGGAGGGAAGGTGCGAGTTTGCGTGGATTACTGGGACTTGAATAAAGCTTGCCTAAAAGACAGCTTTCCCGTGCCATTTATCCACATTCTCATTGACAATACTGCGCAATACGACATGTACTCCTTTGCTGATTGCTTCGCGGGGTATCATCAAATCATGGTTGCTGAGGAAGATCGTGAGAAGACTGCCTTCATCACTCCTTGGGGAACTTTTTGTTATAGACGGTTGGCATTCGGCCTCATCAATGCCGGAGCTACCTATCAACGAGCTATGATGGCTCTTTTCCACTACTTAATGCATAAAGAGATTGAGATCTACGTGGATGACATCATTGTCAAGTCCCGGAAGGAGGATCACCATATAGACCATCTCAGAAAGCTATTCAACAGGTTGCGTAAGTACAACTTGAAGTTGAATTCAGCCAAATGCGCCTTTGGCTTTAAATCAGGCAAGTTGCTAGGATTTCTAGTCAGCCACAAAGGGATTGAGTTGGATCCTACCAAAATCCAAGCTATCACGGAAATGCCCATTCCTCAGACAGAAAAGGAAATCTGGGGATTTTTGGGAAGAATCAACTTCATTAGCAGGTTCATCTCCCAACTCATAGCAACCTGTGAACCAATTTTCAAACTATTAAGGAAGAACTCCTCCATGAAATGGAATGATGAGTGTCAGAATGCCTTCCTTACAATCAAGAAACGGCTAGTCAAAGCTCCTGTGTTGGTACCACCCAGGGATGATGTTCCCCTGTTTATGTACCTGTCCGTAAGTGACAATGCTATGGGCTGCATGTTGGGGCAGAAAGAACGAGCTATCTATTACCACAGTAAAAGGTTCAGCAGCAGTGAACACAAGTACACTTTGATCGAAAAGACGTGTTGTGCTTTAGCATGGGCTTCCATGAGGTTACAACATTACCTCCATGGTCACACAACCCATCTTATATCCTGCGTGGATCCTCTCAAGTATGTGTTCAACAAACCCATGTTAAATTGTCGGCTGTCCAAATGGCAGTTGATCCTACAACAATTTAACATCGTATATGTGACTCAAAAGTCCATCAAAGGTCAAGGAATCGCGGATCAACTGGCCGCCGTACCTTTAAGGGATTTCAAACCCTTAGAAACATATTTCCCTGATGAAGGAGTAATGACAGTACAGCAACACCATCAGTACGATACGCGCCAATCTTGGAAGATGTATTTTGATGGAGCTGTTAATATGGAAGGTTCTGGAGCTGGAGCAGTTCTAGTATCTGATACGGGGGAGCAATATCCCGTCGCCGTCAAATTACAGTTTTACAGCACCAATAATACGGCTGAGTATGAGGCTGTCTCATGGGGCTAAAACTTGCCCGTTCAATGGGCATCAGACGGTTAACCCTCCTTGGAGATTCAGATTTGGTGATCCGACAATCCACCGGAATCTATCAAACCAAGGAACTACACTTGCTGCCTTACCATCGACAGGTTTTAAAGATGGCTTTGGAGTTTGAAGAAATCTCCTTTCTACATGTTCCTCGTAATAGGAATGACTTTGCTGACGCATTAGCAACTTTGGCCTCCTTGATTCATATATCAGATAAGGAACAATTGGCAAGCGTCACAATTTCCCTGCACAAGGCCCCAGCCTACGGGAATTACTAGAGAAGTATCGGATGATCTACCTCCCATCCAACATCCTTGGTATCAGCATATCAAGGAATATCTGCGAGATGGATCTACACCCGCTGAGGCGAGCCCGATCGAGAAAAGGCGGATCCATGGACTTGCAATGAAATTCTACCTGAGTGGAGATGCGCTCTACAAAAGAGATGCAGGATTAGGCCTCCTCCGGTGTTTAGACAAAGATCAAGCCCAAAGGCTCATGGATGAAATCCATGGTGGAGTCTGTGGCCCCCACATGAGTGGCCCCCTCCTTGTCAAGAAAATCCTCAGAACGGGACATTATTGGCTATCTCTCAAAGCTGATTGCCATGACCACGTCAAAAGATGCTATTAGTGCCAGATTCATGGGAATGCTATACACGCCCCTCCACGGGAGCTCCACAATATGAGTTTACCTTGGCCCTTCTCAATGTGGGGAATGGACGTTATCGGGCCCATTGAACCTAAAGCCAATAATGGACATCAGTTTATATTCACCATGATCGACTACTTCACCAAGTGGGTAGAGGCAGCCTCCTTCCCCAGGGTCACTAAAGAAGTCATCATTACTTTCATCAGAAACAATGTTATTTGTCGTTATGGGCAACTAGAGGTGATTGTGTCAGACAATGCCAAAAACCTCAACAATAAGATGATGGAGGAATTGTGTAGTAAATTCCACATCAAACATCTCAACTCAGTCATCTATCGTCCAAAGATGAACGGTGCTGTTGAAGCAGCTAACAAAAACATCAAGAAGATTATGCAAAAGATGTCCGCCAACCACAAAGATTGGCCTGATGTATTGCCTCTGACTCTGTTAGCCTACAGAACATCCATGCGTACTTCAACTGGGGCAACCCCCTACGCACTAACCTATGGGATGGAAGCAGTGCTCCCCATAGAAGTTGAGATGGAATCTCTGAGAGTGTTGATAGACGCTCAGCTGGACGAAGATCAATGGGTACAAGACAGGTATCACCAATTGTCTCTAATAGACGAAAGGCGAACCGCGACTATCTTCCATGGTCAGTTATATCAGCAAAGGATCGCCCGATCCTACAACAAAAAAGTCCGGCTACGGCAATTTAAACAATATGACTTGGTTTTGAAAAAAATCCTGGACAACCAAGATCAATCTAAGGGAAAATTCGCTCCTAACTGGGAAGGCCCGTTTATTGTCAAAGAAGTATTGACGGGAGGCGCTCTCAGGTTGCAAGAAATGGACGGTGATGAATTTCCACAACTCATCAACTCAGACGCCGTGAAACGGTATTATGTCTGAAGTAACTCGCAAACACCCTGGTGTCAAACCATCAGATCATCAGTCATTCTGGTTTTTTAACCCTTTACCACATACAACTTTTCTGCACTTTGCCCCTCAGGGAAACATACTTTTCAAGCCAGCAGCCTGGCTTTCCTTTGCGCTTATACAACTTAGGTCATCCCACCGTGGATCGAACCTCTTACGTTTATAGTTTGGCTACCCATACCTGGGATCAAACTTTTCCTCTGCAGTTTATCCTCAACTTAGGATTAAACTTTCTCATCCCCGCACTCTGACCTGCACATGGGATTACGCTTTCTCTTCTCTAAGTCGACCTGATCTCCTCTTCAATAGGAGTATGTAGGCAACCATTTCATATGGCCCGGTCGTAATAAAACAAAAACAACAAAAACATTTCTACCCTTCTCTCCTCACAAAAAACAACAAAAATATTCCTACACCATTTCTGCCACATACAGCGTTGAACATCTTACACCAGGTTCGAACTACGTAGACCTGATCTCCTCTTCAATAGGAGTACGTAGGCAGCCATTCATGGTGCGGTCTCACCCCCTACCAAAACACAAACCCTTATCAGTTGGTACTGGGATCAAACATCAATCCACTACGTTTCATTCGACTTCAGACCAAAGGGATGGAATTACCCAACCTCTCCTCCCAAATAGGAGATTCGGTGACCATCTAAGTTGCGGTCATACCTTGAAGAGTAACGCCAATCCATAAGAGATGGAATTAACTAGGCTTCTCCTGAATAGAAGTACTGGCGACCATCTGTGGTGCGGTCAATCTCAGAGAGGAAAGCCACACTCCTCTCCACATTTCCATACAGAAACCAGTCCCAAGACACCAAAAGATGGTTGGGATACACATATCGATGATCCGTTCTGAACTATCCAGAGACAACTCAATGTCCATCCACCTAGGAGGAATTCAGAATACATCAAGATCACAAGCCCTAAAGCAGCAGGCAAAATATCAAATAAATAGCAAGGTGTATCTAAAAGGGAAGTGATCCAAAAATATATTTCCTGTCATATATAATGCTGTTTGATATACATGATGTAAACTGTACATGACAAAATGGCTAAGCTAGTCTGTGCAGGTAAGTACAAGCTAATCTATGAGTCAGGATACACGCGAGCTAGCAAGCCCAACATAGCATCCCTCTCAGAAAAAGGAGGTAAAGCTGTGGTCTCCTGTATGAGAGTATCCACATGACCCAATAGATCAGAAGCCGTCTGCATGATGACCATATGCTCATCAATATATGTGCTCATCTCTGCAATTATATCAGTGGTAAGGGACCTCGCTGCAGTACTGTCTGTGACGGCTACATCCCGGGCAGATATGGCACTATCCCGCTCAACTATCACTGCATCTCTGGCTAATCTGGCCTCATCCCGCTCAATAATAGCGGCATCCCTGCGAGCTAAGGCCTCATCTCTCTCCAACAGAGCAGCCTCCCTCACATCCAGAGCAGTCGACATCATAGATCGAACCTGATCTCTCTCAAAGGTCATCAGCTGAAGACTCTACTCTAAGTACTGTGCCGAGTGCTGAATCGCAACAGTGTTGGTACTAGGAGAATCCAGAAGAAATGCTGGCAACCCAGCAGCGGGCTCCTCCTCGAAGTGGGTATCAATGTCCTCCACAGGCTCCACACCCTCTGCGTCACTATCCGGTACTGCAGATACTGCTGCAGCCGATAAAACCTCCGTCTCCATCCAGGCGGAATACTCTGCTGAATAACCTGGACTGCTCACTGAAAAAGCAGCTACCTCACGATGGTCCCAACAAGCGTATACACGAGATCGGTCCTCGGCTGAGAGGTATTGGGCAACTGAACGCCGACCTATCGCCCCTGTGAAAGGATGAAAATCCTGAAACTGGTCGAACTGCGACATCACGGCCAATGTGTGATAAGTAGTCACACCTCTCAAGCCGGCCAGAGGGAGGAAATCCATGCCCGGAGCATGAGTAATAAAGCTGTGTGGTGAGCTAAGCCCCGAGCACAACAATATGCTAAATGGGTCTCTGATGTTTGCCAAAAATGCGGACCAGGACTGAGCATCTATACACTCCGATGGCTGAAAGGAGTATGACATGGACACATCGTGGGTAAACCAATATCCATGCCGTCTAAGGGTACCAATCGGTCTCAAGTGTGACATGAACCACACATACAGAAGGACTGAGCTCTCAGTAAACACTCGTGATGGATAAGTACTGCAGTAGGATGCTGACCGCAGAGTCTCTGCCAAGATCATAGGCACAATGGTATGACCCTCCTTGAGAGCTCTCACGGCCATGATAATGCCTATATCTATCTCATCCATATACCGCGGCATGTACACATATGATAGTACACATAACATCAGTACGTCAACTCTGGCTAGACGCCAATGATCCTCCGGTGCGGTGAAATCCCCGGAATGTCGTGAGTAACTGTTCTCTGAGCCAAATCTGTCATATAGAAAACGCTGAGAGATCATATGACCAGATGTCAGCTCATCCTGCACTACTCTGAGCCTCAATCCTGTGAGAGTCATGAATCGTCTACTCATGTCTCCCAGAGCCATATACACGCAAGGTCTGTCCAAGGGCAGCATCGTCAAACGTGCATACTCCTCCAGAGTAGGAGTCAACTCATGGGTGCCAAATAGGAATACTTGCCTATCAGGTCGCCAATGCTCTAGCATCCCATCTACGAATCCTGCAGGAACCTGAAATGCCAAAAGAGTCATGGTATGCTGCAGTAATATATCTACGGTCACCCTGTCTGGTGGTGACATACTATCATACCATGATCGCATACCCGATGCCACCACTAATGGTGGGGTATAATCTATACGGCTAACTGTCGAAGAAGACATCTGTGAGGGCCGTGTCATAAGACCATCCAGGGGTCAATGCCGAATATCTCTGGACATACATACATATGCATAACATGATACATGCATAACAGATAATGGATGACAATATGATATAGGGAATGGAAAAGACTGTGCATACATTCCTAAGTATATCATCATCTAATACATTAGCTCTGTACAGCTACAAATATAGGGAAATGGGGCATATACGCCCTACTACTAACAGAGGCCTATCAAAAGATATAGCGAGAATGGGAAACAACCACCCAATATCTAACAGAGGCCTATCAAAAGATATAACGAGAATACATCAGAAGAAGACAATGGTGTCGATATCCACATCATCAATCCTGTCCACCTGATGTAACTCCTCCTGAGTCACTGGATCTCTATCAACAGGGATGTCAGGCCTATAAAGAGGAGGATCTGCGCCGGCAAAACCAAATGGGTCGTCCGAGGGGCCAGCGCCTGAGCTGGAAGGAACAAATGACTCCGCCTCTGCTGGATCTCTGCCCAAGTGCCGAATAAATATATGTGCTTGGTCCAACTGACGGGTCAAGCTATCAATCTGGGTCACATGAGTCGGATCTCGGACACAAGCTATCCAATTTGTCATCATCAAGGATCCAGGAACCATGTTCCCCATAAACTGTGTGGCACGAGATTGGGCTCCAATAGTACGAGGAGGCCATCAACGCTGGAATATCTCCTGAGTACATGGACCCTCTGATAATGCAAATCCGTCAACACCCAACAACTGGATATCAATGGCAGGTGACTGCGATATAGGCCAGTGACGCCTGACAGGAGGTAAGATCGGTATACGAATCTCCCCTGTGGTGCTCCTGATAGCACGCTCTCCTAGATAGAGCTCCCAACCGCCATCTGTGAAGAGTGGAACTCTCCTGGTGGAAATCAAATACTCGACCCCAGTCGGGTATCCATCCTCAAAACCCACTGTCAAGTGTTCCCCAGAATAGGGAAGCCAGGTGATGGTATCGGCCGTCAGCAACTCCAGCTGGATACGGCAATGAGTGAATCCCTCCGCTACAGGAACCTCGGGCAGAATCGAATGATGCCATCTTCGTCCTCGTGGATAGGTATCTAAACCTAACACACTCGCAGGACGCAAACAGGGAAGCCTCTCATAGGCCCAAAACTGCCAACACAATGGCAAGACATCTGCTATCAGTAAACACTCTTAACCTATAAATGGAAAAGACAAGAGAAATACTCACCAGAGAAACGGGTAAAATCCTAGCCAAGCCTCGGTCAAACCCTGTGAGCGCATACGCATGCCCCGGAGGAAATAGGCAAAAGGTATAAGAGCCCCAATCGTACTCTCCAATACGGTCCACGTCACGCGTAGTGCTGACCAAAGCAAAAGATACCGTGGAAGAGTTATCTGCTATGAAGCAGCCTCGAATGATCATCAGGAACAATCTCCGCAGAACGCGATCCCTGATCCTGACATCATCAGGCATGGGCTCACTCAATAGCCCGTTCACAGCATCCACGCTCAAAGGACCTGAACGGACGGTCCTGCCTTTGAGCGCCGCCGCCGGAACTCCTAACAAGGATCTGACGGCAGTAGGGGTAATATTTGCCATGCAAGGCACTTGCTCCCCTCTAAACTCCACGCCGGTGATAAATCGCCAATCCATCGGCATCATCATCACCTCGCAATCCAGCAGGTGGAGTGACTGAGTTTGGTGAAACCACCGCTCAGACAATGCCATGAGGTAACCCCAGGGACAACGACGGGGAAGGATGGAGAAGAATGCCCCAAATCCCCACTCATGCACTACTGCTCTATAATCATGGTGAAGTGCCTGGTACATGGAGTGGATGCTAAACCAGTTCCCTCGAGGCTGTGTAAAACCTGGAACCTGCATGAAATGCAAATCTACGTCAGAACCCTTTAATCCTCATCAATAGGAAAGAAGGAAAAGTAAAGTCTAACGCCATACCTCGTTAGCATGTAAGTACATCGATGGATGTCTGTCCAAGTCACCCAATAACTCTGGGTTCGCTACCTGAATGTTCGGAAGCTCCCTACGAGGGACAGGTGCAGCAGGAGCGGGGTTCTCAATATCCACCTCCTCGTCCTCAACGTCCGGAACATCTGCCTGGACAGGATAGATCACAGCCTCCACCAACCGACGAGGTTGTCTGACAGAACGGGGATGATGCACTTCAGAAGCCCTCCGCCGTACGCCAGAAGCGGTCCTATAGGAACTGCTCGACTGATCCGGATCCATAATATCTGGACAACAAGTCTCCAAATCACCTCAGAAAGGGTGTGGTATTTCCTTACCTGGAGCTTTCTCTAATGCATTTATGATTATATGCATGCATGCATTTACTTTAACAAACAATAGAGCTAAAATGCATGACTACCCAATGCCTACCTTTTGAAAATTTTTGCCATAGTCCCCTTTGAAAATAGGACTATCCACATGCACTTAGGCATGTTTAGGTGGCCATTCAGTAGCACACCTGCCCCAAAGTCATATACACAATATATGCAGTAAAAATAAAAAGCATCATGCATAAGGCCAACCTCAATGCTAGGAGTACTTTGCCTTTCTACCTTTTGCTCATTGGACCTCAAATAAGACAAAGAATAGCAGAAAAAGGTGCCAATTTGACTGTCTCAAAAGTTAATTTTTTTCACATCATTATGTTCAGCATGATTTAATACTAACATTTACTATGTTGAATATTTTTTATCAAGTCATTTGTGCATACATAACCACTACTATGTGTTTAGATGCATTTTGTGCGATAATTCACAATCTAATGGACAGAAACTAGAGAAAATACAGGCATACGTTACCAGGAGAGTGTGGAACCCTTGTACGGTGACAGAATTTGCAGAAAGCAGCCCGAACTCAGCAGATCTGAAGATGGCTCACGATTTTCTCTAAGCGAAACAAGTTGAAAGTGACTTGTGAATGCTGCTGGCTGATGGATATATGATCCATGCCTGGCCGCAGGCCTATCTACGGCTGCAGTAGGTACACTTGCAGTACCCCCATGTGGGTCCCATCCCTTCGACTCAGTCCAGTTCGAGTTGCAAAGGAGGTCTTACGAATTAAAAAGGTCAAATCGAGAATAAAAACACCACGCGATTGAGCAAAACTGCAGACAATCCTGGTCTTCTCTGATGAGACTTTGAATCGGTACATCACGCATTGGTATTCGCCCACACACAGGGTACACTATACCAGTATTCTCAAATGATCTCAGTCAAGCTCGGCAATACCGTACGTAGGTCCAATGTCGCTTTGTCAGGATCATCATCCTTGTCAACCTAGATCCCCGACGGGGGTTACAACGTGAGTCCCCAACGGGGGTTACAACGTGAGTCCCCGATAGAGGTTACAACGTAGATCCTCGGCGGGGGTTACAACGCGTGTTCAACCGTTGACACATAAATCAACGAAGGTCAAGCAGCCTTGACATTATCTCAGCCGATGGCAAGTAAACCCATCAGAGCATATACGGTTGTTCGATCAATGCATACGTCCCCAGTAGATCTCCCGAGGGGTTTGCAACATGAATTCACAGTAGGGGATTACCACGTACATTCAAGTCGTTGACACACACATCAACGAAGGTCAAGCAGCCTTGACATCATTCCAGCTGATAGAGGGTTAAACTTATCAGAGCTCTGGAGCCATTCGGGATTCTTACCACCCGATTACCTATATTCTCCGGTGGGGGGTCACAACGCAATGTTCCGTTGATCTACACGACAGCGGAAGTCAAGCAATCTTGACAGTATATCCCATAGGATTTTTCAGTCGTTGATTCACATATCGGTGAAATACACGTCAACGAAGATTAGGTATCCCTGACAGCATTTGATGTTGGCAGTAACTCCAACAGAACCCTGACATGTCCTGACGATACAAACCAGGAGATTGTCATCAAGGAGGATGAATGATGGAATATGTTATACACATCCTCAAACAGATCAAGCTTTATGCCCACAGATCTCTTACCCATAAGAGGTACCTCTGTAGGATCCAGTCCTTATCCAGGAATTTGATGATAACTCCAACATCAACATCCTGACAGACTCAGATCATACATCCAATCTGATCATCATTGCCAATCCCCGGTTGAAGCAACAGGGAGCCATCAATTATCCTCAGCGTGTTGGGCTACAACCCCGTACACATGCATCATACATCTACATCATGTTGCTATCCATAGTACCATGTTTGTCTTATTACGTTTCAAGTGTCTAGGATTCTTTATCCTATCCATGCATCGCCATGCATGAGTATGATAAAGAGGGGCATCTGTAGACACTCGAATTTTTTTTTACTATTGACACTAACATTGCAGGAAGGCAGATTCGTCTTTTATGAGAGAACCCTAAAAGATAATCCACAACCATACCGGATACTACCGGAGGTTCAGCATCAACCCTAGATCGCAATCTGAGAGTAATCGTTCCAATCTTGGAGAACCCCGAGGCATGCAGATCAATATCAGAACACACACCGGAGAAGACCGATTAATCTCGGAGATAACCCCGAGATATCCAGTCTTAGCCCTAAACATGGGAATAGCCTCCAACCTTGGTGATAACCCTAAGGAAAGCAATTTCGGCATTAACCCCGGAAATGCTTGTTACAAATGCAACCAACTTCAATCTCGACGCTTACAACGAGATACACTGTATCAGCCCGACGATGACATCGGGAAGACAGACACACCTCAAAGATGATAATGAGGACTTTCAACCAATTGCAGCAGTCCAATCCCAACGAAGCTGAGCAACGTCTGCTTTATCGACCCAACCCGGTAATAACACCGGTAAGGGGCAACATCGTCATCTGACCAACACGATGCCACGCCAAGTCGTCTAAACGCCTTTACACAACAACGTCCCACAAGGCTAACCAATCCTGAGTTGCTATTGTACGGGGTAACGGATGAAAGTTGAAGCTTGAAGACCGGAGGGCACCGTCCCATCTTCAAAGACTTCCTACAAACTCTAATCCCATGCCATCGTACAAAATCTCAACAACGGCAGTCCGAAATAGGTCCTGTATACCTCAAACAGATGCCCGAATTGCACTTCAGAAAAACCGAGTGGACATTACAGTGCCCGCGTGCACGTACTTCGAGACGACCCGACCCGACCTGACCAAACCGGGCCAACTCGACCTGCCTCTGGTACACCTGCGGCTGAGCCGCAGGTACACTAGTGGCAGCTTTGGTCTATAAATAAGAGGCTTGGGGTGCTGATTTTTAAGAGAATAAAGACAGGGAAACCCTGCAGAATTCGCTCTACACTTGCCATACATTGTATTTTCCCACTTTAAACACCTGTGAGCTCATATACAGTCCTCTTTTGTACCTACAAAAGTCTGTGTTTACTCACTCTAAAGATATAGAAGTCTTCTTTGGCAGTCCACTGTAAGCCTTCTCACACACTTTAGAGTCTTTCTCTTCATTTTTGCACACACCCTTCTACACGTTGAGAGTCGTGTTGCTTTCTTTTGCCCGGACTTCGGTCCGTGGTTTCATTTCAGTATATATATATATATATATATATATATATATATATATATATATATATATATTTATATATATTGACTAACATTACCGAGTTATGCCTCGGTTGAGCCTAGACTTCGGTCTGGTGCGTTTATTGCTTTATATATATATATATATATATATATATATATATATATATATATATATATATATATATATATATACTTATATATCTTAAATGTGTGTTGGACTTTGTTCGATGAGCCTAAACTTCGGTTTGGTGCGTTTAATTGCTTTCTTATATATATATATATATATAAATGTATGGAACTCCGTTCGATAGCCTGGATTTTACATATGCGTTTATATTTTATATATATATATATATATATATATATATATATATATATATATATATATATATATATACTTATATATATGAACTGTATCGAACTCTGTTCGATGAGCCTGGATTTTATATCCGGTGCGTTTACATGCTTATATATATATATATATATATATATATATATATATATATATATATATATTTACATTTCGTCCCACCTGGAGCTTACTTCGTGGTGGTTGACTGTTTTTACAACTTTTCGTACATTTCGTCCCGCCTGGAGGTTCCTCCGTGGCGGTTGATAGCTTTTAACAGCTTTATTTACATTTCTGGTCCCCCATGGAGCTACTTCGTGGTTGGTGATCATGTCTGTATATATATATATATATTTATGGCTTTTATATATATACCTGCTTACTGCTTTCATGCAAATTGCGGTATCATGCGAGCCTAGGAATCATGTGATCACAGATTCATCCCATCGGATCTAGATTCGGTTCCCGTTATGGACATTTTCAGCTGTAAGCAGCTTATAAATTATTCTGCGGTGTCTGAATTTCCTCAGATGGTTTCCATACCCACGAGGAAGTCGGCATTATTTTGTACATTATTTTCGTGCGGATGCTTCGCAGCCGTCAACTAAAATCAACCAAGTCGCGCATTTAATAAAATGGGAGTGCAAAAAATCTCAATTACTATTGAGCGACAGGGTTTGAAAAAACCTCTTTTATAAAGCATCATTGCCATATCTTGCTAAAATTGAATTTTTACATAAATTTAAACCTTGCGTATATAGGTGCGAACGAGGCCTCGTACCACTTTCAAATAACAGCACATTGACTCACACACACACACACACACATTCAGATAATAGTTTCTTGAAAAGAGGCGGTCACCGTGGTAACACGGATGTCGGGGGGTGCCTAACACCTTCCCCCGCCATAACCAAGTTCCCGGACCCTAAATGAATCTCGGTTTCACCGACCCGTATAACAGTGTCACATCACTGGGTCAATGTGCAAACCTTTTCTCGGTTGTGTTGGTACAACCATTTAAAAAACCAACTGGCGACTCTTAACAGTCCATCGTCGACATTATACATGTCGGACCTTTTTCACTTATTTTTTCAAACAAATCTCACATAAAATGAGAACACCGAAAAACAAGTAACGGAAAGGGACATCTAAAAATCCTGACGTCGACAGCCCTTAGTCGATATGGTAAAGCTTGGTATGCATTTATATGTTCCCGTTTAATGCCCACACGTCACCAAAATGATGTAACTAAGGCACGGGCTCTGCTATTATATGGGATTGTTCACCACCATTTTCGTGTGAATAACTCCATTTCATTCTACAATGTCAATGTGGGGGAGTGCATTCAAGAATCCATTGACCAATTGCTATAAGGGAGTACTACGGGAGGTTTGCTACATGGTTTCTTAATCACTGATTTATGCCGTAAAGCTGGGGTGCAGTGGCAACCTTCTGAGCCTGTCCAACAACCGATGGATATAATCGATCATGCTACAATTGAGAGGTACAAGGCATAGGAAGGAACGAGATCTAATCCACGTGGAGAAGGCTATATTATGATCTGCCAACCCTCACCCCTAATTGGAGCGAAACCTATGCAAGAGCAAACACCTCGGGGCTCAACGAATCAATTTTTGTGGTTGGCCCAACGTCAAGATTTAATGCATCAGTACAATGCCAATGCATTCAACACGCTTGCTGATGCGTTTTCCCGCTGCAATCCTAATGCACATCCGGTGATCATGCCTATTCCTCATGTCCTGCCAACATATATTCTTTCAGACGACGACGAGCAGTAACTCGTTTTCAGGGAAGTCCTCATACTTTTAATTGATTTATTTTGTCGTAATGAGGACATTACTTGATTTAAGTTTGGGGGATTATGTTTTCTGCCTAGTTAATTAATGAAAATTTTAATTATCATGTTAGTTAGCTTGTTTAGTTGTTATAGTGTTCATATCTAAAAAAAATAAAAAATTTACATGTAGTTAATTTGCATGAATCCAGTTATTAGATAGTAAGAGTTTATTTTTAGCCAATGATGAGATTGGAATTGGGTAGACAAAGTTATTACTGACTATTAGAGCTTTGATGTGATTTCTTGTAATGAATTGAGTTTTTTTCTGTTTGAAACTGGTATAATAAGGATAGCACAGTAAAAACAACTTGTTGATTGATTGAGTTTAAATTGATACATAATCGGACTCTAAAGGATAATGCTAGTTTGAATGAAAAAATGACAAGAATAAGTAGTGATGGCTAAAGTTAGACAAGAACCTAAGTTTGGGGGGAAAAGTAGGGTATATAAGCTTTAAAAAAAGAAAAAGAAAGCTAGTTGAGTCTTGTGGTGGGTTAAGGAAAAAATACTCCCCATAAACACAAGCGTGAGATGGAGCGTAAAACGCACTCAGCAACCATGAATTTTATCTATATTAAAAAAAAGAAAGAAAAAGAAAGAAAATATGAATAAAACGGGAAAAAAGAGCAAAAGGCCCCTGTAGATGAAAACTGAAGCATAAGTTCGCATGTTGACCCTCGATAATCGTAATTGCTTGATTTTAGTTGGATTTAGCTTATTTTTGGATTTCTTGAATTTACACTGTATGATGCCTTCGAAGAGACTTGTTATGTGTTCAATTTTCCTCTATATCAGTTAGCATAGTTGTGGATCACACACGCACTATATTAGTGAAAACAGTCAAAGAATTGATGATATTTAAGAAATTATTGATTGGTTTTGATAGGAAGTGTTGACATGTTACTTAATTTTTCTGAGGCTGTATGGATAAACTATGTACTGTCTGAATATTGGATTCCTAGTTGATAGTCGCGTTGCATTGCATTTTGCTTGAGGACAAGCAATGTTCAAGTTTGGGGGAATTTGATGAGTAGGTTTTTAACCTATGAATTATATTCATTTAGCTTGTTATATTGTTAGTTTTAGATCACTTCATGGTACTTTTGATGGGTTTTGTGCTTATTGTAGGATACTCAGTAAGCTTATCAAGATGCTAGTATTGGAAGGATTTTTAAGCTAATTTGGACATTCTGACTCCCTAGTGTGAGGCGCGCTGTGGTGTTGAGTAAAGCGGCGCGGGGCGCGCTAGTGCGTGGCTTCTTTCTGGTACAGTAGCGCGGGCCGCGCTGGCTGAAAGTCTATCATGGCGCGGGGCGCGCCGTTACGGGATCTAAGCTGGGCAAGATTAGTTATGTGCTGGAAGAAGGATAGTGTTGGGAGCTATTAATTCTTTATGTAGTATGATCATAATAGGATTGTGTTATAGTTGTTATTTGATGTCTGTGGGAGTCTTTGACTAATGACTTGTTGGTTTTAAAAAGGATTTGGATTTCTATTTGACTTTCTATGTGATGAGTTAGAGTTGGAGTAGGATTGGTGGTATGAAGCTGAGGTGAGGCAATTTATGCTACTTGTTGGAGAAGAGTAAGGGATATTCAGACACACTTCGAGAACAAGATTGAAAGGCAAAAGCTTGGAGGAACGAAGAAGAAGAGTATGTGCACGAAGATTTCAGATTTGAAGGGCGAGAAGGGTGGTGTATTACTATTCTCCTTTAGTTTCAAATTGTGTAATTGGGATGATGTTTTCTTTTACTTATTCAATATTTAATTCATTATTTATGAACTAAATTACTTATTAGGCTTATCTTTAAGTGGAATGATGATTATGTAATCTTGGTTTTCAGTTTAATAAGCTATTATTCAGTTTATCTATATTAATTTGATTTTGAATTTATGAATTGCCTGATCGACTATTTTATGTGGACTTGTATGAATTCGAGAGATGAAATACGAATATAGACTTAATTAATATAGCATGTGTTCTTGAATTTTGTGAATGAGTAGAATCTTGATGTATGTTAGGGTAGAGGTATGTTTGACATTGCATGTAATCATATAAAGAACTTGAACTTAAACATTCTTTAATTGTAATTCACATAGAGATATAGTGAGTTAGTTGATTAAGGTATTTAACGCAATTATATCTTAATTGTGGATTTGGGTTAATACGGTATTAGTGCATCGAGAGGTGGCTAGTGCAACATATGTGTTCTTGATTAATAAACTGGGATAATGGGTTAAACTGGAATAAGGTATAATAATCAGAGTGATGCTTAGAGTGGAGTTGTAAGCCTAATTCTCCACTATTTGTTTAAAAGTTCAGTTTTAGGGTTTGTTGATTTTTCTCTAATTTTAGTATCTTTATTATTTTTACTATAAACTGGAAATTGTTTGGTTTAATAAAATTAGGATTAATAGGAATTTGGTAATTGTGAAGTTAATTTCTTGCTAAGTCTCTGAGGGAACGATACTCTACTTACTATTATATTATTTGTTGACCACATATACTTGTGTGCTGTGCGTAATTAGATTTTACCCAACATGCGGTGCGGGTTTAATTGGTGCGATTTTGGTTCGAAAACCAATTGAAACAGTAAAAAGGTCTAAGCCTTCAATAGAATTTAACATATAGCTCACATCGAACAATTAACTTAATAGCAGAGTCGACAATGGGAATTATATCAAGCATAGAACCAAAGCTCCTTCTGCTAAGCATGTCAAATTCACCATCAAATCATAGAATAGTGAAACACATAAAATAGTTTTAGTTTATAATAAAGAAATGATGTTGCAAAAACTAAATATACGCTATATAAAACAACGGAGATCATATATTCGATAACAAGCAAGCAAGTTTATCTAGTTATCCAAAAATTAAAAATATATACTGGAGATAGAATGAAATTCTATCTTATATATTGCAGGGAGGACTTATAAAATATAATCATAGCTGTACCTAATGTAACATTCCAATTTTTTAATGTAAATTATAAATATTTATTGATTTATATAAATATCTATTGGATGTGTTTATTATTGGATAAATAATTGTTCAATTTGATTGATTTGATTTAGTTAATTATTTATTTATTAAATAATTAATGTGTTATGTGGATTGAGTTATGTGATTAAGTGATTTATTTAATAAATTGTTATTACATAAAGTGTGACAAATAACTATGTGATAAAGAGTTATTAAAATAAATTAAAGTAGCTTAATTTAGTTTTACCCAAACAAAGCTTAAGGATATAAATTATTTTATTTTAAAGGGTTTTTCCAAACAAAACCCTATGGCTTTTGGATTTTTGAAATTTAAATTGTTTATAAAATAAACTAAATAAATAATATATATATTTATAAGTGGTACATTATATATTTTATAACTGATGTTATTATTGAATAGGCTTATTATGGTCATGTCCGTTTTATGTTACGTGTATTGGATATCAGTTGAGTTACGTTGTTAGTAGTCTAAATTATTACTGAGAAAAGAAAGAAAGGCTAGAGAGAGTTTTGAGAAAAAGAAAGAAGTTCAGAGTTTTGAGAGAGTTTGAGAGAAAACGTGATTTTCAAAGCAAGTCTGTTAACAAAGATTCTTAAGCAAACAAAAAGGTGTGTTTCTTTAAAGTTAATATATGTACATATATATATTTATGGTTTCATGATGCCTAATGTCTCTGTGTTCTTCAACTTCACTGTGTATAAGATTTTTACAAAACTCTCTGTAAAACTATGTTTGTATAATTGGTTAGAGAAGCATGTGTACGTATAGTTATAATTGTTATCACTAGCATGTCTATATATATATATATATATATATATATATATATATATATATATATATATATATATAGATGACTGTGTGCTAATTACATGATAAAGGAAGGAAATTGGTTTTTACATTGAAAAATATGTATGAACGTATGTTTTGCAAAAATAAGAAAAATTGGTATGTGATTATGCAAATTGTGAACTACTATGAAATTGAACTATACATGTTAATTGGTTTATATGTTGATATGCTTGTATTTTAAAGGAATCAATTTGGTTATATACATGGAATTATAGTGTCACTGTGTCGAATTAGTTCAGCGATGGAGTTTTAAAATTTTGGTTTCAAAGAAAAATAGTGTTTTCAAAGAATTAGTTCTCTGATATTGTTATTTAGTTGTGTGAAATTTGTACACGAATGCTTCATGTAAGACCCCAGCTTATTAATGAATAAAATCAAATTTTTTCTAAATATTATTGTGAATAATAAGGGGTTAATTTGTTATAATACTTTGGTTATGGGTGAAATGTGCAAATTTTGCAAAATAAGCAAGTGGTTATAAAATATTCATTTTGTCGGGGAATATTCGTTTGGTCGTGGAATATTCTTACTATCGGAGAATATTCGTACGACGACGCAGCCTTGTGTGGGCCCCATAACGGAAAGTGATTGGATGAAGAAAACGACAAGTATAAGTTGTTTATAAATAACGACGTAGTTGTTACCGTTAATACTGTTAGAATACCCGGTGGTTAAAATACAGTAGCACACGGTATTGCACCAATTATTGATTCTTACATAAGAAGGCACTACTCAATAATTGTTACAGTAGTTATTATTCAATATTTTATTTTATTGATTCAATAATTGCTGCGTTGATATTTTATATTATTGTTGTTTCAATAATTGTTGCTGCACAGTATTTTCCTTTATCAGATCAATAATTCATATTATTTGAATAATATTATTAGATAACATTATTGGCAATGTATAGAAAGTTCTGTCTAAGGAGAGGTTTGGTCATCTAATTGCGTGTCAGTAAGGAGAAATCCTTATTGGAAAGCCCCCTCTTTCCTGGGAATGGCCTGGTTGTCATAAATGTGATTCTTTAATATTATTTGTGAATAATTAATTATTGATTCATATGATAAGGAAATATTTATTTTATGTGGATATAAATGAGGGATATATTTTTGTGGTTAAAAATGAAGGAGTTAATGTTGAGGTTTTTATCAGTATTTTTGTCGGAATGGAGGTATTAAAAGTCAGGGTTTTTGAGATATTTTGCGGGGGTTATAATTTTTAATCCGACCGTTGGATCGTGGTAATTTTTGGATATGTTATACATATATAAGTTGAGTATATGTCCACAAATTTTGAACCGTTAAAAATGAACGTATGATTTATTATGAATTTTACGAGATGACTGGTTCAGAAATTGTTGAATTTTCGGAGTTAATCATTTTGGTGGAAAATTCTAGAATTGGTGGGCCCCACTCTTGGTTTGTGAAGAAATGTACTGAGATTTTTATTCAAATGTGGTGGGTGGGAATAGTAGCAGGTAAAGCCATCAGGTTGCAGGTTAAGTCTGCTTCGGTGTGCTAACATTTTCCTATAAATAGAGGGCTAAGTTAGAATTAAAAATTACACCAGAAACAAGTTTTCTCTCTTTCTCTCTCTAGATTATTGAGTGTATTTTATGAGTATTTAGATACTTTGAGAGTTTCTATTCATCAGAGCAAGTTTCTTTCAGCCTTATACCGGTATTCCGACCAGAAGTACTGATATTTTGAGGTAAGGGATATTATTTTCTTCTTAATGATATTATTTTCTTCAATATTATTATGCTGAAATATTGAAATGAATTTTTTATCAAATTTGGAATTTTTTGTGTCGGAGTTACTATTCACGTATACGTTACTATTCACGTATACGGCACTATTCACGAATACGGCACTATTCACCGAAAAATAAAATTTTTTCTTTTTGTCCAAGATGTCTATTATGGTTACTATCTTTGATTGTATCCATGTTTTGATCTTTATTTTTGAATTTTGCTTCACAATTGATTATTATGAAGTATTATTGATCTTTGATAAACTCTTATACGAATCCCTACTATTTGTCCTTCTGTCTCACTAGATTCGTTCTCTTTAAGATATTTTTCATCATCCTCAGTCCTAAATGATGATATTACTGAATATCTTTGGCCTGTAGTGCAAAGATGTATGATTACTTGATGAATATCTTTGGTCTGTAATGCAAAGATGAACAGGTGTTGAGATGAACATGACTGACAGGTGATACAAATGAATATCTTTGGCCTGTAGTGCAAAGATGAATATTTGGATAAAGATGGTTATTAATTGATGTTACAGGGATAAAATATTGATGATAAACTTTTAAATCTTAGAAGATTGTAGAATTCATTCTCTACTTGACTCTTCTAATGGTTTGCTGTTTCCGCTCCAGTTGTTGATCTAAAACTTATTGTCGATTATATTCTATCAGATTTTTCCCTGTTGAATACGAATGATAATTTGTTGTATATTATCTTAGTCATAATATTCTTACTGGGCTAGTTGAGCTCACCCTTTTCCTTTTTGTTCCATTTTTCTTCTCAGGAGGTGAGAACATAGTAGGATCTAGTCGGGGTATGGAGTGATGGTTCTAGAAAGATGTTTTAGCAGTCCTCACTATTTCTGTAAAATAATATTTGAATAATTGTATTGAGGACTTATTTGAGTGTGGATATTGTCTAGAAGACAATATTTGTATTTAAACTCATAGTATGTGTTGTCGTATTTTGTACGACAATTGTATTATTGAAGTTGTAGTTTGCTTTCTGTACCATATATTTGGCGACTCAGAATGGGTGTTGTATACCTATTTTGGGGGCGTCACAGTTGGTATCAGAGCTTAGGGATATGATCCCTGGCTGAGATGTGAGACAAGAACTAGGAGGGAAGAGACGGGAAATTCCTTCGCTAGTATGACCTGACTAAGTTTATTTGGTGTTTATTTGGTCGGTCAGAGTATAGGGATAATATATGACATGACTATTAACCCTTGTTTTATGGCAGTATTTAAGAATGGCAGCTGAGAACGTTAATAATGGAGTAAATCAGACCGTGGAGACACCTTTGATCATCACCCAGGGGAACGTGCAACAGAAAGGCAATATTCCTCCTGTAAACAACGTTACCGAGCAAACGATGAATGATAGAATGTTTAGGATCTTTTTGCAGTTCATGTAAAATCAGACGAGGGAGACTCGTGTGCGGAATACAGGTGGAAATGATAACAACGCGCGGTTTGTCACAGCCAAGCAGTTCAAAGAATTGGGACCACCAGAATTTAAGGGAAAGCCGGATCCGATCATGGCGGAAACGTGGGTCAAGCAAATTACCAAGATATTCGATGTCTTGGGATGCACGGAGGAACAGAAGGTTCCATTCGCCACTTTTATGTTCAGCGATGAGGCAGACTACTGGTGGGAGTCTGTGAAGCGTACCCAGCCTGACGCACTCAACATGTCCTGGGAAATATTTCAAAAACTGTTCAATGACAAGTACTTTCCTGAAAGTATTCGTCATATGAAGGAGGTGGAGTTTATCAGACTGGAATAAAACAACATGACGGTGTCCCAGTACGAAGCGAAGTTTGCAGAGTTATCCAGGTTTGCACCTTATTTGGTTAAAAATGAGGAACGAATGACAAGGATGTTTCTGAGAGGTCTAAAACCCGAGATTCGACAATATCTTTTCTCTCATAAATTTTCTTTATATTCAGATGTTGTAAACAGGGCTCAATTATTAGAACGAGATAATGAGTATGTGCAACCGAGGGACCACAACCAGGGTCATACCGGTGGCGGCAGTCATCGAAGCAATGAAAACCAGCAGGGAGGAAAACATTCGGACAAAAGCGGTAACCACTCTGATGGTAATCGTGGTCGTAATAATAAAAGGAGCGAGTCGGGAGGAGATTTCAAGAAGAGAAGGTACAACAATGATAATGTGAAGACGTCAGCACAAACATCAACTGTTTCTAGGGGAGGAGAACGACCACCGGTCGTATGTTATAAATGTGGGAAAGAGGGACATATCAGCCCAAACTGCCCACAACAATCCAAGCTATGTTATAACTGTGGAAAGGAGGGTCATATAGCTCGAGAGTGTTCTGTAGCAAAACCAAGTTCAGCGGGGATGGTGACTCTAAAAGCTGTCCCGGATAAGTCAAAATCAGCGGTTCCTGGAAGAGCGTTTGTCGTGACTGGCCAAAACGCGAGAAACCCGAACGAGGTGATCACGGGTAAGCTAATCTTGAATTGTTGCGAAGTTTATACTTCACTAGATACCGGTTCTACCCATTCTTTTATCTCTCCTGCTTGTGCTCAACGTTTAAACTTGACTCCGGAGAAATTGGACATTGACTTGTCTGTTGAAACTCCGTTGGGTGAAACCTTCGTTACATCTACAGTTTATAAATCTTGCATGATCCAAGTTGGCACTATCACATTACCTGTTGATCTTATCTCTTTAAATATACTTGCTTTTGATGTGATTTTATGATTTTAGGAATTGATTGGTTAACCACTCATCATGCTAAAATTGATTATTTTCGTAAGGTTGTTAGTTTTCATATTTCTAACCAACCTGTCATATGAATTCAAACTACTAAACCACTAAAATCAGTCACTGTCATATCAAGCCACAAAGCTATTCGTTTATTGAAAAACGGATGTCAAACTTTCTTAGCCCATGTTATGGATTTGAACAAAGACAAGTCAGATTTGAATAATATTTCTATTGTTAGAGAATTTCCCGATGTATTTCCTGAAGAACTTCCTGGTCTAGCCGTAGAACGTGAAGTTAAATTCTTTATTGACCTTGAACCCGGTACAAAGCCCATTTCTAAAACCCCATATCGAATGGCTCCTATTGGACTTCAGGAGTTAAAAGTCCAACTACAGGAGTTGTTGGACATCGATTTTATTCGTCCTAGTACATCTCCTTGGGGTGCTCCTGTGTTATTCGTAAAGAAGAAAGACGGGAGTATGCGACTTTGTATCGACTATCGAGAATTGAATCATGTCACTATCAAGAATAGGTATCCGCTACCTCGCATTGATGGCCTGTTTGACCAGTTGCAAGGAGCACAATTCTTTTCAAAGATCGATCTTCGTTCTGGATATCATCAGCTGAAGATTAAAACTGAGGATATTCCAAAGACTGCCTTCAGAACTCGGTACGGGCATTATGAATTCTTAGTCATGTCTTTTGGATTGACTAATGCTCCTGCTGCCTTCATGGATATGATGAACCGTGTATTCAAAGAATATTTAGATCAGTTCGTTGTTGTCTTTATTGATGACATCCTCATCTATTCCAAAAGCCGTGAAGATCATGAGAGCCATTTGAAGCTGGTACTGTAAAGGTTTCGTGAAAATAAGCTTTATGCCAAACTGAAGAAATGCGAGTTCTGGCTTGAGGAAGTAGCATTCTTTGGGCACGTGGTGTCAAAACATGGAGTATCTGTCGACCCGACGAAGATTGAAGCCATACAAAGTTGGGAGCAACTGAAGTCGGTAACCGAAGTACGTAGCTTTCTGGGCTTAGATGGTTATTATCGGAGATTTGTGGAAGAATTTTCTCGAATCGCTACTCCGTTAACTCAGCTGACTCGGAAGGATACAAAATTCGGTTGGAGTAAGGATTGTGAGAAGAGTTTTCAAGAACTCAAGAGGAGACTTATTTCGGCACCTGTTCTGATAATACCATCTGGTTCGGATGGATTTGTTATCTACAGCGATGCTTCAGGCAAAGGGTTAGGATGTGTTCTCATGCAACATGGGAAAGTTATAGCCTATGCCTCGCGACAACTCAAAGAATATGAGAGGAATTATCCTACTCATGATTTGGAGTTGGCAGCAGTCATTTTCGCGTTGAAGATCTGGAGACACTACCTGTATGGGGAGAAAGTGGAGATCTATACAGATCATAAAAGCCTCAAATATTTCTTCACCCAAAAGGAACTCAACATGCGGCAGTGACGTTGGCTCGAGCAGTTGAAAGATTACGATCATACCATCCAATATCATCCTGGAAAAGCAAACATAGTAGCTGACGCATTGAGTAGAAGATCATATGCGGGTACGAGTGCAATGTTGTTAACACAAAGGCCCATTTTTGTATGACTTGCAAAGGATGGAGATAGAGATGAAGGCTCCAAGTACCCACATGATAATATCAAATATACGAGTAGAACTGACTTTAATCGATAAAGTTAAAGCTGCTCAAGCTAATGACATAGAGCTGATGCATATGAAGAAGAAAGTGCAAGAAGGTGCTATTCCAGAAGCAAGAATCGATGAAGAAGGAATACTTCGAGTCAACTCCAGACTTTGTGTTCCTAACGATTTTGACTTGAAGCATAGAATAATGATGGAAGCACACAACACACCGTTTACAATCCATCCTGGGAGTACCAAAATGTATCACGATCTTCGACACACATTTTGGTGGAGCAATATGAAAAGAGAGATTGCGGAGTTTATCTCGAGGTGTTTAACTTGTCAACGTGTAAATGCGGAGCATCAAGTGGCAAAGGGTCCATTGCAATCACTTGAGATCTCGAAATGGAAGTGGGAACACATTACCATGGATTTCGTTACAGGTCTTCCTAAGGTTTCTCAAGGCATAGATGCGATTTGGGTTATTGTAGATAGATTAACCAAGTCTGCTCATTTCTTTCCGATACATGAGACTTATTCCCTTGAACGTCTTGCTAGTATGTATGTGAACGAGATTGTTAGATTGCATGGCATGCCAGTATCCATAGTTTCGGATCGTGACCCAAGATTCACTTCACGATTTTGGGTTAGCTTGCAGAAAGCTATGGGCACGGATTTATGATTCAGTTCGGCATTCCATCCTCAAACGGTCGGACAATCAGAGAGGACTATTCAAACTCTTGAAGATCTATTAAGACTCTGTGTCCTAGATCTCAAAGGGAGTTGGGATAAGTACCTACCATTGGTGGAAATCTCCTACAACAACAGTTATCGGGCGAGCATAGGTGTGGCTCCATTCGAGGCATTGTATGGAAAAAAATGTCGTTCTCCAGTATGCTGGGAAGAGGTGGGTGAAGCAAAATTATTGGGACCAGAGTTGGTACGCATGACTACAGAGAAGATCTAAACGATTCGACAACGTATACAAACGGCACATGATCGATAAAAGAGTTATGCGGATCTTCATCGGAAGGACGTGGAATTTAATATTGGGGATCATGTATTGTTACGTGTTGCACCATGGAAGGGAGTTACAAGATTTGGGGAAGAGAGGAAAGCTCAATCCAAGATTTGTTGGTCCATTTGAGATTCTTGAGCGAATAGGAAATGTGGTATATAGACTCGCATTACCTCCAAGCATGTCTCGTGTTCATAATATTTTTCACATATCTATGCTTCGTAAATATGTTAAAGACCCGAACCATATTATTGAGTTAGAACCAGACGAGATAGCTGAAGATTTAACGTACGAGGAGGTACCTGTTAAGATCTTGGATAGGAAAGAGCATGTCCTACGCACAAAGGTTATACCACAAGTTAAGGTTTTTTGGAGAAACCATGCTATTGAAGAAATGACCTGGGAGTTGGAATCAGAAATGAAAGCGAGGTATCCTCACCTTTTCGAAATATCAGGTACGTACGTCAATTTCGGGGACGAAATTTCATAAGGAGGGGAGGTTGTAAGACCCCAACTTATTAATGAATAAAATCAAATTTTCTCTAAATATTATTGTGAATAATAAAGGGTTAATTTGATATAATACTTTGGTTATGGGTGAAATGTGTAAATTTTGTAAAATAAGCAAGTGGTTATAAAATATTCATTTTGTCGGGGAATATTCGTTTGGTCGTGGAATATTCTTGCTGTCGGGGAATATTCATACGACAATGCAGCCTTGTGTGGGCCCCATAACAGAAAGCGATTGGATGAAGAAAACGACAAGTATAAGTTGTTTATAAATAACGGCGTAGTTGTTACCGTTAATACTGTTGGAATACCCGTTGGTTAAAATACAGTAGCACACGGTATTGCACCAATTATAGATTCTTACGTAAGAAGGCACTACTCAATAATTGTTACAGTAGTTATTATTCAATATTTTATTTTATTGATTCAATAATTGCTGCGTTGATATTTTATATTATTGTTGTTTCAATAATTGTTGCTGCACAGTATTTTTCTTTATCAGATCAATAATTCATATTATTTGAATAATATTATTAGATAACATTATTGGCAATGTCTAGAAAGTTCTGTCTAAGGAGAGGTTTGGTCATCTAATTGCGCGCCAGTAAGGAGAAATCCTTATTGGAAAGCCCCCTCTTTCCTGGGAACGGCCTGGTTGTCATAAATGTGATTCTGTAATATTATTTATGAATAATTAATTATTGATTCATATGATAAGGAAATATTTATTTTATGTGGATATAAATGAGGGATATATTTTTGTGGTTAAAAATGAAGGAGTTAATATTGAGGTTTTTATCAGTATTTTTGTCGGAATGGAGGTATTAAAAATCAGGGTTTTTGAGATATTTTGCGGGGGTTATAATTTTTAATCCGACCGTTGGATCGTGGTAATTTTTGGATATGTTATACATATATAAGTTGAGTATATGTCCACAAATTTTGAACCGTTAAAAATGAACGTATGATTTATTATGAATTTTACGAGATGACTAGTTCAGAAATTGTTGAATTTTCGTAGTTAATCATTTTGGTGGAAAATTCTAGAATTGGTGGGCCCCACTCTTGGTTGGTGAAGAAATGTGCTGATATTTTTATTCAAATGTGGTGGGTGGGAATAGTAGCAGGTAAAGCCATCAGGTTGCAGGTTAAGTCTGCTTTGGTGTGCTAACATTTTCCTATAAATAGAGGGCTAAGTTAGAATTGAAAATCACACCAGAAACAAGTTTTCTCTCTTTCTCTCTCTAGATTATTGAGTGTATTTTGTGAGTATTTAGATACTTTGAGAGTTTCTATTAATCAGAGCAAGTTTCTTTCAGCATTATACCGGTATTCCGACCAGAAGTACTGATATTTTGAGGCAAGGGATATTATTTTCTTCTTAATGATATTATTTTCTTCAATATCATTATGCTGAAATATTGATATGAACTTTTTATCAAATTTAAAATTTTTTGTGTCGGGGTTACTATTCACGTATACGTTACTATTCACGTATACGGCACTATTCACGAATACGACACTATTCATCGAAAAATAAAATTTTCCCTTTTTGTCCAAGATGTCTATTATGGTTACTATCTTTGATTGTATCCATGTTTTGATCTTTATTTTTGAATTCTGCTTCACAATTGATTATTATGAAGTATTATTGATCTTGGATAAACTATTATACGAATCCCTACTATTTGTCCTTCTGTCTCACTGGATTCGTTCTCTTTAAGATATTTTTCATCATCCTCAGTCCGAAATGATGATATTACTGAATATCTTTGGCCTGTAGTGCAAAGATGTATGATTACTTGATGAATATCTTTGGCCTGTAGTGCAAATATGAACATGTGTTGAGATGAACATGACTGACAGGTGATACAAATGAATATCTTTGGCCTGTAGTGCAAAGATGAATATTTGGATAAAGATGGTTATTAATTGATGTTACAGGGATAAAATATTGATGATGGACTTTTAAATCTTAGAAGATAGTAGAATTCATTCTCTACTTGACTCTTCTAATGGTTTGCTGTTTCCACTGCAGTTGTTGATCTAAAACTTATTGTCGATTATATTCTATCAGATTTTTCCCTGTTGAATACTAATGATAATTTGTTGTATATTATCTTAGTCATATTATTCTTTACTGGGCTAGTTGAGCTCACCCTTTTCCTTTTTGTTCCATTTTTCTTCTCAGGAGGTGAGAATATAGCAGGATCTAGTCGGGGTATGAGTGATGGTTCTAGAAAGATGTTTTAGCAGTCCTCACTATTTCTGTAAAATAATATTTGAATAATTGTATTGAGGACTTATTTGAGTGTGGATATTGTCTAGAAGACAATATTTGTATTTAAACTCATAGTATGTGTTGTCGTATTTTACACGACAATTGTATTATTGAAGTTGTAGTTTGCTTTCTGTACCGTATATTTGGCGACTCAGAATGGGTGTTGTATACCTATTTTGGGGGCGTCACACTTCATAACTTTTATGTGTAATTTACGTGAAGTTATACATGTTAATGTGTGTAAATTGTGGTTAAAAAGTTAGACAATAGCTTTGTTCTATTTTTCTGGTTTGATTCTGTGAGTTTCGGCGCCCCAGCGCCAAAATCCACGCCCCATCGTTAAGTCTCGCGCCTTAGCGCCAAAAATCACGCCCCAGCCAGACTTCGTGCCGCAGCGCCGAAGTCAGCACCGGAGCGTCGGACTTCGCGCCGCAGCGCCGAGTCCCTGTATGTTTCTTACGCCGAAGCGCCACCTCAGTGCCGCAGCGCGCCCCACAGTTCAAACTGTGGCGCCGCGGCGCCACTTAGCAGAATGCTTTGAAATGACTTCTGTCTTGTTCAGAAGTCTGAAATTTTAGTTGTAATGCTATATGACTAAATAATTCTGTTGTTATAGTATTGCAATGTGTTGAACGAACATGGTGTTAATACCTAACGAGTTTATTATCGTTTAGGAATATAATTTGATTACATGGTTAGACATTTAAACCATACGTGATGTTTTGTTGATTATGACTAATCTAGTCATGTTAACATATGTATATAGGATATTGTGTTTTGGATATTAACGGTTTAATCTACGCGCAAGGCAAGATTCTAAACCTATCTTTTAGATTGAGCAAGTTTTTTTTCTAATCCTAAATCGTCGTTATGCAAATTTCATAATTTTATACTTTTTTGAGTAAAGTATTTTCATTAAGCAACTTGATTGTATCTAGTTATTCATGATGATACAAGCTTTCCATCTCCACACTCTCGTCAGGATAGTTATTATGATTATGCAAGTTTTCTTAACTCTAAACTTATTATATTAGCATGCTAGTACCTTTATTCTGTTGAAACAGTTTATCGTTCAAATTATTGTTGTTATGCATGCATGATATTAAATTCTAAGTTGTAACCTTAGCTTAATGTTGTTCAAAGCAAGGTATGATAGATTATTCAATTGTTATGCTATTAGATTATTCCTAAAGCATGAACTTAGAACGAAATGTTTATTCAGTTATAATCATTCAATAACATAGTGTTATTTTCTTTTATTCAACTAATCCTTAGTTGATGTCCGTTGAACTCCAAATTTCCTTGAAGTGTTTCCAAACCAAACGGACTTTGGTGCGGACTTGTACTCTAAATACTGAGGTGAACAACCCTATTTTTAGGGGTTGCACCTAGTTTTGTACTTTGTGCTGAAATATTTGTATACAATACAAGTACGAAGGATTGATGCCCCTAAGTACCTTTGAGTCCTTGCAGTCGTATGACTGTTATAGTTAAAGTTGAAAGATTACTTATAAATGTGGACATGGTTCGTGGTCATTAGACCCTCAGTGAATGTTATGATTTATGGAATGTTAATAGAACATATTGTTCAGTTCTATTAAGCCTAGAATTTGGCAAGTGATGTAAAGGCTAAAGCTTTATTTATTGTTATTCCAAGTGAGCCTTGTTTTCTCACTCTTGCCTGTAAAATTTCTTACAGCTAAAGCTGAAAAGGGTGATGTACCTAGCACCAGTAAAGAAAAGGGAAAGATGAATAAGTACTGAAGACTTGTAACAATTTGATAGTTTTATTATCAGACTTTGGTTTAAGAATTGTAATGAAGTTATTTAATTTTTCCGCTTGAATGATTTTTGTAAAGGTTAGATAACCTGGGAGATTTTATTTTATGTAATTCCTGTATGGGTAGGTTTATTATTCAATTTTATTTATGATTGGGTAGTTATAAATGAATGTTTTGATTACGTGAACACCAAATCTTGAGGTAATGAAGTACCAGAATTTGGGGGTGTCACAAGTTGGTATCAAAGCTTTAGGTTATGAACCTTAGGTGGGGAAAAAGCCTTAGGAAGTAACCTTTGAAAAGATAGTGGAGATAACTCTTATCGAGTTTTAAGGAAGAAGTAACAAAACACTTATGTGCTTATGTGTTTATAACTTATGTGCTCGTGAGTGTCGAGTAGAATGATTAATAATTAAAACTTTAAAACTTTGTTGTCAAGATGACTAATGTCTGAGAATCTAGTCAGGCTAGAGAGGAAGGACCTCAGATGCCTATAGAGGAGGAGCCTCACAACATTCAGGGTATTTGGGAACAACTACTGCCACGGGAGTCAGCCCCGTTGGTCACAGTGGTTGATGATGAGGATGATGATGTGGAGACAGATGAGGAGGATCCCGTGGAGTTGCCACAGGAGGGTGAGGATGACGAGGACGAGGAGGAAGAGACTCCACTTACCTCGATGGCTGCTCGTATGTATAATGAAGTCTACGTACGTAACGTGGAACTTCAGGACACAGTTTAGGAGTTACAGGAGATAGTAGCTGAACAACAGACTGCAATGACATAGAAGGACGTTGACATCCAGGATCGAGATGAACGTCTAACTAATGTTGAAGAGAAGCTGATGCAGACTGAAGGTGAGAAGGAACAACTAAGTGAGATGGTCGTGGAACTGAAGAACAAGCTGAAGGAAGAAGCTACCAAGAGGGCGAGAGCTGAAGACGCATATGAGAAAGCTTATCAACGAACGAGAGTAGCAGTAAGAGATGCATAAGCTAAGAGGATGAAGATGGAAGAGATGGATAAAGTATTCAATACCGTGATCAATCGAGCTCAAGATCGGGTCATGGGTTATCCAATTTAGTTTGAGACTCTGCCATCATACGTGTTAGATCGCCGAACAATGTTCCGAGTTATGGAAGAACAGCGTCGAAAGGTTACGGAGTATCTTAATAGATCATCATAGGAAATGTGCCTGTAATGCACGTAATAAGTATTAAATAATGTGTAAATTCCTAGTGTTAAGTAACCATGGGATATGATAATGATGATGTTGTCCTGTAACTTTTATAGTTCAGGAAAGGAATGTAAATAGTAGTGATGCTATTGTTTTTATGTTTTTCGAAGAGATGATGAATAAATAAAAGTTATTATTTTATTCAAAGTGTTATGTGTTATGTGGTTATTTCTTTTATGGAGGCAAGTTAATTAGAAAATACTTAAAGAAGTTGAGTAATAGTCTAATAGATGTTTTGTTTTAACAGAAAATGCCTCCCAGACGTGAACCACCCCGACAAATAACTAATGAGAAAACTAACAATAACGATGTTGAAGATAATCCCGTCCAACAACTAGTGACGTTATTAATAGGAGCGTTGAAGAATCAACCTCAAAACCAAGGCACAACGTTTAAGGAGTTTAAGGCGGTTGGACCACCGAATTTCGTGGATCCATGAATCCAGTCGAGGCACAAACTTGAATTATGGAGATAGAGAAAGTATTTGAAGTCGCTAGGGTAGGGGATGAACAGAAGACTGCATTTGCAACATTCATGTTGAAAGCAGAAGCTAGTTACTGGTGGCAAGCCAATAAAACCTGGGAAGGACCAGGAGTGATGACCTAGGATAGGTTCAAGGAGTTATTCTTCGAGACCTATTTCCCAAAAAGTTTGAAGAATCAGTTAGAGGTTCAATTTTTGGAATTGAAGCAGGGAACGATGACGGTATCTAAGTATGTCGCGAAATTCAACGAGTTGGTAAGATTTGCGCCATATCAGGTCAACACAGATGAACGGAAGGCGAAGAGATTTGAACAGGGACTGAAGCCCTGGCTGTACAGTAGGGATTCCCTGTTCCAGTTGAAGACGTTTGCAGCAGTGATGGAGAAGGAAGTACTCGCTGAAGGTGGAGGCGAGGCAGTGATAAAATTTAACCAAGAACAAAAGAAGAAGAAGAATGAGGGGGAAGTGAAGAATGGTAGCAGAGGCAATGGAAATGGCAACAACAACAACAAAAACTTGAAGAGGAAGTGGAACGAAAATGGGGGTACTGGAAACCAGCAGGGTAACTAGCAATTTAGGAAGTTTGAAGCATGTGTTACATGCGGGAGGTTTCATAAGGGGGTGTGCTTGATGGGGAAACATGTATGTTTCAACTGTGGTCAGGAAGGTCACCTAGCCCCAAATTGCACCCAACCCAAGAAGAATGTCTATTTCATGTACGGATCCAAGGATCACTTTGCCCATGAATGCCCTCAAAAGAAGGTTGGAGAAACAACACGAAGCAAGGGAGGTAGCAGTGGAGGAACATGGGCCATTGCTGGACCTACAATATCAAACAAACCCACAGCTAGAACTTTTAACATGACTGTGCAAGATGCTGTGCAATCAAAAGATGTGGTGTCAGGTATTATCCCAATCAACAATATTAATGCTTATGTATTATTTGATTCGGGTGCTACTTGCTCGTTTATATCTGATGAATTTGCTAAGATGTTAGAATTTTCTAGAGGAGAACTGACTTTCCCTTTGAATATAGAAATTGTGAATAGGGAAGTGATTCCTGTTAGGTTCGTATACAAGAACTGTAGGGTGAACATTAAAGGGAATATCCTGATGGTAGATTTAATTCTGATTAGACTCGGGGAATTTGATGTTATTTTGGGAATGGATTGGCTGTTCAAATATGGAGCAGTAATTGATTGCCACAAGAAGTGTGTAAACCTTATGACTCCGTCAAAGGTAGTTTTCTATGGTAGCAAATCGCCTAAACAAATGAAACGTCTGACAATTATGCAGGCTAATAAGTTGTTAAGTAAATGCTGTGTGGGTTATTTGGCTTACATAGTTGATAATCAGAAGAAATGTGTGAAACTAGAGGCGATACCAGTGGTTAGGGAATTCGTAGATATATTTCCGGAGCATTTGCCAGGACTTCTGCCAGACAGAGAGATTGAGTTCGTAATCGATTTAGCGCCAGGAACTGCACTGATATCGAAGGCCCCGTACAGAATGGCTCCCGTAGAAATGAAGGAATTGATGGTGCAACTGCAAAGCTACTGGACAAGAAATATATTCAACCAAATGTATCACCGTGGGGAGCGCCAGTATTATTCGTGAAGAAGAAGGACGGATCAATGCGTCTTTGCATTGATTATAGGGAGTTAAACAAGGTCACTATTAAGAATAGGTATCCGTTGCCTAGAATATATGATTTGTTTGACCAGTTGAAGGGTGCTAAGTACTTCTCGAAAATAAATTTGAGAAGTGGGTATCACCAATTGAAGGTAAGAAAGGAGGATATACCTAGAATTGCATTTAGAACTCGGTATGGACATTACGAGTTTCTGGTGATGTCTTTTGGTTTAACAAATGCCCCTGCTGCGTTCATAGATTTGATGAACAGGTTATTTAAACCATTCTTAGACAAGTTCGTAGTGGTATTTATCGATGACATTCTGGTGTATTACAAAACTCAGGAAGAACATGTGGAACATTTACGTTTGACATTGGAGACACTAAGAAAGGAAAAACTGTACGCGAAATTCTCTAAGTGCGAATTTTGGCTCGATCGTGTACAATTTTTGGGTCATGTGATTGACAAAGATGGGATTTCAGTGGATGTGATTGACAAAGATGGGATTTCAGTGGATCCATCAAAAGTGGAAGCTGTAATAAATTGAGAACAACCAAGGACACCTTCGGAGGTGAGGAGTGTCTTGGGACTGGCCGGATATTATAGAAGATTCATTCAAGATTTTTCTAAGATAGCCACTCCGTTAACAAATTTGACACGGAAAGCTATGAAATTCGTTTAGATGGAGAAATATGAAGAGAGCTTCCAAGATTTAAAGAAGAAGCTAAGTGTGACACCTGTGTTAACCCTGTCGGATAATACAGGAAATTTTGTGGTGTATAGTGATGCCTCACACAAAGGATTGGGTTGTGTTCTTATGCAGAACGGCAAATTTATTGCCTATACATCGAGACAACTGAAGGATTATGAGAAAGGTTATCCGACTCATGATTTGGAATTGGCTGCAGTAGTATTTACTCTCAAAATATGGAGACACTATCTGTATGGAGAGAAATATGAGATTTACACAGACCACAAAAGTCTAAAGTATATTTTCACCCAGAAGGATCTGAACACGCGTCAAAGAAGGTGGATGGAATTGATAAAAGATTATGATTGTGAGATCTTTTATCATCCAGGCAAAGCGAATGTGGTTGTAGATGCTTTAAGCAGGAAAGGTCAGGAGAAGTTGATGCTGATAACAACTCAGGAGGAGCTCATTTCAGCAATGACAAAGTTAGAGCTTAAAATCAAATTTCTACAGGAATCCGACGAACGACTATTCTAGTTAGAAGTCGGTCCAACTTTACTGGACAATGTGAAGAACGCTCAGTTATAAGATGAAGAATGTGGGAAGATAAAAGAGAATTTGGTTGATGGTAGCGATACGAAATACATGGTCGATACTGAAGGATTACTACGGTATGAGGGAAGAATCTGGGTTCCAGCAACACCAGAGCTGAAAGACAAAATCTTGACCGAAGCTCATAGCTCAAGATATTCGATTCATCCAGGAAGTACGAAGATGTATCAAGATCTACGCCGACATTTTTGGTGGCCAAATATGAAAAGGGACGTTGCAGAATGCGTGGCGAAATGTTTGACATGTCAAAGAGTAAAAGCCGAACATCAAAGACCCAGCGGATTACTTCAACTGTTGGAAATACCAGAATGGAAGTGGGAGTATATCACGATGGATTTTGTGGCGGGTCTTCCAACTACTCAGAGAGGATGCGATGCGATTTGGGTGATAGTGGACAGACTGACGAAATCAGCGCACTTTTTACCAATAAAGATTAGGTTCAATCTTGATCAGTTGGCAAGATTATACATCAAAGAGATCGTTTCGAGACATGGAGTGCCAGTGTCAATTGTGTCCGATAGAGACCCGCGATTCACTTCAAATTTCTGGAAGAGACTACAAGAATGCATGGGAACCAATTGCGAATGAGTACGGCTTATCATCCCCAAACAGATGGCCAAAGCGAACGAATGATCCATACATTGGAAGATTTGCTGAGAGCATACGTCATGGATTTCAAAGGAAGTTGGGAAGAATAATTACCATTGGTGGAATTCGCTTACAATAATAGTTATCACGCGAGTATCAGTATGCCACCTTACGAAGCATTATACGGTAGAAAGTGCAGAACTCCACTGTGCTGGGATGAAGTCGGTGAACGTCAACTGCTAGGACCAGAACTAGTACAACAAACTGTTGAGATTATCAAACTCACCAGGACAAGATTGATAGCAGCTCAAGACCAACAGAAGAAGTATCCTGATCAACACATACAAGATCGTGCATTCGACGTAGGAACTTTCGTATTCCTCAAAGTTTTTTCTTGGAAGGGGAAAATTCATTTTGGTAAGAAAGGAAAGCTCAGCCCGAGGTTTATTGGACCCTTTGAAGTGCTGTAAAGAGTTTTACGAGGTAGCTCTACCTCTAGAGTTGGAAAACATTCACAATGTTTTTCATATTTTGGTGTTACGACCATATAAACCTGATTACAAACACGTGATCGAGTACGAACCATTGCAGTTCGAGAAAGATTTGTCTTATGAAGAGATTCCTATCCAGATAGTCGACAGAAAAGAACAAGTGCTCAAGAATAAAGTGATACCTTCTGTGAAGGTGATATGGAGGAACCACAATGCTGAAGAAGCTACGTGGGAACTCGAAGAGAAAATAATGAAAGAGTACCCTGAGTTATTTGTTTAATCTGTGTCTTCGATTCTGGGGACAGAATCTTTGTAAGTAGGGAAGAATGTAACGAATGTGTTGTTTGAGTTGTGATTCTGGGGACAGAATCCTTATAAGAGGGGAATGATGTAACATTCTAATTTTTTAATGTAAATTATAAATATTTATTGATTTATATAAATATTTATTGGATGTGTTTATTATTGGATAAATAATTGTTCAATTTGATTGATTTGATATAGTTAATTATTTATTTATTAAATAATTAATGTGTTATGTGGATTGAGTTATGTGATTAAGTGATTTATTTAATAAATTGTTATTACATAAAGTGTGACAAATAACTATGTGATAAAGAGTTATTAAAATAAATTAAAGTAGTTTAATTTAGTTTTACCCAAACAAAGCTTAAGGATATAAATTATTTTATTTTAAAGGGTTTTTCCAAACAAAGCCCTATGGCTTTTGGATTTTTAAAATTTAAATTGTTTATAAAATAAGCTAAATAAATAATATATATTTATAAGTGGTACGTTATATATTTTATAACCGATGTTATTATTGAATAGGCTTATTATGGCCATGTCCGTTTTATGTTACGCATATTGGATATCAGTTGAGTTACATTGTTAGTAGTCTAAATTATTACTGAGAAAAGAAAGAAAGGATAGAGAGAGTTTTGAGAAAAAGAAAGAAGTTCAGAGTTTTGAGAGAAAACGTGATTTTCAAAGCAAGTCTGTTAACAAAGATTCTTAAGCAAACAAAAAGGTGTGTTTCTCTAACCTTAATATATATACATATATATATTTATGGTTTCATGATGCCTAATGTCTCTATGTTCTTCAACTTCACTGTGTATAAATTTTTTACAAAACTCTCTGTAAAACTATGTTTGTATAATTGGTTAGAGAAGCATGTGTACGTATAGTTATAATTGTTATCAGTAGCATGCCTATATATATATATATATATATATATAGATGACTGTATGCTAATTACATGATAAAGGAAGGAAATTGGTTTTTACAGTAAAAAATATGTATAAACGTATGTTTTGCAAAAATAACAAAAATTGGTATGTGATTATGCAAATTGTGAACTACTATGAAATTGAACTATACATGTTAATTGGTTTATATTTTGATATGCTTGTATTTCAAAGGAATCAATTTGGTTATAGACATGGAATTATAGTGTCACTGTGTCGAATTAGTTCAACGATGGAGTTTTAAAATTTTGGTTTCAAAGAAAAATAGTGTTTTCAAAGAATTAGTTCTCTGATATTGTTGTTTAGTTGTGTGAAATTTGTACACGAATGCTTCATAACTTTTATGTGCAATTTACGTGGAGTTATACATCTTAATGGGTGTCAATTGCTATTAAAAAGTTAGACAATAGCTTTGTTCTGTTTTTCTGGTTTGGTTCTGTGAGTTTCACGCCCCAGCGTCAAGTCTCGCGCCTTAGTGCCAAAAATCGCACCATAGCCAGACTTCGCTCAGCAGCGCCGAAGTCAGCGTCGGAGCACCGGACTTCGCGCCGAGTCCCTGTATGTCTCTCGCGCCGAAGCGCCACCTCAGCGCCGCAGTGCGCCCCACAGTTCAAACTGTGGCGCCGCGGCGCCACTTAGCAGAATGCTCTGAAATGACTTCTGTCTTGCACAGAATTCTGAAATTTTAGTTGTAATGCTATATGACCAAATAATTCTGTTATTATAGTATTGCAATGTGTTGAACGAACATGGTGTTAATACCTAACGAGTTTATTATCGTCTAGGAATATAATTTGATTACATGGTTAGACATTTAAACCATACGTGATGTAGTGTTGATTATAGCTAATCATGTCATGTTAACATATGTATATAGGATATTGTGTTTTGGATATTAACGGTTTAATCTACACGCAAGGCAAGATTCTAAACCTATCTTTTACATTGAGCAAGTTTTTTTTCTAATCCTAAATCGTCGTTATGCAAATTTCATAATTCTATACTTTATTAAGTAAAGTATTTTCATTAAGCAACTTGATTGTATCTAGTTATTCATGATGATACAAGCTTTCCATCTCCACACTTTCGTCAGGATAGTTATTATGATTATGCAAGTTTTTTAACTCTAAACTTATTATATTAGCATGCTAGTACCTTTATTCTGTTGAAACAGTTTATCGTTCAAATTATTGTTGTTATGCATGCTTGATATTAAATTCTAAGTTGTAACCTTAGCTTAATGTTGTTCAAAGCAAGGTGTGATAGATTATTCAATTGTTATGCTATTAGATTATTCCTAAAGCATGAACTTAGAGCGAAATGTTTATTCAGTTATGATCATTCAATAACATAGTGTTATTTTCTTTTATTCAACTAATCCTTAGTTGATGTCCGTTGAACTCCAAATTTCCTTGAAGTGTTTCCAAACCAAACGGACTTTGGTGCGGACTTGTACTCTAAATACTGAGATGATCAACCCTATTTTTAGGGGTTGCACCTAGTTTTGTACTTTATGCTGAAATGTTTGTATACAATACATGTACGAAGGATTGATCCCCCTAAGTACCTTTGAGTCCTTGCAGTCGTATGACTGTTATAGTTAAAGTTGAAAGATTACTTATAAATGTGGACAAGGTTCGTGGTCATTAGACCCTCAGTGAATGTTATGATTTATGGAATGTTAATAGAATATATTGTTCAGTTCTATTAAGCCTAGAATTTGGCAAGTGATACAAAGGCTAAAGCTTTATTTATTGTTATTCCAAGTGAGTCTTGTTTGCTGACTTTTGCCTATAAAATTTCTTACAGCTAAAGCTGAAAAGGGTGACGTACCTAGCACCAGTAAAGGAAAGGGAAAGATGAACAAGTATTGAAGACTTGTAACAATTTGATAGTTTTATTATCAGACTTTGGTTTAAGAATTGTAATGAAGTTATTTAATTTTTCCGCATGAATGATTTTTGTAAAGGTTAGATAACCTAGGAGATTTTATTTTATGTAATTCTTGTATGGGCAGGTTTATTATTCAATTTTATTTATGATTGGGTAGTTATAAATGAATGTTTGATTACGTGAACACCAAATCTTGAGGTAATGATGTACCGAAATTTGGGGGTGTTACACCTAATTTGAAAAATATTCTATTAGACTATTACTACTATAACATATACCTTAACTAATGCATCAAGTGCTCGAACCAACGAATTTGGCCTCTCAGCTATAAGCCCCTCTAGTAACGTATCAAACAAATCCGAAATTCCAAAATCCAAATGCTCAATTTTGACTCTATAACCTCTAACCATCTTCTTTCAATTGGTGAGAAATGACAATGCAAGACTGGGGTTTTCTCTGAACGTGTTCAAGTGAAAAGTAACTTTAAAATTTACTAGAGATAATACATATATACATATATGATGCGGTTTCAGTTTTATGCGTGCGATTTTGGCTAGTAACCAAACCGGAACTATAAATTTGGTTATTCAACTCACCTAAAACTGCCACATACGCGAGAACAGTTGGTGTGGTTTTAATTAGTGCGGTTCATGCGATTTTTGGTGTGGTTTCGGTTCTAATTTGGTTACTTGCTCAACCCTACTTTGATCCTCTTGATTATGTGTTATATAAATAGTATGCATATTAAATCCCTACATTGGTATCAGATCATTGTTTAACGATATTATGTATGTTATGTATGAAATATTTACACTTTATGTCATAACTACATGTTTAAAAGCTTGGAAAACATCATTAATGGCATTTCAAGGAACACTAAATGTTAGGAGCTAATATTTTAGTATGTTAAAGCCTAAACACGTTGTATATGATATGTAAATTTTACGTTTAATTGGATATGTATTTTAAAATTAATTTGAAACCCTAGTTTGCAAACAGCCTAGTTTGACTAGCAATAACTCTTTATGTGGTTGTCCAATTCAATTTATTTTCTATATGTATGCGTAGTACTCGTTGTAAGCTTTCCAACGATATATTATGGGTCTAATGCATACTATATGGACTGAGATATATGGACTGAGATATAGCTTCTCAAAGTTTGGGTCGCGAAATGGCATTTCTGTAATTTTTTGTTGCTGGAGGTTGAGGGTGAAGGTTGATCCGCGTGCTTGACCAGACCCGCTGAACCAGACCCGACCCGCGATTTTGACCCGCTTTGACTGATTTTTCTTATTTAATTTCCAGAAAATGATTTCTTAATTATTTTAATCATGGAAATTAATTTTAAAAAGTTATATTAACTATTAAATTCTAGAAAATTAACAAATATTAATTATTAGCATATAATTAATATTTATACTGGAATTTTGAAATATTAATTGCTTTGGATAATTTTGGTTTATTTTCTATCTATTAATTAATGATTTATTAATTATGAAAATTAGCAAATTTGTCATAAAATTCCAGGGAAATTATAGTGACTATTTTATGATATTAAGTTACTTTTGTAATTTGTTTAGAGGGAAATTATCGATTTTGGATAGTTTTGGTAAATTTCCAATTAATTGTGCAATAGTTTATTAATATGATAATTAGCATGATTATCAGAAAATTTCAAAAAATTACAGTGATCCTTTTATGATGATAAGCTACTGTTATAAAATTTTTTGGAATAAATTAACAGATTTGGATATCTTTGGTTAATTTCCAACTAATTGTGCATTGATTAATTAATTGTAGTAATTAGAAAAATTACCAAAATAAATTTCAGAAAATTACAGTAATATTTTGTGATGTTAATGTACTATTGAAATTTTTTGGATGCATTTTTAATGTTTTTATAGCATACTTAGTATATTAATTGAGTAATATAGCCTATTATTTAATTCTTTTGTTATATTTATGGGATATTAATTGTTGGTGGTTGGAATTAAATTACTATGTTGTAATCACATAAATACCCCTGTTCCTAGTGGAAGTCATTTAGGTTGTAATAATTTAATTAAATTATTCCCTATATTACATATCTTGTGCCCTGAAAAATTAAATTTGAATAATTAGACATTTATATGGATTGTAATTCCTAAGCTTAGCCAAGTCTCCCTTTTATATTTATGTCTCATCATTTTAATGTTAATTTAGTTCATGTGACAAAGATATCTTATAGACTGTGGTGAACATTGAATATCTCTAATAAATCCTTATATTTAAATCAAAATAGAAAATGGCTTCAAAACATATTATCGCAGATCTTAACCAAGGAAACAAATTAGACAGAGATAATTATGACGTGTGGCACCCGAAAGTCAGAAATGTTTTGGAGGAGAAAGAGGTTGAAGAAACCCTGCTGTCCAAAATGGATAAACTAGAGGGTTAAAATGCAAATGATTCGATCAAGATTGCAGCCTTCGAAAGTTGGCGCAAAAAGGATCGTATCTCTCGCATAACGTTGTTGAGCTGCAAGAACAATGAATTTAAGTTCGAGTATGAACAATACTCTACTGAACACGGTATGTGGGAGGCTCTCAAAACTAAGTTTGGTGGCACCTCGTTGACAAGGATGAGGGAATTAGCCATAAGGTTCGATGGTTACTGATAAGTAGATTTTATACCTACTTATCCGAAATCTATTACTTGAATTAGTTGTTTAAACTCATGTTTCTTAGTTAATTTTCAAGCATTTTGTGTTCATTTTGTAGATTATATTCTTGGGAGTTGTGTGAGCAACTATTGGTATGAAATCGCAAAGAATTGGTATGAAATCACAAAAAAAAGCAATCCAAACATCGTTTGGGCTTTCATGTTTATTTCATGTTCTTGAATTGGAACTTGGATCAAATTGTAGAGCTTCTTCTTAGCTTTCTGTAACATCTTGAATCTTCCAATCGGAGTTCAGATGCAAGAGTTATGATCTTTGTACCAGCGGACGTCGAACTTCACTGTTTTGGGTGGCCATTTGCATAGTAGTCACTTCCAACCCAATTTTGACCTTCATCAGTCCGTTATTTCTCAAAACTCAAAGAATGAAAGTTGTAGATCTCGTCGCGATCTTTGATTTTATAGGTTGTAGGCCTCTTAAATCTTCCCGGATCAAAAATTATGGTTATTTTACCAGAGGACATTGCAGCAGAAAATTTCCATAAAGGACCCCCACCGGGGCTGGCCATTTGTAAGGAAAAACCCCAGCCGAGGCGGGGGTACAAGCTACAAAATAGTACCATAGCCAGCCGGGGCGGGCATAGTTAGTGTATAAACCCCTGCCGGGGCAGGGGTACGCACAGAAAAGTATTTTTTTGTCAGAATTTGAGTTCAAGAAGGATTGGTTCAATCTGATTGACTCAAGGACTTCCAAGAGAACTTAAAGACATAAAAAGGAATATAAAAGGAGGAGAATCACAAGGATTAGGGGGAGAGGAGGATTCCTTTAGATTAGATTAGGATCAAAACCCTAGTTATTATTGGATTTGGAGAATGAAACGACTTGGAGACCATTGAAGATCAAGAGCAGGAGCTTGAGAAAGATGGAGATTTGCTGACAACAGATTTATTCTTCACTCTAATCTTATTCTTATCTTTTAATGTGTATTCAAGTGTGGATTCTTAGTTTTAATTCAATGAACTAATTCTTTGTTTGAGATTACAATGGATCTTACTGTGTAGTTTATTTTAATATGTTTTGCTATCAATTATTATGTTCTATCGTGAGGATTGTCTATTGTGATTTGGACTTAATTGTTTAATTGGTTGGCCATCAGTTACCGTGATAATCTATATGAACTCGAGAGATGAAGTATAGATTTAGATCTGATCATGATAGAATGCTTTTGTGATTTATGCATAGATAGAATTCATAATTCGTGTTTAGGATAGAGATATGCCTTTACGCCATATGTAATCTTATAGAGAACTTGTGCTTTAAATTTTTTTTAATTGTAATTAACATAGAGATATAGTGGATTAGTTAATTAGGGTGTCTTGCTTAATTCTAACATCTGTAGATTGAAGTGAGTATGAGTATTATGCATCGAGAGATGGTTTTATCTGCTTTAGTGTTCTTGTTTAACAATTCAGGATAGAGAATAATTGATTAGAAGTGTGTTAACTTAAATGAAGCAATAAGTGAAGTTGTGATTTTAAATCTCCGTTATTTTAATTTAACTAGTGGAATTTAATAGTAGTTTAATTATATAATTTGAAGTTCATTTGTTTAAATAAGATTGAGTTGGTTACGGATTAGTACTTGGTGATTTTTATTAAAATATTCCTCATGGGAACGATACTCCACTTACACTTTATTACTTGTTGACCACGGATACTTGCGTGTTGTGCGTAATTAGATTTTATCGAATAAGTTTTTGGGGTCGTTGTCGAGGAAAATCTAATTACGCACAGCACGCAAGTATACATGGTCAACAAGTAATAAAGTGTAAGTAGAGTATCGTTCCCATGAGGAATTGATTAATAAAAATCACCAAGTACTAACCAGTAACCAACTCAATCTTATTTAAACGAATGAATTTCTAATTATATAATTAAACTACTATTAAATTCCACTAGTTAAATTAAGATTACGGAGATTTAAAATTACAACTTCACTTATTGCTTCATTTAAGTTAACACACTTCTCATCAATTATTCTATATCCTGAATTGTTAAACAAGGCCACTAAAGCAGATAAAAGCACCTCTCGATGCATAATACCCATACTCACTTAAATCCACAGATGATAGAATTAAGCCAGACACCCTAATTAACTAATCCACTATATATCTTTATGTGAATTACAATTAAAAAGGATTTAAAGCACAAGTTCTCTATAAGATTACGTATAGCGTAAAGGCATATCTCTATCCTAAACACGAATTATGAATTCCATCTATGCAGAAATCACAAACACATGCTATCATGATCAGATCTAAATCTATACTTCATCTCTCGAGTTCATATAGATTATCACGGTAATTGATGGTCAATCAATTAAACAATTAAGTCCAAATCACAATAGACAATCCTCACGATAGAACATAATAATTGATAGCGAAACATATTAAAATAAACTACATAATAAGATCCATTGTAATCTCAAACAAATAATTAGTTAATTGAATTAAAACTAAGAATCCACACTTGAATACACTTTAAAAGATAAGAATAAGATTAGAGTGAAGAATAAATTTGTTGTCAGCAAATCTCAATCTTCCTCAAGCTCTTGCTCTTGATCTTCAATGGTCTCCAAGTCGCTTCATTCTCCAAATCCAATAATAACTAGGGTTTTGATCATAATCTACTCTAATCTAATCTAATGGAATCCTCCTCTCCCTCTAATCCTTGTTATTTTCCTCCATTTATATACCTCTTTATATGTCTTTAAGTCCTCTTGGAAGTTCTTGAGTCAATCGGATCGAACCAATCCTTCTCGAACTCAAATTCTGACAAAAAATGATTTTTCTGCGCGTACCCCCGCCTAGGCGGGGGTTTATACACTAACTAGGCCCACCCCGGCTGGCTATGGTACTGTTTTGCAGCTTGTACCCCCACCCCGGCTGGGGTTTTGCCTTACAAATAGCCAGCCCCGACGGGGGTCCTTTCTGGAAATTTTCTACTGCAATATCCTTTGGTAAAATGGTCATAACATTTGATCCGGGAAGAGTTAGGAGGTCTGCAACCTAGCAAATCGAAGATCTCGACGAGTTCTACAACTTTTGTTCTTTGAGTTTTGAGAAATAACGGACGAATGAAGGTCAAAATTGGGTTGGAAGTGACTAGTATGCAAATGGCCACCCAAAATAGTGAAGTTCGACGTCTGTTGGTACAAAGATCATAACTCTTGCATCCGAACTCCGATTGGAATGATTCAAGATGTTCCGGAAAGCTAAGAAGAAGCTCTAAAATGTGATCCAAGTTCCAATCCAAGAACATGAAATAAACATGAAAACCCAAATGATGTCCGGATTGCTTTTCTTTGTCTCATACCAATTCTTTGCGATTTCATACCAATAGTTGCTCAGACAGCTCCCAAGCATATAATCTATAAATTGAACACAAAATGCATGCAAAATAACTAAGAAACATGAGTTTAAGCAACTAATTCAAGTAATAGATACCGGATAAGTAGGTATAAAATCTACTTATCAAATACCCCCAAACTTAAACATTTGCTTGTCCTCAAGCAAAAACACAAAATAATAATGCTGTGCAATGCAACTAATCTACATTCCTACGAATCCAACAGTAATGACAGAAACAAGTCTATTCAACCGTCCTTAGAGAAATCAAGTAAACATGATAATAAATCATATCAAAACTCATCAGTAATTTTCCAATCAATCATCTAATCTTAGACTGTTATCACTAATATAGTGCGTGTGTGCTCAACAACAATGCTAACTGATGTAAAATCAAATTTAACACATAATAAATCTCTTCGAATGCATCATACAATGTAAACTCAAGAAATCCACAAATGAGCTAGATCCGACTAAAATCAAACAATTACCAATATCGAGGGTCAACATGGGATACTTATGCTTTATTTTTCATCTACAGGGGCTTTTTGCTCTTATTTCCCGTTTTATTCATTTTTTTTATTTTTTATTTGGTTTATATGCACATAGATATACAATGCCTTATTCTCTTAGGCTTTTCAATGCTACCTTAATGAGCTTTCGACCAACAACTCCTAGACCATTAAGACCTTAGGGCGCTAGGTGTAAAGACAATTCCCTCAGGCTTACTTACTCAAGTAACAAAGGCCACAAAACTAGACAAGCACGCCACGGTGTTTATTAATACTTTTTTTCTCTTTTTTTTAAACATAGCTTATATACCCCAAATATTCCCCCAAACTTAGGTTCTTGTCTAACCTTAGCCATCACTACTTATTCTTGTCATCCTTTCATTCAAACTAGTATAATCCTTTAGAGACCCATTATGTATCCATTCAAACTCAATCAAGCAACACATTGTTTTTACTGTGCTATCCTTATTATACCAGTTTCAAATAGAAAAAGATTCAATCCATAACAAGAAATCACATCAAAGCTCCAATAGTCAGTTCTATACTTGTCTACCCAATTCCAATCTCATCATTGCCCAAAATATACTGTAATTATCAAACAGCTGGAATCATGCAAAATGAACTAAATGCTATATAAACATAGTAAACTAACTACTATTTTTGAAAATTTTCAAATTTTCAAATTCTTTTAAGAAACTGAATGCAAAAACTAAATGTAACTATACGAACTACAATGTAAATAACTAACTATATGCAATACGACACTAAAATGCCCCCAAACTTAAACTATACATTATCCTCAATGACTGAAATAGAAAAAAGTAAAGTAGAGGACTTCCCTAAAAATATAGCAATCATCATCCTTGTCCGCTAAGTTTGGAGAATAGGTTAGGCACATGGAACAAATTGGGCACCACACTTGAATTTGACTTGAATAACCTTTCCAGAATCTTTTTCCTGCCCATTGAACCTCCAATACCTGCAATGAAGAGAGATAACATTGATTAGAATAGCACTTTTGATTGCTAAGAGAACTTAATAAGCAAATTAATTCCTATCTACTAAATAAACTAGTAAAGCATATAAATATAAATATTCCTGGGTTGCCTCCCAGTTAGCGCTTGAATTACAGTCTTTCAGCCTGACTTTGTCTGGTCAACGCTATCCAATTCCTCTTCGATACTTGAGGAACCCTCCATCCATCGAAAATAATATAACTTTTGGTAGGTTCCCAATTGTGATGGCTAGCGAATTAAAGTCACCTAGCATGCTTTGTTTAAATGAGTGCCCAATTGAGAATATTGAATAACTAGGTGCTTTTTCGTCCGTTGAGACTATGATTTGATTGGGGCTTTGATGCTTGGAAAGCACAACGGGCTCTTCTTCTATCTTCTCCTCCTCATCCCACCATGGCTTCACATTTGTACTAGCTATCATGTCATAAAAAGCCTTGCCGACGACATGACAACCAAGCGGGCACGATTTTGCAAATCTAACCAGATCCTTGAACTTTGGTGGAGAAGGCATTTGAGGCATAAATAACATCAGCTTATCATCGTTGGTACCCATAGTTAGTTCTTCGCCAACCTTGTTTTCATTATCCCCACTTGTCTCTTTTTTTTCAACATCTTGTGGCTCATCCAGTTGTAGATTTGGATCGGGCACTTCATCAATCTCGGAATTCTCATCATAACACCAATTATTTTGAGGACAGTTGTTTAAGGCTTTGAGCATTTTCTCCATCTGGTTCTGCAGATTTTGAATTGATATCTCTTGATTAATCATCCTCTCCTCATTTGATGCTACGAATTTGGACAAAAATTCCACCACCCCTGAATTATCTGTCTTAGTTTTAGAATCCATGTATTGAGGACCATGGGTTGAAGTGGTGATGAGTTGTTCCATCTGGTGCTAAAAATTGTGGCTCGATATTTCTTGACTCATAATCCTCTCATCTTGGTTTGCTATGAGCTTCGACATGAATTCCTCTAAATTGGAGTTTTCTTCTTGCAATTAAAGTTAACATGAGAATTCTGAAGTGTATGTTAGATTTGGAGAAGAATATTGGTCTTGATAGTTATAGCTTCATGGTGCATCTGGGTGATACCCCCAAACTTGATGATAACTGACATATGCATACTGGTTGAGGTATTCACCACCATATTGTCCCGGCTCAAAACTTTCGGTGCATTGATAACTTGGATGATTACCAGCACAATATTTGCAAACTAGCACTTTCCTCCGATTACGTTGGGCTGCAACGACATCCAACTTCCTCGAAATTGTCTCAAGCTGTGCTGATAATGTAAAAAATGCATTGAGTCCATCAATTCATGTGTCCCTTGGTGGAGTCATATTTGTATATGGCCATTGATAATTGCATCCGGCCATGGTACATGAAACGAGAGAAAAATAGAAAGATAATAAAATAAAAAAAATAAAAAAATATTTAAATTAAGACTAATTTGATTGAAGCTAATATTGGCAAAAAAAAATATTAAACTAATTCCCCGGCAATTGCGCCAATAACTAGTTGGGTAAAATCTAATTACGCATAACACGCAAGTATACGTGGTTAACAAGTAATAAAGTGTAAGTAGAGTATCGTTCCCACGAGAAATTGTTTAATAAAAATCATCAAGTACTAACCCGTAACCAACTCAATTTTATTTAAACGAATGAATTTCAAATTATATAATTAAACTACTATTAAATTCCACTAGTTAAATTAAGATTACAGAGATTTAAAATCACAACTTCACTTATTGCTTCATTCAAGTTAACACACTTCTCATCAATTATTCTCTATCCTGAATTGTTAAACAAGAACACTAAAGCAGATAAAACCACCTCTCGATGCATAATACCTATACTCACTTAAATTCACAGATGATAGAATTAAGCAAGACACCCTAATTAACTAATCCACTATATATCTTTATGTGAATTACAATTAAAAAGGATTTAAAGCACAAGTTCTCTATAAGATTACATATGGTGTAAAGGCATATCTCTATCCTAAACACGAATTATGAATTCCATCTTCGCAGAAATCACAAACACATACTATCATGATCAGATCTAAATCTATACTTCATCTCTCGAGTTCATATAGATTATCACGGTAATTGATGGCCAGTCAATTAAACAATTAATTCCAAATCATAATAGACAATCCTCAAGATAGAACATAATAATTGATAGCGAAACATATTAAAATAAACTATACAATAAGATCCATTGTAATCTCAAACAAGGAATTAGTTCATTGAATTAAAACAAAGAATCCACACTTGAATACATATTAAAAGATAAGAATAAGATTAGAGTGAAGAATAAATCTGTTGTCAGCAAATCTCCATCTTCCTCAAGCTCCTGCTCTTGATCTTTAATGGTCTCCAAGTCGCTTCATTCTCCAAATCCAATAATAACTAGGGTTTTGATCCTAATCTACTCTAATATAATGGAATCCTCCTCTCCCCCTATCCTTGTGATACTCTTCCTTTTATATTTCTCTTTATATGTCTTTAAGTTCTCTTGGAAGTCCTTGAGTCAATCGGATCGAACCAATCCTTCTTGAACTCAAATTCTGACAAAAAAATAACTTTTCTGCGCGTATCCCTGCCCCGACGGGGGTTTATTCACTAACTAGGCCCGCCCCGACTTGCTATGGTACTGTTTTGCAGCTTGTGCCCTGCCCCCACTAGGGTTTTTGTAATATCCGAGATTTTTATAAATTAGAAATAAAAATGTTTGAATATTTATTTTGAACACATATATATTTTGGTGTGTAATTAATGAAATGTGAGAATGAAAAATTTAATTGAATCATGTATGAAAGGATTAAGAAATTTATTGATAATGTTGATAAGCTTGGTTATGATTGATTAAGCTTAAGTGTTAAGCCTTTTGTGGTATAATTAATTTCTTAATGAGATTAATTGATGGATAACTTAATGAAGTTTTGGATCTAGGATAAATTCAAGCCCAACATTATTAATGTAACATACTTGCATAGTTGGTAGTTTAGCCTAAGAATTTGAATTGGTACACTAATGTTTAACCCAATATGTATAAGTGTTTGTACCTAGCCCAATTCAAATACTAATTTGGACAAACCAAATGTACATGGATTATATGAATACATATATAAGATAAGTATATATATATATATATATATATATATATAGAGAGATGTATGTGTAAAGGTAACAATAAGCTAGCATGTTGTACAAATGATAAAATGAAAGTGCAACATATTGATGCTACCCCTCATGACCGATAATTTGGCCCTACTAAGCCTAAGTGCTGATTTTTGTTGCCCAAAAATGCTTACAAGTAATCCCATGTGTGCTCATGATGAAGGAGGACATAGTTGTTGAAGTAGTTGGTAATTCGTTTTATCTAATCACCTTTTACCAATGGTTATTAACTAGTTGGGTGTACAAATACAAGTATTAGTACATGTATTTTATACATGGACCTTGCCTATAAATAGGACCCCTCCTAGTTCATTACTTCATTTACTTGAAATTTCATAAGTATTAGTAGTATACTAAGAGCTAGAGAGAAATTGAGGGAAGTAGAAGAAACCTAGAGGAACTCTTGCACTTTAGTGGCTCGAGAGGAGTTCAAGAAGGAGAAGCAAAGGTGTAGAACAACTTAAGGTTCCTAGCTAAGAGGAAGAAAGCCTTCAAAAAGTAAGTTCATAATCTAGCTTTATTTTTGTCAAGCTAAGTTAGTATATGTAGATATTAGTAAGATTGCATGCTTGATTGTGGGAAGTTTATGTGTTGTGTGATCATGATGGAACTAAAAGTATAAGGATGAGTATTGGAAATAGAATATGTGATTTATATGTCTTGGTATGTGATCTAAGTTAAAATGAATCATGTAAAAACATGTGAGCATGAAACCTAGCTTAGTATGCTTGAAAGTTTGATAATTGTGATTAAAATGTGTAAGAGATATGTGTAATTCTAAAATGTTATATTAAGCATATATGAAATACGATTATAACCCAAGTTTAATCATCGGATTCGGGCATAAAACGAACTTGTAGTAAAATAATTAGTAAGACAAGCTAACATGAGAACCTTAGCTTGGAAAAGTAAATAATTTGATTAAATAAATATTTTAGAAAATTGTTCAAGATAACAAATATTGAAGATATGTAAGTTTACGAGATAATGGAATTGGTTTGAACTCATTTGGATATGAAATGAGCAAGTTATGAAAGATTGAATCAAAAAGGGTCAAAACTCAAAATGTTGAAAAAAAACGGATTTTGGCTTCTGTTGGGAACCGCCTAGGCGCTCAACCCAGGTTTATTTCAAGTGCCTAGGCACTATGCCATTTTTTATGTTGATTCAGTCCGGTTCGGGTTTGGTCAAACGGGTCAAGTCTTGTATTGTTTTAGATAAAATGAGATAAAATAGGATTAATAACAAGATAAAATATAATAATAATACTAAGTAAGGTATGAATACTTTATTTATGTAATGAGACATGGATAAAATAAATAAGATGAACAATTGATTAAACAAGTAAAATGATAGAAGGTTATAAAGTATTGTCTGAAGCTGTTTCTGATGTCTTCGGAATTCGAGACAATGTCATGTATTCGAGTTCGGAGATAATGTCTTCGACTTCGGAAGATGTCTTCGGGTTCGGACGTGACGACATGACTCCGGGTTCGGACGTGACGACATGTCTTCGGGTTCGGACGTGACGACATGTCTTCGGGTTCGGAGATGATGTCTTCAACTTCGAAAGATATCTTCTGCTTCGAACGTGGCGGGATGTCTTCGAATTTGGAAACAGCATCGTGACTTTGGAAAAGGCTGGATTAATTGATAAATATTATCAATTTGATATATGTTACCCACACATGAAATAAACTGAATTTCTAAGTAGTGAGTTATACTAGCTACGTTCGAATAAACCTAATATATGTAAGCATGCTTTGAAAAAGTTATTTAGAATTGTTATGTGGTTTAATAAATACTATGGTTAATCTTTGATGCAAGAAATTTTCTTAACTTGTGAAATAGAAATGTTATGAGTAAACAATAACAATTATTGAAAGGAAATAAAGAAGACCAAACTTAGTTTAAAAGTTTCTTAACACGTATGTGTGAACAACGTAATCTAGAATGCGTAACTCAAGTAATGTTTCACGTATACAAACATGAAATGAGTATATGAGACTAAAATGTGCTAAAATATTTTTAAGGTTTTTAAAAGTAAGAATAGTGTGAATTATACATCTATGAGTTTTAATGTGTAAGGATAGATATATGTGTGACAAATGCATGTTGAGATTTATGTCAAAATATATGACTAATGAGTACCTATACATACATAAATAGGATAATATAGTTCATTGAGGTGATTTTACGCTATAAGCGGTAATCAACGCTTAAGGCAAGTATCCTAAACCCTTGCATTACTTTATTCGACGAATGTCGTAAGCAAACCTTATCTCTTTAAATGCAAGTTATCTTATTTACTCGTTCAATTGAGCTAGTATGTTTAAACTCTTGTGAAAACTATTATTCATGTTGAACTTGGTATTGTTCTTGAATATTGTGAAAGTGTCTATGCCATTTGATTCGGCTAGACTATATGCGTGTTTATAAAACTGTCCAAACCAATTGACTGGTGAGGAAATCTTGAAAACTGAGTTGAACAACCCTTATGGTAAGGTGAGTGTTTATTGTTGGAAGCCCCAACACACACGTGAATATTACAGTGTAGTTATGCATAACATAGAGTATGGTAGACTGATCATCTATCGTACTTAATTCTTTTGGGTTATCAGTTTAATATTGATGATTCTAGTAGATGTTCAATAGTCCTTGGTGACTACTTAGTATAAATTGTTTATTTAGTTGGATACGTTGATAACCTTTGAATTCATATATATATGTTGATCTATATTTAATTATCGTTCATATTTCAAAGGATTTGATTCAAGAATTGTTGATATTCGTTATTCATGACATTATTCTGAAACCCTGAACTATCATAGAGATGATACTTCGATAATTCAAACTCGTGTTATAAAACTCATTACCCTTGTTGTATATTACTTGATGGGCAATTTGTGGTCATTCTTGCTTATTTAAAACCTTTCAATTAAGGCATAATAGGGAGGTGTCTCTGGGAAAGACAAGGGTAAGGGAAAGGCTACCAACTAGCTTGTCCCTTTTATGTTTAAATTTATTATGTTGCATTAAGACTATTTTTAGACTATGTTTAAGCTTAAGTTGGATTATGTAATAAGTCTTTATTCGATATTATTATGTAATCCATTAAGCATTGTAGGTTGCGAGACTTGGGGGAATAATTATAATAAAACATTGTATATTATTCTAAATGAGATCTTTCGTTGTAAATGTATGATTCTAGTTGTTATGGTATTACCATGAGAACGTGATGAACCAAATTCGAGTGACCAAGTGGCGGTCAGAATTTGGGGGCGTCACAGGTTGGTATCAAAGCTATAGTTATAAATCTTAGGAACGAAAGTCCTTAGATTATAACTTAAGAAAACATAGAAGTCAGGAAGGGGATAAAAATCGTTTAGAGTTTTCCTTTAGGGACTTAGTGTGTTATCAAATGTAACTTCATTCTATACAATGAACTTATGTTTATTTTACATTCTGATGGAGTTGTTGTTTATCTTATCTTATGTTGGTGACTATAGGATGACTGACATAGGAGGACCTAGCCGAGTAGTTGAGGAGGAGCCGCGTGATATCCACGTAGTCTATGAGGCACCCGTGATAGCGGAGCCTATATCGCCAGTTGTCCCTATTAGTGATGATGATGAGGAGGAGGAGATGGAGCCTCTACCTGAGGAGTCTAATCCGGAGGAGGAGCCTATGAAGGAGGAACCCATGGGGGAGGAACCCGAGCCGATGGAGAACTCCGATGGGACTACTTTCGAGGATCGGATGTTAGGGTAGTATAAAGAACAGATTTTGGAATTAGGATGTAGAGTCGATGAGCTAGAGACTGAGACTCTGGAGAGGCAACTAGTGATGCAGGAGATGGAGGTAGAAATTGCTCACCGTAAGGAGGTAGGGATCCAGATGGGGGCCTTATTTCACCGATCGGTGGCGAGGAACGTCGAGTTGGCAAGAAAGTTAGAAGAATTGGAACATAGGGTTTTGAGTGAGAGGACGGAGAAGGAGGCCCTCCGAACTCAGTTAAAGATGGAAGTTATGGATAGGATTCACTTCGAGGAGAAGTAGGAGAATTCCAATGATAGGGTGGATGATCTAGAGGATGAGGTGCCGTGCAAGAGGAGGAAGATGAACAAGATGGGCTATGCTCTACGCACGTCTATGGAGAGGCTGATCGATGGGGTAAATCACTACCCAGCTGAGCAAGGACAGACCCGTCATACCATAAGTCGGGATATGATGACACACATTACACAGATGGAGTATCATAGCGCCGTGGAGCGTGGGATGTTAGATTGAGTCTAGAGGGGAAAGCTCAGTAGTGTAGTAGTTTTAATTATGTGTTGTTAATATGTTGTTGTAATCTCAATCTTTTGTGTAATATGTGAGATGATGGTAACCCCAATTTTTTTTGAAAAATGTTAGAGGGGTAGTAAGCTAGTGTTGTTTCCGTCTTTTGTGATATTAGGGGATATGTGTTTTCATTTATAGCAATATGCTAGAAAGGGAACGTGTATTGTAACCATTTGACATATGAATATAAATGACTTTATTTCAAAAACGTGTTATAAATTTTAGTTCTTTCATTTGAGAAATATCTAAATATGATAGTTAGATAATAAGGTGAAAATTTTTGTGATGCAGAGAATGCCGCCCAGACGTAGAATAACTGTCCCAGAAGATTCAGTTAATGATGAGAGAGGACCAGTAGATCCAATACAGCGACTGTTGGATTTATTGGGAGAAGTTCTTAGGGGAAGAAACGAACCTATACCACCCGTTCCCCAAGCTGTCCCAGTAACAACCTTCAAAGATTTTAAGAGTGTAGGACCCCCAGAGTTCACAGGAACTACTGACCCGATAGTTGTGCAAACCTGAATCATGGAGATCGAGAAGGCCTTCACTATAGCTCGCGTGGGTGAAGACCAGAAGACAATATTTGCCACATACATGATGAGGGCCGAAGCAAACTATTAGTGGGAAACTAATCAGCAGAGAGCGGGGGAAGGAACGATAACTTGGGAGAGGTTTACAACGCTGTTTTACGAGAATTATTTTTCGAAGAGTATGAAGAGTAGGATGGAAGTGAAGTTTCTAGAGTTGAAACAAGGAGATATGACGGTGGCGCAATACACTGCTAAGTTTAATGAACTAGCGCGATTTGCGGAGCACTAAGTTGGGGATGAAGAAAGGAAGGCGAGTCGCTTCGAGCAAGGATTGAAGCCGTGGTTATATAATACGGTATTAGTCTTTCAGATTGATTCCTTTACGACCTTGTTGGAGAAGGCAGTTATTGCGGAAGGTGGCAGTGAGGCCTTAAGTCTATATCATAAGGAGAAGAAGAACAAGAACACCGGTAATGAGCATCATGGAGGAAGCAGCAGCGGAGGGAGTAATTCTGGAAAGAGAAAATGGGAAAACAACAACCACAACAACCACAACAACAACAGAAACAATAACCAAGGTGGGAGTTACCAGGGAAACTTCAAGAAGAGGACCGAAGCTTGCACCAAATGTGGAAGAAACCATCTGGGGGAATGCTGGAAAGGAAAGACCACTTGCTATAATTGCGGCCAAGAGGGGCACATCTCGCCAAATTGCCCAAAGCCAAAGAAGATCAGAGGATGTTTTGCTTGTGGATCGATAGACCACCAGATAAAGGATTGCCCGAAGAAAGGAAGCGATGGAACTGGTGGAGGCCAGGGAGGAGGAAGTAAGTTAATAATTGGTGGACCTGCACAACCCAACCAATCGACGGCTCGAACCTTTAACATGACCGTCCACGACGCAGTGGCTGTGAAGGACGTGGTGTCAGGTATAATTCCAATCAATAATATAAATGCTTATGTATTATTTGATTCGGGTGCCACCTGTTCTTTTGTATCCGAAGAATTTGCTAGTAAATTTAGTACACCCTGAGAACGTTTAGAAGATTCCTTGAACGTAGAAGTTGTAAATAAGGAAATAATCCTTGTAGAATACGTTTATCAAAATTATCGCACAAACATTAGAGAACATGAACTGAGCATAGACTTGATTCTTATTAGACTGGGATAATTTGACGTAATACTGGGAATGGATTGGTTATATAACCATGCAGCGATAATTGACTGTCAGAACAAGTGTGTGAACCTTCAGACTCCGAGTAAGTCTAAGGTAGTGTTTCATGGTAGCTCATCGCTTAAGCAATCGTGTTGCGTTATGATGATGCAGGCCAAGAAATTATTAAGAAAAGGATGTGTAGGCTATTTAGCTTATATTGTAGATACTCGAAAAAAGGGAGTGGAGATTAGAGACATACCCATAGTGAATGAATTTCGAGTCGTGTTTCCGGACGATCTGCCTGGACTTCCGCCAGATAGAGAAATTGAATTTATAATAGACTTAGCACCGGGAACGACACCGATTTCGAAAGCTCCATACCGTATGGCACCAATAGAAATGAAGGAATTGATGATACAACTTCAAGAGCTATTAGATAAGGGGTACATTCGACCGAGTGTGTCTCCTTGGGGAGCACCAGTGTTACTCGTAAAGAAAAAAGACGGATCGATGAGGCTCTGTATTGATTATCTAGAATTAAATAGAGTAACGATCAAGAACAGATATCCACTACCGAGGATAGACGACTTGTTTGATCAACTGAAGGGAGCGAAATGTTTCTCGAGGATCGACTTACGGATAGGATATCATCAACTGAAAGTGCGAGATGAGGACATACCAAAGACTGCGTTTCGAACCCGTTATGGACATTACGAGTTTTTAGTAATGTCATTCGATTTAACTAATGCTCCAGCAACATTCATGGACTTGATGAATCGAGTTTTCAAGTCATACTTGGATAAATTCGTAGTAGTGTTCATCGATGACATTTTGATCTACTCGAAGACAGAGGAAGAACACACCGAACATCTGAAGATTATTTTGGAGGCACTACGAACGGAGAAGATGTATGCAAAGTTTTTAAAATGTGAATTTTGGATGAAGAAGGTTCAATTCTTAGGCTACGTGGTGGATGAGAACGGAATCTCACTAGACCCCGAAAAGGTCAAAGCAGTAAGTAGTTGGGAACAACCGAGGACACCGATGGAGGTGAGAAGTTTCTTAGGGTTAGCTGGATACTATCAAAGATTCATCCAAGATTTTTCTAAGATAGCAACCCCGTTCACTAATCTGACGAGGAAAATGGTAAAATTTGTATGAACCGACAAATGCGAAGAGAGTTTTCAAGAGTTGAAGAAGAGATTAAGCGAGGCCCCTGTATTATCCTTACCAGATGATACGGGAGGAATTGTGGTGTATAGTGATGCATCGCATAGGGGACTGGGTTGTGTGCTGATGAAACATGGCAAGGTAATTGCGTATGCGTCACGACAATTGAAGGATTATAAAAAATGATACCCTACTCATGACTTAGAGTTAGCGGTAGTAATTTTTACGTTAAAGATATGGAGGCATTATTTGTACGGAGAGAAATGTGAGATATACACGGACCATAAAAGTCTGAAATATATCTTCACACAGAAGGAGTTGAATATGCGTCAGAGAAGATGGTTAGAATTAATCAAAGATTATGACTGTGAGATTCTTTATCACCCGGGGAAGGCAAACGTAGTTGTTGACGCTCTGAGCAGAAAAGGAAGGGAGAAATTGTTTCAACTAACAACTCAGGAGGAGTTAATAAGAGATATGGAGAAGTTGGAAATAGAGGTGAGGGGACCCAAGAGGTATAGAGACAATTTATTTGTAATGGAAGCTCGTTCGACATTGTTGGATAGAGTAAAGGAAGCATAGGAGAAAGATGGAAAGTGTGAGAAAATCAGGAAAAGGATCACGAAAAATGAGGAAGAAAAATTTTGAATAGATAAAGACGGTATCTTAAGATTCGAGGGGAGAGTGTTGGTACCGGCAGTACCCTAGTTAAGAGGAGAAATTTTGCACGAGGCACACAATAAGACATATTCCGTTCATCCGGGAGGCACTAAGATGTACCGAGACTTGAGGCAACATTTTTGGTGGCCCAATTTGAAACGAGAAGTCGCAGAGTGCGTTAGTAGATGTTTGACTTATCAACGCGTAAAAGCAGAGCATCAGCGGCCGAGTGGGTTGCTTCAACAATTAGAAGTACAAGAGTGGAAATGGGAGCATATTATGATGGATTTCGTGGTAGGACATCCAGTCACACAGAAAGGTTTGGATGCCATTTAGGTTATCGTGGATCGACTTACAAAGACCACACATTTTATACCGATCAAGATCCGCTACAGTTTGAATCAGTTAGCAAGTCTGTACATAAAGGAAATTGTTTCACGACATGGAGTGCCGGTATTGATTGTTTCTGACCGAGACCCGCATTTCACGTCAAAATTCTGGAAAAGCTTTCAAGAGAGGATGGGAACACAATTGAGGTTGAGTACCACTTATCATCCTCAGACAGATGGATAGTGTGAGCGGACAAAACAAACGCTAGAGGACATGCTTAGAACTTGCGTGATGGACTTCAAGGAAAATTGTGACGACCACCTACCCTTAGTCGAATTTGTATACAATAATAGTTACCATGCGAGTATCGGCATGCCACCGTACGAAGCTCTTTACGAAAGGAAGTGCAAAACGCCATTATGTTGGGACGAAGTCGGTGAACGATGAATACTTGGACCAGAGTTAGTAAAACAAACCGCGGAGGTGGTGATAATAATAAGGGCTAGACTAGTGGCAGCTCAAGATCGCCAGAAAAAGTATACAGATTTGCATCGGTAAGACCGCGATTTTGAAATCGGCAGTTTTGTATTTTTGAAGGTATCTCCATGGAAGGGAAAGATCCGTTTCGACAAGAAAGAGTAATTGAGTCCAAGATTCATAGGACCGTTCGAGGTACTCAAGCGAGTGGGCGAAGTAGCATAAAAAGTTGCACTACCACCCGAGTTGGAGCACATCCATAACGTTTTTCACATATCCGTGTTGCGTCCGTACAAGCTAAACTACAAGCACGTGATTTCTTATGAACCTATTCAAGTGGAAAAGAACTTAGAATATGAATAAATTCCTGTCCAGATTTTGGATAGGAAAGAGCAAACTTTAAGGAACAAAGTCATTTCTTCTGTAAAAGTACTTTGGCGTAACAACGATGTCGAGGAGGCAACGTGGGAGTTAGAAGATAAGATGAGGATGGACTATCCCCATCTATTTGTGTAACCTTGTAGCAATTCCAGGACGAAATTTTTATAAGGGGGAGATGATGTAATACGCGAGATTTTTATAAATTAGAAATAAAAGTGTTTGAATATTTATTTTGAACACATATATTTTGGTGTGTCATGAAATGTGAGAACAAAAATTTAAAAGAATCATGTATGAAAGGATTAAGAAATTTATTGATAATGTTGATAAGCTTGGCTATGATTGATTAAGCTTAAGTGTTAAACCTTTTGCGGTATAATTAATTTTTTAATGAGATTAATTGATGGATAACTTAATGAAGTGTTGGATCTAGGATAAATCTAAGCCCAACATTATTAATGTAACATACTTGCATAGTTGGGAGTTTAGCCCAAGAATTTGAATTGGTAGACTAATGTTTAACCCAATGTGTATAAGTGTTTGTACCTAGCCCAATTCAAATATTAATTTGACAAACCCAATGTACATGGATTATATGAATACATATATAAGATAGGTATACTTATATATGTATATATATATATATATATGTATGTATAGAGATGTATTTGTAAATGTAACAATAAGCTAGCATATTGTACAAATGATAAAATGAAAGTGCAACATATTGATGCTACCCCTCATGACCGATAATTTGGCCCTATTAAGCCTAAGTGCTGATTTTTGTTGCCTAAAAATGCTTTCAAGTAATCCCATGTGAGCTCATGATGAAGGAGGACATAGTTGGTGAAGTAGTTGATAATTCTTTTTACCTAATCACCTTTTACCAATGGTTATTAACTAGTTCGGTGTACAAATACAAGTATTATACCAAGTATTAGTACATGTATTTTATACATGGACCTTGCCTATAAATAGGACCCCTCCTAGTTCATTACTTCATTTACTTGAAATTTCATAAGTATTAGTAGTATAGTAAGAGCTAGAGAGAAATTGAGGGAAGTAGAAGAAACCTAGAGGAACTCTTGCACTTTCGTGGCTCAAGAGGAGTTCAAGAAGGAGAAGCAAAGGTGGAGAACTACTTAAGGTTCCTAGCTAAGAGGAAGAAAACCTTCAAGAAGTAAGTTCATAATCTAGCTTTATTTTTGTCAAGCTAAGTTAGTATATGTAGATATTAGTAACAATGCATGCTTGATTGTGGAAAGTTTATGTGTTGTGTAATCATGATGGATCTAAAAGTATAAGGATGAGTATTGGAAGGAGAATATGTGATTTATATGTCTTGGTATGTGATCTAAGTTAAAATGAATCATGTAAAAACATGTGAGCATGAAACCTAGCTTAGTATGCTTGAAAGTTTGATAATTGTGATTAAAATGTGTAAGAGATATGTGTAATTCTAAAATGTTATATTAAGCATATATGAAATACAATCATAACCCAAGTTGAATCATTGGATTCGGGCATAAAACGAACTCGTAGTAAAATAATTGGTAAGACAAGCTAACATGAGAACCTTAGCATGGAAAAGTAAATAATTTGAATAAATAAATATTTTGGAAAATTGTTCAAGATATCAAATATTGAAGATATGTAAGTTTATGAGATAATGGAAGTGGTTTGAACTCATTTTGATAAGAAATGAGCAAGTTATGAAAGATTGAATCAAAAAGGGTCAAAACTCAAAATGTTGAAAAAAATCAGATTTTGGCTTCTGCTGGGAAGCGCCTAGGCGCTCAACCTATGCTTATTTCAAGCGCATAGGCGCTAGGCCATTTTATGTGTTGAGTCATTCCAGTTCGGGTCGGGTCAAGGCTTGTTTTTTTTAGATAAAATGAGATAAAATAGGATTAATAACAAAATAAAATATAATAATAATACTAAGTAAGGTAATAATAATTTATTTATGTAATGAGACATGGATAAATAAAATAAGATGAACAATTGATTAAACAAGTAAAATGATAGAAGGTTATAAAGTATTGTCTGAAGCTATTTCTGATGTCTTCTGAATCCGAGACAACGTCATGTCTTTGAGTTCGGAGATAATGTCTTTGACTTCAGAAGATGTCTTCGGGTTCGGACGTGACGACATGACTCCAGGTTCGGACGTGACGACATGTCTTTGGGTTCGGACGTGACGACATGTCTTCGGGTTCGGAGATGATGCCTTCAACTTCGGAAGATATCTTCGGCTTCGAATGTGGCGGGATGTCTTCGGATTTGGAAACAACGTCATGACTTTGGAAAAGGTTGGATTAATTGATAACTATTATCAATTTGATATATGTTACCCACACATGAAATAAACTGAATTTCTAAGTAGTGAGTTATACTAGCTACGTTCGAATAAACCTAATATATGTAAGCATGCTTTAAAAAAGTTATTTAGAATTGTTATGTGGTTTAATAAATACTATGGTTAATCTTTGATGCAATAAATTTTCTTAACTTGTGAAATAGAAATGTTATGAGTAAACAATAACAATTATTGAAAGTAAATAAAGAAGACCAAACTCAGTTTAAAAGTTCCTTAACACGTATGTGTGAATGACGTAATCTAGAATGCGCAACTCAAGTAATGTTTCACGTATACAAACATGAAATGAGTATATGAGACTAAAATGTGCTAAAATGTTTTTAAGGATTTTAAAAGTAAGAATAGTGTGAATTATACATCTATGAGTTTTAATGTGTATGGATAGATATATGTGTGATAAATACATGTTGAGATTTATGTCAAAATATGTGACTCATTAGTACCTATACATACATAAATAGGATAATATAGTTCATTGAGGTGATTTTACGCTATAAGTGGTAATCAACGCTTAAGGCAAGTATCCTAAACCCTTGCATTACTTTATTCGATGAATGTCGTAAGCAAACCTTATCTCTTTAAATGCAAGTTACCTTATTTACTCATTCAACTGAGCTAGTGTGTTTAAACTCTTGTGAAAACTATTATTCATGTTGAACTTGGTATTGTTCTTGAATATTGTGAAAGTGTCTATGCCATTTGATTTGGCTAGACTATATGTGTGTTTATAAAACTGTCCAAACCATTTGACTGGTGAGAAAATCTTGAAAACTGAGTTGAACAACCCTTATGGTAAGGTGAGTGTTTATTGTTGGAAGCCCCAACACACGCGTGAATATTATTGTGTAGTTATGCATAACATAGAGTATGGTAGACTGATCATCTATCGTACTTAATTCTTTTGGGTTATCAGTTTAATATTGATGATTCTAGTATATGTTCAATAGTCCTTGGTGACTACTCAGTATAAATTGTTTATCTTGTTGGATATGTTGATAACCTTTGAATTCATATATATCTGTTGATCTATATTTAATTATCGTTCATATTCCAAAGGATTTGATTCAAGAATTGTTGATATTCGTTATTCATGACATTATTCTGAAACCCTGAACTATCTTAGAGATGATACTTCGATAATTCAAATTCGTGTTATAAAACTCATTATCCTTGTTGTATATTACTTGCTGGGCAATTTATCCTCATTCTTGCTTATTTAAAACCTTTCAATTAAGGCAGAACAGGGAGGTGTCTCTGAGAAAGACAAGGGCAAGGGCAAGGCTACCGACTAGCTTGTCCCTTTTATATTTAAATCTATTATGTTGCATTAAGACTATTTTCAGACTATGTTTAAGCTTAAGTTGGATTATGTAATAAGTCTTTATTCGATATTATTATGTAATCCATTAAGCACTGTAGGTGTTGATTGATTTCGCAATCAATGAATACGTGCAAGTATACACGGTCAACAAGTAATAAAGTGAAAGTAGAGTATCGTTCCCACGAGGAATTATTTAATAAAAATCACCAAGTACTAATTCTTAACCAAATTAATTTTATTTAAACAACCAATAATTGTGATTTCTAGATTTAAGAAAACTAAATTAAACAAAACAAAAAGATTATTCTAAAGGAAAGCAAATAAACAACTAAGAATTGATGGAATTCAGATAAATAAGAATTAAGACTCCAATATCCCTAATTATGAATTATAAATCAATTATTCAACTATCCCAATTATTATATCTACAGAATTGTTAACAGAAATTCTCAAATGCCAAAAGCCCTCTCTCGAGTGATCAATTGCCTTCTATTTAACCCAGATTAATTTTGCTATATCTCTATGCAAAACAATTAAATTAAACTCGTTACAAACCCAATTCCTTTTATGTTACATGCGGCAAATAGATATTCTCATTCTATTCACAAACCTAATTATTCACTATGCAAATAACTAAGTCACATGTCATCATGCCCAGTTCTAACCCTAGAATTCCTTTCTCAATTCCTTCTAGAGTAACAAGGTAATTATTGATCAGATAATTAATCAATAAGCTCAAAGCAAGATGAACAATTCACTTCAACATAAATAATTAGAATAAATTAAATAATCAATTCATAACCATAAAAAGTTCAATTGAAATCTTAATAAAAGAGTTAGCTCATAATTAATGAATTAAAACCAAGAATCCACAATTGAATAAACATTAAAAGATAAAAGTATGATAAGAGAAGATAATAGAATTTGTTGTCAGCAAATCTGATGCTCCCCTCTTGCTCCTGCTCTTGATCTTCAATGATCTCCAAGTTGTTTCAATCTCCAAAACTAATAAGAACTAAGGTTAATGTCTAATCTAATGGAGTGTTTAATCTAGTCTAAGCTATGTTATCCCCCTTTATTTTATGCCTTACATCAAGTATTTATAGATTACAAGTCCAATTTTGAGCTTAGGAACAAACCCAATCCAATTTGGAGTTAAAAAAGTGTCAAAATTCTCCCAAAACGCGTCCAGGCCGCACCAACCTCTTCCCCCAGTGCCCCAGCACTGGGCTTGACGCTCAAAGTCTGCCTTATAGCGCCCTGGCACTGGAAATTGCCTTGAAATTAGCGCCCCAGCGCTAGTGCTTTTTTTGGAAATTTTCTGCTCCAACGTCCTTTGGGAAAATGGTCATAACTTCTTCGTCTGAACTCCGATTTAGACGATTCAAGATGTTCCGAAAAGAGGAGAAGTATATCTACAACTTTCATTCTTTAAGTTTTTCGAAATAAGGTCCGTAGAAATACTAAAATTGTCTCTGAAGTGACTGCTGTGTAAATGGCAAGCCGAAAACGCGAATCTAGCCACCCCGAACGTCGATCCACGTAACTTTTGTCCCAATTCCTATAAAATAATATAAAACATGCATGAATGGACACAAATACTTAAAAACTATTCTAAAAGACTTGAGAGTAACAATAAATTAAGCCCGAATGTATCCAATTCATGTGTATAAAACTCACTCATCAAATACCCCCAAACTTAAACATTTGTTTGTCCTCAAGCAAAAACACAAAAGAACTAAAAAATAAACAAACAAACTCAACTACATGAATGCATATGCATGATCTACTTCCTAATATACATACGAACCTAGTAATAAATCAGTATGATATATAGCAACATGCCTCAAAGTTACCATTAGTACTCAAACAATATATCCAATCAAGTCAAAATCCATAACTCTAACTAATTAGTCAATCCAAACCTGTCATCACCCATGTTGTGTGTGTGTGCTTGTTAACCATTCTAACCAACCACAATTCAAGATAATCACATAACAAACTTCTTAGAAGGAAAATTTCAGTTCCAATTTAATTACTTTTGTGAACATGACAACTCCGGTTAAAACTAAGCAATTACCAAGTCTAAGGGTAAATACAAGATTTATTTATACTTTTATTCAACCACGAGGGCATTTTTGCTCTTTCTCGTGTTTTTTTTCATTTTTTTTCTCATGGCTGTGCAATGTCTTATTCCCTTAGGCTTTTCAGTGCTACCTTAACGAGCTTTCGACCAATGACTCCCAAGCTATTAAGACCTTAGGGCGCTAGGTGTAAAGACAATCCCCTCGGGTTTACTTACTTAAGTAACAAAGACCACAAAACTAGACAAGCATGCCACGGTATTTATTCATTTTTTTTCTTTTTCTGGATTTTCTATTTTTTTTCTTTTCATCATTTTTTCTCTTTTTTTTCTCTTTTTGTAATATATATACCCTATAGATTCTCCCAAACTCAAGCTTTTACGTCATTCCAACCTTTACCGCCAGTTCACTAATTTCCTTAAATTTTAACCAAGATTTTCCCTCAGAAACAAATTATGAAACCCTTGAACCAAGTGGATTAAAACAGTTTAACTTTAAGTGCTAACCGATTACATAAGTTTCAGACAGGCTCAGATTGTCATCATGATTAAAATTAGAACTCATCATCAATTATCAACATTGTTCAAGTTAACAATTAATACCAATCTTCTCATAGGCCGAGCTAAGATCACACCAACTAATTGCACAGATTCATGCAAAAAAAATGCAATTATACTACACGAACACATACTAATTCAACACATATATGAATATGCAATATACTACCATGTACTATACGCAACCTAAAAAAAACACAATGCTAACACATAAAAAAATGAACTACTATGCAGATAACTAACTATATGCAATACGACACTAAAATGCCCCCAAACTTAAACTAGACATTGTCCTCAATGGATGAAATATAAAAAAGTAAAGCAGAGGACTTCCCTGAAAATATAGCAATCTTCCTCATTGTCCATTAAGTTTGGAGAATATGCTAGGAACGTGGAACAAATTGGGCACCACTTGAATTTGACTTGACTAACCTGTAAATCATGATAGAAGCAATTTTATTAAATCCTAAATAAATGCAAATTCAAAACTACTAATATAAAACTTAATAAAAAATAAAAATAAAAATTAAACTTGGGTTGCCTCCCAATAAGCGCTTGTTTTGTAGTCTCAGCCTGACTTCTTCAATTCTCTATCCAATTCCTCTTCGAAAGTTGAGGAACCCTCCATCCATCGGAAATAATATAGCTTTTGGTAGGTTCCCATTTACGATAGCCATTGTATTTAAGTCACCTAACATGATCTTTTTAGATAGGATCCCCATTAAGTACGTCCAACATCTAGGTGTTTTTTCCATTGTGTCTGCGAATAGATTCTGGCATTGAGGCTTGTCAGACACAACAATCTCTTCTTCTATCTTCTCCAACTCATTGAACCATGGCTTCGAAGTTGTACTTGCTTTTACGTCACAAGGAGTATTGCCGACGACATGACTACCTAGAGGACATGGTTTTGCAAATCTAACCGAATTCTTGAACTTTGTGGAGAAGGTACATGGGACACTATCAAAATTGGCTCATCTTCGTTGGTACTCAAAGTTAGATCTTTGCCGATCTCTTTTTGTTGGTCTCCAAGTCTTTCCTCTCTTTCAACATCTATATCATTTGGCACATCCGATTGCAGATTTGGTTCAGGCTCATCATCAGTCTCGTCATCTATGTCATAGGGCCAAGTGTATTGAGGACGGTTGTTCAACGCATGTGCTATCTGCCCCAATTGATTTTCCAGATTCTTTAACGATGCTCCTTGGCTTTGCAAATGCAGCTCTATTTGATTAAATCTTTTGTCCTGTTCCTCGTTCCTTTTGTCAGAAGCTTTAATGAATTTTTCCAAGGCTTCCTCCCAATTTGAATGTTCTTCCTGTTGTAGTGGAGGTGGACACGAGAAATCCGGTGGGTATGTTGGACTTGGAGCATAAAATTGATCTTGATTGTTACTCCATGAAAAATTTGGGTGATACCCCTAATCCTGGTGATAGTTGTTGGGATAGACATAACTGTTGAGGTAATCACCACTATACTGTACCGGCTCGAAACTGATGGCGCATTGATGACTCATATGATTTCCAGCACAATAATCACAAGTAACCGCCACACTTTGACGACGTTGAGCTTTAAAAGCTTCAAGCATCCTCGAAAGTGTCTCCATCTGTGCTGACAATGCAGAAAGTTTCTTGAGTCTGTCAATCTCCGCTCCCCTTGGTTGAGTCATGTTCGTGTATGGCCATTGATACGCAAAGTCATCCATGGTACCTAAAAAGAGAGAAATATAGGAAGAGAATGAGAAATAAAAATAAAAATAAAAATATTTAAATTAAGACTAATTTGATTGAAATTAATATTGGTAAATAATTATTAAATTAATTCCCCGGCAACGGCGCCAAAAACTTGTTGATTGAATTCGCAATCAATGAATACGTGCAAGTATACACGGTCAACAAGTAATAAAGTGAAAGTAGAGTATCGTTCCCACGAGGAATTATTTAATAAAAATCAACAAGTACTAATTCTTAACCAAATCAATTTTATTTAAACGACCAATAATTGTGATTTCTAGATTTAAGAAAACTAAATTAAACAAAACAAAAAGATTATTCTAAAGGAAAGCAAATAAACAACTAAGAATTGATGGAATTCAGATAAATAAGAATTAAGACTCCAATATCCCCAATTATGAATTATAAATTAATTATTCAACTATCCCAATTATTATATCTACTGAATTGTTAACAGAAATTCTCAAATGCCAAAAGCCCTCTCTCGAGTGATCAATTGCCTTCTATTTAACCCAGATTAATTTTGCTATATCTCTATGCAAAACAATTGAATTAAACTCGTTACAAATCCAATTCCTTTTATGTTACATGCGGCAAATAGATATTCTCATTCTATTCACAAACCTAATTATTCACTGTGTAAATAACTAAGTCACATGTCATCATGCCCAGTTCTAACCCTAGAATTCATTTCTCAATTCCTTCAAGAGTAACAAGGTAATTATTGATCAGATAATTAATCAATAAGCTCAAAGCAAGATGAACAATTCACTTCAACATAAATAATTAGAATAAATTAAATAATCAATTCATAACCATAAAAAGTTCAATTGAAATCTTAATAAAAGAGTTAGCTCATAATTAATGAATTAAAACCAAGAATCCACAATTGAATAAACATTAAAAGATAAAAGTATGATAAGAGAAGATAATAGAATCTGTTGTCAGCAAATCTGATGCTCCCCTCTTGCTCCTGCTCTTGATCTTCAATGATCTCCAAGTTGTTTCAATCTCCAAAACTAATAAGAACTAGGGTTAATGTCTAATCTAATGGAGAGTTTAATCTAGTCTAAACTATGTAATCCCCCTTTATTTTATGCCTTACATCAAGTATTTATAGATTACAAGTCTAATTTTGAGCTTAGGAACAAACCCAATCCAATTTGGAGTCAAAAAGTGTCAAAATTCGCCCAAAACGCGTCCAGGCCGCACCAACCTCTTCCCCCAGCACCCCAGCGCTGGGCTTGACGCTCAAAGTCTGCCATATAGTGCCCCGGTGCTAGAAATTGCCTTGAAATTAGCGCCCCGGTGCTAGTGCTTTTTTTTGGAAATTTTCTACTCTGACGTCCTTTGGGAAAATGGTCATAACTTCTTCGTCTGAACTCCGATTTAGACGATTCAAGATGTTCCGGAAAGAGGAGAAGTATATCTACAACTTTCATTCTTTAAGTTTTTCGAAATAAGGTCCTTAGAAATACTAAAATTGGCTCTGAAGTAACTGCTGTGTAAATGGCAAGCCGAAAACGCGAATCTAGCCACCCCGAACGTCGATCCACGTAACTTTTGTCCCAATTCCTATAAAACAATGTAAAACATGCATGAATGGACACAAATACTTAAAAACTATTCTAAAAGACTTGAGAATAATAATAAATTAAGCCCGAATGTATCCAATTCATGTGTATAAAACTCACTCATCAGTAGGTTGCGAGACTTGGGGGAATAATTATAATAAAACATTGTATATTATTCTAAATGAGATCTTTCGTTGTAAATGTATGATTCTAGTTGTTATGGTATTACCATGAGAACGTGATGAACCATATTCGAGTGACCAAGTGGCGGTCAGAATTTGGGGGCGTCACAGTTTTGCCTTACAATTGGTTAGCCCCGGTGGGGGTCCTATCTGGAAATTTTCTGTTGCAATGTCCTCTAGTAAAAAGGCCATAACATTTGATCCAGAAAGAGGAACGAGACCTGAAACCTAGCAAATCGAAGATCTCGACGTGCTCTACAACTTTCATTCTTTGAGTTTTGAGAAATAACGGAAGGATGAGGGTCGAATTTGGGTTGGAAGTGTCTACTATGCAAATGGCCATCCAAAACAGTGAAGTTCGACGTCCGTTGGTACAAATATCATAACTCTTGCATCCGAACTCCGATTGGAATGATTCAAGATATTTCAAAAAGCTAAGAAGAAGCTCTACAATGTGATCCAAGTTCCAATCCAAGAACATGAAATAAACATGAAAGCCCAAATGATGTCCGTATTGCTTTTCTTTGTAATTTCATACCAATTCTTTGTGATTTCATACCAATAGTTGCTCACACATGTCCTAAGCATATAATCTATAAAATGAACACAAAATGCATGAAGTAATAGATATCGGATAAGTAAGTGTAAAATCTACATATCAGTTACAAAAAGAAAGATAACCACACTATGAAACAACACCTTCGAATCATGACTAATATGATCCACGAGTTGAAATCCAGAGGTACTCAATTGTCAGCCGAATAACAGATTTCACCAATGGTTCGCTCCCTTCTCGATAATTGGGAACATATGCGGGTCAACATGACTCATAACGAGAATATCAAGACCTTTGATGATATTCGTCGTCACTTGGAGCTCGAGGCTGAGTGCCTTGATGTTGTCAAGACCTCCAGGGCATATACAGCTGAATCAAACTGAGGGTTCAAGCCTAAGAAGGGGAAGAAACCTACTCATTTCGTTGTGCCTAAAGGGGCTACGATTGGGGGTGTTGTCAAGCGTAAGAGAGGTAAATGAGGTTCTGGTAAAAAGGACAAAACCAAGATGACATGCTACAACTGTAGCAAGGCGGGACACTTTGTTCGTGAGTGCACTGAGCCAAAGAAGGTAATTCCTAGTCCTAATCTATCTATGTTCTTAGTATCAAGTACTATTTTTTTCTCATTCTCTCCATATGTGGATTGAAGACTCCGGAGCAACAGACCACATAGCTAGAGATCTGCGTGGGTACGTGGAATACCGCTGAGTTCCAACTGCCAGAAAAGTATACATGGGGAACGATTCTAGTTATGGAAGTGCTAGGCATTGGCACTTACAAACTGGAAATGCGAGGATGCTTAGCATTGATCCTTTATGATGTACTTTATGCACCGGATGTCTGACATAATTTATTTTCTTTTCTATCAATATTTCATTTAGGATACTCTATTTGTTTTGAGAATAATGGTGTTGTAATTTCTTGTGGGACAAATGTTTTTGGATATGGTTTTATGATGAATGGTTTTATGATTTTGGATACTATTAATTCTAGAAGTAATAGTAGTGATTATTATTACTTACTTGTTAAAAATTATCACGATGGTTCAATTTAATGGCATGCAAGATTAGGCCATATTGGATAAGATAGAATGGCCAGGTTAGCTCGAGTAGGTCTTTTAGGCTCAGTCGCTAAGGTCAATCTACCCACATGTGAATATTATTTGGCAGGAAAATCAACTCGAAAACCATTTGGTAAAGCTAGTAGGGCAGAAACACCATTGGAGCTCATTCACTCAAACATCTGTGACCCTATGAATGTGAAAGAAAGGCATGGACGTACCTATTTTCTCACAATGATAGAAGACTATACGCGCTTCGAGTACACTTTCTTGATCTCTCATAAGTCTGAGGCATTAGAATGCTTTAGACGTTATTTTATTGAGGTCAAGAATCAGTTAGATAATAGTGTTAAGCCACTTCGAACAGACCGAGGCCATGAGTATCTGTCTAATCAGTTTAAAGAACTTTATGAGAAAAAAGGGATAATTTGGCAACTGAAAATCCCTAGAAATCCGTAACAAAATTTGAGTCATAGTTAGGTCTATGATGGCGCAAGAAAATTTGCCTATCTCTTATTGGGGTAATGCATTATTGACTGCGACATATATACTTAATCGTGTGCTTTTAGAATTAGTTCAGTCCATCCCATATAAAATGTGGACCAATAGAAAGCCCGAATTGGGCAGAATGCGGCCTTGGGGATCATTTGCTTGTGTGCACAATGTTGGGTAAAATCTAATTACGCACAACACGCAAGTATACGTGGTCAACAAGTAATAAAGTGAAAGTAGAGTATCGTTTCCACGAGGAATTATTTAATAAAAATCACCAAGTACTAACCCGTAACCAACTCAATCTTATTTAAACGAATGAATTTCAATTTATAAGTAAACTAATTCTAATTACCACTAGTTAAATTAAGATTACAGAGATTTAAGATCACAACTTCACTTATTACTTCATTTAAGTTAACACAATTCTCATCAATTTTTATCTATCCTTAATTGTTAATCAAGAACACTAAAGCAGATACAACCACCTCTCGATGCATAATACCCATACTCACTTAAATCCACAGATGATAGAATTAAGCAAGACATCCTAATTAACTAATCCACTATATCTCTATGTGAATTACAATTAAAAAGGATTTAAAGCACAAGTTCTCTATAAGATTACATATGGCGTAAAGGTATATCTCTATCCTAAACACAAATCATGAATTCCATCTATGCAGAAAACACAAACACATGTTATCATGATCATATCTAAATCTAAACTTCATCTCTCGAGTTTGTATAGATTATCACGGTAATTGATAGCTAGGCAATTAAGCAATTAAGTCCAAATCACAATAGACAATCCTCACAATAGAACATAACAATTGACAGTGAAGCATATTAAAATAAACTATACAATAAGATCCATTGAAATCTCAAACAAAGAATTAGTTCATTGAATTAAAACTAAGAATCCACACTTGAATACACATTAAAAGACAAAACTAAGAGTAGAGTAAGGAATAAATCTGTTGTCAGCAAATCTTCATCTTTCTCAAGCTCCTGCTCTTGATCTTCAATGGTCTCCAAGTTACTTCAATCTCCAAATCTCATAAGAACTAGGATTTTGCTCTTAATCTACTCTAATATAATCTAATAGAATCCTCAAAAACAAGCCTATTTCTCCTCTCTTTTATGCCTCTCATCATGTATTTATAGTTCTAATGGATACCCTAGCAAGTTAGGCAACTAAGAATCCTATTCTAGCTCAAATTGGACACCAAATAACCCAAAACAGCTGTCCCCTGGCCGACCAGCGGACCCCGCGCCCTTCCTAGGAAATTTAGGCGCGCCCCGTGCTATAGTGGCAGAAAGTTTGGTCGCCCAGCGCGCCCCATGCTGTGTATAGCGTGGCCCGCGCTACTCTATTTTCTGCTGTGACGTCGTTTGGTAAAACAGGAATGATGTTTAATCCGCTAGGAGTTATTGGGCCTACCACCTATTAAATCGAAGATATCGACGAGATCTATAACTTTCATTCTGTGAGGATTGACAGATTCCATCTGGATCAAGGCAGAAATCGATCTTGAAGTAGATGTTATGTAAATGGCAAGCATGACAACTCTTAACTTTGATCTTTGTTGAGAAAAAGGACATAACTCTCCCATCCAAGCTCCGATTGGAACGATTCAAGATGTTTCGAAAAGCTAAGAAGTAGATATACAATAAAATCCAAGTTCCAAGCTAAGAACATGCATCCAACTTGATTTTAAAAGCCCTGCAGACTTCCCTTCTTCCATTTGCTTGCATATTTTTGTCCAAAAGATGTTTGAATTGCTTTTCCTTGCTTCCTCATGCCAATGTTGTGTCATAGCCTACAAAATAACATAACATGTATGAAATTCACACACAATGCATGCAAAGTAACTACGAAATATAGGTTTAAGCAACTAATTCAAGTAATAGATACCGGATAAGTAGATATAAAACCTACTTATCACACAACACTTCTCATCAGCATGGGAAGTTAGGCCCTAGGAGTAAGAAGTGTATCTTTTTAAGATATTTTGAACACTTCAAAGGCTATGTGTTTGTTGGAGAGCAGCCTGATGGGACTATATTTGAGATAGAGTCGCTAGATACAGATTTCCTTGAGATAGATTTCCCTAAAAGAGGTAATATGAGCAAGAAGATGAACCTTTATGAGATGGAGGAAGATTTGGGCATCCAAACTTGTATAGTAGAAGCCGAATAGGTTATTCCTCAGGCTCCTGTAGAAAGTGGGAGTGACATACCTTCGAGCTGTTCTTTTCCATCGAATGAGGAGTCTCTTGTTCCTCAAATGCGTATAAGTCAAAGGGGTAACATTCCACGTCGTTTCTTTGAGATTGAGGGGAATTCCTTTGTGGCTGATGCACATGATGATGAGGAACCTCGATTTTATCAAGATTCTCTATCATTTTCTATGAGGAATAAGTGGATGATTGTAATGGAAGAAGAGATGGAGTCCATGAGGACTAATCAAGTATTGGACTTGGTTGATCTTCTACTAAGGCGAAAGGCTATTGGGAAAAAGTGAGTTCTTAAAGTCAAATGCAAGGCATATGGTTCCATTGAAAGGTACAAAGCTTATCTTGTAGCCATGGCCTACACCCAACAAGAGGGAGTTGATTACGAGGAAACCTTCTCACCAGTTGTGAGGTTTACCTCAATTCACCCCATCCTAGTGATTGTCGCGCATTTAGATTTAGAGTTGTATCAAATAGAAGTTAAAACAACTTTTCTCAATGGAGATTTTGTTGAGGAGATATACATGGACCAGCCAGAGGGTTTCGTCATAGAAGGACAAGAGCGCAAAGTATGCAAGCTCAAATGTTCTATCCATGATTTGAAATAGGCTTCTAGACAATGGTATATGAGATTCCATCGAGCTCTCATTAGTGATGGGTTTACGATGATCGAGGAAGACCATTATGTATATATCAAATGGTCCAAAGATAAATTCCTTATCTTATCTATGTATGTCGATGACATCCTTCTAGCCGGGAACGATAAGGAGATGATTGTCGCTACCAAAGGGTGGATGTCCTTTAACTTTGAGATGAAGGACATGGGGGGAAGAAGCATATGTTCTCGGAGTTAAGATCTTTAGAGATCGCTCAAGAAGGCTTCTTGGTTTATCTCAGGAGTCTTACCTTAAGAAGGTTCTTGAGCAATTCCAGATGAACAACTACAAACCCATAGACACTCCTATCGCTAAAGGCGACACCATTGGACCCAAATAATGCCCTACTTCTCCCGAGGAAATTAAGAAGATGATCCATTATTCGTATGCCAATGCTATAAGAAAGTGCTTGTTTGGTATTAGTTAAACACTAGTATTGCTCATTGGAAGGCAATCATGAGGATCTTGCAATATTTAAAAGGTACTCTTTGACTACATGTTGTGCTATGGATGACCGAACCTGCGTTTGATTGGTTACTCCGATGCTAGTTGGGGAGGTAACCAGGGGATGCACAAGTCGACCTCAGGATATGCATTCTTGTTGTATGGTGGTGCCATTACTTGGTGTAGCAAGAAATAGACTTGCATTGCTCTTTTTACGATGGCGTCGGAGTTTGTAGCTTTTACGCCAGCTGTTCAGGAAGCCATATGATTGAGGAGATTCTTCGAGGATCTTGTAATCTTCCCTCATGCTTCAGATCATGTGACTGTTTTCTATGATAGCACGATGGCCCTGGATTACACTAAGGACCCCAAGTATCACGGGATGACAAATCACATTGACTTGAGGATGAAAATCATCAAAGAGAACATAACAAATAATGACCATATTGGAGTAAATGCCCACAAGACTTATGGTAGCAGATCCTTTAACGAAGCCGATTCCTAAAGTTGCTTTTTATAGGCATATTAGTTCATTAGGGCTTCATAGGGTTTGATGTACTTTATTATTTCCTTGTATATAACTCATTATTTGGCTTATATTGGAGATATTCATTGTTATTTAGAGATATTTATCATTTATGCGAGATTCATTTATTTCCACTTTTGTTTGGTTCTTTTAGCACATATGATAAATTTTAGACGTTCACACAATTTATTATGCATACTGGATATGCACACACTAAATATATGTTAACAAGTTTATCGGCTCACTCACACGAGTAATTAACCTTGGCACTTTAAAAAGTGAGTAGGGTTAAGACAGTTCATTTATTGGCACTTTGAGTAGCGAGTTGTTGATACTTTAGATAGTAATCCATTATCGCTTAGTAGCGAGCAAAATGAAACATGATGTTGCCTTGCCATGAGCCAAGATGAGGTTAACTTAGATTAACTGAATATAGTTTGTCCCACCATCTATATTAACCTGTACTGATAGACGGATACAAAATTTTAGTTTTGGCACTTGGAAAGTGAACAATCTAAAAATTTGAGTTAGGCGGTTATGTAGCGACTGAACTAAGATCCGTACGACATGACCATAGGACATATACTCATGTAGATGAGTTTGTCTACCGTGACATGATAACCGGATGTAGAGTTTCAGATATGGTGCTTAGACAAGCGAGCAATTTGAAATGTTCTAAGGTCCACACAACAAGGCTATTGAATAACTTGTTGTGAGCGAGTTACATGTGCTCAGTGACCACGTAAAGGAGGTGAGAGAATGAATCCCTGTTTTCTCACCGTGTGAGTCCTATAGAACAAGTTCTTGTTCCTACATCAAGTCCTTTTTGTGATCTTTGACTATACTGCAAAGACATAGATTAATGTTGCTACTTTGGCTTCGATTCCTAAGGTCAGGATTGATGAGACTATAATGACCGATTCTGGGAAAGCAGTTGATTCATTTCTGAGTAGTATTAGGGAAAAGGGAAGACAATTGATTTCACCTCATTCTGCACTTATTGTCGACAACTATAGCAGTTTGATAGCGATATAGTAATAAGTGAGATACGAAATGGACTTGGGCCCAAAGGTGGTTAAGTAAGGCTTTATGAAGGATTAGAGATACTTAACCTAGTGAAAATTCAAATGTGTCTAGGGTACTCTGAGTTTGTGGGTTATAGCTTCTACGTGAACTAATTGAGTTCGGCGTGAGAACTCCCGTATTATTTTTCTTTAAAAGGGTAGATGTCTCTATGTTGGCTCTGATGCGTTTGATATAGAGCTCCCACATTGAAGGTGAACTCAACGATCGAACGGTTCAACAGTTAGAGGTTTACATGTTTTGGTTTGAGCTGTTTAGGCATATATGAGGATTACATCATCCCCACCATGAGCGAGTGGGAGATGTTAGATCTTGGGTATCAAAACGGGTCACCCATAGAGTGTCCGACCCAGTTGGTTTAATTAACATATCCCAATTGAGGAGGTCAATAAAGCCGTTCATTAGTTTGAACATAGCTTGACTGATTGTGGAGAGAAAATTGGGAAGTGGTTCAACCACTTCTGTGTTATATACCCATGCCTCTGCAGACAATCAATTAACATTTGATTCATTCAGTTTGGCCAAAAAGATAGTGCGCTCCCATACACAGACCAACCTCTAATTATTACGTACCCTGAGTTAGTGCTCTGTTCTCAATCGTAGTTCGGAGATGCTGTTGGGTAGAAGAGGAACGTAGCTTTGCAGGAGGTTTTTCGCATCAAATGTTATTCACACTTCAAGAGGTAAGCATTTGATCCTCCTGATTACGTGTTATATAAATATCATGTGTATTAAATCCCTACAAGTTTTATAGATATTAATGTTACGTTTGGATTTAAGGAATGGAATAGAGAATGGAATGATTCATTCCATTCTAGTTGGAATGAGTTATTCCATACTCTTTCTCCCCTAAAGAATAAAATTTAAAATAAGAATGAATCAATCCATTCCAATCACAATCAAACACATTTTTTTTTCATTTAATATGAATGAGTCATTTTATTATTACCTTCATTACTCCAATCTAAACGTAACATAAGAATAATGTAGTATTTTTAATATATTTAGTAGACCTGGCAAACGGGCGGGCCGGGCCAAAATGGCCCGAGTTTTGGTGGGCTAAAATTTCGAGGCCCGTGGCCCAGGTTGGGCCGGCCCGGCCCGGCCAGCGGTCTTCTTTCTTTAAATTTTTTTTTAATCTTGCTACACCAAAAATAGTATTAATAATAAATATTAAAAATAATAAAATAATTAAACAAAGGGTAATGATCACTGATGTTTCATTTTTAGTTGGTCTCGGTTTAAAATACAACTCAAAGATATCCAGACAAGAGGAAGACATTTCAAACAAAAGGTAATGATCCCATCAAATCAAACTAGAAAAATAATAATAATAGTAACCTGATTTATATAATCACATCGGATAGTGGACTAAACTAATATTAATCTAATCTCGATCCAAAAAATTAATTTCAATAACGTGACTTATATTATTAGTAATTAGTAATTCCAGTAATTAGTATTTATGTGTCAGTAATTAGTATAATTAGTAATTCCAGTAATTAGTATAATTAGTAATTAGTAATTAGTAATTAATATACTTAGTAATTAGTAATTCCAGTCATTAGTATTTATTTATATAATCTAATCTCGATAATGACGTAGTTGTATTGATGATAATATTATAAATTAGGCACGATTTAGGTTTTACTTTTTAAGAATAGTAAAATTTGAACAAAAATAAAGAAATAATATATTGAAGATTGTATTAAAAACAAATAGTTGTAACTCAGTTGATTTGAACTCTTATTAATTTACTTATAAGTCTTGTGTTCAAGCCTCACAACCCACAAGTAGCAACATTTTATTTTAAAAAGAAAAGAAGTCGCGGGCCACGGGATGGGCCAAAAAGGCCCGAATTTTATTAGGCTAAAAAACTGCATCCCACAGCCCGGCCCGTTGCAGGCGGGATGGCCCAAGCCCATGTTTGCCAAGTCTAATATTTAGGCGTGTAATTATCACTTTAGAGTAGACTTGGCAAACGGGCGGGCCGGGCCGGGCCAAAATGGCCCGAATTTTGGTGGGCTGAAATTGCGAGGCCGGTGGCCCGGGTTGGGTCGGGCCGGCCCGCTGGCTTATTCCTTTATTTAATTTTTTTTGCAAACTCTTGCTACACCAAAAATAGTAATAATAATAAATATAAAAAATAATAAAATAATTAATAAACATTGAGCAGGCACCTCTGCTTAACCCCTCTCTCTTTCTATGAGATTAAAGTATAAAGTTAAAATTAAGGTAGGTTTAAAATCAAAATTATGATTAAATAAAGAAAAGTGTACGTAAGAGTTTTTTTTTGTGTGTATATATACGTATTGTGTTATTTTTATTTTAGTTGTATATTAATATCACTTAGTTGGTTGAGCTCCACGAGGACTTGTCTCTAGTTTTTTTATGTTATGCAGAATTTTTGTTTGACTGTTAAATTTGATTTGTTGTAACACAATAGCAATCATAAAACAATTTCAAAAAATGAAGCTTAATATGAAGAATGTCAGCTGTTATGTCACTTGAAGGGTTTTTAATACGCATGTTATTCATATTTACACATAATTAGGAGAATCAAAGGCATACCTCTTGAAGCGTGATTAAGCCTTTGTTGCGAAAAACCTTCTGCCGTTCTTTAACCCAACAGCGTCTCCGAACTACGTTTGAGAACGGAACACTAATTCACGGTACGTAACAATTAGGGTTTTGGTCTCGATATTGGAAACTCTGTATCTTTGGCCAACTGAATAATATTGCTCACATCTTGATCGACTGAGGGATGTGGGTATTTAATACGTGAGTGGTTAAACCACTCCCCAACACTTCCTCCACGTTCAGTCAATCCACGTTCACATTAATGAACTGCAATTGACCTTGTCAATTGGGAACTCAGTTAATGTAACTGGGTCGGACCCTCCATGGGTGACCCATTTGGATACCCAAGATCCAACATCTCCCACTCGCCTATGGCGGGGACGATGTATCCTCATATCTGCCAAAAACAGCTTAAACCAAAACATGTAAAACCTCTAACTGTCGAACCGTGCGACCATTGAGTTCACCTGCAATGCGGAAGCACTATATCAAACATGTTAGGGCCAACATAGAGACATCTACCCTTTCAAAGGAATAATACGGGAGCTCTTACGTCGAACTTAATTAGTTCACGTAGAGGCTACAACCCATAAACTCAGTGTACCCCAGACACATTTGAATTTTCACTAGGTTAAGCATCTCTAACCCCTCAGAGAGCCTTACTTAAGTGCTATCATATCTCACTTATTACTATATCGCTATCAAAAACGCTATAGTTGTCGACAATAAATGCAGAACGAGGTGAAATCAAATTGTCTTCCCTTTGCCCTAATACTACTCAGAAATGAATCAACTGCTTTCCCAGAATCGGTCCTTATAGTCTCATCAATCCTGACCTTAGGAATCGAAACCAAAGTAGAAACATTAATCCATGTCTTTGTAGTATAGTCAAAGATCACAAAGAGCACTTGATGTAGGAACAAAAATTTGTCCTACAAGACTCACACGGTGAGGAAGCAGGGATTCATTCTCTCACCTCGTTTACACGGTCGCTAAGCACATGTAACTCGCTCACAACATGCTATTCTATAGCCTTATTGTGCAGACCTTAGAACATTTTAAATTGCTTGCTTATCTAAGCGCCATATTTGAAACTTCGCATCCGGTTATCATGTTACAACAGACAATCTCATTTACATGAGCATATGTCCTATGGTTATGCCGTACGGATCTTAGTTCAGTCGCTTCATAAGCGCCTAACTCGAATTTTTCAGATTGCTCGCTTATCTAAGTGTCAAACCTAAAATTTCGTATCCGGCTATCAGTACAGGTTAATATAGATGGTGGGGCATACTGTATTTGGTTAATCCAAGTTAACCTCATCTTGGCTCATGCCAAGGCGACATCATGTTCATTTTGCTCACTACTAAGTGCCACTTGATTGCTATCAAAAGCATCAACAGCTCGCTACTCAAAGTGCCAATAAATGAACTGTCTCAACCTTGCTCGCTTTTCAAAGTGCCAAGGGTGATTGCTCGTGTGAGTGGGCCAATCAACCTGTTGACATATATTTAATGTGAGTGCATATCCAATATGCATAATAAACTGTGTGAACATCTAAAATTTATCATATGCGCTAAAATAACCAAACACAAGTGGAAATAAATGAAACTCGCACAAATGATAAATATCTCGAAATAACAATGAATATCTCTAATATAAGCCAAATAATGAGTGATATACAAGAAAATAATAGAAAGTACATCAAATCCTACGAAGCCCTAATAAACTAACATGCCTACAAAAGGCATCTTTAGGGATTGGCTTCGTCAAAGGATCAGCTACCATAAGACCAGTGGGCATGTACTCCAATATCACCTCATTATTTGCTATGATATCTCTGATGAAGTTCATCCTGAAGTCGATGTGCTTCGTCCTGCCGTGATACTTGGGGTCCTTAGTGTAATATTGGGCCGCCGTGCTATCACAGTAAACAGTCACAGGATCTGAAGCATGAGAGACGACACCAAGATCCTCGAAGAATCTCCTCAACCACATGGCTTCCTGAACAGCTAACGTACAAGCCACAAACTCTGACTCCATTGTAGAAAGAGCAACGCAAGTCTGTTTCTTGCTACACCAACTGATGGCACCACCATGTAACAAGAATGCATATCTTGATGTCGACTTGCGCATCCCCTGGTTACCTCCCCAACTGGCATCGGAGTAACCAATTAATCGCAGGTCCGGTCCTCCATAGCATAACATGTAGTCCAAAGTACCTTTCAAATATCGCAAGATCCTCTTGATTGCCTTCTAATGAGCAATCCCAGGGTTTGACTGATACCGACCGAGATAACTGACTGCATATGCTATATCAGGCTGAGTACACGCAACTACATACATTTGCTTTCTATTGCATTGGTATACGGATAATGGGACATCTTCTTTATTTCCTCGGGAGAAGTAGGGCATTGTTTGGGTCCAATGGCATCGCCTTTAGCGATAGGAGTGTCTATGGGTTTACAGTTGTTCATCTCGAATTGCTCAAGAACCTTCTTAAGGTAGGTCTCTTGAGACAAACCAAGAAGCTTTCTTGAGCGATCTCTAAAGATCTTAACTCCGAGAACATAAGCTGCTTCCCCCATGTCCTTCATCTCAAAGTTAGAGGACAACCACCCTTTGGTGGTGACAATCATCTCCTTATCGTTCCCAGCTAGAAGGATGTCATCGACATACATAGATAAGATAATGAATTTATCTTTGGACCATTTGATATATACACAATGGTCTTCCTCGATCATAGTAAACCCATCACTAATGACGGCTCGATGGAATCTCAGATACCATTGTTTGGATGCCTGTTTCAAACCATAGATAGAACGTTTGAGCTTGCATACTTTGCGCTCTTGTCCTTCCATGACAAAACCCTCTGGCTGATCCATGTATATCTCCTCAGCTAAATCTCCATTGAGAAAAGTTATCTTAACGTCTGTTTGATATAACTCCAAATCTAACTGCGCGACAATCGTTAGGATGAGGCGAATTGAGGCAAACCTCACAACTGGTAAGAAGGTTTCCTCGTAATCAATTCCCTCTTGCTGGGTGTAGCCTTGGCTACAAGATGAGCTTTGTACCTTTCAATGGAACTGTAACGCCCCCAAAATAGGTCTAATCCACCCAACCCATTCTGAGTCGCCAAATACATGGTACAGAAAATAACTACAACTTTATTATTACAATTATCGTGCAAAATACGACAACACATATACTGTGAGTTTAAATACAAATATTGTCATCTAGACAGTATTCATACTCAATTAAGTCCTCACTATACTTATTGATACACTATTTTACAAAATAGTGAGGACTACTAAGACAACTATCTTGAACCATCATTCCATACCCCGACTAGTACCCGCTACATTCTCGCCTCCTGAGAAGAAAAATGGAACAAAAAGAAAAAGGGTGAGCTCAACTAGCCCAGTAAAGAATATTATGACTAAGATTGTAACGCCCCCAAAATAGGTCCATTCCAACCAACCCATTTTGAGTCGCCAAATACATGGTACAGATAACAACTACAATTTTATTACAACAATTGTCGTGCAAAATACAACAACACATATGCTATGAGTTTAGGTACAAATATATATCAACTGTGACTCATGTCCCAACCTTAGATACCACGTCACAATGACACCTTACATAAAGGTATAGTCAAAAACTATTTTAGAAATTAGAATCTTTGGGAAGTGCTCAAGGAAACCCTCGTACATGGGAGACCATGCTTCTAGGTTATGATAGATATCATATGGCCACAGAATTATCCTTGGTTGACCCAATAGACCCCAAAGAAAAATAAGAAGGTTACTATCATATTCTTAATGGTGAGTCTTCTCTTGACTTATCATTATCTCCACTGTCTCTAATTGAGAATTATACTTCAAACAAACACCAAGATTATATAGGTAGTGCTCGTAAATATACTCAGCAAGTGGATGAGCACATCCCTGTCTTATGATGACACGAGATTGTATATCATTAGACATCTTATATGATAGTGGCAAAACACCATTCCAACGTTGGGTTCGCCTCACCCTAGATGATTCATCAAATATAACTACTAAATGATGACCACCGTTCTATTCTCCTGTTACCCCCGCACGACCCAGCTACACTCTTATTACCTGAAAGGAATTGTGAAACAGAAGGGTGAGCACAACTAGCTCAGTAAAGAATATCATGACTAAAGATAATTAAATTATCAATAGCCTTCAACAGAATTAAATCAGAGATTTAGAACATATGGTAGATGATAAAAATTTTCAACCATAGTTGCAGCGGAACGAGCAATCCATTAGAAGAGTCAAATAGACTACAAAGTCTATTATCTTCTCTATGTTAAAAGTCCACCAACAATGTTTTATCCATGTAACATTAATCAATAGTTCCTTTCCACAATCATATGAATAATTCATAATCATAATTGTGATTCTAAATTTCGCATCCAAGATGAAGATAATTTTCATCACCTGTCTTTACCTGAAACATCAAAGATCATGGTTATACCAAATCACAGTTCTTGTTCATAATCATACTAATAAATTCATCTTTGCATCACAGGCCAAAGATATTCATCAACAGTTCATCTTTACACTACATGCCAAAGATATTCAACAACAAGTCATCTTTGCACTACGGGCCAAAGATATTCATCAACAACTCATCTTTGCACTACAGGCCAAAGATATTCCTTAATAGTTCATATTTGCACTACAGGCCAAATATATTATTATCTCAAAGAAATATATAATCATTTCAGAATTTTTATAACCAATAATTATAACCATATAGATCATTTCACCTTTGCACTTAAGCTAAAGATATTCAATTATAAATTCAATGTTCATGATCATACCAGTCACAATTCAACTTTTCACTACTGGACAAAGAGAACCCTAGTCATGATCATACCAATAATCTACCCATCTTTACACTCAAGTCAAAGAGAAATATCATCATTAGGGTTATAAAAATGTTATATATGATAAAAAAAATAATATGATCAACATATAGTTTTAATCTCAAGAGTAATATTCATAAATCAACTATAATTTGGTTAGAAAAAGAAACCAATTTTGTCATGAATAGTAACTCGTGAATAGTAACTCGTGAATAGTAACTCATGAATAGTAACTCGTGAATAGTAACTCATGAATAGTAACTCATGAATAGTAACTCGTGAATAGTAACTCGTGAATAGTAATCCCGACATGAAAAGATAAGAATTTTATAAGAAAAATCCTACCAATATTCCGGTATAATGATATTGAAAGAAATAATATCATTGAAAAAATAACATCCCTTACGACAATATCCCTTACTATCCCTTACAATCCCTTACCTCAAAAGAGCAGTACTTCTGACTGGAATAACGCTGAACGAACTTGCACCGTATAGCAACACTCAAGATATCAAAATACTCACAAGAATACGCTCGATATATAGAGAGAGAAATAGAGTGAAAACTTCAGTTTCTGGTGTGATTTTCAATTCTAACCTAAGCACCTATTTATAGAAATTGCTTAGAACACCAAAGTAGAAAATTGAATATAATAATATATTTATAACCAAATTTTCCTTAGCCCACCACATCAAAAACATATTTTTCACACAAATGCACCAAAAATGCAAAACATATTTTAAACAATTTTTGTAACAAAAATCAATTCAGACTCAATAATTTGGAACTTCAATAATTCGTAATAAATAGCCCTTTTATCAGAAAATTCGAATCTCGCGAGTTTTTATAGGAAATTCAATTCTCTACAACTTTGCAGAAGAAAGTTTTTCTAAATTCCAAACAGAAATTGACTGAAATCTACAAACGGATGATTTTACAGTCTATAAAAAATTTTCGGTCAAGAATTGTGTCCGCCAACACACAAAACATGTGTTAAACATTTAATCCAACAAAAATACTTTTCCTCCTCATTTATTCATATATCCCACATTCATTGTAAAAATATCACCATTAATATATTATTAAAATAATATATTTAAATGAATTATTTTATCAGAAAAAGATAAAATATTAATTTTCAACAATTGTCACATTAAAATTTTTTTTCATCTATATCCGCATAAAATCAATATTTTTCTCATCATATAAATCACTAATTAATTATACACAAATAATATTACAGAACCACAGTACTGGCAACCAGGCCGTTCCCAGGAAAGAGGGAGCTTTCCAATAAGGATCTCTCCTTACTGGCGCGCAATTAGATGACCAAACCTCTCCTTAGACAGAACTTTCTAGACATAACCAATAATGTTATCTAATAATATTATTCAGATAATATGAATTATTGCTCCGATAATAGAAAATACTGTGTAGTGACAATTATTAAAACAACAGTAATATAAAATATCAACGCAACAATTATTGAATCAATAAAATAAAATACTGAACAGTAATTACTGTAACAATTATTGAGTAATGCCTTCTTACGTAAAAATCAATAATTGGTGCAATACCGTGTGCTACTGTGCAACAACGCGTATTACTGTGTTTTAACCACCGGATATTCCAACAGTGTTAACGGTAACAACTACGCCGTTATTTATAAATAACTTACTCTTATCGTTTTCTTCATCCAATCGCTTTCCGTTATGGGGCCCACACAAGATTGCGCCGTCGTACGAATATTCTCCGACAGTAAGAATATTCCACGACCAAGCGAATATTCCCCGACAACAATGAATATTTTATAACCACTTGCTTATTTTTGAAAAAAATTCATATATCACCCTTAACTTTAACTTTTTATCAATTTAATCATTTACTAAATAGTAATTATAAGAAAAATTGAATACTTTTATTTCATAAAATTCGGGGTCTTACAAAGATAATATAGAACATATTATCGTTAGTCTTCAACAGGAAAAAATTTAATAGAATACAATAGACAACAAATTTTAAATCAATATTCGCAGCGAAAATAATAATTCATTAGAAGAGTTAAGTAGAGGATGAAATCTACTATCATCTATGAATTTAAAAGTCCATCATCAATATTTTATCCCTGTAACATCAATCAATAAACATCTTGAATCAAATATTAATCTTTGCACTACAGGCCAAAGATATTCATCAGTTGCTCATGTTCATCTCAACACCTGTTAATCTTTGCACTACGGGCCAAAGATATTCATCATAAAATCATTAATCTTTGCACTACAGGCCAAAGATATTCAGTTATAACATCATTTATGACTGAGGATAATGAAAAATATTTTAAAGAAAACGAATTTAGTGAAACAAAAGAATAAACATTAAGGATTCGTATTTTAAACAATCCAAGTTCAAAAATACTTCATAAAAAACCATAGTGGAGTAAAATTCAAGAATGATCAAAACATGGATACAATCAAAGCTAGTATCCATAATATATATCTTGGACAAAGAAAAAAAATTTAATTTTTCTGTGAATAGTGTCATATTTGTGAATAGTATCGTATACGTGAATAGTGCCGTATACGTGAATAGTAACCTCGACACTAAAAGGTAGAAATTTCACAAGAAAAAAAATCATAATGCTTCGTGAATAGTACTCATGAATAGTAACTCGTGAATAGTAACTCGCAAATAGTAACTCATGAATAGTAACCCCGACATAAAAAGATAAGAATTTTACAAGAAAAATCTTACCAATATTCCGGTATAATGATATTGAAAGAAATAATATCATTTATAAAAAAAATAACATCTCTTACCTCGAAAAGACAGTACATCTGACTGGAATACTGGATATAGTGCTGAAGAGAACTTGCACCGTATAGCAACACTCAAAGTATCAAAATACTCACAAGAATACGCTCGATAATATAGAGAGAGAAATAGAGAGAAAACTTCAGTTTCTGGTGTGATTTTTAATTCTAACATAAGCACCCTATTTATAGGAAAATGCTTAGAACACCAAAGCAGAAAATTTAATATAACATTAATATATTATATATAAATTCCTACTCCAACCTTTGAATGCTGGAATCCTACATGTTTAACAACAAAGTGAGCCCACCAACTTGTTAAAAACGTTTTTGTTGATATAAATAATTAAAACTTTCAAAAATCAAGTATTTCGGAACCTCGGAACTTCAATAATTCATAATAAATAGCCCTTTTATCAGAAAAAATCAAACCTTATATCATTTTCATAGGAAATTTCATTCTCTACAACTTTGCAGAAGAAAGTTTTTCAAAATTCCAAATAGAAATTGACCGAAATTCACATACGGACGATTTTACATGCTATAATCAAATTTCAGTCAAGAAATGGGGTCCACAAACATGAAAAATATGTTTTAATCATTTAATGCAACAAAAATACTCTTCCTCCTCATATACTCATATATCCCACATTTATTGTAAAAATATTATTATTATTATATTATTATAATATAATAATATATTTAAATGAATTTTTATCAGAAAAAGATAAAATATTAATTTTCAACAATTGTCACATTAAAAATTTCTTTATCTATATCCACATAAAATCAATATTTTCCTCATCATATAAATTAATAATTAATTATTCACAAATAATATTATAGAATCACAATACTGACAACTAGGCAGTTCCCAGGAAAGAGGGGGCTTTCTAATTAGGATCTCTCCTTACTGGTACGCAATTAGATGACCAAACCTCTCCTTAGACAGAACTTTCTAGACATTACCAATAATGTTATCTAATAATATTATTCAGATAATATGAATTATTGCTCCGATAATGGAAAATACTGTGTAGTGACAATTATTGAAACAACAGTAATATAAAATATCAATGCACAATTATTGAATCAATAAAATAAAATACTGAATAATAATTACTGTAACAATTATTGAGTAGTGCCTTCTAACGTAAGAATCAATAATTGGTGCAATACCGTGTGCTACTGTTCAATAACGCGTATTATTGTGTTTTAACCACCGGGTATTCTAACAGTATTAACGGTAACAATTACGCCGTTATTTATAAACAACTAATACTTGTTGTTTTCTTCATCCAATCGTTTTCCGTTATGGGGCCCACACAAGGCTGCGTTGTCGTACGAATATTCCTCGACAGTAAGAATATTCCACGACCAAACGAATATTCTCCGATAAAAATAAATATTTTATAACCACTTGCTTATTTAAAATATTTGCGCATTTTATCCATAACTAACCTCATTAATCAATTCAACTCTTACTATTTCAAAATAATAAATAGAGAAAATTAAATTTCATTTATTAATAATTTGGGGTCTTACAACCTCCCCACCTTACGAAATTTCGTCTTCAAAATTGACGTACGTACCTGGTGTTTCGAAAAGATGAGGATACCTCGCTTTCATTTCCGTTTCCAACTCCCAGGTCATTTCCTCAATAGCATGGTTCCTCCACAAAACTTTTACTTGTGGTATGACCTTTGTGCGTAGGACATGCTCTTTCCTATCCAAGATCTTGACAAGTACCTCCTCGTACGTTAAGTCTTCAGCTATCTTGTCCGGTTCTAACTCAATGACATGGTTTGGGTCTTTCACATATTTACGAAGCATGGATATATGAAAAACATTATAAACACGAGACATACTTGGAGGTAAAATGAGTCTATAGGCCACAGTTCCGATTCGATCGAGGATTTCAAATGGACTAATAAATCGAAGGTTTGAGCTTTCCTCACATCACCAATTCTCGCTTTTAGAATAACAACTTCTTGCACCTCCTTCTTTATATTCATCAGCTCTAGTGTGTAGCTTGAGCGGTTTTAACTTTATCAATTAAAATCGATTTTACTCGTATATCATCACGTGATCCATAGAGTCTTTAACTCTATCTCTATCATTTGTAAGTCATACGAAATGGGTCTTTTTGTTAAAAACATCGCACTCGTAACCACATACGATTTTCTACTCAACACGTCAGCTACCACATTCGTTTTTCTAGGATGGTATGGTCAGAACATATGCCAAAATGAGTCTCATCTTGAGTTCTTCGAAGCTCTTCCCAAATTCCTTGCTTCATTCAAATTTTGTATCTCTATGAGTCAGCTGAGTTAATGGAGTAGCGATTTGAGAAAATCTTTCCACGAATCTCCGATAATAACCAACTAAGTCTAGAAAGCTATGCATTTTGATTACTGACTTAGGTTGCTCTCAACTATGACTCATATCCTAATCTTGGATAGCACGTCACAATGGTACCTATCAGTTTACTACCACACAAATATGGCATCCCCTACGAAGAGTCTGGCTTCGGTGCATTCCACAAAGGAAGTCACCAGATAGAGGCTCGGGTACCAAATTCTATAGTTGAATTTTTAACTCCTGAAGTTCAATAGGAGCCATTCAATATGAGATTTTAGAAATGGATTTTGTACCGGGTTCAAAGTCGATACAAAATTCAATATCACACTTTGGGAGTAAGCCAAGAAATTCTTCAGGAAATACATCAGGAAATTTACTAACAATAGAAATATCATTCAAATCTGACGTATTTTTGTTCAAGTCCATAACATGGGCTAAGAAAACTTGACATCCGTTTTCAATAAACGAATGACTTTATGGCTTGATATGAAAGTGTTTGACTTCAATGGTTTGGTTGCTTGAATTCGAATAACATGTTGCTTAGGAATATGAAAACTAACAACCTTACGAAAGCAATCAATTTTGGCATGATGAGTAGTTAATCAATCAATCCCTAAAATCACATCAAAAGCAAGTATCTTTAAAGAAATAAGGTCAACAGGTAATGTGATGGTGCCAACTTGGATCAAACAAGATTTATAAATAGTGGATGTAACGAAAGTTTCTCCTAACGGAGTTTCAACAAATAAGTCAAGGTCTAATTTTCTCCGGAGTCAAGTTTAAACGTTGAGTATAAGCAGGAAAGATAAATGAATGGGTAAAACCGGTATCTAATAAGGTATAAACTTCGTAAGAATTTATAATTAACTAACCCGTGCTAACTTCGTTCGGGTTCCTCGCATTCTGACCAATCACGACAAACACTCTTTCAGGAACCGTTGACTTTGACTTTTCTGGGACAGCCTTTTGAGTCACCATCCCCGCTGGACTGGGTTTCGCTACCGTACAATCTCGAGCAATATGACCTTCTTTTCCACAATTATAACATACCTTGGAAGGCTGTGAATAGTTTGGACTTATATGTCCCTCCTCTCCGCATTTGTAGCATCTAACTGGCGGTTGTTCTCCTCCCCTAGAATTTGTTGCTGGTGCTGCTGCTGACATCTTCCCATCATCGTTAAATCTTCTCTTCTTGAAATTTACACTTGAGTTATTTCTTCTATTATCTTGGCCATGATTACCACAGAAGTGGTTACCATTTCTGGCACGATAATTTCCTCCACGGTGGTTATCCTTGTTCTGATGATCGTTGCCATCGGTACGATTATCATCGAGTTGTAGGTCGTTATTCTTCGATTGAGCTGACTCATTATCGAGCTCTAATAACTGAGCCTTATTCACAACATCTGAATATAGAGAAAATTTATGAGAAATGTGATATTGACGTATGTCGGGTTTCAAACCTCTCAAAAACATCCGTGTCATACCTTCATCATTCTCCACCAAATGAGGTGCAAACCTGGATAACTCTGCGAACTTCGCCTCATACTGGGACACCGTCATGTTGTTCTGTTATAGTCTAATAAACTCTACCTCCTTCATATGACGAATACTTTCAGGAAAGTACTTGTCATTGAACAGTTTCTGAAATGTTTCCCAAGACATGTTAAGTGCGGATGGCTGGGTACGCTTCACAGATTCCCACCAGTAATCTGCCTCGTTACAAAATATAAAAGTGACGAATGGAACATTCTGTTCCTCCGTGCATCCCAAGATATCGAATATCTTGGTAATTTACTTGACCCACGTCTCCGCCTTAATCGGATCCGACTTTCCCCAGAATTCTGGTGGTCCCAACTCTTTGAACTACTTGGCTATGACAAACCGTGCGTTGCTATCATTTCCACCGATATTTTGTACACGAGTCTCCCTCGTCGGATTTTACATGAACTGCAAAAAGCTTCTAAACATTCCATCGTTCATAGTCTGCTCAGTGGTGTTGTTTACAAGTGGAACATTATCGGCCTGTTCCACATTCTCCTCATTAGTGAGCAAAGGTGTCTCCACGATCTCATTTACTCCACTGTTAACATTCTCAGTTGCCATTCTCAATTACTGCCATAAAACAAGGGTTAATTAAAGAAATCAACATATCACATAATATCCCTATATTCTAACCAACCAATAAATAAGCTTAGGTAGGACATACTAGCGAAGGATTTACTCATTTCTCTCCTCCTAGTTCTATTCCCCGATCTCCGCCAGAGACCATATCCCTAAGCTCTGATACCAACTGTGACGCCCCCAAAATAGGTCCAATCCACCCAACCCATTCTGAGTCGCCAAATACATGGTACAGAAAATAACTACAACTTTATTATTACAATTGTCGTGCAAAATACGACAACACATATACTGTGAGTTTAAATACAAATATTGTCATCTAGACAATATTCATACTCAATTAAGTCCTCATTATACTTATTGATACACTATTTTACAAAATAGTGAGGACTACTAAGACAACTATCTTGAACCATCATTCCATACCCCGACTAGTACCCGCTACATTCTCGTCTCCTGAGAAGAAAAATGGAACCAAAAGGAAAAGGGTGAGCTCAACTAGCCCAGTAAAGAATATTATGACTAAGATAATATAGAACAAATTATCGTTAGTCTTCAACAGGGAAAAATTTAATAGAATACAATCGACAACAAATTTTAAATCAATATTCGCAGTGGAAATAATAATTCATTAGAAGAGTTAAGTAGAAGGATGAAATCTACTATCATCTATGAATTTAAAAGTCCATCATCAATATTTTATCCCTATAATATTAATCAATAAACATCTTGAATCAAATATTCATCTTTGCAATACAGGCCAAAGATATTCATCAGTTGGTCATGTTCATCTCAACACATGTTCATCTTTGCACTACGGGCCAAAGATATTCATCATAAAATTATTAATCTTTGCATTATAGGCCAAAGATATTCAGTTATATCATCATTTAGGACTAAGGATGATGAAAAATATTTTAAAGAGAATCTAGTGAAACAAAAGAATAAACATTAAGGATTCGTATTTTAAACAATCCAAGTTCAAAAATACTTCATAAATAACCATAGTGGAGTAAAATTCAAGAATGATTAAAACATGAATACAATCAAAGCTAGTATTCATAATAAATATCTTGGACAAAGAAAAGAAAATTTAATTTTTCTGTGAATAGTGTCGTATTTGTAAATAGTGCCGTATACGTGAATAGTAACCTCGACACTAAAAGGTAGAAATTCCACAAGAAAAAAAATTTATCATGCTTCGTGAATAGTACTCGTGAATAGTAACTCGTGAATAATAACTCATGAATAGTAACTCGTGAATAGTAACTCATGAATAGTAACCCCGATATGAAAAGATAAGAATTTCACAAGAAAAATCTTACCAATATTCCGGTATAATGATATTCAAAGAAATAATATCATTTATAAAAAAAATAACATATACTCATATACCCACATTCATTATAAAAATATCATCATTATTATATTAATATAATATACTAATATATTTAAATGAATTTTTATCAGAAAAAAATAAAATATTAATTTTCAACAATTGTTACATTTAAAATTTCTCCATCTATATCCACATAAAATCAATATTTTCCTCATCATATAAATTAATAATTAATTATTCACAAATAATATTATAGAATCACAATACTGACAACCAGGCAGTTCCCAAAAAAGAGAGGGCTTTCCAATAAGGATCTCTCCTTACTGGCGTCCAATTAGATGACCAAACCTCTCCTTAGACAGAACTTTCTAGATATTGCCAATAATATTATCTAATAATATTATTCAGATAATATGAATTATTGCTTCGATAATGGAAAATACTGTGTAGTGACAATTATTAAAACAACAGTAATATAAAATATCAACGCACAATTATTGAATCAATAAAATAAAATACTAAACAATAATTACTGTAACAATTATTGAGTAGTGCCTTCTAACGTAAGAATCAATAATTGGTGCAATACCGTGTGCTACTGTGTAACAACGCGTATTACTGTGTTTTAACCACCGGGTATTCCAACAGTATTAACGGTAACAATTACGCCGTTATTTATAAACAACTTACACTTGTCGTTTTTTTTTATCCAATCGCTTTCCGTTATTGGGCCCACACAAGGTTGTGCCGTCGTACGAATATTCCCTACAATAAGAATATTCCACGACCAAACGAATATTCTCCGATAAAAATGAATATTTTATAACCACTTGCTTATTTAAAATATTTGCGTATTTTATCCATAGCTAACCTCATTAATCAATTCAACCCTTAATATTTCAAAATAATAAATAGAGGAAATTAAATTTTATTTATTAATAATTTGGGGTCTTACAGGAACCATCCGCCTTGTGTTTGACTTTAAGAACCCATCTGTTCCCAATAGCCTTTCGCCATGGTGGAAGGTCAACCAAGTCCAAGACTTGATTAGTCCTTATGGACTCCATCTCTTCTTCCATTGCAATCATCCACTTATCTCTCATAGAAGATGATAGAGCATCTCGATAAGATCGAGGTTCTTTATCGTCTTCCGCATCAGCTACAAAGGCATTCCCCTCAGTCTCAAAAAGACGATGTGGAATGTTACCCCTTTGACTTTTACGCATTTGAGGAACATGAGACTCTTCATTTGATGGATAAGAACTGCTCGAAGGCATGTCACTCCCACTTTCTACAGGAGCTTGGGAATAACCTCTTCGGCTTCTACTGTATGAGTTGGGGCACCTAAATCTTCCTCCATCTCATAAAGGTTCATCTCCTTGCTCACATCACCTCTATTAGGGAAATCCATCTAAAGGAAATCCGCATCTCGTGACTCTATCTCAGATACAGTCCCATCAGGCTGTTCTCCTACAAACACATAGCCTTTGGAGTGTTCAGAATATTTTACAAAAATACACTTCATACCCTTCGGGCCTAACTTCCAATTCTGATGAGAAGTGTTGTGCACGTAAGCTGCCGATCCCCAGGGCCGCATTCCGCCCAATTCGGGCTTTCTACCGGTCCACATTTCATATGGGGTGGACTGGACTGATTTTGAAGGCACACGATTAAGTATATATGTCACAGTCAATAATGCATCACCCCAATAGGAGATAGGCAAATTTGCTTACGCCATCATAGACCTAACCATGTCTAATAATGTTCGGTTCCTCCTCTCCGCCACACCGTTTTGTTGTGAAGTTCTAGGGATTGTCAGTTGCCTGATTATCCCTTTTTCCTCACAAAATTCTTTGAACTGATCGGACATATACTCGCGGCCTCGGTCAGTTCGAAGTGCCTTAACACTTTTTTCTAACTAATTCTCGACCTCAATCAAATAACGTCTAAAGCAATCTAATGCCTCAGACTTATGCGAGATCAAGAAAGTGTACCCAAAGCGCGTATAGTCATCTATCATTGTGAGAAAGTAGGAACGTCCATGCCTTTCTTTCACATTCATAGGGCCACAAATATCTGAGTGAATAAGCTGCAATGGTGTTTCTGCCCTAGTGGCTTTACCGAATGGTTTTCTAGTTGATTTTCCTGCCAGACAATGTTCACATGTGGGTAGATTAACCTTATCGAGTGGGCCTAAAAGACCTACCTGGCCATTCTATTTTGTCCAATATGGCCTAATCTAGCATGTCATTGAATTGAACCATCATGATCATTTTCAACAAGTAAGGAATAATAATCACTACTATTACTGCTAGAATCAATAGTATCCAAAATCATAAAACCATTCATCATAAAATCATGTCCAAAAACATTCGTCCCATGCGAAATTATTACAGAATTGTTCTCAAAACTAACTGAATAGCCTAAACGAAGTACTGATAAAATAGAAAATAAATTCTGCCGGACATTCGGCGCATAAAGTACATCATAAAGGATCAATGCTGAGCATCCTCGCATTTCCAGTTTGTAAGTGCCAATGCCTAGCGCATCCACACTGGAATCGTTTCCCATGTATACTTTTCTACCAACCGGAACTCGGCGGTATTCCACGTATCCATTCTGATCTCTAGCTATGTGGTCCGTTGCTCCGGAGTCTACAATCCATATATGGAGAGAATGAGCAACAAAAACAGTACTTGATACTAAGCACATAGATAGATTAGGACTAGGAATTACCTTCTTCGACTCAGTGAACTCACGAACGAAGTGTCCCGCCTTGCCACAGTTGTAGCATGTCATCTTAGTTTTGTCCTTTTTACCAGAACCTCGTTTGCCTCTCTTACGCTTGATAACACCCCCACTCGCAGCCCCTTTAGGCGCAGTAGGATGAGCAGGTTTCTTCCCTTTCTTAGGCGTGAACCCTCTACGAGAGTTTGATTCAACCACATATGCCCTGGAGGTCTTGACAACAATAAGGTGCTCAACCTCGAGCTCCAAGTGACGATGAATATCATCAAAGGTCTTGATATTCTCGTTATGAGTCATGTTGACCCGCATATGTTCCCAATTATCGAGAAGGGAGCGAACCACCGCTGAAATCTATTGTTCGTCTGACAATTGAGTACCTCCGAATTTCAACTCCCGGATCATATTAGCCATGATTCGAAGGTGTTGTTTCATAGTGTGGTTATCTTTCTTTTTGTAACCATCGAACCTTATGGCTAATTCCCTCATCCTTGTCAAGGAGGTGCCACCAAACTTAGTTTTGAGAGCCTCCCACATATCGTGTGCAGTAGAGTATTGTTCATACTCAAACAGAAAGTCATTATTCATGCAGCTCAGCAACGTTATGCGAGAGATACGATCCTTTTTGCGCCAGCTTTGGAAGGCAGTAACCTTGATCGGATCCTTTGCATTTTCACCCTCTAGTTTAGCCATTTTGGACAGCAGAGTTTCTTCAACCTCTTGCTCCTCCAGAACCATCCTGACTTTCCGGTGCCACACGTCATAGTTATCTCCGTCTAGTTTGTTTCCTTGGTTAAGGTCTGCGATAATGTGTTTTGAAGCCATTTTCTGCTTTGATTAAAAAAAATGAGGATTTATTAGAGATATTCAATGTTCACCACAGTCTATAAGATATCTTTGCCGCATGAATCAAATTAACATAAAAATAATGAGACATAAATATAGAAGGGAGACTTGGCTAAGCTTAGGAATCACAATCCATATAAATGTCTAATTATTTAAATTTAATTTTTCAGCGCACAAGACATAATTTAGGGAATAATTTAATTAAATTATTACAACCTAAATCACTTCCACTAGGAACAGGGGTATACATGTAATTATAGCATGTAAATTTTAATTCCAAGTACCAACAATTAATATCCCATAAATATTAACAAATGGAATTAAACAATGGGCTATATTACTCAATTAATATACCAAGTATGCTATAAAAACATTAAAATGCATCCAAAATTTTTTTAACAGTACATTAACATTATAAAGCATTACTGTAATTTTCTGGAATTTATATTGATAATTTTGCTAATTATCACAATTAATTAATCATGCATAAAAAGATGGAAATTAACCAAAGACATCCAAATATGTTAATTTCTTCCAAAAAATTTTATAACAGTATCTTATCATCATAAAAGTATAACTGTAATTTTATGAAATTTTCTGATAATCATGCTAATTATCATAATTAATAAGCTATTGCACAATTAATTGGAAATTAGCCAAAACTATACAATACAGTTATTTTCACTATGAAAAAATCATAACAGTAACTTAACATCATCATATAGTCACTGTAATGTTTCTGGAATTTTCGTGATATGTTTGCTAATTTTCATAATTAATAAACCATTAATTATTAGGTAGAAAATTAACCAATAATATCAAAAAAATTTAACATATCCAAATTCCAGTGTAATAAGTAATTATCTGCCAATAATTAATTTTGATTAATTTTTCCAGAATTTAACAGTCATTGTTACTATTTTTAAATTAATTTCCATGTTAAAAACAATTAATAAATTATTTTCTGGAAATTAAATATAAAAAATCTGTCAAAACGGGTCAGGACTGCGGGTCAGCCGGGCCGCAGGTCATCTTCAACCTCCAAACACCAAAATTTACAGAAATGCCATTTCACGACTAAAACTTTGAGAAGTCATATCTCACTCTATATAACTCGGATTTAGGCCCATAATATATCGTTGGAAAGCTTACAACGAGTACTACGCATACATACAATAAAAAACCGAATCAGACAATCACAGAAAAAGTTATGGCTGTTCAAATAAAGCTGTTTGCAAACTAGGGTTTTAAATTAATTTTAAATTAAACCCAAATTACGCAGATCATATACACTGTATTTAGGCTATAACATACTTCAATATTAACCCCTAACATTTAGTGTATCTAAGATTGCCATTAATGATGTTTTCAAGCTTTTTAAACATGCAATCATGACATAAAGTGAAAATATTCCATACATAGCATACATCACATCGTTAAACCTTACTTTGATACCAATGAAGGGTTTTTAATACGTATGCTATTCATATTTACACATAATTAGGAGAATCAAAGGCATAACTCTTGAAGCGTGATTAAGCCTTTGATGCGGAAAACCTCCTGCCGTTCTTTAACCCAACAGCGTCTCCGAACTACGTTCGAGAACGGAGTACTAATTCACAGTACGTAACAATTAGGGTTTTTGTCTCGATATTGGAAGCTCTGTATCTTTGGCCAACTGAATAATATTGCGCACATCTTGATCGACTAAGGGATGTGGGTATTTAATACGTGAGTGGTTAAACCACTTCCCAACACTTCCTCTACGTTCAGTCAATCCACGTTCACATTAATGAACTGCAATTGACCTTGTCAATTGGGAACTCAATTAATGTAACTGGGTCGGACCCTCCATAGGTGACCCATTTAGATAACCAAGATCCAATATTGGTACCCAACCTCCTAATGGCCATGTCAGCTGCCAATAATATAATTGCTAGATGTTTTAGGACTTAAAAACACTCAAAATTCAAAGCCAGATTTATATGTTGGTGTAAAAAAAATTGGTGCAACTGATATTCAAAAATTGTAATACAACAGCATTGGATAGTTAAGGTGGTACTTGCTCAATACAAGATAGATATTAGTATTACTGTGTAATAATAGTACAAGGCATTCATTATTCAACTATGAACACAACCGTTAAATAAGGAATTTAATTTTCAAACATTATGATTAAAAACAAATAGTTGTTGTAGTTCAGTTGGTTTGAACTCTTATTTATTTACTTACAAGTCTTGTGTTCAAGCCTCATAACACACAAGTAACAATATTTTATTTATTAAAAAAAAAATTGCGGGCCACGGGTCGGGTCACCCGCAGGCCAGGCCAAAAACAGGCGGGCCTAAAAGGCCCAAATTTTATTGGACTAAAAAACTGCAGCCCAAAGTCCAGCCCGTGACGGACGAACCGACCCGACCCGACCCGCGGGCTTGGACCATATTTGCCAGGTTTACTTTAGAATGTGCATATACTACATCTAATTATAAAAAAGAGTTTTATTTTACATTTAATAAAAAGAGGGAAAAGTCTTGTTAATGTTAAACTAGCTTTCTAACCTGTGTGATGCACGGGTTTGTCTAGTTAATCTAGTCAATATTTACTAATATTCCACATGTCAGTAAGAGTGTTGAGGAAAATTCAAAACATAAACTATTTTATGCACGTGGCATTAAATATCTCATATTTTTCTTATTCTAATTCTCTCTTCATAGTTAATAAGTATGGAGAGAGAATATTTTAAATTGAATAGCTAGAAAGTCACTCTTTCACCTACATTGGAATTAATTAATGACATATTATTATAGACAATTTTGTCATTTAATTCCTCTTCTTAATATGCATGAAAAGTTCATCGGGACTTTTATCCTAGGACGGAGGGAGTATAATTAAGATGATAAGGACATTTGAGATGTCTAATATATTACTAAATGTTGGTGACATCATCGTGTCAAATAGTAATAAGAGACTATTTATAATATTTAAAAAAAATATTCTTACAATTAAGTACATATCCAAAAATATAAAAAATGCACCCTTATAAGGAGATATTATTAAACAACACCAACATCATACACATTATTTAATACTATTAAATTTTTAGTCTTTCCAAGGAGATCTAAGTAACACCCCAAAAAGAGCCACTGTGGAGTAATTCTTGTTCATTGTTACAAACACAATGAATTATGCCCAACATCAACCTTCTTCATGTAATGATCATGCTAACATTTTCCTACTGTTGGGCCATAATACTTTTCATACTGGACCGGGTCGAATGGGCTTGTCCTTTCGGTTATGTCACTTTTATTATGTTGGGTCAAACAACTTGGGCCGCGTTACTTGATTATAGTATTGGGCTTAGTCATTGGATTGACCCTTTATGTAAGCTGTCACCTTTCATTTCTTTGACCGGTAATCATCACAAAAGATAGTAGTTGACTGTTATGTCTGCCACCTTTCTGCATGGCATTAATGAGGATGGGACTCCGATTACCGGCGGGAGGTAACAGTGGTAGCAGGTAAGGAAATAAGCTACATGCTTTCGGCTGAGATGACCGGGGGGTGAGAGGAGGTGTCAGGAGATAGTGGGTGGCACAGTAAACCGGGTGTAGGGAACGTATGGGTCAAGGATCACAAAAAGGAAGAGGTAACAAAATACAACACACATTATTATTTTCTCACTCACTTAGACACTAGTCAATATTTTTTCTCCATTGTTAACCTTGTGATCGCCTGTACTGATTCTCACGCCGGAGCTATCCCCCGACGGTCAGGCCGTCAAGCTTTCGGTGTTAACTTGTTGAACTGTGCAGGATCAGAGCGTCTTACGTGATTGGGACGTGGGAGAAGATCTTGGCGTTAACATTGGAGCTAGAAGGAGGGCTGGTTCTAGTGTCCTGAGTATTTTTCAATCACAAACCGTGTTCGTTTTACGTCGGTGTTCATGGGGAAGAGTAGGACACCTACACCTGAGGGTCAGCCGATGGCTGCCAGTGAGTCGATACCGCGAGTATCTGTCAAGGACTGTCTGGGACCTGCACTAAGTGTTCATGCTAGCACGGCGTCCAAACGATCGCATGGAGATTCTCGTCTGAGGGCTGGGAGCAAAGCCAAAAGAAGGCTAGTTTTCCCAGCAGAAAAAGAGTCTGGTCATGGCCGGAAACGAGTAGAAGGCACCTCACCTAGAACTCGATACCGGGACGACCAAGACGAAAAGGCTGCCCGTCTGGCTAAGATGGCAGACGAAGCTGATAGGGCCATGAAGGCACTGGTCAAGCAACGGTAGGATATAGCTGAGCAAATGTCTCGAATGGCATAGTTGAGGGACGAAGCGTCTAGCTATGTCCAATCTAAAGAACATGGGCATCAGAGTGGGAAAGAACCTGTTCATTCAAGACGTGAGTCTCTGGGTCAACCTCGAAAAAGGAGAAGGTCCAGAAGCCCTACTCCTCAAAGATCAAAGAGGGCACATCACCCTGTCGGTTCTAAGGAGCAGGGTCAAAGCGAACGAAGAGGTCGATCCAGGGATCGTACTCCAGAGAATGCTAAAAAGGCGCTCGTTGTTGCGCATTCCCACCACGGCAGCTGGGTTCTAAGATGAAGAAGATCTAGGGGTCGTACACCCGAAAGTCCACTGAGGGCATTCCGTTCTGTGGACCATCATCGTCATAAAAGCCCCTCGAAAGTTGGGGGTTCTATTGTAAGAAACCGGTCCACTCAGAAGAGGGAGGAGTCACCAGAAAAAGAAGCATCGTCCCAACCCGAGGGCGTGGAGTATCTGGTAAAAGAGGTGAAGGAGCTTCGGAGGCAGCTTGCCGAGGTACAGAAAGTAAAAGATACTTCGGGAAAGAAGGCATCCCCTTTTTCCGCGGAGATTCTGAAAGAAAAGGCTGACCCCACCAAGAAGTTGCCTCACATTGAAAGTTATGACAGATCGGAGGATCCCTATGACCATAGTCAGGCGTTCGACCGACTGATGGATTATTACGACTTTAGCGATGCTGCTAAGTGTCATACTTTTGTCACGACACTCCGAAAGGATGCCAGGCAATAGATGGGGACTTTGCCTTCGGATTCGATTTCATCTTGGGCGGATATGTGCAATAAGTTCCACGCCCACTTCGGGAGCAACAGAAGAAGAGGGAAACCAACTGGCTCGCTGGCTCAGGTTCGGCAGTACTCGAATGAGTCTTTGGGCCAATATGTAAAGCGATTCCGTGAAGCAGTCGACCAAGTGACAGACCTGAACGATCTACAAGCCGTGGGACTGTTTCAGAATGGGTTAGATATGGTCAAATCAGAAAAGTTGGTGAAAAAATTAATGTTTCACCACCCGAAGAGTCTCGCAGAAGCCTTCGACAAAGCAGAAGGTTATATTGTGGTAGAGGAAGCCATGAATAGCCTCAAGCGTCCCTCTTCGGATCGGCTTAAGGAGATAGATCGGGATAGAACAGAGGGGGACCAGGATAAGAATGAAGGAAATAAAGGTCGTCATGACAGCCGATCAAAGAAATACAACAATAATTGGAGACAGGGTGGAGAACGCTCGTCTGCTCCCGCTCAGAGGGTATATAGGACATATACTACACTCAACGCTGACATGGCTGTTATCTTGGAGCAGATTAAGAATCAACCTATTTTCGAGCCACCTCGAGATAACTTTAAGCCCGGAAAAGGGAATTCTCGTAAGTATTGTGACTATCATCAAGCCTCGGGCCACGATATGAACAACTGTACTAGTCTGAAAGATTTTATTGAGAGAAAGGTCCAAGACGGGGCTTTAGTTCATTATGTGGCTGCCAGAACGAATCAACAACAAGATAGAAGACCTGTTCAGGTAGCCCCACCGGTTCAGCAAGTGTTCCTCGCTCCTGGACCGCCAGCAAAGCAAGTGATAGATGTCATCACTGGGGGCTCTTCGGGCAAGCTTGTCAGAAAGAAGCGCCGAAGTTATCTGGATTCGGTCATGTCGGTGGCGGGTACCCTCCCGAAGACTGACAGACCCTTCCCGGGTACGGTAATTTCCTTTACGGATGAGGATTACCCTTTAGAAACCATCGAACCGCATGAGGATCATTGGTCGTGACGGCACAAGTGGGTTCGGTGGATATGAAGCGTATGATGATCGACAATGGGTCTTCTGTGGATATCTTATATGCTCATGCTTATCAGAGGATGCATCTTGATGGGCAGAAGATGGAGATCGGACAGGAGGCTCCTTTATATGGCTTCAGCAACGATCCGGTCAAAGTGGCTGGAACCATTGAACTGCTAGTTATCTTCGGAATGGCCCCCCAACAGGTTGAAATTATTTGCAAATTTTATGTTGTGAATGTAGATTCTGCTTATAATGCTATTTTGGGGAGACTCACTTTAACTGCTTTACAAGCTGTAACCTCAATCCCTCATTTCAAAATCAAATTTCCTACGGCTCATGGGGTTGGGGAAGTGAAAGGGGATCTAGATCTGGCCAGAAGATGTTATAGAAATGTCGTGATCACTTCTGGAGTAGGGGTGTCGAAGCAAAAATAGACCATGGCAATAGAGATCGAACCCTTCACGGAAAGCAGCTCAGAACCGTTGGTCATGCCAGCCGAAGAAACAGAAGAAGTAGAGCTCGTCCCAGACAAAGCGGACAAGACGGTGAAAATAGGTTCGGGCCTGCCGGAACCTCTCAGGACGAACCTCATTGAACTCCTGTAGTGTTATGTTGACATCTTCACCTGGGAGCCTCAAGATATGCCGGGAGTGAGTTGGGATGTCGCAGAGCATCGGTTAGAAGTGGACCCGTCGAAGAAGCCAGTTCGGCAAAAGTGGAGGATCTTTGCGCCTGACCGCCAGAGAATCATCGATGAAGAAATTGCGAAGCTGCTAGCTGCTGACTTCATCTTAGAGATCGACTATCCACAGTGGATGGCAAATGTGGTGCTGATCCAGAAGCAAAACGGGAAATGGCGGGTCTGCATCGACTATACAGACCTGAATAAAGCTTGTCCAAAGGATTTCTATCCATTACCCCACATTGACCAGCTCATCGATGCAACTTCGGGGTATGCCTTGTTGAGCTTCATGGATGCATTCTCTGGCTATCATCAAATCTCCATGTGTAAAGAGGATATACCGAAGACGGCATTCATTACACATCGTTCGGTATATGCCTACAAGAAAATGACCTTCGGACTCATCAACGCCGGGGCTACTTACCAGAGGATGATGAACTATGTCTTTAGGCGTCAGGTGGGCAAGAATATGGAAGTATATGTGGATGACATGATTATTAAGAGCATGTTGGTGGACAAACATCTGGATGACCTGGAGGAATACTTTCAGACAGTCCGTCATCACAAATTGAGACTGAATCCTGCCAAGTGCACCTTCGGATTAGGGGCTGGCAAATTTCTGGGTTATCTGGTCAGTTAGAGGGGAATTGAAGCCAATCTAGAAAAGATTCAAGCGATCCTGAACATGAAGACTCCTCAGTCATTTAAAGATGTTCAACGTCTGACTGGAAGGATTGCAGCTTTGAGGAGGTTTATGTCCAAATTGGCAAAAAGGTGTTTGCCGTTTTTTGATACGTTGAAAGGGCCGAAGAATGCCAAGACGTTCCAATGGACTTTAGAATGCGAAGACACCTTTCAGAGCATCAAGTCCTACTTATCTTCGGCGCCTTTGTTGGTGAAGCCCGCTCCTGCTGAGCCTTTGTATTTGTACTTAGCAGCTAGTTCGTTGGCAGTAGGAGCAGTTTTGGTGCGAGAAGTTGGGGGTAAGCAGCACCCGGTTTATTATATAAGCCATGTCCTTCGGGATGCTGAAATAAGGTACCCAAACATTGAGAAGTTTACTTTTGCTTTAATAACTGCTAGTCGGAAGCTTAGGCAGTACTTCCAGGGTAGGTTGGTAATAGTCTACACAGATCAGCCTTTGAAGAAAATTATGGGTAAACCTGAGGTATCGGGGAGATTAGCTGCATGGACGATGGAGTTGTCTCAGTTCTTCATTGAATATCATCCCCAAACTGCCATTAAGTGGCAGGCCTTGGCAGATTTTGTGGTTGAGTGTTCATTTTCTGAAGCTGATGAAGCTGTAGCTGGAGCTGAAGGATCTGACAGCATAGTTGCGATTTTTCAGTAGAAGCAGAGTTCGTGGACACTGTATGCAGATGGGTCTTCTACCGCGGACGTCAGCGGAGCAGGGATTATTCTGACCAGCCCGGAGGGATTCAAGGTGCAACAGGCCATCAGATTTCAGTTTAAAGCGACGAACAATGAAGCAGAGTATGAGGCAGTGTTGGCAGGATTGCGACTAGCTAAGAGTCTCGAAGTACAAAGAATAGTTATCTTCAGCGACTCTCAGTTAGTCGTTAAACAAGTTTCTGGGGAATACGAAGCTAGAGGTCATAAAATGATCAAGTATTTGGCAGAATTGAAAGAACGGCTTCAGTATTTCCTGTTCTATAAATTTCAGGGGGTCGAACGTAACGACAATTCTATTACCGATGCACTCTCCAAATTAGCCACTACGAATGTTAACGTTTTTGATGGGTCGATTTACTTGAAAATTTTACAACATCCTAGTGTTCATCATGATTCGGTAATATGCGTTGACCGAACCAACTGTTGGTTGACTCTATATCTGGAGTATCTGGCAGATGGCATTTTACCTTCGGATCAGATGCTGGCCAAGAAAATCAAGTACAAGAGTGCTAATTTCGTTCTGATAGATGGGGATCTGTTTCGAAGGGCCTTCTCGTCTCCACTGTTAAAATGCTTGACTCCGTCCGAAGCTGAATATGCTCTTCGAGAAGTTCACGAGGGCATCTGTGGCGACCATATGGCTGCTAAGTCATTAGCCTATAAAGTACTTCGTCAGGGATACTACTGGCCTATCATCTTCAAGGAAGCGACTTAATACGTCAAGAAGTGCGAGAAGTGTCAGCTCAACAGTCCGATCCCACATCAGCCACCAGAAGAGTTATACTCGATCTTATCTCCCATACCCTTTGCTGTCTGGGGGGTTGATATACTAGGTCCGCTACCGAAAGTAAAAGGTCAGGTCAGCTTTGTTATAGTTGCCATCGACTACATGACCAAGTGTGTAGAAGCAAAACCGCTCAGGTTAATAACTGAACAGGAATGCTTAAAGTTCATCAAAGAGTCGGTAGTATTTTGGTTCGGAATTCCTAAGGTGGTGATCTCGGACAACGGACGTCAGTTTGTGGGATCAAAATTCGAAGCATTTTTGAAAGAACTGGGGGTCCAGCACAGAAAGACTTCGGTAGCTCATCCTCAGTCTAATGGACAAGTCGAAGTGACCAACAGAACGCTGCTGAATGGAATCAAGCGCAGATTGGATGAAGCTAAAGGAAGATGGCCAGAAGAGCTGCTCAGCGTGTTATGGGCCTATCGGACCACTCTGAGGACCACAACGGGAGATTCACCCTTCAGATTGGCCTATGGTACTGATGCCTTAGTCCCAGTTGAAATTGGATCTCCAAGTCTTCGAGTTGGCCAGTTCAGAGAAATATACAATGACGAAGGGCTGAAAGCCAATCTTGATTTACTTGAAGAAGTCAGAGAAACAGCCTTGGTCAAACTAGCAGCCTATCAGCAAAGAGTAGCTAAGCATTATAACAAAGGGGTAAAGCTTCGCAGGTTCGAAGTAGGGGATTTCGTTCTCAAAGAAGTCGAAGCATCTACACCCCAGAATTTGGGAAAGCTGATGCGAATTGGGAAGGGCCGTATGAAGTCATAGAAGTACCGAAGCCGGGGACTTATCGGTTGAGGGCCTTGGACGGATCAGAGATCAAGAATACTTGGCATGCATGCAGGCTTTGAAAGTATTTTCAGTAGCTACAATGTCAGTACACCAGAAGTCTATAAATGTTTTTAAGTCATCATCAATAAAAATTTCCTTTTTCCCAAACAAGTCTTGTCTTCGCTGTTGTTAACGTCATTGGTGTAAGGAGGTTCGGGTGGACTCGCTGACCATTATATGGTAGCCTCATCGGCAGGTGGTCCTTATGAGTTCTTCAGGCCCTGCGTGGTAGGCGAACGTCATTGGTGTAAGGAGGTTCGGGTGGACTCGCTGACCATTCGATGGTAGCCTCATCAGCAGGTGGTCCTTATGAGCTTGTCAGGCCCTTCGTGGTAGGCAAGTGTCATCCTTAAGACATTGTCAGGCCCTGCGTGATAGGCAATTGTCGACCTTAAGACCTTGTCAGGCCCTTCGTGGTAGGCAAGTGTCATCCTTAAGACATTGTCAGGCCCTGCGTGGTAGGCAATTGTCGACCTTAAGACATTGTCAGGCCCTACGTGGTAGGCAATTGTCGACCTTAAGACTTTGTCAGACCCTTCGTGGTAGGCAATTGTCGACCTTAAGACCTTGTCAGGCCCTTCGTGGTAGGCAAGTGTCATCCTTAAGACATTGTCAGGCCCTGCGTGGTAGGCAATTGTCGACCTTTAGACCTTGTTAGGCCCTTCGTGGTAGGCGAGTGTCATCGTTCAGACTTCATCAGGCCCTTCACGGCATCTACCTCACACTTTGAAATCCTACAGCTAAGGGAAAAGGGAATCATCTTCAGGAATCAGCTTCGTCTTCCGAAGAGTCGAGAATGGTCGGATCAACCTTGGCAGTGACAAGTCTTGCCTTGTCTTTGCTTCGGCATTCGTCATATCCATCCGAGAACATTTGGACGATCTCCTCGTTCAACTCAGCTGATTTTCGGTATTCTTGTTGAACTTCTCTCCGAAGATCTCCGGTCAGAGGGGGACCCAAATCTCTCAAAGCACGAAGTTCTCGAAGCTCCTCTTCGAGTTTTGCCCGTTCCTTCAGATGTCTCAAATCCCTAGCTTCGAATTCATTTACTTGCAGCGCCAGGCTTTTGTTGGTTTTCACCATTGTTTTGTTCTTCCCCACAAGAGCCTCGTTTCGACGAACCAGGTCTATGTTCGTATTAACGATTATTTGGAGGGTGGCCTCGGCTGTCTCCAGTTTCTCTTTTAAGTTATTCACATCCTTCTGGAGGCATTCATTATTGAAGAGAGTGGTACCATGGGCCCTTCTCTCTCTATCCAGAGCCGACGCCAGAATAGCGTTCTCTCGCCGGGCTGCATCTTCTTTGGCTTCGGACTCTTTGTATCGGGGAAGAAGCCTCCCGAAGACAGCATTGGCCTACAGACATTCAAAGGTAGCCGGTAAATACTAGAAGAAACAGATAATTCCCAAATATTTCAATTGAACAAACTAACCTTAGCCTGATAACTCATGCCTTCCTCGATCAAATCCCTAATCGAGCTGTTCCCGAACCGATGATCACCGGTCTCCCGAACAAAGGAGTCAAACAGCTGAAAGGGAAAGTTCGCGTTAAATTCCGGCCATACAGTGGGAGAAGATGCGGCTTCTCGCCTGAAGGCGGAGGGGGAAGATCTTGTCGAAGAAGGCATAGATGGTTTGGGGGGCGGTGGTGGTTGATCATCGGAAGGTTGTTTCCTTTTATGGGACAGAAGTGGAGACTCAGTTGGGTTTTCAAGCTCGTCTTCGGAAACATGGATCTCCACAGGAATAACGATCGGAGGATCAACTTTAGCAGTGGGAATCCGGAGCTCGTCAGCAGACAGAGGGGTTACCTTGGTCTTCCTTTTCTTGATACGGAGGGCTTGCATCCACTTCTTCACAGGCATGTCAATCAAACTCGCTGCAGAAGCGGGTTGAGATCCTTGAGGATTTGTCCGGACTTTCCGAACAGCCCTTTTCTTTTTTCGAGGTTGGCTAGGTTCCTCTTCAACGACGAAGTGTGCCGATTGATCCTCGATGATTTGATCTTCGGAGGCCGAAGGTTCCTCTGGGAGGACTTCGACGGAAGGTGATGAAGGCTTACCGGAGAGGTACCTATCCAGATCCTTTCGATCGATCGAAGTCGGTTTGATAAGAGACATTGCATATACAAAGAATCAATTTAGATACTACTAGTATAAATCAATAAACTGTACGTTGATATAAGTCAACTCACATTTGTGGTTATACAACCACGCTTGCTTGCTCAGGAGGCCGAAGCTCCACTCCTTCAGAGGTATCTTCTCAAATACGCGTCATTTCTCTTACACGCTCCTCGGATATATCTCCGAAGCATGCAGAGACGCGATCAGAAGTAGTCCAGTCCGGGATAGAGGAGATTTCGGGCCCGTAAACGAAGAACCATTTATTGTGCCATCCTCGGTTGCTCGAAGGAGTGTCCATTAGAGACCGCTTCTCGATTTTGGCATTGGGCTTGGGGGCTATTTTACTTAGCACCTTGAAGCCTTTTTCCCGAGACTTCCCTACCTAGAAGAGGGTAAAGAAAGAATCGACAACGGGGGGAACTCGTATCTCGTAGCAGAAGGCTATGTAAGCCAGTATATGGATATATGAATTCGGCACCAATTGGGCGAACCCAACTCCAACAAACCCTAGGAGGGTGATCAAGAAGGCATGAAGGGGAAACCTCACCCCCTTCTCCAGGAACGTTGTCGGGACGGCGGTCCAACCGTTGGGGCGCTTGTACATTCTTTCATGGGAGGCTGCAATCCTCACCTTGTGGGTATCTGGTATTTGATAGCGAGCCCGAATGTTGCGGAGCTCAACCTCAGTAACAGTGGAGGGGATGTTAGCGTGAGGAAAATCTTCCTCATTCTTAAAAAATTCGGAGGGGTTGGGAAGTGATTCTAGAGGCGAAGCTTCCGTACTCGGAGCATCAATTTGGGGTTTGAGCTCAGAGCCTCTTTGTTAGGGCTTAAGTGGGGGGTCACGGCAGAAATGGGGGTTACACGAAGTGGAGAACTCGTATCAGGGTTTTGAGATGCCATTATTGAGAATTTGTAGAGAAAATGAAGAAATCAGAGAGAAGGAGAAAACACTGTATATCAAATTCAAATTAAGCTGGTAAAGTATTCAGAATTGGGGAAAATTGGCTTTTATAGTGGTCTTTTCATATTTTGCACGAAAACCGAGGGCGGCGCATTAATTGGAGATAATGATGCGGGAGTGAAAGGGGTAACGTCTGATTTTGGTTTTAATGGGTTATCCGAGGTGGGTCGGCGCTCGTTGGATCTCTATTTTTCGTCCTTAAGGCTGTTGGACATGTGCCATTTGGGCTTATGGATCCACTGGAATTAGCGATTGATTACTTATCAGTTGGGCCTCGGTGAGATTCCTTTCTCCTCCTTTGGTTTATTACAAATCTCTTTCGCTATGGACTTACACTATTTATAGTCTTTCACTATACATCCTGTTTAATAAAAGACTGGGGGGCAATGTTGGGCAATAATACTTTTCATACTGGATTTGGTCGAATGGGCTTGTTCTTTCGGTTATGTCACTTTTATTGTGTTGGGTCAAACAACTTGGGCCTCGTTACTTGATTATAGTATTGGGCTTAGTCATTGGATTGACTCTTTATGTAAGCTGTCACCTTTCTTATCTTTGACCGGTAATCATCACAAAAGGTAGTAGATGACTGTTATGTCTGCCACCTTTCTACATGACATTAATGAGGATGAAACTCCGATTACCGGCTGAAGGTAACAGTGGTAGCAGGTAAGGAAATAAGCTACATGCTTTCGGTTGAGATGACCGGAGGGTGAGAGGAGGTGTCAGGAGATAGTGGGTGGAACAGTAAACCGAGTGTAGGGAACGTATGGGGCAAGGATCACAAAAAGGAAGAGGTAACAAAACACAACACACATTATTATTTTCTCACTCACTCAGACACTAGTCAATATTTTTCTTCCATTGTTAACCTTGTGATCGCCTGTACTGATTCTCACGCCGGAGCTATCCCCCGACGGTCAGGCCGTCAAGCTTTTGGTGTTGACTTGTTGAACTGTGCAGGATCAGAGCGTCTTACGTGATTGGGACGTGGGAGAAGATCTTGGCGTTAACACCTACCATTTCAGCCAATAAATGCTAGAACTTGGTTCTTTATGTCAGAATTCAAATATTTAAAAGCTTTCCTTTTAAAATGTTATTTCTAATATACTCCCTCCGTTTCAAAAAAACAATAAATTTGTTAGAAAAAAAATATGAGTACTATAATCATGAAAAATAATTGATTAAAATTTTTATGGTGGTGCAAGTATAACATTTTGTAGCTTTTTAGAGAGTTTAGGATCATATAAACACCAAACAAAAATTCTTCTACTAAAATTGAACATGCACCAATTGAACATACACCAAACACAAATCCAATCGTTGTTGACTTGTTACACAATTATACAAATTCAATGATGCATATACATCATAAAGTAAATTTGTGTCGTAACAATAATTTTACATTAACTAGTAAAACTTCGTTTAAGAAATTCATCATAAATTAATCAGAAATGAAAATCATAAATCAATAAAAAAAGAGAAGAAGACTTATTGAACTACTAAGATTATGTGTTGAAGCATGTCCTATGTATAGGTCTCGGCTAGTTGGCTCGTATGAAGTTGTAGCATTTTATCTACCTAAAAAGAAAAATTGGAACATCAAACAGCTTGGGGGAATACGAAGAATATAAGGAAATAGAAAAATTAAATAACAGCCTAGAAATATTTGACTTAAACTAACTACTGATTTTTCTATTCTTTCTCTCAACAATGGCGTAACTAATATCAAGAGTCAGGAGCTTCTTGTTCAAATGTCTTCCTTAGTTTTCTTTCTTATGCTTGTGGCTTATGATGGAGGAGATGATATAATGAGAAATTTTTTATATAAATGGATAAGAAGACATTTTATATTCGTGAGGGAGAGGGAGAGGGAGAGGGAGAGGGAGAGATTGGTAATTGAAAAAATAAGGTGAAGAGTTTTCAACTTTCTTTTGGCATGGAAGATATATAATCCAATTGTAGTCAATTCCACCACAGCATTAAATGCTAAATTAGAACCAAAATTAGTACCAAAGTAGGCAGGGACGAAATCTAAATGAGTTTTTATATATTTCAATTGAGTATACCCTCTACCCTTTCAAAAAGACTAAAATACACTTTAAACTCCAAATTTTATAAGCATGTTAAACTTTGTATCCTAAACTTCTAAATGTATCTGCTTGCATCTTAATATTTAATTAGCGTAACAAAAGACACCCTCCGAACTCGTGTAAAAAATAACCGGGAATTCAGGTTTCTCTATTTTTAAGAGAAAACTAGATGAACCAATAAAAATATAACATAATAACATTAAAACTAATAAATGAAGAAAAAGAATTTTTTTTAATAAATCTAACACCACATTCTCTCACTTTCTTTTCACTCATGTTCATCATCTTCACCCATCTTCAAACCCTAACCCCAAACCCACAATGCACAACTTTTTCCTCTTCTGCAACTCTCCAGAAGGACTTATGACGTCATAATCCTTCAATCTCGAAAGGACTTCCCCAACTTTGTAATCTTCTTAGAAACCTTATCAATTGCAATTACATCCCACTATGAACCTTCTCAAACGAAGTCTAATGAGAAATGTTAACGTCAAGATTCGTCCACGTGTCCAATCACCAAACAACATGTCAAATCCTGTACAAAAATGAAATCACGCGTAGGAGATTTGACGACATGAGCCGTCGGGAGATATCTCCGGTGTGAGAATAAATACAGACTGAAAACTGAAAATAGGTTAACAATAGAGGCTTATAACTTTAGTGCTCAAAGAATTGTGAATGAATTACCTGTGCAATAGTGTATAGCCTTGTATTTATAGTTGATCACATCATCTTTATTGTCCTATCTTCGAATTGGAATAAAATTCCTTATCATAGTATCTACCATACTAGGATATGAGTCAATCTACTTAAAGAAAGGAAGTCGAAACTAATCCCGAGTCTTTCCTTAAAAATTAGAAGTTAAATAAAATCAGGACTTATAGATTCCTTAAAGCCCAAACCATTGTCTGGAATATACCATCATGTGGGAAAGAATCCTCTATATGGAATGGGGCCCACCAAATTATCTGGGTCCACCAAATCATCTGGACCCATCAAATCTGTGACGCCCCCAAATCTGGGTATCTTCCAACCCGGCATATGGTGCTACACGGTGCTACAGTTCACACATACATTCAATTGAAATGCCTCAAAAGAATGAATATGTCTTATATATATTCCAAACAATATTCCCTTCCCAGGTTCTTTATAACCAATACATAAGTTCTTGGTCATAATATCAAATACATTACAACATCAAACCAATACTATTACATAGACAGTTCAATGGTCAGCCTTAGCCTTTCCCTTATCTTTAACGGATCCTTCGGTCCGTTCGATCTTAGCTGCATTCATATGGTTCAAGCAAAAGTGAGCGTAACAAGCTCAACAAGTACAAAAATTCTAATTAAATAGCATGCTTGAAACATAGGAATCATATATCTTCAATAACTGAACAATAGTTATGAAGTACTATCGATAATTCAAAATAACACTTCACTTTTTCTTCAAAATGTTTTACAATGACAATATTCAGTAAAACATCAATTCCGGTCCAAGACCACGAGCATTTCATACTTTCTTTGAAAAGGACAATCTGACACTAAGTCCGTAAGTCCGACATATCTTACGAGCACGTTTAGGTGATCAACCTATAATACTCTATGTTGATCAACACTACATTCTTTAAACATATGTACGTTTAAGTTGTGGCAACCTCACGTGCCTGTCGTTTGACGACAAAACATTTTAGCATACTCAGTCTTCATTTGAAAACCACACCAACATAGTTTGGTAAAACATTGACAATACTTCAACCGATTATAAGAAATCCTGCATATCGTAAGTCTAGCCGAAAGAATTGGCTTTGACTTCATCATACATCAATTCATGTGTAAAAATACATGAATCACAAAGCTTGTCCAGATTGAACTGAAACAAGGGTTAGAACACTTGCCTTTAGCGTCTGCTACGTTTATTACACGTGCACTTTAAGTCTTTAAGGTCTCTACAGTAGATGATCACGTAACACATTAGGTCATGAATAACATACATAGTTCCTAACGAATCTTACCCTTCTTCTCAATCTAATTATGTATTAGATTTGTTATTATTGGTTCTGGCTTTGTGACAACCCGAGAATTTAGACAATTTTTTTAAAATTTTATTAATTGATTTAAAGTTCAATATTAGAACCTAGACATAAAATAAGTGTATGCGTTTGATACTTTTGAGAAGGAATTTTAAGGATTTCAAAATTCTGTGAAGGATTTTGGTAGGTTTAAAATCTTTTGGTGAATTATTCAGGATTAAAGGTATAAGTGTATATGCTCTGTGTATATGATTGCATATGTGTACAGTATGTGGTTAAGGGTCAAGGATTGACCAGATAAATTTTATCAATGTCCAAACCCTATTATATTAAGAACGTCAACTTTCAGTTAGAAAATTCTTACGATTTATAAGAAACCCTAGAAACCAGTTCTGGAAACCCTAATTTCAGCCCTGGGAATTCAAAACCCTAATTCGAAAGTTTGGAACCCTAATTTGGGAACCATAATGCTAAGTATAAAACCCTAAGGGTTAAAAGTTATGTGAGTAATGAATATGAATATTATGTGATGGTTTATACTTATTTATTATATAAACAAATAAAAGAAACTAGGGTGATCCTAATTGTGACAACCCCAAAATAGGACCATTCCATCCAACCTATTCTGAGTCGCCAAATACATGGTACAGAAAATAATTACAACTTTATTACAACAATTGTCGTGCAAGATACAACAACATATATGCTGTGAGTTTGGATACAAATATATACCAAATGTGACTCATGTCCCAACCGTGGACAGCACCTCACAATGACACCTTACATAAAGGTATAGTCAAAAACTATTTTAGAAATTAGAATATTTGGGAAGTGCTCAAGGAAACCTTTGTACATGGGAGGCCATACTTCTAGGTTGTGATAGATATCATATGGCCACAGAATTATCCTTAGTTGACCCAACATACCCCAAAGAAAAACGAGAAGATTACTATCATATTCTTCCCAATGGTGAGTCTTTTCCTGACATATCATTATCTCTACTGTCTCTAATTGAGAATTATACTTCAAACAAACACCAATATTATATAGGTAGTGCTCGTATATAAACTCAGCAAGTGGATGAGCACATCTCTGTCTTATGATGACACGAGGTTGTATGTCGTTAGACATCTTGTATGATAGTGGCAAAACACCCTTCCAACGTTGGGTACACCTTACCCTATTGGATTCACCAAATAAAACTACTAAATAAACTTTTCTATACTGCTTCAGGAGAACATCCACAGCTAGAGACCACCGTTCTATTTTTCCGTGACCCTCGCTCGACCTAGCTACACTCTTATTATCTGAAAGGAATTGTGAAGCAAAAGGGTGAGCATAACTACCTCATTAAAGAATATCATGACTAAAGATAAATAAATTATCAATAGTCTTCATCAGTAATAAATCAGAGATTTAGAACATATGGTAGATAATAAAAATTTCAACCATAGTTGCAGCGGAACGAGCAATCCATTAGAAGAGTCAAATAGACCATAAAGTCTATTATCTTCTCCATGTTAAAAATCCACCAACAATATTTTATCCATATAACATCACTCAACAGTTCCTTTCCACAATCATATGAATAACTCATAATCATAATTGTGATTCTAAATTTTTATTCGCACCCAGGACGAAGGATATTTTCATCACCTGTCTTTACCTGAAACATCAAAGATCATGATTATACCAAATCACAGTTCCTGTTCATAATCATGCTAATAAATTCATCTTCGCACTACGGCTAAAGATATTCATCAACAAACCATCTTTGCACTACGGGCTAACGATATTCAACAACAGTTCACCTTCGCACTACAGGCCAAAGATATTCATCAATAATTCATCTTTGCACTACAGGCCAAAGATATTCATCAACAGTTCATCTTTGCACTACAGGCCAAAGATATTCATCAATAATTCATATTTTCACTACAGGCCAAAGATATTCTTCAACAGTTTATATTTGCACTATAGGCCAAATATATTAATATCTCAAAGAAATATATAATCGTTTCAGAATTATATAAACAATAATTATAACCATGTTGATCAATTCACCTTTACACTTAAGCTAAAGATATTCAGTTATAAATTCAATGGTCATGATCATACTAGTCAACAATTCAACTTTGCACTATTGGCCAAAGGGAACCCATAGTCATGATCATACCAAAAATCTACCCATCTTTATACTCAAGTCAAAGAGAAATATCATTATTAGGGTTATAAAAATATTATATATGATAATAAAATCAATATAATCAACATATAGATTTAATCTCAAGAGTAATATTCATAAATCAACTATAATTTGGTCAGAAAAAGGAACCAATTTTGTCGTGAATAGTAACTCATGAATAGTAACTCGTGAATAGTAATTCATGAATAGTAACTCGACATGATAAAGGTAGAAATTCTACAATAAAATCCATACCAATATTTCGGTATAATGATATTGAAAGAATAATATTTCTTAAGCTTATAAACAATTTATTTTAATTGTTTACACTTTACTAAATAATGCATTTAATCATCCTAAAATGCCAAACTCATAAGATTTCATTACCAATAACCAAAACCCTCATCAAAAATCTGCATATACCTCATATAGGATTCTCAAGCCATAAAATCCTATTTTCTAATTTTCTTACTTCACAAAACATATTTAATTTATTTACTCATAACTAGACCATTTTCATGAAAAATATCAAATCAGTTCCAAAAATATTTCTTTTCTGAGATTTAGCATAATATAGTCTCATTGTGAACATATATTTTTCTCAAAATTTTTAAAAGTCATTTATAATTTTTCATATGGCCAAAACAGCCGAATATTTAGACATTTATCAAAAATTGTACTTTTGTCCAAAAATTCTGAAATTTACAGAGTATTCTTCTATCATATACATGTACTCCCAATAAAATTTTTATCAATTTTGGAGTTAACCACAAGGAATTATAAGCGGTTACTTTTAAAATAGTCTTTTCTCATAAAATTCATAACTCTCAATTTATACATCCAAAAATCACCATTTTTGGATACAACTAAGAAAACTCATCAAAATATCATTTTAAATTTTTCCAGAATTTTTGAAGGTCAGAAAAATTACGAAACTGAAAATCATAACAACCCTTAAAATCCCTTACTATCCCTTACTATCCCTTACCTCAAAAGTGCAGTATTTCTGACTGGAATGCAAAGCCGAAGGAAACTTGCACTAAATAACAACTCTCAAAGTATCTAAATACTCACAAAATATGCTTCATAATATATAGAGAGAAAGAGAGAAAGCTTATGTTTCTGGTGTGATTTTCAATTCTAACTTAGCCCTCTATTTATAGGAAAATGTTAGCACGCCGAAGCAGACTTAACCTGCAACCTGATGGCTTTACCTGCTACTATTTTCACCCACCACATTTGAATAAAAATCTTAGTATATTTCTTCACCAACCAAGAGTGGGGTCCACCAATTCTAGAATTTTCCACCAAAATGATTAACTCCGAAAATTCAACAATTTCTGAACCAGTCATCTCGTAAAATTCATAACAAATCATACGTTCATTTTTAACAGTTCAAAATTTATGGACATATACTAAACTTATATATGTATAACATATCCAAATATTACCACGATCCAACGGTCGGATTAAAAATTATAACCCTCGCAAAATATCCCAAAAACCCTAATTTGATTTTTAATACCTCCGCTCCGACAAAAATACAGATAAAACACCTCAACATTAACTCTTTTATTTTTAACCACAAAAATATATCCCTCATTTATATCCACATAAAATAAATATTTCTTTATCATATGAATCAATAATTAATTATTCACAAATAATATTACAGAATCACATTTATGACAACCAGGTCGTTCCCAGGAAAGAGGGGGCTTTCCAATAATAATTTTTTCTTATTGGCGCGCAATTAGGTGACCAAACCTCTCCATAGACAGAACTTTCTAGACATTGCCAATGATGTTTTCTAATAATATTATTCAAATAATATAAATTATTGATCTGATAATGAGAAATACTGTGCAGTGACAATTATTGAACAACAATAATATAAAATTTCAACGTAGCAATTATTGAATCAATAAAATAAAATATTGAACAGTAATTACTGTAACAATTATTAAGTAGTGTCTTCTTACGTAAGAATCAATAATTTCAAAAATACTGTGCAATACCGTGTGCTACTGTGCAATAACGCATATTACTGTATTTTAACCACCAGATATTCTAACAGTGTTAACGGTAACAACTACGCCGTTATTTATAAAAACTCAAATTTGTCGTTTTCTTCATCCGACAGTTATTCTGTTATGGGGCCCACAAATGGCTGCGCCGTCGTACGAATATTCCCCGACAGAAAGAATATTCCACGACCAAACGAATATTCCCCGACAACAATGATTATTTTATAACCACTTGCTTATTTTGAAAAAAAAATTCACATTTCACCCATAACTTTAACATTTATCAATTTAACCATTTACTGAATTGTAATTATAAGAAAAATTGAATACTTTTATTTCATAAAATTCGGGGTCTTACACTAATTATATATTAGAAATGAAAAATTTATTTAACTTAAGGGTTATGGTATGAGAGAATATTGGTATTTAAATTATATACTAATTCTAAGAAATTTATTTTATACATCTCAGTTAATTAATTTTATAACCTATTTAATAGCAAGTCTAACTGGGTTAAGAAAGTAAGGGCATGTAAGTAAGGAATTAAATTATAATTGAGGAATGAAAATCCTAATTAAATAATTAAATGGGAATATTAAAAGTATTGGACCTAATCTATTTTGTTAGGGCCCAAAGAAATTAAATTAAAAGTCCAAAGAGATTTATTATGGTGGCCCAAGTGTTGGCCCAATCAATAAATTTAAAAAGTCCAAAATTTGATCCAAGTATGGGGGACATTTTTGGACAAGGAAAGGCAAAGAAATTAAACCAAATGGTGGGAGAATAAGTAGGCCACATGGCTAGCTAATGAGTGGTAGAGGAATGGCCACAAAGAAATCAAAATGTGGGGAAAAGAGAGGCCAAGTGGCTGGGTTTTTAAGGGAGAAAAGGAAGGAGCATGTCATCAATTTAAGCCACAATTTTTCAAAAGATATCCCACCAAATTAAGCTAGGTGTCCAATTGTTTAAGGGGCCACTTTGCATATTACTCTCCCACACATATCCATGTGATGATTAAGTGAGAGAAAGGAAAAGAAGTTGGGAGATGTATATATATATATACATAATATATCTATATACATTTATTTCTAGCATCAAATAAAAATCTAGTTTTTTCTCTCTTCTCTTTTATTTCATTTCCCTATTTGCTAGCATAAACTAAGAACTAAGAGAAAGATTAGAGAAGAGAGAGGAGAGGGACGGCTGGAGTAGGGAGCAAGGAGAAGAGACTTGGATTTTCTTTCTACTTAAAATCATCTCCTACTTTGGAAGAATAAGGAAGGGTAGCCACAAATTAAAGATATAAACCCTTTTGTTTATGTAATTTTTGATTATTATAAATCAAACCTTGAATCTATGTTTCTAAACTCAAAAACTATGAATATACATGTTTATGAGTGTTTCATGTTTAGATATACACATATTGGGTGTTGTTTTAGATGGAAATCAAAAATAAAGAAAAGTGATTTTTTCTAGTTTAGGAGCCTAAAATTTCTATGTACTTTGGATTTTCACCGTTTGTGATCTACACCTTCTTTTTACAATCCGTCAAAGAGAGGTGCTAGATATATAAGTTATCTACTAAACTCAAGTGGTAGCACTCAAAAATGTTGAGTATACAGTCCGTAGTGACTAATTTAGGAAAAATAGTTTTGTGTCTTTTAAGAAATAACTGACTATTTTTGGACAGTCAAGAGTAGGGGCAGTTTAGTCATTTTTTGGACATTTAAAAATTCTGGAAAACTTGGGAAGGATGCTATGATAAGTTATCTAACATCTCAAAGTGGAATCACTAAAAAAAAAGTTGTAGATTTCAATATGGAATATTTTTAACAAAGCACGAAAAACTGCAAAACGACAATTTCCTACTGCGAAGGATTTTCCAGGGGCTGTTTAGGCCACTTAAATTGTGAAATAAATTCCTGCCTTTTGGGACATGAAAATTTATGGTATTAAGTACCTCTTGTCCAAAAATGAACTTATTCCGGCTTAAAATGACCAAGTTATGATCATTTCAATTTTTGTGATTTTTTGACGAAAATCGCTATAACCGGAGTTCTACAACTCCGATGGCCACAAAATTTAAACTAGAGTATCACGTTAACACATATAAGATTGTGCCAAGAGATGGGAATTTCTGGAGTTGAGCATGATAGGGCTAATTTCTTAAGCTACACAGTAAAAATAATTTTTGAAAAATACTAAAGGAAGTTAGAAAATTATGGAAAAATACTTTTTGTGTATGATTTATATGTATATGTGTTTGGACAAAGGATAGAGAAATAATTAATTGATTTGGTATTTTCGTGATAAGGATATGGAATCCAGCTTGCTGGATTGAAAAATAGTTTACTGAATTGAGAATATGTTGAATCCAGTTTGCTGGATTGCAATCTAGTTACTGGATGTGATATCCAATTTGCTGGATTGCAGTTTAGTTTGCTGGATTGGCCATCTAGATACTGGATTTAGAATCCAGCTTGCTGGATTCCAAATCTGGGTTGCTGGATTGGTATTTTGACTTATATGTTCAAGAAAAACTTATAATATATGAGATTAAAGTATTTAAATCATATAATTATGTAGCAATGATTGAAAAATCATGATAAATGATAATTATTATATATATAAAAAATTCTATGAAACTTGGAAAATTATTTTGACTGTTAATAAATTATCTGAGATAATGGTTAAGTGTTTAGGCATAGTTTAATTGAACTTAAACTCGAGATTTGCCCGACTAGACCGTCGGGATGTTAGAATTTTGCCGAACTCGACTCAGACTGTAAAAGTTTGACTTGAGGTTGAGTCTTATGTGTGTTATAGACTGATAGAGATATGTGTTATGTGTTTAGATTATTCTACGTATATATATAATAGTATTATATTGTGATGATACTATTGTAATTTTTATATAAATATTATTAATATTAGGTCTTCAGACAAAGCTTATTAAATTGCATAGTGGTAATCAACGGTTCAGGCAAGTTTTACGTTACTCTACTAAAAGTTGTTTTATTCAGATATGCTTATGGATAATCATTGCTGATTGCCATTGTAGAATTGTGCTCTGTACATATTGCATGTATAATTCAGGTATGAAAGGCTGATCACCTTCATTACCTTTCGATCCAGATATATTTATTCATGTTATATACTTGTTCAGTCAAAAGTTTGTTCCTGTTAGTTCACAATTATATTATTGAATTATAGCCAGCTTATTATTCAGATTCTTTCAATCATGATATATCGTTAAATTATTGAACTTAAACTTGCTTGGCAATCTTATGCTCACCCTTGCTATATCATGATAAACATTGCAGATTAAGACGAATACGTCGGATACAAGAAAAAGGTCACAGTTCCAGCCTTAGTATATGTGTGCAGCTAAATTTGTATAAGTGTTTTGTATTAATGTCATTGTAAGTTAAATAAGTTATGTATTGTGTATAAGTTAATGTTACTCGACCTTAGGGAAAAGTGTGTAAAGTATGTTGTATAAACAATTTATGTTTATATTTTCCGCAAATAGTAATAGTGATAGAATGATCGAACCGGATCTGCGGTGATTTGGGACCCAGATTCGGGGCTCTCACAGGCTTGTCATTATAACTTACATTGTTCTTACATTCATGCTTGAGTCATTACCTTCAACCTTTAGTTATCGTACTTAAGGTTTAACAATGTCTTAAACAATGTTACATTTAAGTTGTAGTTCATTAATCAATCAATTAACTTTCTTGTTATCATAATCTCCCTTCACTGTGCAAACCCTAAGGCTGGCGCTGCGGCGCTAGCTTCCCATACTTAAGCCGCGCTGCGGTGCCAAACTCCAGGGGCTGAGGACCGGACTCGGCGCTGCGGCGCGAGTCATAGCGTTATGGGCCGCGCTGCGGCACGAGACTCCAGTGGTTTATGGCCTTTCCGGCACTGCGACGTCACCTATTTGGCCTTGGGCTGGCGCTACGGCGCCAGCTCTATGCACCAGAAATTTTTTACAGACTTTTTGTTTTGTGAGATTCTCGGGCTCATAACTTCTTCGTTTTAAGTCCAAATTAGCTCGTTCAAAATCCGTTAGTTCACAAATCACATACTCTACGTGATCATGCAAGAATTTTATATTTTTGACATCGTTAACTAAAAATTCATCTATTAGTCCATTTTTAACGAAAACGATAAATGTTCGTAAACGTTCAACGGTCGTTTCTTCGTTCTAAGTCGAAATTTAGTCATTTTTGAGTCCGCAACTCTATAATGCCAAATAAGACTTATTCTCATTGAAAGCCAACGTTTTCAAGCTTAATCTCAAAATCTGACTTCCATTCTGAGAATTTTACGAATTCGACGATTATCGTCTAATCGTGTGAATTCCGGCATAACTTCGTTACTTGTGATTTGTTCGTCATTCCAAATGGATTCTATCCATCATATTGACATCTCAAGCTACTCATTTTCGTTAACTTATTTTCATGATAAGTTATTGCTTATTCTTCATGAGTTTATAACTTATCCAAGTATAAACTACATATATTTCAATTCTCAATGCTTATGATAATTTAAGTCATTTAACCAACATTCTTACATCTTATTAACATACTAACTTCATTCATTTAACATATGAAAAGTTCATATATGTTCATCATAAGTTCATAACTTATTTAAGTTTGAATTACTTATTCATGACTTATACGGCTTAAGTCCATTGATTATTCATTCTCTTATCAACCTACCATAGAAGAGTTGGAAGATTAATAGCATAAGAGGCTTACCCTTGATGATCTCTTGAATCTTTCGTGTTCTTACTTCAAAGTCTAACTTTTCCTAACTTATTATCTCTAACCAATAAGCACTTTGCAAGATGGAAGTTGTTTGATGAAATTAAAAAATAACTAATGAACAATCTAGCTCTCTATTTATAAGAAAACCAAAGTTAGGGTATGTTGGTCATTTAGGCCAATCCCACCTCCTTACTATTCATTCCTTACTTACTAAGTAAACTTGCTCCCTACACTAAATACTTGGCCATCACATAAAGTTCTTGGTCACCAAGATTAACCATATTATCATGGGTTGCCCCATGGGTCACCCTAATCCATTGGATCATTACTTTGGGCTTAGGTTTAATTACTTAACTTAAGCTTTGGGCTTGTATTAACCAACTTAATTGGACTTCACATTAACAAACACTTGGGCTTGCACAATTAATTCTATTTGACCTTACAATTTGCTAAACAATCCTACAAGTACATTTCATTTGGCTAAAATCCTTATACATATTGTTTACGTATTATTCTCGTATTCTAACTTGTATACTAATTGATAATATACTATATACCATAATTCATACATACTCGTATAATACTTCGTATCATACTCGTATTCATTACCTCGTACAATACCTACGTATCATACGATCATTACAATAACTTCTTAACGCATTATTTTTCCTAACGTTCTCAAATTAAGTCCGAATGCGAAAATTATGTTTTCCATACTTGAATTATTATTGCATAATCCATCTCACCTCGATATTCTAACGTTACGTATTTCTCGGAAGTTCAAAAATAATTCCCGAGCGAAAATTGATGAACAGTATTTTTCGGAAAATTTCTCGGAAAGCTTATATTTTCGTCTTGAAAATTCAAACACTTTAATTTCTTAACGTAGTTAAAATACTATGACTTTTCGACGTTTCTAGGTAATAGAACGACATTCATCTTACTAACACATAATAAAAACAAATAATACACTTTTATTCATTATTTAATTAAATAAAATTATTTTACAATGGATCCAAATTTCTCGGTCGTTACTGTGACACCCCCAAATTCCGATACTTCATTACCTCAAGATTTGGTGTTCACTTAATCAAAACATTCATATCTAACTACCCAATCATAAAAAAATTGAATAACAACACCAGCCTATACAGGATTGCATAAATAATAAAAAAAACATTATCTCCCATGTTATCTAACATTTAATTACAATCATTCAAATGCGGAATTTAAATAAATGCTTCATTACATAAATCGAATTAAAGTATGATAAATAATTGTCAATATATTATAAGTCTTGAAAACTTGTTCATCTTTCCCTTGCCCTTACTGGTGCTAGGTACATCTATCTTCTCATCCTTAGTTGTAATGGTTATATAAGCAAGAGTGAGCAAACAAAGCTCACTTGATATAAAAATGAATAAACTTCACAACATTTGCCAAATAATAGGCTCAATAGAACTGAATGATATGTTCTATTAACATTCTGAAATATACTACTGAGGGTCTAATGATCACGAACCATGTCCACAGTTATAAGTAATCTTTCAACTTTAACTTTAACAGTCTTATGACTATAAGGCGTCCACGTACTTAGGGGGATCAGCCATTCGTACAATGTATTGTGCACAACCATTTCAACGCTAAGCGTAAGCCTCTAATAAAAGAGTTGTTCATCTCAGTATTTAGAATACAAGTCCGCACCAAAGTAGGTTTGGTTTGGATACACTTCAAGGTAATTTGAAATTCAACGAACATCAACTAAGGATTAGTTGAATAAAAAGTAATAACTCTATGTTACAGAATAAACCATAATTGAATCAACATTATATATTAAGTTCATGCTTTAGGAATAATTTAATAGCATAAAGATTGAATAATATATCATACCTTGCTTTGAACAACATTAAGCTAATGTTAAATCTTAGAATTGAATATTAAGCATGCATAGTAAGTGTAACTTGAATGATAAACTTATTCATCAGAATAAAGACAATTGAATAATAAAATAGCAAGTTTAGGTTTAGAAAAACATGCACAACATAATAATAGAACTAGCTCAACGAAAGTGTTGAGTTAGGAAAACTTGCATAATTGTAATCAAACTAGAAATAATAACTTGTTCAATGAAACAAGTTAACAACAAGAATAACTTAATCAATATAATCAAACTAATGTAAGTAAACTTGCACAATGAAAATAAACTTGCGCAACGAAGCTTAAAGGTTAGAAGAACTTACATAAACATAACAAACTAACTCAATGAAGACTTGCCTTGAGTGTAAGCTAAAGCGTAACAACTCGAAGTACAATACCCTGTATATGTATGTCATCATGACATAATTAGTCACTACCACATTATATATAACTAAGTACTTACACCAAGTACTATTTGATTGTTAATCACATAATCAAAATTACATTAGTAGTGAAACTAGTTAATCGTTAATAACTTGTTCATTCTTAGCATAGGATTACTGAAATCATAATTTAACAGTCCTATTATTAACGCATAACAACTTTTTTAGACTTTTGTGTAAATAAATTACACTGTCTGACCATTCTGCTAACTCGCACTGCGGCGCCATAGCTTGCATTGTGGGCCGGCGCTGCGGCGCTGTACTGGCGTTGCGACGCGAGACACAGGCAAACGATTGGCGCTGCGGCGTGGCGCCGGCGATGCGGCACGAAACTTACACTGCTGGGCCGTGCTGCGGCGCCGAACTCTAGACTTTGGCGACCAGCCTCGGCAATAACATGAACAAAAAGCCAATTTGGCCTACAAACTCCTTTCTAACAAACTAATTAACATGTAATACATACAGAGATTTCATGTAAACATAATCTAAAGGCTCTTAAAATGTTTTTACCCATATAACCACTGAATTTATAACACCCAATTTCACTGTTTTTGATAAAAACTTCTCTTTATGATATTTTTAATGAAAATCATCACTGTAACTTTGTTTTTCAATCGAAACAGTTAATTCAACATATCATGTTTATGTTTATTCATCCTCTTACAAATTCAATAGTCAAATTATAATTTAAACAACTAATAAATCCTTAATTTTACTTTAAACTAAGCCATATTCATATATATATATATATATATATATATATATATATATATATATATATATATATATATATTCATATTAACTCACTGTAATATATTTTCTTTCACAAAATACATACACACATGAATTAGTTTATCTATAATCACATATAAACTCATGAAACCATCTAATAACCAATAATTTATCATATAAAATCATATACCACATACAATTTATCCTTCATGAAGATTTTTTTACAGAGAATTTTAGAAGAGGAAAAACTAAACTTTAAAAATAAAAGGATTAAGATGATATCTTTGTTTAAGAAGATGATACCCTTTCCTTTTGATAAAGAGCTTTCTTTTCCCCAATATTCTCTCAACACCTCTCAAGAATTCTCTCTAATTCTCTCTTAGTTTCTTCTTTTCTTCTTTTTCTTTCTTCTGAGTCTATCTTACGTACTAACATATAACGTATAATAATAATATATGTATTAATTATATATTATTAATATAGATATAACTGATATCAGTTATCTAAGTTTTGAAAATCAAAAGTCATAAGGCTTGTTTGGCTAACTAATTAAAAATAACACATTAACTCTTACACCTTGTTTGGTAAACCTAATTAAAATAAATCAATTAATCCTTATACCTTGTTTGTTAAAACACAATTAGATTAAAGACTTTGTGAAAACCCGAAAATTTGGATTGTCCAGAATTTAAGTTTAAAGAATTAGTTATTAATAAAATAATTTTTTTATTAATACTATTCTGTGCTAAGTGTTTATTAATCGTTCTATAACCTAGAATGATTATTAATCGGGAGGATTCTGGCTACGAGCTAGATTGAACGAGTAAGAATTTTCAAGACGAAAATGAAATTTTTCCGGGAACAAAATATTTTTCGGTGAAAAAGACGAAATAGGCACTATTCATCAGTTTCTGCTCGGAGATTTATTTTGAAATTCTGAGAAGTTATAGATTACGTTTAATTCTGAGACGTGATGAAATATTCAATAATATTTCAGTTATGGCAAAAACAAAGTTTTCGCCTGCGGACTCAAAACCTAAGGGTTAGGGAAAGTGAGTTTCGAGAATGTTATGATCGCGTATAATAATTAAGGTTATTATGCATGAGAAACATGCGTATAATACGAGTTATTATACGAGTATAGTATGAAGAGTAGTACGACGTATAATACGAATATCGTACGAACAATATACGAAGAGAATACGAGAATACAAGAATGGAATGCGTAGAATGCGTTTAGTCTTAATGGACTTTGTGTTCATGGACTTTGTAGAATCCAATTGGACTTGGATTATGTCAAGCCCAATGATTTGTGAAGTTAAGCCCAAGTTAGGCCCAATAAGAATTAGGGTTAAGGCCCAAACCAAGAAAAGAAACCGCGGATCGAACCGGTGGGTAAACGGATGGGTAATAACCAATGGGGCAACCCATGGGGTGACCCATGGGGCAAGAGGGGCGGCCACTTGGCCACCAAGTAAGGGTGATGGCCAAGTAAACTTGGTGGCTAAGTGTTGGAGGAGGTGTGAATAGTAAGGAGGTAGGGGGCGAAATGACTAAATTGCCCTAAGCCTTGAAAATCTATAAATAGGAAGCTTAATCTCACTTGAATGGGATTTTGAAAATCCTACACTTGAGAGAGAGAGAGAGAGAGAGCTCGGTTAGAAGAGGAAGAGGAAGAGAATGAGCATGAATGCTCGGATCAAAAGTGATCATGAAATAGAAAAGCTCGCAAATCGTCAGCTTTGTCTAACAGAAGAGGATTAAAGAAGAACAGTAATCCGAACCCTAGTTCTTCAATTTATTTTCTTTACGTTTTTATGTTTAAAAACATAACTTAATGAGAATAAGAAGTAAAAGATATGGAGAATGATTTCATATGGTTGAAATCGTAAGAAAATGAAGAAATAAGAATAAGAAATTTAGTTTATAAATTTCTTACGGAAGTATAAGATTCGTGAGGATTTTGAGCGATCCAAATGAATTTTATGAATGAGTAGGTCAAATAAGTAAGGAATGGTGTTCTATAACATCAAATTCCAAGAAAAAGTAGAATCGTAATCCAAAATATCGATTAAAATGAAGAACAAACGAAGAACACGAAGAACACGCGAAGAACACGAAGAACGTTGTTGATGGACAAATTTAAAACCATCGTAGTGTAAATGTTATTGATGGACAAGTTTAAAACCATCGTGTATAAGTTTGTTGCTTATTTTTTTGGTTAGGAACGATAGAAATGTTCATGAAGAACGGATTAAAACGGAGCTATAACGAAGTTATGGCGAAATTTCGTAAAAGACGAATGAGAATTAGAAAGTTAGTAAATGAAACTGAATGTGTAGGATTTCATAAGAATGTAAGAGAACGTATAAAATGTGAGTCGTGGATTCAAGAACGAATGAATTCCGAGTTCGGATGACCGAATTACGGACGAACGAACGAAGAACGTTAAAAACGTTAAAATGAACGAAGAGTGAAGATTAAGCCAATTTAATGGCATATTAACGGATTCAGAACGAAGTTATGTTCATGGGTAATCAAAGTACATAAGATAAGGAAGAGAATGGCTTTGGAACGACCTCGTTCCGAGTTATAATGAAGAAGTTATGAGATCGTAAAGTACGTGTCTCAAAATTAATGAAAAACTTAAAAAAAATTTCTAGGTTTCATGCTCGGCGCCGCAGCGCGAGTCATGCCTGGAGAGGTGGCGCCGCAGTTCGAGCTCGGCCATACACTTTTGGAGAGTGGCGCCGCAGTGCGGGAGATAGCAAGGGACTTGGCGCCGTAGCGCCAGGCCAGAAAGAGAAGAGAGAGAAGTAGCTCGCGCCGCAGCGCGAGAGGAAAGGAAGGGCACGGCGCCGCAGCGCTAGTGCAGGGAAATACCCAGAAATGAGATTTTAACTGCTCAATTTCTCGGGGGATGTGCAAGAAAGAAGTATGAACATATAGTTCACGTAATGTAACACTTAAGTAAGTGTTTTAAACCTTTAATAAAGGTTGAACAAAAAGAATAAATGAGATTAAAAGATAGAGAATGTAAGCAATAGATTACGTAACCGATATCCGGGGACCGTAGTCGTAAAAAACGAACGTGAGGGATTGCTATGATTGTGATTTCTTAGACGTTGAGTGATAAAGGAAATGAATAACATTCCGATGTTATGACATGACATTGTAAGATGAACGTAAAGCGTATAGACGCTGTTAACGCAACGTTGTTGCGAAGAACGATAGGTCTTAGCATACAACGAACAGTATGGCTTTGACATTAAGAAAGAATAATGAACATGGGGTTCATGGGATGGATAATGATCGAAAGCGGTTAAAACCTTGAATAAAGGTTGAATGAGAGATTAAGAGACGAGCAACGTGAACGTTAAATACGTAAATGATCCTTGTGAATTGTATTTGCGTTGGACGAACGTTCTAAGTATACCCTGGTTGTATGACATAGACGTTGATGAAGGTAGTAAGTAAGATACGAATGGTATCAAGAGAGCCGTAACGAATAGTAATAAGATTACTGAAAGCCGAATATAAGTCGGATGAGAATGATAGAATGAAAAGTAAGCGCTGAACACTTTAACCAGCGTAAGGGTTGAGTGTAAGCAAGTGTTAAACGGGCATAACCTACACTCCGTGTATGGTTTAACCGTAATGTAATGAAGACTAAATTTAGCCGTGAACGGTGAAGAAATTAAGTTAAAGATAATAACGTGTAACGTTAAGAAGCCGAGTTAATAAATATAACTTGGACAACGTTCCGAGTTGAATGAACCGGACGTTGTAAGGTATGAATAAGTTCATATGAAATGTTTAACGCTATGTTCTTATAGTATTGACATCGAATGATCGTTCCGAGTATACAAAAGATTGTATGACTTAGACGATAAAGAATGATTCCTGAGGTATGACATTTAGTTGCCAGAAAGCCGTAAGGAAGAAGAAGTTGACTTAACGAACATTATAGTTTAATGGTTCGTCTAAGTTAAGAGAAGTTAGGTTGTGGTACAAACGTAACTTTGATGGTTGACATATGGGAGCTGGGCTAAACAATTCCTTCAGAGAGCGAAGGTATATACGAAACTGGCAACCGATCTAACTCACTGTGATGGCAGTGTAGATGAGACGGGAACTTATTTGTTGGTTGTTTGTGGGAAACCACTCAGAGTACCATATGGACTACTAGTAGAGACACGATGTGTGCTGAGTCCTAGGAGAGTTATAAGAAGAAGATAAGAATGCAAATCATCAAAGATGATAAATGTATGAATAAGACATCTCAGTATGTCATAAAATCGTAATCTGGTAATGAAAGTTAGTCGCGTAAGCTTAAATTACAAGAACGCGAACCTTAAGAAGTAAAGTTAAGTAAACCAATTCGTGTGAGGGCCCCGAATTCAGGTCCCAAATCACTTCGGATCTGGTTCGATCATTCTATACAACTATTACTATATTTGCAGAAGAGATAAACATAAATTGTTTATACATTAAACTTACATACTTTTCTCCAAGGTCGAGTAACCTTAACTTAATCACATTCATAACTTTTCTAACATATAACAACATTATTATCATACAACACTATTACAAAACTAATCGCATACTTATACTAAAGCTTGAACTGTCTTTGACCTTTTCTTGAATCCGACGCGTTCGTCTTAATCTGCAATGTTTTATCATGATATAGCAATGATGAGCATGAAAGTTGCCCAGCAAGTTTAAGTACAACAATATAACGATATATCATGATTGAAGAGTTTGAATAATAAGTTGGCTATAATTTAACAATATAATTGTGAACTAGCAGGAACAAGTTTATGACTGAACAAGTATATAACATGAACAAATATTTCTGAACCGAAGGGTAATGAAGGTGATCAGCCTTTCATACCTGACTTATACATGTGATATGTACAGAGTACAATTATACATGGCAATCAGCAATGATTAACCATAAGCTTATCCGAACAAAACACTCTTAGTAGAGTTAAATAAATACAAACATGCCTGAACCGTTGATTACCGCTACACAATTTATATCGCTTTATCTGAAGACCTAATATTAGTAATATAGATCTCCAATATTAGAAAAAATCTCATCACAGTAATAATACTATTATATATATGTAAACATAGAATAACCTAAACACATAACACATAACCCTATCAATCTATAACACACATAAGACTCGGTATCAAGTCAAACTATTGAAGTCTGAGTTGAACCTGACACAAATCTGACATCCCGATGGTCTAGTTGGATAATTATCAAGTTTAAGTTCAATTAAACTCTGCCTAAACACTTAACAATTAACTCAGATAATTTTAATATCAGTCAAAATATTTTTCACAGACTTGTAATAATTTTTAAATAATTATTACCATTTATCATGAATTTTAAATCATTAAAAACGTATTTAAATAAATTAAATACCACATAATTTCTTTTATCATTAATATTTATTTAATATCAAATATTAATAAAATACATGTCATAATATTATAATATATTTATAATATATCAAAGTATTTTTAATACCTTAAAATCATATTTATATGATTTTTAAACACTTAAATTCATTATCCAATAATTGCTATTAATATTAAAATGTTAATGTTTCCATGATAAAATATCAAAAGTTATATTTTATAACTTAAAATATTTTTATAACACTTAAATTATTTTTATATAATTTTTAAATCATTAATTCTATTTTTCCTTAATTTATTTAATATATATTCATTAAATAAACTAATTACCATTAATAATAATTTCTTAATGAATTTCATCACAAAATTTTAAAAGTCACTTAAAATATTTTCTAATACCATATTATAATTTTTCATGATTTTTCATGAATTAAAACTATTTTTAAATAATTTATTTAATTTTGTAATTAAATAAATTAAATACCATTTATGTTCCAAAAATATTAAATATTTATGAAATATACTTAAAATAATTATAAACTATTTTTCAGAATTTAAAATAAGTTTTCGGAAATTTTTAAATATTTTTAGTAATTAAAATCTATTTATTTCAATTAATTTAATAATTTCCAGAAATTAGAAATTAAAACTGTCACTAAAGGACCCTATAGCGACAGAACCGTCGCTATAGGTGTTCTTCGTGTTCTTGAGCAAGAACCAAGAACTTCATGGCAGTTAACAAGTAGGTAGGTTTGACCGTGAATAGATTCCTGGTCTTCATGATTCTGGGCTAGTACTGTTGTTACACATGTAGTATAAGTGTAATACTATAACTACAATTAAATTTCCTGGCCATTCAACAACTGATTAGAGAGATCTAAGCTCTCCAAATCGTTGTCAGACTCTGTTCTTAAGTTTCTGGGTTTTCCATAATCGAGGTAGCTACTTTGAGCCTTTAAATCTTTGTCTTCCCAACTTGGTTTGGGTGATATAATGGTTCAATCATGTAAAGAACATGTGTGAGTCCATTTATATATCATAATATCATAACAACAACATAACCTATGACAGATAATGGCAGGTCAAAGTAGGGACCAGGGGCTGTTCTTGAGAAATCTGGGTTTTCCAAATTTCGTCCCCAGGCTGGTGGTCAACGCATGTTTGACCGGCTACAAATTTGTGTCGATGCAAGATCTGGTTAATCTAAGGGCTGGAATGTGTAGTCCTTGTACTTGTCTACAAGCTAACAACAACAACTTGTCCAAACTAACAAACAACCGTGAGATCTAAAGCCTGGAAAAGCTTGTCAGAGTGTTCTTGAAATCTGGGGATTTTCTAGGCTGCCCAGAATTAGTTTTCCGTGAACGGTCAACGGGTTTTGACCGTTCATATCAGGAGATCTAAGCTTGATCCGACCCTGTATCCAGTTTCAGATCAAAGCCTACATAACACAGAATATATCTATAACTTAAAACACAACATAGCATTAACAGGTTGAGATCTATGAGGTCTGACATATGGCTGTCAGGCAATATTTTTTAACTTTTCCATATATCTAAAATCATCAAATCCGAGCATCAAAATGATATGGATCTAGGTTTTGGCCACCCAGATCATCAAATGACACCCTCTAACACATATCTAAACAACAAACAACAACATTAACACAAAAGTTTAAGGATCTCTAGAATTAGGGTTTATACCTCTTTAACCTTTGATTCTAGGATCTGATCTTGATGATCTGATATTGGAAGACTAAGATATGATATATGCTTAACTTATCTCACTTTCTCACTCTAAATTCCCGAAATTCTAGAGAGAGTCGGTCTTGGTGAAATGAAAAATAAAAGTGGTCTTTTCTCTCTCTTTAATCTTTATATTTGATATGATGCAAAGAATATTGTAAGACCCCAACTTATTAATGAATAAAATCAAATTTTCTCTAAATATTATTATGATTAATAAGGGGTTAATTTGATATAATACTTTGGTTATGGGTGAAATGTGCAAATTTTATAAAATAAGCAAGTGGTTATAAAATATTCATTTTGTCGGGGAATATTCGTTTGGTCGTGGAATATTCTTGCTGTCAGAGAATATTCGTACGACGACGCAGCCTTGTGTGGGCCCCATAACGGAAAGCGATTGGATGAAGAAAACGACAAGTATAAGTTGTTTATAAATAACGGCGTAGTTGTTACCGTTAATACTGTTGGAATACCCGGTGGTTAAAATACAGTAGCACACGATATTGCACCAATTATTGATTCTTACGAAGGAAGGCACTACTCAATAATTGTTACAGTAGTTATTGCTCAATATTTTATTTTATTGATTCAATAATTACTGCGTTGATATTTTATATTATTGTTGTTTCAATAATTGCTGCTGCACAATATTTTCTATTATCAGATCAATAATTCATATTATTTGAATAGTATTATTAGATAACATTATTAGCAATGTCTAGAAAGTTCTGTCTAAGGAGAAGTTTGGTCATCTAATTGCGCGCCAGTAAGGAGAAATCGATATTGGAAAGCCCCCTCTTTCCTGGAAACGGCCTGGTTGTCATAAATGTGATTCTGTAATATTATTTGTGAATAATTAATTATTGATTCATATGATAAGGAAATATTTATTTTATGTGGATATAAATGAGAGATATATTTTTGTGGTTAAAAATGAAGGAGTTAATGTTGAGGTTTTTATCAGTATTTTTGTCGGAATGGAGGTATTAAAAACTAGGATTTTTGAGATATTTTGCGGGGGTTATAATTTTTAATCCGACCGTTGGATCGTGGTAATTTTTGGATATGTTATACATATATAAGTTGAGTATATGTCCACAAATTTTGAACCGTTAAAAATGAACGTATGATTTATTATGAATTTTACGAGATGACTGGTTCAGAAATTGTTGAATTTTCGGAGTTTATCATTTTGATGGAAAATTCTAGAATTGGTGGGCCCCACTCTTGGTTGGTGAAGAAATGTGCTGAATTATATTTCAAATGTGGTGGGTGGGAATAGTAGCAGGTAAAGCCATCAGGTTGCAGGTCAAGCCTACTAAAATTTTCCTATAAATAGAGGGCTAAGTTAGAATTGAAAATCACACCTGAAACAAGTTTTCTCTCTTTCTCTCTCTAGATTATTGAGTGTATTTTGTGAGTATTTAGACACTTTGAGAGTTTCTATTCATCAGTGCAAGTTTCTTTCAGCCTTATACCGGTATTCCGACCAGAAGTACTGATATTTTGAGGTAAGGTATATTATTTTCTTCTTAAATGATATTATTTTCTTCTTAAATGATATTATTTTCTTCAATATCATTATGCTGAAATATTAACATGAGTTTTTATCAAATTTAGAACTTTTTGTGTCGGGGTTACTATTCACGTGTACGTTACTATTCATGTATACGACACTATTCACGAATACGAGACTATTCACCGAAAAATAAAATTTTCTCTTTTTGTCCAAGATGTCTATTATGGTTACTATCTTTGATTGTATCTATGTTTTGATCTTTATTTTTTGAATTCTGCTTCACAATTGATTATTATGAAGTATTATTGATATTGGATAAACTGTTATACGAATCCTTAATATTTGTCCTTCTGTCTCACTGGATTCGTTCTCTTTAAGATATTTTTCATCATCCTCAGCCCTAAATGATGATATTACTGAATATCTTTGGCCTGTAGTGCAAAGATGTATGATTACTTGATGAATATCTTTGGCCTGTAGTGCAAAGATGAACAGGTGTTGAGATGAACATGACCAACTGGTGATACAAATGAATATCTTTGGCTTGTAGTGCAAAGATGAATATTTGGTTAAAGATGATTATTAATTGATGTTACAGGGATAAAATATTGATGATGGACTTTTAAATCTTAGAAGATAGTAGAATTCATTCTCTACTTGACTCTTCTAATGGTTTGTTGTTTCTGCTGCAGTTGTTGATCTAAAACTTGTTGTCGATTATATTCTATCAGATTTTTCCCTGTTGAAGACTAACGATAATTTGTTGTATATTATCTTAGTCATAATATTCTTTACTGGGCTAGTTGAGCTCACCCTTTTCCTTTTTGTTCCATTTTTCTTCTCAGGAGGTGAGAACATAGCAGGATCTAGTCGGGGTATGGAGTGATGGTTCTAGAAATATGTTTTAACAGTCCTCACTATTTCTGTAAAATAGTGTTTGAATAATTGTAATGAGGACTTATTTGAGTGTGGATATTGTCTAGAAGATAATATTTGTATTTAAACTCACAGTATGTGTTGTCGTATTTTGCACGACAATTGTATTATTAAAGTTGTAGTTTGCTTTCTGTACCATGTACTTGGCGACTCAGAATGGGTGTTGTATACCTATTTTGGGGGCGTCACAGTTGGTATCAGAGCTTAGGGATATGATCCCTGGCTGAGATGTGAGACAAGAACTAGGAGGGGAGAGACGAGGAATTCCTTCGCTAGTATGACCTGACTAAGTTTATTTGGTATTTATTTGGTCGGTCAGAGTATAGGGATAATATATGACATGACTATTAACCCTTGTTTTATGGCAGTATTTAAGAATGGCAGCTGAGAACGTTAATAATGGAGTAAATCAGACCGTGGAGACACCTTTGATCACCACCCAGGGGAACGTGCAACAGGAAGGCAATATTCCTCCTGTAAACAACATTACCGAGCAAACGATGAATGATGGAATGTTTAGGAGCTTTTTACAGTTCATGCAAAATCAGACGAGGGAGACTCGAGTGCAGAATACGGGTGGAAATGATAACAACGCGCGGTTTGTCACAGCTAAGCAGTTCAAAGAATTGGGACCACCAGAATTTAAGGGAAAGCCGGATCCGATCATGGCGGAAACGTGGGTCAAGCAAATTACCAAGATATTCGATGTCTTGGGATGCACGGAGGAACAGAAGGTTCCATTCGCTACCTTTATGTTCCGCGGTGAGGCAGACTACTGGTGGGAGTCTGTGAAGCGTACCCAGCCTGACGCACTCAACATGTCCTGGGAAACGTTTCAGAAACTGTTCAATGACAAGTACTTTCCTGAAAGTATTCGTCATATGAAGGAGGTGGAGTTTATCAGACTGGAACAAAACAACATGACGGTGTCCCAGTACGAGGCGAAGTTTACAGAGTTATCCAGGTTTGCACCTCATTTGGCCGAAAATGAGGAACGAATGACAAGGATGTTTCTGAGAGGTCTAAAACCCGAGATTCGGCAATATCTTATCTCTCATAAATTTTCTTTATATTCAGATGTTGTAAACAGGGCTCAATTATTAGAGCGAGATAATGAGTATGTGCAACCGAGGGACCACAACCAGGGTCATACCGGTGGCGGCAGTCATCGAAGCAATGAAAACCAGCAGGGAGAAAAATATTTGGACAAAAGCGGTAACCACTCTGGTGGTAATCGTGGTCGTGATAATAGAAGGAGCGAGTCGGGAGGAGATTTCAAGAAGAGAAGGTACAACAATGATAACGTGAAGACGTCAGCACAAACATCAACTGTTTCTAGGGGAGGAGAACGACCACCGGTTGTATGTTACAAATGTGGGAAAGAGGGACATATCAGCCCAAACTGCCCACAACAATCCAAGGTATGTTATAACTGTGGAAAGGAGGGTCATATAGCTCGAGAGTGTTCTGTAGCAAAACCAAGTTCAGCGGGGATGGTGACTCCAAAAGTTGTCCCGAATAAGTCGAAATCAGCGGTTCCTGGAAGGGCGTTTGTCGTGACTGGCCAAAACGCGAGAAACCCGAACGAGGTGATCACGGGTAAGCTAATCTTGAATTCTTGTGAAGTTTATACTTTACTAGATACCGGTTCTACCCATTCTTTTATCTCTCCTGCTTGTGCTCAACGTTTAAACTTGACTCTGGAGAAATTGGACTTTAACTTATCTGTTGAAACTCCGTTGGGTGAAACCTTCGTTACATCTACAGTTTATAAATCTTGCATAATCCAAGTTGGCACTATCACATTACCTGTTGATCTTATCTCTTTAAAGATTCTTGCTTTTGATGTGATTTTTGGAATTGATTGGTTAACCACTCATCATGCTAAAATTGATTGTTTTCGTAAGGTTGTTAGTTTTCATATTCCTAACCAACTTGTCATACGAATTCAAACTACTAAACCACTAAAATCAGTCACTGTCATATCAAGCCACAAAGCTATTCGTTTATTGAAAAACGGATGTCAAGCTTTCTTAGCCCATGTTATGGATTTGAACAAAGACAAGTCAGATTTGAATAATATTTCTATTGTTAGAGAATTTTCCGATGTATTTCCTGAAGAACTTCCTGGTCTACCCCCAGAACGTGAAGTTGAATTCTTTATTGACCTTGAACCCGGTACAAAGCCCATTTCTAAAACTTCATATCGAATGGCTCCTATTGAACTTCAGGAGTTAAAAGTCCAACTACAGGAGTTGTTGGACATCGGTTTTATTCGTCCTAGTACGTCTCCTTGGGGTGCTCCTGTTTTATTCGTAAAGAAGAAAGACGGGAGTATGCGACTTTGTATTGACTATCGAGAATTGAACCATGTCACCATCAAGAATAGGTATCCGCTACCTCGCATTGATGACCTGTTCGACTAGTTACAAGGAACACAATTCTTTTCAAAGATCGACCTTCGTTCTGGATATCATCAGCTGAAGATTAAAACTGAGGATATTCTAAAGACTGCCTTCAGAACTCGGTACGGGCATTATGAATTCTTAGTCATGTCTTTTGGATTGACTAATGCTCATGCTGCCTTCATGGATATGATGAACCGTGTATTCAAAGAATATTTGGACCAGTTCGTTGTTGTCTTTATTGATGACATCCTCATCTATTCCAAAAGCCGTGAAGATCATGAGCGCCATTTGAAGCTGGTACTGCAAAGGCTTCATGAAAATAAGCTATATGCCAAATTGAAGAAATGCGAGTTCTGGCTTGAGGAAGTAGCATTCCTTGGGCACGTGGTGTCAAAACATGGAGTATCTGTCGACCCGACGAAGATTGAAGCCATACAAAGTTGGGAGCAATCGAAGTCGGTAACCGAAGTACGTAGCTTTCTGGGCTTAGCTGGTTATTATCAGAGATTTGTGGAAGGATTTTCTCGAATCGCTACTCCGTTAACTCAGCTGACTCGGAAAGATACAAAATTCGTATGGAGTGAGGAATGCGAGAAGAGTTTCCAAGAACTCAAGAGGAGACTCATTTTGGCACCTGTTCTGACAATACCATCTGGTTCGGATGGATTTGTTATCTACAGCGATGCTTCAGGCAAAGGGTTAGGATGTGTTCTCATGCAACATGGGAAAGTCATAGCCTATGCCTCACGACAACTCAAAGAATATGAGAGGAATTATCCTACTCATGATTTGGAGTTGGCAGCAGTCGTTTTTACGTTGAAGATCTGGAGACACTACCTGTATGGGGAGAAAGTGGAGATCTATACAGATCATAAAAGCCTCAAATATTTCTTCACCCAAAAGGAACTCAACATGCGGCAGCGACGTTGGCTCGAGCTGTTGAAAGATTACGATCATACCATCCAATATCATCCTGGAAAAGGAAACATAGTAGCTGACGCATTGAGTAGAAGATCATATACGGGTACGAGTGCAATGTTGTTAACACAAAGGCCCATTTTGTATGACTTGCAAAGGATGGAGATAGAGACGAAGGCTCCAAGTACCCACATGATGATATCAAATATACTAGTAGAACCGACTTTAATCGATAAAGTTAAAGCTGCTCAAGCTACGGACATGGAGCTGATGCGTATGAAAAAGAAAGTGCAAGAAGGTGCTATTCCAGAAGCAAGAATCGATGAAGAAGGAATACTTCGAGTCAACTCCAGGTTTTGTGTTCCTAACGATTTTGACTTGAAGCATAGAATAATGATGGAGGCACATAACACGCTGTTTGCAATCCATCCTGGGAGTACCAAAATGTATCACAATCTTCGACATACATTTTGGTGGAGCAATATGAAAAGAGAGATCGCGGAGTTTATCTCGAGATGTTTAACTTGTCAACGTGTAAAAGCGGAGCATCAAGTACCAAAGGGTCCATTGCAACCACTTGAGATTCCGAAATGGAAATGGGAACACATTACTATGGATTTTGTTACGGGTCTTCCCAAGGTTTCTCAAGGCATAGATGCGATTTGGGTTATTGTTGATAGATTAACCAAGTCCGCTCATTTCTTGCCAATACGTGAGACTTATTCCCTTGAACGTCTTGCTAGTATGTACGTGAACGAGATTGTGAGATTGCATGGCATGCCAGTATCCATAGTTTCAGATCGTGACCCAAGATTCACTTCACGATTTTGGGTTAGCTTGCAGAAAGCTATGGGCATAGATTTACGATTCAGTTCGGCATACCATCCTCAAACGGATGGACAATCAGAGAGGACTATTCAAACTCTTGAAGATCTATTAAGACTTTGTGTCCTAGATCTCAAAGGGAGTTGGGATAAGTACCTACCATTGGTGGAATTCTCCTACAACAACAGTTATCAGGCGAGCATAGGTGTGGCTCCATTCGAGGCGTTGTATGGAAGAAAATGTCGTTCTCCAGTATGCTGGGACGAGGTGGGTGAAGCAACATTGTTGGGACCAGAGTTGGTACGCATTACTACAGAGAAGATCCAAACGATTCGACAACGTATACAAACGGCACAGGATCGACAAAAGAGTTATGCGGATCTTCATCGGAAGGACGTGGAATTTAATATTGGGGATCATGTATTGTTACGTGTTGCACCATGGAAGGGAGTTACAAGATTTGGGAAGAGAGGAAAGCTCAATCCAAGATTTATTGGTCCATTTGAGATTCTTGAGCGAATAGGAAATGTGGCATATAGACTCGTATTACCTCCAAGCATGTCTCGTGTTCATAATGTTTTTCACATATCTATGCTTCGTAAATATGTTAAAGACCCGAACCACATTATTGAGTTAGAACCAGACGAGATAGCTGAAGATTTAACGTACGAGGAGGTACCTGTTAAGATCTTGGATAGGAAAGAGCATGTCCTACGCGCGAAGGTTATACCACAAGTTAAGGTTTTGTGGAGAAACCATGCTATTGAAGAAATGACCTGGGAGTTAGAATCAGAAATGAAAGCGAGGTATCCTCACATTTTTGAAATATCAGGTACGTACGTCAATTTCGAGGACGAAATTTCATAAGGAGGGGAGGTTGTAAGACCCCAACTTATTAATGAATAAAATCAAATTTTCTCTAAATATTATTATGAATAATAAGGGGTTAATTTGATATAATACTTTGGTTATGGGTGAAATGTGCAAATTTTGTAAAATAAGCAAATGGTTATAAAATATTCATTTTGTCGGGGAATATTCGTTTGGTCGTGGAATATTCTTGTTGTCGGAGAATATTCGTACGACGGCGCAGCCTTGTGTGGGCCCCATAACGAAAAGTGATTGGATGAAGAAAACGACAAGTATAAGTTGTTTATAAATAACGGCGTAGTTGTTACCGTTAATATTGTTGGAATACCCGGTGGTTAAAATACAGTAGCACACGGTATTGCACCAATTATTGATTCTTACGAAGGAAGGCACTACTCAATAATTGTTACAGTAGTTATTGATCAATATTTTATTTTATTGATTCAATAATTGCTGCGTTGATATTTTATATTATTGTTGTTTCAATAATTGCTGCTGCACAGTATTTTCTATTATCAGATCAATAATTCATATTATTTGAATAATATTATTAGATAACATTATTGGCAATGTCTAGAAAGTTCTGTTTAAGGAGAGGTTTGGTCATCTAATTGCGCGCCAGTAAGGAGAAATCCTTATTGGAAAGCCCCCTCTATCCTGGGAACGGCCTGGTTGTCATAAATGTGATTCTGTAATATTATTTGTGAATAATTAATTATTGATTCATATGATAAGGAAATATTTATTTTATGTGGATATAAATGAGAGATATATTTTTGTGGTTAAAAATGAAGGAGTTAATGTTGAGGTGTTTTATCAGTATTTTTGTCGGAATGGAGGTATTAAAAATCAGAGTTTTTGAGATATTTTGCGGGGGTTATAATTTTTAATCCGACCGTTGGATCGTGGTAATTTTTGGATATGTTATACATATATAAGTTGAGTATATGTCCACAAATTTTGAACCGTTAAAAATGAACGTATAATTTATTATGAATTTTACGAGATGACTGGTTCATAAATTGTTGAATTTTTGGAGTTTATCATTTTGATGAAAAATTCTAGAATTGGTGGGCCCCACTCTTGGTTGGTGAAGAAATGTGCTGAATTATATTTCAAATGTGGTGGGTGGGAATAGTAGCAGGTAAAGCCATCAGGTTGTAGGTCAAGCCTACTAAAATTTTCCTATAAATAGAGGGCTAAGTTAGAATTGAAAATCACACCTGAAACAAGTTTTCTCTCTTTCTCTCTCTAGATTATTGAGTGTATTTTGTGAGTATTTAGATACTTTGAGAGTTTCTATTCATCAGTGCAAGTTTCTTTCAGCCTCATACCGGTATTCCGACCAGAAGTACTGATATTTTGAGGTAAGGGATATTATTTTCTTCTTAAATGATATTATTTTCTTCAATATCATTATGCTGAAATATTAACATGAGTTTTTATCAAATTTAAAACTTTTTGTGTCGGGGTTACTATTCACGTGTACGTTACTATTCACGTATACGGCACTATTCACCGAAAAATAAAATTTTCTCTTTTTGTCCAAGATGTCTATTATGGTTACTATCTTTGATTGTATCCATGTTTTGATCTTTATTTTTGAATTCTGCTTCACAATTGATTATTATGAAGTATTATTGATCTTGGATAAACTGTTATACGAATCCTTAATATTTGTCCTTCTGTCTCACTGGATTCGTTCTCTTTAAGATATTTTTCATCATCCTCAGTCCTAAATGATGATATTACTGAATATCTTTGGCCTGTAGTGCAAAGATGTATGATTACTTGATGAATATCTTTGGCCTGTAGTGCAAAGATGAACAGGTGTTGAGATGAACATGACCGACTGGTGATACAAATGAATATCTTTGGCCTGTAGTGCAAAGATGAATATTTGGTTAAAGATGATTATTAATTGATGTTACAGGGATAAAATATTAATGATGGACTTTTAAATCTTAGAAGATAGTAGAATTCATTCTCTAATTGACTCTTCTAATGGTTTGTTGTTTCCGCTGCAGTTGTTGATCTAAAACTTGTTGTCGATTATATTCTATCAGATTTTTTCCTGTTGAAGACTAACGATAATTTGTTGTATATTATCTTAGTCATAATATTCTTTACTGGGCTAGTTGAGCTCACCCTTTTCCTTTTTGTTCCATTTTTCTTCTCAGGAGGTGAGAACATAGCAGGATCTAGTCGGGGTATGGAGTGATGGTTCTAGAAAGATGTTTTAACAGTTCTCACTATTTCTGTAAAATAGTGTTTGAATAATTGTAATGAGGACTTATTTGAGTGTGGATATTGTCTAGAAGACAATATTTGTATTTAAACTCACAGTATGTGTTGTCGTATTTTGCACGACAATTGTATTATTAAAGTTGTAGTTTGCTTTCTGTACCATGTATTTGGCGACTCATAATGGGTGTTGTATACCTATTTTGGGGGCGTCACAAATATGGCTATCCAATTGGCTAGATTGCTGAGATTTTAAGTCAAGGAATGGTTAGAGTTTGCTCACCAACCACAAATATGGCAATATTCTTACTCCAACCAATTAAAAATCTAAAAAGGGCATTATGGTCATTTTATTTTTAAATTAATGGCATAATGGTCATTGTCCCAAACCCTTAGGGTTTAGGATTTGGTTAGGGTTTAGGATTTAGAAAAATTTAGGGTTTAGGGTTTAAAACCCTTAGGGTTTACAAATTTAATTTTCTAATGTTTTCAATTTAGGTTATAAAAATAGAAAATTAATATTTCTAAATTATAATTAGAATTTTCTAATTATATTAAAATTTCTTAATCATACTTTAACTATTGCTAATTAGGATTAATAATTCCTAATTAAAATTGCTAATTAAGCAATTAGGGTCAAAATGGTCCTTAGGGTTTATAAACCACTAAATAGAGTTTCTAATAGAAAAATAATTTTCTAATTTAGAAATTAAATTTTGTAATTAGATTAAAGTTTTCTAATTACTATAACTTTAAAATTAAGATTAATATATCCTAATTAACATTAAAACTATTTAATTAATACCTAGGTTTTCCCTAATTATAAATTAGGGTTTCTTATCCTGAAATTAGAGTTTTCTAAATTTGAAATTAGGGTTTACTAATTAATTAAGCTCTACCCTAATTAATATACTAATTAATAACACTTAAGCAATATAATAATCATTTAAGTTCCCAGATTAGGGTTTTAAATTCTCGAATTAGGGTTTTAGATTCCCTGAACTGAATTAGGGTTTTCAGAACCGATTTTAGGGTTTCTTGTTAAACGCTAGGGTTTTCTAACCGAACGTTGACGTTCTTAATATATACCTAAGGTTTGTTACAAATATCAATTATCTGGTCAACCCTTGACCCTTATCCACATATTGTACACATATACACAGAACATATTCACATATTACTTAATCATGAATAATTCACTTAAATCATTTACAGAATTTTGAAATTCTCAAAATTCGTTCTTAAAAATATTAAACGCATACACTTATTTTCTGTCTAGGTTCTAATTTTGAACCTTAAATCAATAAATAAAAATTTTAAAAATATTCAAAATTCTCGGGTTGTCACATTCACCCCTTCTTCTAAAAATTTTGTCCCCGAAATTTACCTTACACCTTACACTATACACCATACACCATACACCATACACCATACCTTCTCACCATCACATGCTAACCAATACACCACTCACAAGAGTAAAAATCTTCAAATTTTGCTGAGGAGTTATATAGACTATTTGTCTGTCATTTTCACAAAGGTTTTATGAAAATTCATCCGCAAACCGTCATTACTTACGGACAAAAAGGGTGATTAGCCCGATATGCCCTGTACTGGCCAAGTACTGCTTTTATCTGTTTCTCGTCACTGCCAAAGGCACAAAAATTCTACCTCAGTCTTATTGGATTTCGCACCAAAATAATTTGGTTCGAAAAATTTCTTTCAATGAACATTTAGAGTTTTCATAAACTTTAGTCTAGCTGAATCGAATAGCATAGACTCATATCAATAATTCAATTCAATCGAATTATTTAGGTGTAGCCAAACCCCGTTGGCAAATTAAAATTTTGAAAATATTTTCGAGAATGACGTCATGATGTCGTACTGTATTAACAGTCCGTTTGAGGATGCCGTCATTGCATGACTTTGTCATAACACATCATACAATAGTGGAACAGTGATTTTCAGATCGGATTCGCACTAAGTATTCTTGTATTTACAACTCCATTAAATTTTTATCATCTCTGCACTAGGTTACATGGTACATGAGTGATAAATAAAATATATTTTGATATTTCAAATTATTTGCATCTAGCTGAAATAAGTAGCATAGACTATACTTTAAACCGTTTCAAAAATGATTACGAGTCTACATATTTTTTTTAAAGGCATATAGTGCGTATTTAGCTTGATGTCAATCATTTCGAAGTCTAGCATAACTAGGAGTTTTGGAAAACTTATTTCTTCACTAGTAATCATTTTCTTAACAATCTATCTGTTCCTATTATCCTCAATATTCTGTTTACACACAACTATACCCAGTTCGTCACACCACACTTATGAGTTCATTTACTTGCCACAATCATATGAGTTTAAGAACTTGTCCTAGTCTGACCTTTGGCGTCCGTTCGCTGAGGGGTTCATAAATATTTCATATAACTATGAGTCAAGAATGTCACACAAGTATGAGTTTTAAGAACTCGTACTTAACCTTATATCCTATACCTATGACCTATCTATCTGTTATACACATGAGAAAGGAATCACCCTCTTTGTAAGACCCCAACTTATTAATGAATAAAATTAAATTTTCTCTAATTATTATTGTGAATAATAAGGTGTTAATTTGATATAATATTTTGGTTATGGGTGAAATGTGCAAATTTTGCAAAATAAACAAGTGGTTATAAAATATTTATTTTGTCGGGGAATATTCGTTTGGTCATGGAATATTCTTTCTGTCGGGGAATATTCGTACGACGGCGCAGCTATTTGTAGGCTCCATAACGAAAAACGGTTGGATGAAGATAACGATAAAATTAAGTTTTTATAAATAACGTCATAGTTGTTACCGTTAACACTGTTAGAATACCCGGTGGTTAAAATACAGTAATATGCGTGGTTGCACAGTAGCACACGGATTGCACAGTATTTTTAAATTATTGATCCTTACGTAAGAAGGCACTACTCAATAATTGTTATAGTAGTTACTGTTCAATATTTTATTTTATTGATTCAATAATTGTTGCGTTGATATTTTATAATATTGTTGTTTCAATAAATGTTACTGCACAGTATTTTCCATTATCAGATCAATAATTCATATTATTTGAATAATATTATTAGATAGTATTATTGGTAATATCTAGAAAGTTCTGTCTAAGGAGAGGTTTGGTCACCTAATTGCGCGCCAGTAAGGAGAAATCCTTATTGGAAAGCCCCCTCTTTCTTGGGAACGGCCTGGTTGTCATAAATGTGATTCTGTAATATTAATTGTGAATAATTAATTATTGATTCATATGATAAAGAAATATTTATTTTATGTGAATATAAATGATGGATTTATTTATGTGGTTATTATTGAAGGAATTAATGTTGAGGTGTTTTATCAGTATTTTTGTCAGAATGGAGGTATTAAAAATCAATCATGATTTTTGAGATATATTGCGGGGGTTATAATTTTTAATCCGACCGTTGGATCATTGTGATTTTTGGATATGTTATACATATATAAGTTGAGTATATGTCCACAAATTTTGAACCGTTAAAAATGAACGTATGATTTGTTATGAATTTTAAGAGGTGACTGATTCGAAAATTAGGTTTATAAATAATTTTGGTGGAAAATTCTAGAATTGAGTGGGCCCCACTTGTGGTTGGTGAAGAAATGTGCTGAATTTTATTTCAAATGTGGTGGGTGGCAATAGTAGCAGGTAAAGCCATCAGGTTGCAGGTCAAGTCTGCTTCGGTGTGCTAATATTTTCCTATAAATAGAGGGCTAAGTTAGAATTGAAAATCACACCAGAATTAATAAGTTTTCTCTTTTTCTCTCTCTAGATTACTGAGTGTATTTTGTGAGTATTTAGATACTTTGAGAGTTGCTATTCAGCACAAGTTTTATTCAGCCTCATATCCGATATTCAGTCAGAAGTACGGTTATTTTGAGGTAAGAGATATTATTTTCTTCTTAAATGATATTATTTTCTTCAATATCATTATGCTGAAATATTGATATAAACTTTTTATCAAATTTGGAACTTTTTGTGTCGGGGTTACTATTCACATATACGGCACTTTTCACGTATACGGCATTATTCACGAATACGACACTATTCACCAAAAAATAAAATTTTTTCTTTTTGTCCAAGATGTCTATTATGGTTATTATCTTTGATTGTATCCATGTTTTGATCTTTATTTTTGAATTCTCCTTCACAATTGGTTATTATGGAGTATTATTGCACTTGGATAAACTATAATACGAATCCCTAATATTTGTCATTCTGTCTCATTAGATTCGTTTTCTTTAAGATAATTTTCATCATCCTCAGTCCTAAATGATGATATTACTGAATATCTTTGGCCTGTAGTGCAAAGATGAATGATTAACTGATGAATATCTTTGGCCCATAGTGCAAAGATGAACAGGTGTTGAGATGAACATGGCCGACTGGTGTTACAAATGAATATCTTTGGCCTGTAGTGCAAAGATGAATATTTGATTCAAGATGTATATTGATTAATGTTACAGGGATAAAATATTGGTGATGGACTTTTAAATCTTAGAAGATAGTAGAATTCTTTCTCTACTTGACTCTTCTAATGGTTTGTTGTTTCCACTGCAGTTGTTGATCTAAAACTTGTTGTCTATTATATTTTATCAGATTTTTCCCTGTTGAAGACTAACGATAATTTGTTGTATATTATCTTAGTCATAATATTCTTTACTGGGCTAGTTGAGCTCACCATTTTCCTTTTTGTTCCATTTTTCTCAGGAGGCGAGAATATAGCGGGAACTGGTCGGGGTATGAAGTGATGTTTCCAGCCAGTTGTGTTAGCAGTCCTCACTATTTTGTAAAATAGTATTTCAATAATTGTAATGAGGAATTATTTGAGTGTGGATATTGTCTAGAAGATAATATTTGTATTTAAACTCACAGTATTGGGTTGTTGTATTTTACACAATAATTGTATTAATGAAGTAGTAGTTGTTTCTCTACCAAGTTTTTGGCGACTCATAATGGGTGATGTATACCTATTTTGGGTGTGTTACAGTTGGTATTAGAGCTTAGGGATATGATCCCTGGCTGAGATGTTAGACAAGAACTAGGAGGGGAGAGACGGGAAATTCCTTTGCTAGTATGACCTGACTAAGTTTATTTGGTATTTATTTGGTCGGTCAGAGTATAGGGATAATATATGACATGACTATTAACCCTTATTTTATGGCAGTATTTTAGAATGGCTGCTGAGAACGTTAACAATGGAGTGTATGAGACTGTAGAACAACCTTTAGTTACAAACCAGGAGAACGTGCAACAGGAAGGCAATATTCCTCCTGTAAACAACACTACCGAGCAAACGATGAATGATGGAATGTTTAGGAGTTTTTTAGAATTCATGCAATACCACACGAGAGAGACTCTTGTTCATAATGCAGGTGAAAACATTGACAACCCACGGTTGGTCACCGCTAAGCAGTTCAAGGAGCTAGGACCACTGGAGTTTTTGGGAAAGCCAGAACCACTTAAGACAGAGACATGGATAAAGCAGATCACCAAGATATTTGATGTCTTGGAATGCTCAGAGGAGAAAAAGGTTCCATTCGCCACCTTTATGATGCGTGAAGAAGCAGATCATTGGTGGAAATCTGTAAAACGTACCCAGCCTGACGCACTCAAGATGTCTTGGGAGAAGTTCCAAGAATTGTTCAACGACAAGTACTTTTCCAAAAGTATTCGTCACACGAAGGAAGTGGAATTCATCAAGCTGGAGCAAAATAATATGACCGTGTCGCAGTACAAAGCTAAGTTTGCCTAGTTGTCCCGATTTGCGTCCCACTTAGTTGATAACGAGGAGAGAATGACGCGGATGTTTCTAAGAGGTTTGAAACCCGAGATACGTCAATACCTAATTTCTCATAAACTGTGTTTGTATTCAGATGTTGTAAATAGGGCTCAGTTATTGGAGTGCGATAATGAGTCAACCCAACCAAGAGAAAGCAGCCGGCAAAATAATAATACCAATGGTAGCAGTCATCGAAGCGGTGACAACAATCGTGGATGAAATTATCATGCCAAGAATGGTAACCACTTCAGTGGTAATCATGGCCAAGATAATAGAAGTGGAAATTTCAAGAAGAGGAGGTTCAATAATGATGGAAAGACAGCAACACCAACACCAGTTTCAAAAGAAGAAGAACGACCATCGGTCGTATATTTCAAATGCGGACAAGAGGGACACATCCATCCAAACTGTACGCAGAAACCTAAAGTGTGTTTCAATTGCGAAAGAGAAGGTCACCTAGCTCGATTTTGTCATGTAGTGAAGTCAAGTCCAGTAGGGATAGTGATGCCAAAGGATGTCCCAGACAAGTCAAAGTCGGTAGTTTAAGTAAGAGCATTTGTCGAGGAACCCGAACAAAGTTATCACGGGTAAGTTAATCATAAACTCTTGCGAAGTTTATACCTTATTCAATACCGGTTCTACATATTCTTTTCTTTCTCCTACTTGCGCTCAACGTTTAAATTTGACCCCAGTATAAAACCCATTTCTAAAACCCTTAAAATATTTCTTCACCTAAAACGAACGTATTATGCGCTGAAGATGTTGGCTCGAGCTGTTGAAGATTACGATTATACCATTTAATACCATCGTGGGAAAAGCGAACATGGCAGCTGACGCGTTGAGCAGAAGATCATATGCATTTACGAGTGCGAATGTACGAACCTACGTGAAGATAGCAAATATACGATTAGAACCGACTTTAAATGGATAAAGTAAAAGCCGCTCAAGCTACAGACTCAGAGCTGATGAATGTAAAGAAGAAGGTTCAAGAGGGCGTTATTCTAGGAGCAAGAGTCGATGAAGAGAGAAAATCGCAACCCTTGATTTTATTGGTCTATTTGAAATCCTCAATCGAGTAGGAACTGTGACCTATAGACTCGTTTTAAATGCCAAGTATGTCGCGTGTTCATAACGTTTATTTCCTATCGATGTTACATAAATATATGGATGATCCAAACCACATTATTGATTAAGAACCGGACGAGATAGCGGAAGATTTAACGTATAAGGAGATACCTCAAGAGTTAGAATCTGAAATGAAGTCAAGGTATCCCCATCTGTTCAGCATATTAGGTATGTACGTAAATTTCGGGGACGAAATTTCATAAGGAGGGGAGGTTGTAAGACCCCAACTTATTAATGAATAAAATTAAATTTTCTCTAATTATTATTGTGAATAATAAGGTGTTGATTTGATATAATATTTTGGTTATGGGTGAAATGTGCAAAATTTACAAAATAAACAAGTGGTTATAAAATATTCATTTTGTCGGGGAATATTCGTTTGGTCATGGAATATTCTTTATGTCGGAAAATATTCGTACGACGGCGCAGCTATTTGTGGGCCCCATAACAGAAAACGGTTGGATGAAGATAACGACAAAATTAAGTTTTTATAAATAACGTCGTAGTTGTTACCGTTAACACTGTTGAAATACCCGATGGTTAAAATACAGTAATACGCGTGGTTGCACAGTAGCACACGGATTGCACAGTATTTTTGAATTATTGATCCTTACATAAGAAGGCACTACTCAATAATTGTTATAGTAGTTACTGTTCAATATTTTATTTTATTGATTCAATAATTATTGCGTTGATATTTTATAATATTGTTGTTTCAATAATTGTTACTGCACATTATTTTCCATTATCAGATCAATAATTCATATTATTTGAATAATATTATTAGATAGGATTGTTGGCAATGTCTAGAATGTTCTGTCTAAGGAGAAGTTTGGTCACCTAATTGCGCGCCAGTAAGGAGAAATCCTTATTGGAAAGCCCCATCTTTCCTGGGAACGGCCTGATTGTCATAAATGTGATTCTGTAATATTAATTGTGAATAATTAATTATTGATTCATATGATAAGGAAATATTTATTTTATGTGAATATAAATGATGGATTTATCTATGTGGTTATTATTGAAGGAATTAATGTTGAGGTATTTTATCAGTATTTTTGTCGGAATGGAGGTATTAAAAATCAATCATGATTTTTGAGATATATTGCGGGGGTTATAATTTTTAATCCGACCGTTGGATCGTTGTGATTTTTGAATATGTTATACATATATAAGTTAAGTATATGTCCACAAATTTTGAACCGTTAAAAATGAACGTATAATTTGTTATGAATTTTAAGAGGTGACTGATCCGAAAATTAGGTTTATAAATGATTTTGGTGGAAAATTCTAGAATTGAGTGGGCTCCACTTGTGGTTGGTGAAGAAATATGCTGAATTTTATTTCAAATGTGGTGGGTGACAATAGTAGCAGGTAAAGCCATCAGGTTGCAGGTCAAGTCTGCTTCGGTGTGCTAATATTTTCCTACAAATAAAAGGCTAAGTTAGAATTGAAAATCACACCAGAATTCATAAGTTTTCTCTTTTTCTCTCTCTAGATTATTGAGTGTATTTTGTGCGTATTTAGATACTTTGAGAGTTACTATTCAGCACAAGTTTTATTCAGCCTCATATCCGATATTCAGTCAGAAGTACGGTTATTTTGAGGTAAGAGATATTATTTTCTTCTTAAATGATATTATTTTCTTCAATATCATTATGCTGAAATATTGATATAAACTTTTTATCAAATTTAGAACTTTTTGTGTCGGGGTTACTATTCACGTATACGGCACTTTTCACGTATACGGCACTATTCACGAATACGACACTATTCACCGAAAAATAAAAAATTTTCTTTTTGTCCAAGATGTCTATTATGGTTACTATCTTTGATTGTATCCATGTTTTGATCTTTAATTTTGAATTCTCCTTCACAATTGGTTATTATGGAGTATTATTGCATTTGGATAAACTATAATACGAATCCCTAATATTTTTCCTTCTGTCTCATTGGATTCGTTTTCTTTAAGATAATTTTTCATCATCCTCAGTCCTAAATGATGATATTACTGAATATCTTTGGCCTGTAGTGCAAAGATGAATGATTAACTGATGAATATCTTTGGCCCGTAGTGCAAAGATGAACAGGTGTTGAGATGAGCATGACCGACTGGTGTTACAAATGAATATCTTTGGCCTGTAGTGCAAAGATGAATATTTGATTCAAAATGTATATCGATTGATGTTACATGGATAAAATATTGATGATGGACTTTTAAATCTTAGAAGATAGTAGAATTTTTTCTCTACTTGACTCTTCTAATGGTTTGCTATTTCCGCTACAGTTGTTGATCTAAAACTTGTTGTCTATTATATTTTATCATATTTTTCCCTGTTGAAGACTAACGATAATTTGTTGTATATTATCTTAGTCATAATATTCTTTACTAGGCTAGTTGAGCTCACCCTTTTCCTTTTTGTTCCATTTTTCTCAGGAGGCGAGAATATAGCGGGAACTAGTCGGGGTATGGAGTGATGTTTCCAGTCAGTTGTGTTAGCAATCCTCACTATTTTGTAAAATAGTATTTCAATAATTGTAATGAGGACTTATTTGAGTGTGGATATTATCTAGAAGATAATATTTGTATTTAAACTCACAGTATTGGGTTGTTGTATTTTACACAATAATTGTATTAATGAAGTAGTAGTTGTTTTTGTACCAAGTTTTTGGCGACTCATAATGGGTGATGTATACCTATTTTGGGGGCGTCACACTCTTAATATGCATATAGCAAATAGCGCGACACAACATTTCAATGATTATCATTGTCAGAAACTAAGAAGTTATTACACCAAGTACAATTTAACTCCCATACGAAGAATCATACAACTCAGCTATTGACACGAGTCCTCAATTGAATCCCCACCTAACACTAACACCCTTCTCAATACGAATTTGATTTAATCTGTATTCATAATCCATAACTCTTTTATGAGTTTTCATAGTACAACTGCCACACAGCAAACTTTGCTGTAACTTTTCAATCATTAGATTGACTCTTCTTCCTGTTATCACCTTATCAGATCACGGGGTGATCGCATCGTATATATTACGATTCATTTCTAAGTCTTGATCGTTTTGTTTTACGATCTTCTATCACTGTACTTTCAGTTTTTTAGACTCTATCTATTTCTCACTACTATTCAACTTTTATTATCAGAGTTAGGGAACTCTGTATCTTATAACTCGCCGAGATTCATCTTTGAATCTTACCGACCCAACTAACTCTATGTGAGTTAGTAATTATCCTAATCACTGCAGTTATTAGTCTCAGGTATTCCTACCCAAGCTTCATAACCAACAGCTCTGATACCAACTGTGAGGGCCCCGAATCCAGGTCCCAAATCACCTCGGATCCGGTTCGATCATTCTATGCAACTATTACTATATTTGCGGAAGATATAAACATAAATTTTTTATACATTAAACTTACATACTTTTCCCCAAGGTCAAGTAACCTTAACTTAATCACATTCATAACTTTTCTAACATATAACAACATTATTATCATACAACACTATTACAAAACTAATCGCATACTTATACTAAAGCTTGAACTGTCTTTGACCTTTTCTTAAATCCGACTCGTTCGTCTTAATCTGCAATGTTTTATCATGATATAGCAAGGGTGAAAGTGGTATGCACACAAGCCAATCATGTTTGATGATAAAACATATACTTTGTAACAATCTTATTCATTTATTAATAAAAAGTATTTATTTATTACAGGCTTTTAATTATCTACATGATGCTGTTTTATAATATGCGATAAACCCATAGTTTTAAGCAATGCTTTTAGAATAATGATGATGATCATTCTAATGAGATCTAAATTCTTAGAAAGCTTAAAACTAAAATAGTTCCCAATCGTTGGATTACTAAATTTGGGATTAGTGAATCCGGATAGATTGGTACATACGTTGCTTGCTCATTGGATGAGAATGATTGATCTCATGATCATTTGTGTGGAGATACTAAAGCAAGTATGTAGGTACTTATTAGAGAATAAGTTCACTGAACGTGACTCGCTAAGGAATACCTAATAGAATTTTACCTGCCTGTCAATAGGAATTCCTGTAGTATAGTAGTACAAGTGATCCTTGGACTTGAGATCATCATAGTATCTTGTGTATGATGAGTTATACTTTGACTTATTCCTTAAGACCCTTAGGGTATATCAAAGGGTATGCTTGGGTATAATAAGTTGTACATGGAGATAATGCATGATCAATAAAGAATCTACCACTTCTAGTAAAAGAAGAGAAATGTCCTATGTGATTCGATAAATGACAACCCAGTAGTCATTGGCCAAGGCATAATGAAATTAGAAAGAAGTTTTTAATTTGCATTATTTGGTGTTGTGCATTTAAGAGTGGAAATACATATAATTAAATAAAATAAGACTTGACAGTAATTCCATGTCTTATATTTAATTGGGACATTGTATGGTGGAAGGATTGAATTGTACGGAAACTATTTATTCAAAGGTTGTTTTATGATTAATGTTAAAATCTATATTATCTGGAAAGTCGTTGATCGCTAGGGATGCTTATCCCTATTGTAGAATAAATATTATTTATTTAAATAAATTAATAGTTTAATTTATTTATTTAAATAAGATTAGAATTGTTCTAATTGATTTATTCACAACCGGTTTAATATGGAGAACCTAAAGGGTCACACCATAAAAGGAAGAATAATTATTTAAGAAGTTAATGGCATAATCGTAATAATATGTTAAGTATATTTAATTTAATCTATGGTGATAGAATAAATTAAATAGCTTAATATTTATTATTTAATATTTTAGAAATATTGAATATAAATTAATAAGAGGAGTCTTATTAATATTATTACAATTATTATTATTTTAATTTCTAAAAGAGTTTAGGAATTAATTTAATATAAGTACTCTCATTTATTCTTAATAGAATTAGGAGGGAAAATTAATTAAAGGAGTTTAATTAATTATCTCTAATAAGATTAGGGAGCCCATTTAATTAAAAGAGTTTAATTAAATAAATAATACCTTATTTTTAATTAAATAGGGTTACATGATATCTTTATAAGAGGAGTCTTCTATCAGATATCAATATACGAAAATTTCAACAGTTGGGAGAGTACGCTCCTTTTCTATGAGAGATAGAAAAATAAAGATTTTGCCAAATACCCATCTTCTTGAATTCTTCTTCTTCCTTAGTGGATCACCTCTAGAGGCCAAATATTTGGGTGGCTAACGTTGATCAAAGGAAGGAACAAAACTCGGTGGATTCAAGTTGAATGTGAAAAGGATTGGAGGTGAACTTGTACCTGAGGAAGCTCGGATCTTCAAGGGTATGATTCTTGTTCTTTCTTTTTCGTTTAATTAATAATTGTGCATAAAGGGTGATCCGGGTATATGGTTTGCAAAAATTTTAAAACTCTGATTTTCTACGTTTCCGCATAGTTTGTGCAATTTGATTGCGTTCATGAATATTACAAACCTAACAGTGGTATCAGAGCCAAACCTTTATGCGAATTATTAATTGTTCAGATTTGATATGAATATTGATATGTGTTTAGAATAATTTAATTGGGTATAATTTTGTTGTATAAAATTTGTTTAAAAAATAAAAAAAAATTCGGAAATTCGCTGCATGAGTCCGTGGTTAGCATAAATTTTCGAAAGTTTTGGAAATTTGCTAAGTCTGTTTTAAAATTTCGTGGAGGTCTGATGGAAGTTATATATATATATATATATTTTAATTTATTTTAATCTTAAAATAAAAGGTTTATTTTAATATTAAAATAAAAGAGTTTATTTTAATTTTAAAATTGAATTTCATGCTAACTAATTAGAGTTGAAATTGGATTCCATGATAACTAATTAGAGTTAAAATTGAATTCTATGTTTCCTGAAATAAAGGAGTTATATTTAGATATGAAATAAGATTTCATATTATTCAAAATAAAGGAGTTTATTTGTAAATAGGAAAGAGAATCTATATTTCCTTAAATAAAGGAGTTTATTTAGATATGAAATAAGATTTCATATTATTCAAAATAAAAGAGTTTATTTGTGAATAGGAAAGAAAATCCGTGTTTCCTTTAATAAAGGAGTTTTTTTTGACATAGAATTGGATTCCATAATTAATTAAAATAAAGGTGTTTATTTTGATTAAAGATTTTGATTAAAATAAAATAGTTTATTTTATTCAAAATTGGATAAATTAAAATAAAATAGTTTTATTTTGATTTAAATTTGGATTAAAATAAAGAAGTTTATTTTGATTCAAAATTAGATTTTATACTAACTAAATTTACCCATTAAATGATATCAATATATATATTGAATGTTTATTATTTATGAGATGAATGTTATTTATTGATGCATATGATGATATGTATGATAATAAATGAGATTGATTATGGACTATTGACTAATGTGATTGGATTTTATTTTAGTTGGATGAATGAATGTATGTGTTTTATTAAATGGGGTCTGCGTACCTCGTCGTCTCTAATTTTTCTTAATATAAATTCTATCTCCCTCCTATGTACTTCTCCTTGACTGCTGATCAAGGTTTCTATTTATTTTAAATAGTTTTGTAATAGGAATAGTTAGAATTAAATTTTGAAGAATTAGAGATCAAGAAGCAAGGAGCGCGTGAAGACCCGTTTGTAATGGAGCCCGGATTTAAATGTAATAGTTATATTTAAATATTAATTCTTGCACCCCTAGGTTTGACCTTTTGGTTCACTTGGTGGCTCTAGTGAACCAAACTAGAATAAAAGTCCATAATCAATTCGGGTAGAATATAGTATTCTATATGTGCATGCTTATATTATATATATTATATATTATTGCAAACATGCTTCGCATGTTAATTAATATGACGCGTATTTTATATATATATGTGCATGCGTGCTAAACAAGATGAGACAAATTAATAACAAATCCCTCAAATATTTTATATTAAGTTATAACGTTCAAAGATATTTAGAATATCGAACGTCGCCTTCTAGCATGATAGAAACAATAGAGTATTGAATATTTAATATGAGTTTGTTGTGCACACACAAGGCAAGTATTAAATATTTAAGATGTTATTTTTATTACATATGATGTTTATAAGTAATTGAACATTACTACTTTGTTGTGCACACACAAGGGATGTAGTTTTCTCTTCACTTATATAGAAATGCTGGGTCTGACTTAACTTAAATCATTTTAGTTCGGATGTGCACACACTTGACCATTATGATTTAAGAGGCAAAATAAAAAGAGTTACATAGTTGATGTAATTGACAAGAGTTGTCTACCTATTTATTTATATATAGTTTGTTGTGCACACACAAGGCTATATACATTTGAAATGAGATCCTTATTCTCACTAGCATATCTTTAATTAGATATTGCCGAGCTATATATTGAGGGTAATATAGTTTGAAGAAAATAGTGAGAGATACCAATTTAAAATAAGACCTAATTTATTTTGGTAATTAATAAAAGAATGTATGTTAAAATGTTGTTGATTACAAATTCATTTATAGAATTTTACAATGTCTAAATTACTATCACTGCGAAACATATTAGATGTTATTTAACCGGACCGTATTAAACGGATTGGTTAATGAATTTGAGAATAGTTCTCACGGCTGAAAAGTTATCTTATGTCCTTAATATGCCTATCCCTGCAATGGTTGCAGACAATGCCTCTGAGAAAGAGATTGCTACTTTTAAAAAGTGACAAGATGATGCATGGTTGGCTCAATGCATCGTGCTCGCATCCATGAGTAACGAGCTTCAGCGTCAGCATGAAACTATGGATGCTCTTACTATACTCCTGCACATCAAGTAGTTGATGGTGAGAAAAGTAGGACTGCTAGATATCAGATATCTAAGGAGCTCTTCCGATCTAGAATGACCAATGGCACTATTGTACAGACAAAAGTCCTTAACATAATCAATTTGATTGATCAATTAGGATAACTGGTTGTGTCATGGATGGAGAATTGAGCCAAGATTTGATCTTCCACTCACTCCCAAACTCCTTTCATAATTGTTGTGAATTTTTCATATGAACAAGCTAGATATCAGCCTCGCTGATCTGCTTAACATGTTGAAAAATGTTAAGAGTCACTTTCCAACCAAGAAAGACCAAGTCTTACTGGTAGGGGCCAAAGGATCTTCTGAAAAGAAGAACGATTCAAAGAAGGTAAATAGAATGGCAAAAACAAAGGATAATAAGAACAAAACTGATACGGATAGCAAAAGAGTTTTCTTCTACTGCAATAAGCCTGGACACTAGAAAGAAACTGCGAGAAGCATCTTGCAGAGGCTAACCAGAAGAAACTTAGTGAAGTTTCGGTTACAAATACAATTTTGTTTATGTTTTAAAATAAATTTTTTTTAAGTCAAAGTTCTACTTGGGTATTGGATACCGACTTTGGTCATTATAAAGATAGATTTATGAAGGGACCAAGCAGAAGTAGAAAGCTAAACAAATATAAGTAATCCTATGTGTGGGAAATGAAGCAAAGGTTGCCATATTAGCCATAGAAACTTATAGTTTAGCAATGCCTACGGGCAAATCTATTAAGTCAATAAGTTGTTATTGTATTCCAGTTCTTGTTAGAAACATTATTTCTATTTTGTTGTTGGACAATAAAATCTTTGGTATTATATTTAAGAACAATTATTGTTCTATTTATAATAATAATATTTTGTATAGAACTGGAATATTACTTAATGAATTTTGTATACTTGACTTACGTAAAAAATTATTTACAAATTGAACAAACTAGTATAAGAAAAGGAGATGATCATTCAAAAAGTTGAATGTGTGTATTTACAGAAATACAAGTGTGAATTATTTGAAATGTTCAAAGAATTCAGAAGGGAAACAAATTGGCAAAGTATTAGGATTCTTTGATCTGATCAAGGAATAAATACTTGTGCAATAAGTTTCTAGATCATCTCAAATGGTTTTCTCATAATGGACGCCTCCTGATACGCAATAATTGATTGATGTATCTAAAAGGAAAAATCATACCTTATTGGACATGGTACGGTTCATAGTGATTTTACCGACATACCAGTATCCTTCTAGGGTAATGTCCTAGAAATGGCTGCATATCTACGAAAAGGTAACCTCAAAATCAAGCCCCAAGACTCCATAAACGTTATGGACAGGGAGGATTCTTAATCTTAAGTATGTTAAGTTAAGGGGTTGTCCAACTTATGCGAAAAAGGTTTCAAAGGATAAGTTTGGGATAAAATTTGACAAGTACAGATTTGTGGGACATCCTAAAGTAAGTTTAGGGCATATGTTCTATAATCCTACTTAGCAAAAGGTGTTTATTGCCAAACACGCTGTCTTCTAAGATAAAAATGTTTATCATTGAAGGGGCTAGTGGGAGGATAATAGATCTTGAAGAGTTCAAGAACCACAAAATAATATAAGTAAAATAAAAGGAACCTGTAGATAGACCTATTGTACCACAACCGAATCGTAAATCTGGAATAGTACTGAACATACCTGGGAGGTATGGATTCATCATGGATGATGATGATGAGGTACGTATCATAGAAGATGATGATCTAGTTACTTACGATGAGGTAAGAGTTCTAGTGTGTACAAAAGGGTCAGTGGGAGCATCGTGAAATTTCTAGTATTATATGTTGATATACTACGGATGAGGAATAACATACCAATGCTACAATCAGTAAAGATAAAGTTGTCTAAACATTCCTCCATGAATGATTTGGGAAGAGTATCTTAATTGGGCATGCAAATCTATATAGATAGATTTAAAAGGAAGCTCGTCTTAACCCAAGGAACGTATATTCATTTGATGCTAAAGTCGTTTAGCATGGCAAACTCCAAGAGTTGTCTCATGTTGATGAGCCATGGAGTGTATCTCTCTTAATAGTCCCCATAGACTCCAAAAAGAGAGATCGCATGAGTAACTATCATGTATGCAATGAAATATACGAGACTTGATGTTGATCAGTTATATTCTGAAGAAGTTCACTGTGAGACAGTGAAAAATATCTTAAAGTACTTAACTGGCACTAAGGATGTGATCCTACATGGTGGGTCTGAATTAAAACTAGAGGGCTTAACAGACTCAAGTTTTTTAGACAGACCAAGACGACAGAAAATCCACTTTAAGGTAAAGCTTTACCTTGAACAGTGGTGCAGTGAATTGGAAAGGTTCCAAACAGCAAAGAGTTGTTGGTTTAGTGATAAAGACAAAGTATATAGCTATAAATGAAGCTGCATTGATTGTTTGGATAAAAGTTCATTACAGAACTAGGAATATTTCCTAAGTCTCATCTTGGATCTAAACATGTGTTGTGGCACTTTCATTTAATTATAAGAATCATTGAAAGATGGAAAATTACTATAGAGATAGTGGACTCTCAAGAACAACATTACATATCCATTAACTAAAGCTTATCCAACAGCAGGATAATCGTCACTTAGAGAAGAAGGGTATGAGACACCATGGCGATTGACTTTAGTGCAAGTGGGAGATTGAAAGCAGTATGCACACAAGCCAATCATGTTTGATGATAAAATATATACTTTGTAACATTCTTATTCATTTATTAATAAAAAGTATTTATTTATTAAAGGCTTTTAATTATCTACATGATGCTGTTTTATAATATGTGATAAACCCATAGTTTTAAACAATGCTTTTAGAATAATGATGATGATCATTCTAATGAGATCTAAATTCTTAGAAAGCTTAAAACTAAAATAGTTCCCAATCGTTAGATTACTAAATTGGGGATTAGTGAATCCGGATAGATTGGTACATACGTTGATTGCTCATTGAATGAGAATGATTGATCTCACGATCATTTGTGTGGAGACACTAAAGCAAGTATGTAGGTGCTTATTAGAGAATAAGTTCACTGAACGTGACTCGCTAAGGAATACCTAATAGAATTTTACTTGCCTGTCAATAGGAATTCCTGTAGTGATAGTAGTACAAGTGATCCTTGGACTTGAGATCATCATAGTATCTTGTGTATGATGAGTTATACTTTGACTTATTCCTTAAGACCCTTAGGGTATATCAAAGGGTATGCTTGGTTATAATAAGTTGTACATGGAGATAATGTATGATCAATAAAGAATCTACCACTTCTAGTAAAAGAAGAGAAATGTCCTATGTGATTCGATAAATGACAACCCAGTAGTCCTTAGCCAAGGCAGAATGAAATTAGAAAGAAGTTTCTAATTTGCATTATTTGGTGTTGTGCATTTAAGAGTAGAAATACATATAATTAAATAAAATAAGACTTGACAGTAATTTCATGTCTTGTATTTAATTGGGACATTGTATGGTGGAAGGATTGAATTGTACGGTAACTATTTACTCAAAGGTTCTTTTATGATTAATGTTGAAATCTATATTATCTGGAAAGTCGTTGATCGCTAGGGAGGCTTATCCCTATTGTAGAATAAATATTATTTATTTAAATAAATTAATAGTTTAATTTATTTATTTAAATAAGATTAGAATTGTTCTAATTAATTTATTCACAACCGGTTTAATATGGAGAACCTAAAGGGTCACACCATAAAAGGAAGAATAATTATTTAAGAAGTTAATGGCATAATCGTAATAATATATTAAGTATATTTAATTTAATTTATGGTGATAGAATAAATTAAATAGCTTAATATTTATTATTTAATATTTTAGAAATATTGAATATAAATTAATAAGAGGAGTCTTATTAATATTATTACAATTATTATTATTTTAATTTCTAAAAGAGTTTAGGAATTAATTTAATACAAGTACTCTCATTTATTCTTAATAGAATTAGGAGGGAAAATTAATTAAAGGAGTTTAATTAATTATCTCTAATAAGATTAGGGAGCCCATTTAATTAAAAGAGTTTAATTAAATAAATAATACCTTATTTTTAATTAAATAGGGTTACATGATATCTTTATAAGAGGAGTCTTGTATCATATATCAATATACGAAAATTCCAACAGTTGGGAGAGTACGCTCATTTTCTATGAGAGATAGAAAAATAAGGGTTTTGCCAAATACCCATCTTCTTGAATTCTTCTTCTTCCTTGGTGGATCACCTCTAGAGGCCAAATATTTGGGTGGCTAACGTTGATCAAAGGAAGGAACAAAACCCGGTGGATTCAAGTTGAACGTGAAAAGGATTGGAGGTGAACTTGTACCTGAGGAAGCTCGGATCATCAAGGGTGTGATTCTTGTTCTTTCTTTTTCGTTTAATTAATAATTGTGCATAAAGGGTGATCCAGGTATATGGTTTGTAAAAATTTTAAAACTCTGATTTTCTACGTTTTCGCATATTTTGTGCAATTTGATTGCGTTCATGAATATTACAAACCTAACAAAGGGTGAGCATGAAAGTTGCCCAGCAAGTTTAAGTACAACAATATAACGATATATCATGATTGAAGAGTTTGAATAATAATCTGGCTATAATTCAACAATATAATTGTGAACTAGCAAGAACAAGTTTATGACTGAACAAGTATATAACATGAACAAATATTTCTGAACCGAAGGGTAATAAAGGTGATCAGCCTTTCATACCTGACTTATACATGCGATATGTACAGAGTACAATTATACATGGCAATCAACAATGATTAACCATAAGCTTATCCGAACAAAACACTCTTAGTAGAGTTAAATAAAGACAAACTTGCCTGAACCGTTGATTACCGCTACACAATTTATATCGCTTTATCCGAAGACCTAATATTAGTAATATAGATCTCCAATATTAGAAAAAATCTCATCACAGTAATAATACTATTATATATATATAAGCATAGAATAACCTAAACACATAACATATAACCCTATCAATCTATAACACACATAAGACTCGGTATCAAGTCAAACTATTGAAGTCTGAGTTGAACCTGACACAAATCTGACATCCCGATGGTCTAGTCGGACAATTATCGAGTTTAAGTTCAATTAAACTTTGCCTAAACACTTAACAATTAACTCAGATAATTTTAATATCAGTCAAAATATTTTTCACAGACTTGTAATAATTTTTAAATAATTATTACCATTTATCATGAATTTTAAATCATTAAAAACGTATTTAAATGAATTAAATACCACATAATTTCTTTTATCATTAATATTTATTTAATATCAAATATTAATGAAATACATGTCATAATATTATAATATATTTATAATATATCAAAGTATTTTTAATACCTTAAAATCATATTTATATGATTTTTAAACACTTAAATCCATTATCCAATAATTACTATTAATATTAAAATATTAATATTTCCATGATAAAATATCAAAAGTTATATTTTATAACTTAAAATATTTTTATAACACTTAAATCACTTTTATATGATTTTTAAATCATTAATTCTATTTTTCCTTAATTTATTTAATATATATTCATTAAATAAACTAATTACCATTAATAATAATTTATTAATGAATTTCATCACAAAATATTAAAAGTCACTTAAAATATTTTCTAATACCATAATATAATTTTTCATGATTTTTCATGAATTAAAACCATTTTTAAATAATTTATTTAATTTTGTAACTAAATAAATTAAATACCATTTATGTTCCAAAAATATTAAATATTTATGAAATATACTTAAAATAATTAAAAACTATTTTTCAGAATTTAAAACAAGTTTTCGGTATTTTTGAAGTATTTTTAGTAATTAAAATCTATTTATTTCAATTAATTTAATAATTTCCGAAAATTAGAAATTAAAACTATCACTAAAGGACCTTATAGCGACATAACCGTCGCTATAGGTGTTCTTCGTGTTCTTGAGCAAGAACCAAGAACTTCATGGCAGTTAACAAGTAGGTAGGTTTGACCGTGAATAGATTCGTGATCTTCATGATTCTGGGCTAGTACTGTTGTTACACATGTAGTATACGTGTAATACTATAACTACAATTAAATTTACTGGCCATTCAACAACTGATCAGAGAGATCTAAGTTCTCCAAATCGTTGTCAGACTCTGTTCTTAAGTTTCTGGGTTTTCCAGAATCGAGGTAGCTACTTTGAGCCTTTAAATCTTTGCCTTCCCAGCTTGGTTTGGGTGATATAATGGTTCAATCGTGTAAAGAACATGTACGAGTCCATTTATATATCATAATATCATAACAACAACATAACCTATGACAGATAATGGCAGGTCAAAGTAGGGACCAGGGGTTGCTCTTGAGAAATCTGGGTTTTCCAGATTTCGTCCCCAGGCTGGTGGTCAACGCATGTTTGACCGGCTACAAATTTGTGTCGATGCAAGATCTGGTTAATCTAAGGGCTGGAATGTGTAGTCCTTATACTTGTCTACAAGCTAACAACAACAACTTGTCCAAACTAACAAACAACCGTGAGATCTAAAGCCTAGAAAAGCTTGTCAGAGTGTTCCTGAAATCTGGGGATTTTATGGGCTGCCCAGAATTGGTTTTCCGTGAACGGTCAACGGGTTTTGACCGTTCATATCAGGAGATCTAAGCTTGATCCGACCCTGTATCCAGTTTCAGATCAAAGCCTACATGACACAAAATATATCTATAACTTCAAACACAACATATCATTAACAGGTTGAGATCTATGAGCTCTGACATATGGCTGTCAGGCCATATTTTTCAACTTTTACATATATCTAAAATCATCAAATCCGAGCATCAAAATGATATGGATCTAGGTTTTGACCACCTAGATCATCAAATGATGACACCCTCTAACACATATCTAAACAACAAACAACAACATTAACACAAAAGTTTAAGGATTTCTAGAATTAGGGTTTATACCTCTTTAACCTTTGATTCTAGGATCTAATCTTGATGATCTGATATTGGAAGACTAAGATATGATATATGCTTAACTTATCTCACTTTCTCACTCTAAATTCCCGAAATTCTAGAGAGAGAAGGTCTTGGTGAAATGAAAAATAAAAGTGGTCTTTTCTCTCTCTTTAATCTTTATATTTGATATGATGCAAAGAATATGGCTATCCAATTGGCTAGATTGCTGAGATTTTAAGTAAAGGAATGGTTAGGGTTTGCTCACCAACCACAAATATGGCAATATTCTTACTCCAACCAATTAAAAATCTAAAAAGGGCATTATGGTAATTTTATTTTTAAATTAATGGCATAATGGTCATTGTCCCAAATCCTTAGGGTTTAGGGTTTGGTTAGGGTTTAGGATTTAGAAAATTTTAGGGTTTAGGGTTTAAAACCCTTAGGGTTTACAAATTTAATTTTCTAAAATTTCTAATTTAGGTTATAAAAATAGAAAATTAATATTTCTAAATTATAATTAGAATTTTCTAATTATATTAAAATTTCTTAATCATACTTTAACTATTGCTAATTAGGATTAACAATTCCTAATTAAAATTACTAATTAAGAAATTGGGGTCAAAATGGTCATTAGGATTTATAAACCACTAATTAGGGTTTCTAATAGAAAAATAATTTTCTAATTTAGAAATTAAATTTTGTAATTAGATTAAAGTTTTCTAATTACTATAACTTGAAAATTAAGATTAATATATCCTAATTAACATTAAAACTATTTAATTAACACCTAGGTTTTTCCTACTTATAAATTAGGGTTTCTTATCCTGAAATTAGAGTTTTTTAAATTTAAAATTAGGGTTTGCTAATTAATTAAGCTCTACCCTAATTAATATACTAATTAATAACACTTAAGAAATATAATAATCATTTAAGTTCCCAGATTAGGGTTTTAAATTCTCGATTTAGGGTTGCGGATTCCCTGAACTGAAATTAGGGTTTCCAGAACCGATTTTAGGGTTTCTTGTTAAACGCTATAGTTTTCTAACCGAACATTGACGTTCTTAATATATACCTAAGGTTTGTTGCATATATCAATTATCTGGTCAACCCTTGACCCTTAACCACACATTGTACACATATACACAGAACATATTCACATATTACTTAATCATGAATAATTCACTTAAATCCTTTACAGAATTTTGAAATTCTCAAAATTCGTTCTTAAAAATATTAAACACATACACTTATTTTCTGTCTAGGTTCTAATTTTGAACCTTAAATCAATAAATAAAAATTTTAAAAATATTCAAAATTCTCGGGTTGTCACAATTCGTAAGTCAAGTATATGACTAATTGGTATACGTGTTATTTTCTTATGTGTTACATAGGAATGGGAATGAGCAGTTCAGCATAAGTTGTAGCTGTGCGTAAGGCAAGTTTCCTAACTTCATTCATATTTTAAATGAATGCTAGTTTCTTAAACTTCTCAGATGTTGAACTTGAGAAGTTCTGTCTATGTGTGAATGTGCGTTATTTGTACAAGGTGGTAGAAAGTATGAGGCATTGTGCTACAATGTGAGCACCTCGGTGTTTCTATGAAATGAACTGTTTTGCGATCAAACTGTTCAATACAAGTATGCTCGGTTTATCCATGAACCGTTATTGTTAAGTCTGTGCTAATGATTCTAGCAAGACAGAATGTGTATGAAAAAGGTAGAAGAATGAAAGTATTTCAAAGTGAAAGTGAGTATGGTTTTAAGATGATAGGAATCAAGATTATTCCTATTATTCAAGCTGCTTCATAACCTTTGTTTGGTTATTGAAGTTCTAAAGAAATGTTGAATTCTGAACTTGTTTGTTCAAACTGTTATGACTTGCTGGGCAATTGAATGCTCACACTTGCTTTAAATGAAAAACATTTTCAGCGTACGATGTTAGAAAGAACTTAAGGATCCCGTATAGATCAAATTGGCTGTATCCAGATGAAGTGCCATTCAGAATGTGAATGAGCGAGAAGATCAAGTGAAGACTTATAATGTAGAAAGCTGAGAATTAAACTATAGATTAGTTTAATGAACTGTATGTATCCTTGGTGGCGGATAAAAGTCACTCTTGTAAGATGAAAGGAATAATGTAATTATCATTATTTGTAATGAGAAAAGATATAAGGTTTCGAGAACCTGGGAATTGAGAATGTATGTTGTTATATTTCAGTATATAATGATGTATGATTGGTAAGAAGTGGGACCGTGACGTACGGAGTCCGGGTCTGAAGGTAGACCGGATTTCGGGGCGTTACAGGTTGGTATCAGAGCTGATAGGTTATAAATCTTTGGTAAGAGTACCTAAGACTATAATCGTAAAGAGAAGGATAAGAAGATCACCATATGATCATAGTAAATCGTAGTAACAGATGCGCTGTTAAACGATGAATGATTTATAGCTAATGCTATGAATGAATGGTACTACGAATTAGTACGGGAAGAAGAACTCAGATTGAGTTGTAAAGGATAGTATACGAATTAAAGAAAATTCGTATTAAGTAAAGAAAAGGTAGAAGTTGTAAAATTTCAATTGAGGACTCATGTGATGGCTGAGTTGTATGAACCTTTGTTATGGGCAGAGGTTTATGCTTTGGTGTACCAACTGCTCAGTTTATTACAATGATAATCATTGGAATTGGTCGCGCTATTAAGATGTATATGACGAGAAGGTGAATCTTTTCTCATGTATATACTTGATAGGTAGAGAAGGTTAAGGTAGGTGCGAGGTCTTAAACTCATACTTATGGTAAGTTCGTGACTCATAATAATATGGTATATGTTTGAATGTTTTTGCGAATGGACGCCTAAGGTCTGTCTGGATGTTCTTAAACTCATATTATTGTGGAAAGTTCCTGAACTCATAATGTGTGGTAAGTTGATGGACTGCACTAAGGAATAGGAATGTGTAGACTGAAAAAGAGTATTTTCAGTATGCTTAGCATTGAAGGTGCTAGAAAAGTTAAGTATTGTCGCAGTAAGACAATAACGGAAGATGGAGAATAAGATATTCCAAGTCATCTTGTTATGCTAGATTTCAAAATTTCTTGAAATCGTGCTAATGTGCGCGTTTTGGAAAATGAAAGAATTGGTTCGACTTTTGGAACCAATAGATTTTAAAAGAGCTATTCTTTTTATATCTATGCTAGTTGCTTCGGCTAGACAAAAATTGATTTGAAATATCAAAATGAATTTTATATCATCAGTGCATTTGATGCAACGATGGTAAAAAGATGGAGTTATTAATGCAATTAAACCTGGTGTGGAAATTGATCAGAGGATCAACAACCTGCTACGGTATGATGTATAATGACGAAGTCATAAACTGACGAAGTCCTCAACGTACTGTGAAGAGTACGGTATCATGACGTCATAAAACGTTTTGATGTATTGCAAAAAAGAATTTAAAGAAGTAGTCGATGCAAGACCCCGAATTTTATGAAATAAAAGTATTCAATTTTTCTATATAGTAAATGGTTAAATTGATAAAAGGTTAAAGTTATGGGTGAAATGTGCAAAATTTTCAAAATAAGCAAGTGGTTATAAAATATTTATTGTTGTCGGGAAATATTCGTTTGGTCGTGGAATATTCTTACTGTTGGGGAATATTCATACGATGGCGCAGCCTTTTGTGGGCCCCATAACGGTAAGCGATTGGATGAAAAAAACGACAAGAGTAAGTTGTTTATAAATAACGGCGTAGTTGTTACCGTTAACACTGTTGGAATACCCGGTGGTTAAAACACAGTAAAACGCATTGTTGCACAGTAGCACACGGTATTGCACCAATTATTGGATTTTACGTAAGAAGACATTACTCAATAATTGTTACAGTAATTAATGTTCAGTATTTTATTTTATTGATTCAATAATTACTGCGTTGATATTTTATATTATTGTTGTTTTAATAATTGTCACTACACAGTATTTTCTATTATCGGAGTAATAATTCATATTATCTGAATAATATTATTAGATAACATTATTGGCAATGTCTACAAAGTTCTGTCTAAGGAGAGGTTTGGTCATCTAATTGCGCGCCAGTAAGGAAGAGATCCTTATTGGAAAGCCCCATCTTTCCTAGGAACTGTCTGGCTGTCAGTAATGTGATTCTGTAATATTATTTGTGAATAATTAATTATTGATTTATATGATGAGAAAAATATTGATTTTATGTGGATATAGATGGAGAAAAATTTTAATGTGACAATTGTTAAAAATTAATATTTTATTTTTTCTGATAAAATAATTCATTTAAATATATTATTTTAATAATATATTAATGGTGATATTTTTACAATGAATGTGGGATATATAAATAAATGAGGAGGAAGAGTATTTTTGTTGGATTAAATGTTTAACACATGTTTTGTGTGTTGGTGGACACAATTCTTGACCGAAAATTTATTATAGACTATAAAATTGTCCGTTTGTGGATTTCGGTCAATTTTTATTTGGAATTTGGAAAAACTTTCTTCTGCAAAGTTGTAGAGAATTGAATTTCCTATAAAAACTCGCGAGATTCAAATTTTCTGATAAAAAGGCTATTTATTATGAATTATTGAAGTTCCGAAGTTCCGAAATAATTGATTTTTGGAAGTTTTATTTATTTTTATTAACAAAAACTTTTTTTACACTTTGGTGGGCCCCACTTGCACATGTTGATGGCTGAATCCAGATTTTCAAAGGTGGGCTAAGGAAAATTTATAATTATATTATTATTTTATTAAATTTTCTACTTTGGTGTTCTAAGTAATTTCCTATAAATAGGGTGCTTAGGTTAGAATTAAAAATCACACCAGAAACTGAAGTTTTCTCTCTATTTCTCTCTCTATATTATCGAGTGTATTCTTGTGAGTATTTTGATATCTTGAGTGTTGCTATACGGTGCAAGTTCGTTCAGCGTTATTCCAGTCAGGAGTACTACTCTTTTGAGGTAAGGGATAGTAAGGGATAGTAAGGGATATTGTCGTAAGGGATGTTATTTCTTCTTAAATGATATTATTTTCTTCAATATCATTATGTCAAAGTATTGATCTGAACTTTTTATCAAATTTGGAACTTTTCATGTCGGGGTTACTATTCATGAATTACTATTCACGAGTTACTATTCACGAGTTAGTATTCATGAGTTAGTATTCACGAGTTAGTATTCATGAGTTAGTATTCACGAGTTACTATTCATGAGTTACTATTCACGAGTTACTATTCATGGGTTACTATTCACGAGTTACTATTCATGACAAAATTAGTTTCTTTTACTAACCAAATTATAGTTGATTTATGAATATTATTCTTGAGATTAAAACTATATGTTGATCATATTATTTTTTGTATTATCATATATAACATTTTTATAACCCTAATGATGATATTTCTCTTTGACTTGAGTGTAAAGATGGGTAGATTTTTGGTACGATCATGACTATGGGTTCTCTTTGGCCAGTAGTGCAAAGTTAAATTGTTGACTGGTATGATCATGACCATTGAATTTATAATTGAATATCTTTAGCTTAAGTGCAAATGTGAAATGATCAACGTGGTTATAATTATTGGTTATATAAATTCTGAAATGATTATATATTTCTTTGAGATAATAATATATTTGGCTTGTAGTGCAAATATGAGCTGTTGAGGAATATCTTTGGCCTGTAGTGCAAAGATGAGTTGTTGATGAATATCTTTGGCCCGTAGTGCAAAGATCAAATTATTAGTATGATTATAAACAGGAACTGTGATTTGGTATAACCATGATCTTTGATGTTTCAGGTAAAGACAAGTGATGAAAATTAACTTTGTTCTGGATGAGAAGAGAAATTTAGAACTACAATTATGATTATGAGTTATACATGTGATTGTGAACAAGAATTGTTGATTGATGTTACAGGGATAAAACATTGTTGGTGGACTTTTAACATAGAGAAGATAATAGACTTTATAGTCTATTTGACTCTTCTAATGGATTGCTCGTTCCGCTGCAACTATGGTTGAAAAGTTTTATTATCTACCATATATTCTAAATCTCTGATTTAATTCTGTTGAAGGCTATTGATAACTTATTTATCTTTAGTCATGATATTCTTTACTGGGCTAGTTGTGCTCACCCTTCTGTTTCACAATTCCTTTCAGGTAATAAGAGTGTAGCTGGGTCGAGCGGGGGTAACAGGGGAATAGAACGGTGGTCATCATTTAGTAGTTATATTTGGTGAATCATCTAGGGTGAAGCGAACCCAACGTTGGAAGGGTGTTTTGCCACTATCATACAAGATGTCTAACGACACACAACCTCGTGTCATCATAAGACATGGTTGTGCACATCCACTTGTCAAGTATATCTACGAGCACTACCTATATAATCTTGGTGTTTGTTTGAAGTATAATTCTCAGTTAGAGACAGTGGAGATAATGATATGTCAAGAGAAGACTCACCATTGGAAAGAATATGCTAGTAATCTTCTCATTTTTCTTTGGGGTCTATTGGGTCAACCAAGGATAATTTTGTGGCCATATGATATCTATCATAACATAGAAGCATGTCCTCTCATGTACGAGGGTTTCCTTGAGCACTTCCTAAAGATTCTAATTTCTAAAACAGTTTTTGACTATACCTTTATGTAAGGTGTCATTGTGATGTGCTATCCAAGGTTGGGACATGAGTCACAGTTGGTATATATTTGTATCCAAACTCACAGCATATGTGTTTTTGTATTTTGCACGACAATTGTTGTAATAAAGTTGTAGTTGTTATCTGTACCATGTATTTGGCGACTCAAAATGGGTTGGATGGAATGGACCTATTTTGGAGCGTTACAGTCGATGTCAAGCGAGTTGACTAGACGAATGTTTCAAGTTGATGTCCAATTTATTGGTATGGTCTAAGCTACTTGATTTGGCTAAGACGAATGGTATTTCATGATTAAAAGAAAATCGAGCTTTTTTTGTAGAGTTATGCCAAACCAAATTGTTTTGGTGCGGAATCTAATGAGTAAGTCTGAGGTGAACATACTCTGAAATGGGGTTATACGTTAGGCTGATCACCTACGTATGGAAAGAGGTAGTTTACCTTCTTTGTGATTGTAAACTGACTGTGGAAAGAAAGGTTTACGGCGAAAGGCTGTTCAACCTAGTAAAGAGTTCATGGTCAATTTGACCCCTCAGCAAAAGAATGAAATATTTTAAAGGAATCCTTATATTCCTAGTTATCCCTTTCGCTTCATAATTCTTGATACGTTATGAAGGGTTGGGAATGTAAGAAAGATAAGAACTTCTTTGAAGAGAAGTTGAAAAGAAGAGTAAGTTAAAATTTCGAGGACGAAATTCTGTGAAGAAGGGGAGAATGTGAGAACCCGAGTAAGGGTTTGGTTTTAAAAAATTCCGAGGACGGAATTTTTATAAGGATGGAAGAATGTGACAATCCGGAAATTCGGATTGTCCAGAATTTAAGTTTAAACAATTAGTTATTAATAAAATAAATTTTTTATTAATACTATTCTGTGCTAAGTGTTTATTAATCGTTCTATAACCTAGAATGATTATTAATCGGGAGGATTCTGGCTACGAGCCAGATTGAACGAGTAAGAATTTTCAAGACGAAAATGAAATTTTTTCGGGAACAAAATATTTTTCGGGGAAAAAGACGAAATATGCACTATTCATCAGTTTCTGCTCGGAGATTTATTTTGAAATTCCGAGAAGTTATAGATTACGTTTAATTCTGAGACGTGATGTAATATTCAATAATATTTCAGTTATGGCAAAAACGAAGTTTTCGCCTGCTGACTCAAAATCTAAGGGTTAGGGAAAGTGAGTTCCGAGAATGTTATGATCGCGTATAATAATTAGGGTCATTATGTGTGAGAAATATGAGTATAATACGAGTTATTATACGAGTATAGTATGAAGAGTAGTACGACGTATAATACGAATATCGTACGAACAATATACGAAGAGAATACGGGAATGGAATGCGTAGAATTCTTTTAGTCTTAATGGACTTTGTGTTCATGGACTTTGTAGAATCCAATTGGACTTGGATTATGTCAAGCCCAATGATTTGTTAAGTTAAGCCCAAGTTAGGCCCAATAAGAGTTAGGGTTAAGGCCCGAACCAAGAAAAGAAACCGCGGATCGAACCGGTGGGTAAACGGATGGGTAATAACCAATGGGCCAACCCATGGGGCAAGAGGGGCGGCCACTTGGCCACCAAGTAAGGGTGGTGGCCAAGTAAACTTGGTGGCTAAGTGTTGGAGGAGGTGTGAATAGTAAGGAGGTGGGGGGCGAAATGACTAAATTGCCCTAAGCCTTGAAAATCTATAAATAGGAAGCTTAATCTCATTTGAATGGGATTTTGAAAATCCTACACTTGAGAGAGAGAGAGAGAGAGCTCGGTTGGAAGAGGAAGAGGAAGAGAATGAGCATGACTGCTCGGATCAGAAGTGATCGTGAAATAGAAAAGCTCGCAAATCGTTGGCTTTGTCTAACGGAAGAGGATTAAAGAAGAACGGTAATCCGGACCCTAGTTCTTCTATTTATTTTCTTTAAGTTTTTATGTTTAAAAATATAACTTAATGAGAATAAGGAGTAAAAGATATGGAGAATGATTTCATATGGTTGAAATCGTAAGAAAATGAAGAAATAAGAATAAGAAATTTAGTTTATAATTTTCTTAAGGAAGTATAAGATTCGTGAGGATTTTGAGCGATCTAAATGAATTTTATGAATGAGTAGGTCAAATAAGTAAGGAATGGTGTTCTATAACATCAAATTTCAAGAAAAAGTAGAATCGTAATCCAAAATATCGATTAAAATGAAGAACAAACGAAGAACACGAAGAACACGCGAAGAACACGAAGAACGTTGTTGATGGACAAATTTAAAACCATCGTAGTGTAAATGTTGTTGATGGACAATTTTAAAACCATCGCGTATAAGTTAGTTGCTTATTTGCTTGGTTAGGAACGGTAGAAATGTTCATGAAGAACGGATTAAAACGGAGCTATAACGAAGTTATGGCGAAATTTCGTAAAAGACGAACGAGAATTAGAAAGTTAGTAAATGAAACCGAATGTGTATGGTTTCATAAGAATGTAAGAGAACGTATAAAATGTGAGTCGTGGACTCAAGAACGAACGAATTCTGAGTTCGGATGACCGAATTACGGACGGATTCAGAACGAAGTTTTGTTCGTGGGTAATCAAAGTACATAAGATAAGGAAGAGAATGGCTTTGGAACGGCCTCGTTCCAAGTTATAATGAAGATGTTATGAGATCGTAAAGTACGTGTCTCAAAATTAATGAAAAACTTAGAAAAAATTTCTAGGTTTCATGCTCGACGCCGCAGCGCGAGTCATGCCTGGAGAGGTGGCGCCGCAGCGCGAGCTCGGCCATACACTTCTGGAGAGTGGCGCCGCAACGCGGGAGATAGCAAGGGACTTGGCGCCGTAGCGCCAGGCTGAAAAGAGAAGATAGAGAAGTAGCTCGCGCTGCAGCGCAAGAGGAAAGGAAGGGCACGGCGCCGCAGCGCCAGTGCAGGGCAATACCCAGAAAAGAGATTTTAACTGCTCAATTTCTCGGGGGATGTGAAAGAAAGAAGTATGAATATATAGTTCACGTAATGTAACACTTAAGTAAGTGTTTTAAACCTTTAATAAAGGTTGAACAAAAAGATTAAATGAGATTAAAAGATAGAGAATGTAAGCAATAGATTACGTAACCGATATCCGGGGACCGTAGTCGTAATGAACGAACGTGTGGGAATGCTATGATTGTGATTCCTTAGACGTTGAGTGATAAAGGTAATGAATAACATTCCGATGTTATGACATGGCATTGTAAGATGAACGTAAAGCATATAGACGCTGTGAACACAACGTTGTTGCGAAGAACGATCGGTCTTAGCATATAACGAACAGTATGGCTTTGACATTAAGAAAGCATAATGAACATGGGGTTCATGGGATGGATAATGATCAAAAGCGGTTAAAACCTTGAATAAAGGTTGAATGCGAGATTAAGAGACGAGCAACGTGAACGTTAAATACGTAAATGATCCTTGTGAATTGTATTCGCGTTGGACGAACGTTCTAAGTATAACCTGGTTGTATGACATAGACGTTGATGAAGGTAGTAAGTAAGATACGAATGGTATCAAGAGAGCCGTAACGAACGGTAATAAGATTACTGAAAGCCGAATATAAGTCGGATGAGAATGATAGAATGAAAAGTAAGCGCTGAACACTTTAACCAGCGTAAGGGTTGAGTGTAAGCAAGTGTTAAACGGGCATAACGTACACTCCGTGTATGGTTTAACCGTAATGTAATGAAGACTAAATTTAGCCGTGAACGGTGAAGAAATTAAGTTAAAGATAATAACGTGTAACGTTAAGAAGCCGAGTTAATAAGTATAACTTGGACAACGTTCCGAGTTGAATGAACCAGACGTTGTAAGGTATGAATAAGTTCATATGAAATGTTTAACGCTATGTTCTCATAGTATTGACATCGAATGATCGTTCCGAGTATACAAAAGATTGTATGACTTAGACGATAAAGAATGATTCCTGAGGTATGACATTTAGTTGCCAGAAAGCCGTAAGGAAGAAGAAGTTGACTTAACGAACATTATAGTTTAATGGTTCGTCTAAGTTAAGAGAAGTTAGGTTGTGGTACAAACATAAGTTTGATGGTTGACATATGGGAGCTGGGCTAAACAATTCCTTCAGAGATCGAAGGTATATACGAAACTGGCAACCGATCTAATTCACTGTGATGGCAGTGTAAACGAGACGGGAACTTGTTTGTTGGTTGTTTGTGGGAAACCACTCAGAGTACCATATGGACTACTAGCAGAGACACGATGTGTGCTGAGTCCTAGGAGAGTTAAAAAAAGAAGATAAGAATGTAAATCATCAAAGATGATAAATGTATGAATAAGACATCTCAGTATGTCATAAAGCCGTAATCTGGTAATGAAAGTTAGTCGCATAAGCTTAAATTACAAGAACGCGAACCTTAAGAAGTAAAGTTAAGTAAACCAATTTGTAAGTCAAGTATATGACTAATTGGTGTACGTGTTATTTTCTTATGTGTTACATAGGAATGGGAATGAGCAGTTCAGCGTAAGCTGTAGATGTGCGTAAGGCAAGTTTCCTAACTTCATTCATATTTTAAATGAATGCTAGTTTCTTAAACTTCTCAGATGTTGAACTTGAGAAGTTCTGTCTATGTGCGAATGTGCGATATTTGTACAAGGTGGTAGAATGTATGAGACCTTGTGCCACAATGTGAGCACCTCGGTGTTTTTATGAAATGAACTGTTTTGCGATCAAACTGTTCAATACAAGTATGCTCGATTTATTCATGAACCGTTATTGTTAAGTCTGTGCTAATGATTCTAGCCAGACAGAATGTGTATGAAAAAGGTAGAAGAATGAAAGTATTTCAAAGTGAAAGTGAGTATGGTTTTAAGATGATAGGAATCAAGATTTTTCCTATTATTCAAGCTGCTTCATAACCTTTGTTCGGTTATTGAAGTTCTAAAGAAATGTTGAATTCTGAACTTGTTTGTTCAAACTTTTATGACTTGCTGGGCAATTGAATGCTCACACTTGCTTTAAATGAAAAACATTTTCAGCGTACGATGTTAGAAAGAACTTAAGGATCCCGTATAGATCAAGCTTGCGGTATCCAGATGAAGTGCCATTCAGAATGTGAATGAGCGAGAAGATCAAGTGAAGACTTGTAATGTAGAAAGCTGAGAATTAAACTATAGATTAGTTTAATGAACTGTATGTATCCTTGGTGTCAGATAAAAGTCACTCTTGTAAGATAAAAGGAATAATGTAATTATCATTATTTGTAATGAGAAAGGATATAAGGTTTCGAGAACCTGGGAATTGAGAATGTATGTTGTTATATTTCAGTATATAATGATGTATGATTGGTAAGAAGTGGGACCGTGACACACGGAGTCCGGGTCTGAAGGTAGACCGAATTTCGGGGCGTTACAGACTTAATATGCATTAAGCCTTGTTTGGCAAAACAAAATTAAACTTCTTTAATTTATTTTAATAACTCCTTTATAGTAAGGTTATTTGTCACACTTTTATTTAATTAAATTTTAATAATCAATTTAATTAATTTTAATACCAATTTATTAAATTACTTTAACACATAAATCAATACCACATAATTATAATTTCCTTTATAATTATAATTTTATTTAACCAACGAATACCTTATTTTAATTACAAATTCAAATTCAAATATTATAATTCATTTAATCATTATAAGCTCTCTAACTTAACTATTAAATTAAATTAGAATATTATCTCGTAACAATTAATTTTCTTAACACCTTAATTATTTAATAATTAACTAAATCAAATTGAACAATTATCTATTCACAATAAACATATTCGTTAAATACTTATATAATTCAATAAATATTTAATATTACAATTTAAAATTCTGGAATGTTACATCATTCCCTCCTTACAAGGATTCTGTCCTCGTAATCAAAACTCAAACAAATCATTCATTACATTCTTCTCTACTTACAAAGATTCTGTCCCTAGAATCGAAGACACAGATTAAACAAATAACTCAGGGTAATCTTGCATCATTTTATCATCGAGTTCCCACGTAGCTTCTTCAGCATTGTGGTTCCTCCATATCACCTTCACGGAAGGTATAAATTTATTTCTGAGCACATGTTCTTTCCTGTCAACTATCTGAATAGGAATCTCTTCATAGGACAAGCCTTTATCGAACTGCAGCGGTTCGTACTCGATCACGTGCTTATAATCGGGTTTATATGGTCGTAACACCGAAATGTGAAAAACATTATCAATGTTTTCCAACTCTGGAGGCAGAGCTACCTCGTAAGCCACTTCTCCAACTCTTCGCAGCACTTCAAAGGGTTCAATAAACCTCGGGCTTTCCCTTCCCTTTCTTACCGAAACGAATTTTCTCCCTCCTAGGAGAAAATTTTAGAAATACGTAATTTCCTACGTCTAAGGCATGATCTTATCTGTGTTGATCAACATACTTTTTATGTCTGTCTTAGGCTGCTACCAATCTTGTCCTGATGAGTTTGACAACCTCAGCAGTTTGTTGTACCAATTTTGTTCCTAACAGCTGGCGTTCACCGACTTCATCCCAGCACAGTGGAGTTTTGCACTTTCTACCATATAATGCCTCGTAAGGCGGCATGCCGATGCTCTTGTGGTAACTATTGTTGTAGGTGAATTCCACCAATGGTAAATGTTCTTCCCAGCTCCCTTTGAAATCTATAATGCATGCTCTCAACATATCTTCCAACGTTTTGATTGTTCGTTCTCTTTGCCCGTCGGTTTGTGGATGGTATGATGTACTCATTCACAACTGTGTTCCCGTACATTCTTGTAGTCTCTTCCAGAAATTTGACGTAAATCGCAGATCTTTATCTGACACAATTGATACTGGCACTCCATGCCTCGAAATGATCTCTTTAACGTATAATGTTGCCAACTGATCAAGATTGAACCTAATCTTTATTAGTAAAAAGTGCACTGATTTTGTCAGTCAGTCAGTCTGATCCATTGTGATGTGTTCCCACTTTCATTCTGGTATTTCTAATGGTTGAAGTAATCCGCTTGGTTTTTGATGCTCGACCTTGACTCTTTGGCATGTCAAGCATTTCGCAACACATTCTGAAACATCTCTTTTCACGTTTGGCCACCAAAAATGTCGTCGTAAATCCTGATACATCTTTGTACTTCCTAGATGAATCGAATATCTTGTTTTGTGTGCTTTGGTTAAGATTTCTTCTCTAATATCTGGTACTGCTGGAACCTAGATTCTTCCCTCGAACCGTAGTAATCCCTCACTATCGATCTTGTATTTCGTATCACTACCCTCAACCAAATTATCTTTTATTTTCCCACATTCTTCATCTTATAGTTGAGCATTCTTCACTTTGTCCACTAAAGTTGGACCAGCTTCTATCTGGAATAGTTGTTCATCGGATTATTTTGGAAATTTCATTTCCAACTCTAGCTTCGTCATTGCTGAAATGAGTTCCCCCTGAATTGTTATTAGCATCAACTTTTCCCGACCTTTCCTGCTTAAAGCATCTACAACCACAATCGATTTTCCCGGATGATAAAAGATCTCACAATTGTAATGTGACACCCCCAAATCCTGGTACTTCATTTCCTCAAGATTTGGTGTTCACGTAATCAAAACATTCATCACTAACTACCCAATTGATAAAATTGAATAAATAAAACCTGCCCATACAGGATTAAACTTAAATAAAAATATCCCAGGTTATCTAACCTTTACAAACATTCATTCATGCGGAAAATAAATTAATATAAACTTCATTACAATCCTTAAACAGGTCTGAAAATAAACTATTCAATCTATTACAGGTCTTCAGCATTGTTTCATCTTTCCTTTCCCTTTACTGGTGCTAGGTACATCACCAGTTTCAACCTTAGCTGTAAGAAATTTTACAGGAAAGAGTGAGCAAACAAGGCCCACTTGAAATAATAATAAATAAATCAGTTAACTTTACATCATGTACCAACATTAGGTTTAATAGAACTGAACAATAAATTCTATTACTTTCTAAAAACTTTAATCAATTACTGAGGGTCTATTGACCACGAATCATGTCCACAGTTATAAGTAATTTTTCAACTTAAACTTTAACAGTCATAAGACTATAAGGACTTCACGTACTTAGGGGGATCAACCCTTCGTACAATGTATTGTGCACAATCATTTCAACGCTAAGCGTAACCTCTTATAAAAGAGTTGTTCTTCTCAGTATTTAGAATACAAGTCCGTACCAAAGTGAGTTTGGTTTGGATACATCATGGGGTAATTTAGAATTTAACGGTAATAAACTAAGGGTTAGTTGATTACAAACAACATAACTGTATACTAAGGAATAATCATAGTTGAATTGATATTTATAAACTAACATCATGCTTTAGGAATAATTTAATAGCATAATCATGGAATAATCATAACATACATCCTCATAAACCAATAGATACACGAGCTTAATCAACAATAAACAATCTAACTCTACGAAAGTGTAAAGTTAGCAATTTGTACAATTGAAATGGAATTAAAGCGATAATGTGTTTAACGAATTCAAACTTGCACAATGAAGTTTGGAGTTAGAGAACTTGCATAAGTATAACATAACAGTGAAAAGTAACCTTGCTGAATAATAAAGTAGAAAAGGTTAGGGAACTTGCCTCGCGTGTAGGTTAAACAATTACTATTCACATTCACCCCAAGTCCTACACATATCATATGCATTGATAATACACATTAGTTACACTAACATTACCTTTATGAGTTCCTTTATTACTCTTAGTATAGCTACTAACTAAGTTTAAGTTTAAACACAGCACATCTTTCATGAACATTACATTTTAGCTTTATTACAACTACCTAAATGATCATGCCATTACACCACGTGTACATTAACAGCTTGATATAACATCCTAATACATGTCCAACATGTTATCATTAAGTTATACTAATACCCAAAGGGTTGCACTTGCATTCGTGCATCCCGACGCCCTCCGATTGGCTCCAAATACACAATAGTCATAAAGATGACCATTTTGACTACTGTTACTGACCTCAAATAAACAAACTTAAAGAATGAAAGTTGTAGGTCTACTCGTCCTCTTTCCGAATCATCTTGAATTACCTAAATCAGAATTCGTATGAAAAAGTTATGGCCGTTTTACTACAGGAGGCCAAAACTGCCCAACTAGGCCACTTTTTCGGCGCCGGGGAGCGGAACAGTGGCACTGGGGCTCGGGAAACGGTGCTGGGGTGCGGGCCACGACGCTGGGGCGCGGGACACGGCGCTGGGGCGCGGACATGGCGCTGCGGCGTGAACCATGGCGCTGGGGCGCGGACATGGCGCTAAGGCGCCACTAAAGTACTACTGGAGTCGCGCCGCGGCGCCAGACTCCAGAATCCGGCGACAGCCTCGGCAACAGTACCAGAAAAACCAATTCGGCCAAAAAAAACTCGAATCTAATAAGTCGATTATCATGTAAATTGCATATAGACATCATATAATCGTATACTAACGACTTCTAACATGTTTCTACTCATCAATTAGCACAAACATCAAATATTCAATACCAAATTTTAATATTTTTGGCAAAACTCTATATTTTGATATTTTTCATGAAAACCAATACTGTGACGCCCCCAAAATTAGGTATACATCACCCATTTTGGGTCGTCAGATACATAGTACAGAATACAAATACAACTGATTAATACATCTGTCGTGTACAATACGACAAAACATAAACTGTGAGTTTGAATACAAATATTATCTTCTAGAGAGTATTCATACTCAAAAGGAGTCCTCATTACATTTATTAACACACCATTACATAGAATAGTGAGGACTACTAACTAATACTATCATTCGGACCATCACTCCGTACCCCGACTTGTCCCAGCTACGTTCTCATTTCCTGAAGAGAACAGTGAAAGAAAGGGTGAGCTCAACTAGCCCAGTAAGAAATATTATGACTAAGATAATGCAGAATAAATTATCATTAGCCTTCAACAATGTTAAACTGATAAAATATAATAGACATCAAGTTTAACTGTAGCGGAACAAGCAATCCATTAAAAGAGTCAAGTAGAAAATAAACTCTACTATCTTTTATGATTTAAAAAGTTTTTCAACACTGTAATCGCTGAGACTCAGCTTAATAAAATAATCCACATCATCAAATCACCCCTGCACTACGGCCAAGGATATTCGTGTATTCATTAATGGTCATGATCATGCCAACAACTGTCCATCAATGCACTACGGGCCAATGAGGACTTTTACCACATCATTTGTAACATTACGGTCATGATTATACCGAATAATCCCTGGTCATAATCATACCAAGTCCATCTATGCACTACAGGCCACAGATGACTTTCAACATTTTATAAACATGAGGATGATGACAATGATATAAGAATTCAATAAAACAAGTTCAAGAATTAATTTATCCAGGAATTAACAACGTCCAAATTGTCAACATGATACTGCATTGTGGAGTAAAATTCAAGAATGCTTAGAAGAATATTTTCTTGAAAAGATACTGGATGAAACGCAACTATCAAGGATATTCCACAAATTTCATGGAGTATAGAAGTCAAAACTTAACCAACTGAGTACAATAAAGAATGGAATAACAAAAGAAATCACCATGCATGCGATAGACCGCACAGACAGGTTATTCCAATAGAATAATAAATAATGGAACCAGGTCTGGCGTAAACGCACAGACAGGATATTCCGACAGAATAATAAATAATGGAACCAGGTCCGGTGTAAAACACACAGACAGGATATTCCAACAGAATAATAATAAAACGGAACCAGGTCCGGTGTAAAACACACAGACAGGATGTTCCAACAGAATAATAAACGGAACCAGGTCCGGTGTAAAACACACAGACAGGATGTTCCAACAGAATAATAGAAGAATGTCACCAAGTATAGGGTAGACCGCGTATACTGGTTATTCCAACAGAATAATAACGAATGGAATAACAGAAGTTCTCTTCATGAATATAAAAGAAATAATATTCCCTACCTTAAAAGAACTGGATATTGGAAAAGTGATGTAGCAGAATACTTTTATTCTCTCTCTCTTATTCTCTCTATACTTTCTCTCTCTATAGCTTGAATGAATTCGTAAAAAATAATGAAGCCCTAGGCCTCTATTTATAGAAAAACTGAGGGTGGCTCTTGGTCTTAACGAAGGGTCAAATGACTCTTGGTCTTAACGAAGGGTCAAATGACTCTTGGTAATATTGAAGGGACAACTACTATTGATGAAAGTAATTACTATTGACCAAGGTAAATACTATTGACGAAGGTAATTACTATTGACCAAGGTAAATACTATTGACGAAGGTAATTACTATTGACCAAGGTAAATACTATTGACGAAGGTAATTACTATTGACGACGGTAATTACTATTGACGAAGAGACTCTTAGATGATGACATATGACCCCCCATAAAATAACCAAACTTACCACAACGTCTCAATTATTGATTTAATAATATAACATATTATACAGATGATACTATGACAATAATTTAAGAGATATGATGCAGCAATTACTGTAGCAATAATTGAGTATAGCTGAGTGACTTCTCACGTAAGCATCAATAATCAATACCGTGTGCTACTATGCAACCACGCGTATTACTGTACTTTTACTACCAAGTAGTTCAACAGTTTTAACGATTTTAACGTAATACCTCAGCTGTTATTTTTTATAGAAAGATAATTTTGTCGTTTTCTCAATCCGACAATAATTCCATTGTGGGGTCCACCAATGATTGTGCCGTCGTACGAATATTTCCCGACAAAAAGAATATTCCCCGACCAAACGAATATTTTATAACAACTTGCTTACTTTGTAAAATTTATAAATATTACCCACAACTATAACATTATATCAAATTAACTCCATAATATTCAAAAATGATATTTATAGAAAATTCATCTTTATTTATAAAAATTGGGGTCTTACAACATCCCCTTCTTATGAAATTTCACCCTCGAAATTAGGGTACGTACCTGGTATGTCGAAGAGGTAAGGATACCTTGATTTCATTTCTGATTCTAACTCCCAAGTCATTTCCTCAACATCGTGGTTTCTCCACAAAACTTTGACTTGAGGTATAACCTTGGAGCGTAGAATATGTTCCTTCTTATCCAAGATTTGAACAGGAACTTCTTCATACGTCAAATCCTCCGCTATTTCGTCCGGTTCTAACTCAATAATGTGGTTCGGGTCTTCCACATATTTGCGTAACATGGATATGTGGAAAACGTTATGAACACGAGACATACTTGGCGGTAAAGCGAGTCTATAAGCCACAGTTCCTACTCGATCGAGGATTAAAAATGGACCGATGAATCGAGGATTTAGCTTTCCTCTCTTTCCAAATCTCGTAACTCCTTTCCATGGAGCAACACGTAAGAACACATGATCTCCTACATCAAATTCCACGTCCTTTCGATGAAGATCAGCATAACTCTTTTGTCGATCTTGTGAGGTTTTTATACGTTGTCGGATCGTTTGAATCTTTTCTGTAGTCATACGTACCAACTCCGGTCCCAACAACGTTGCTTCGCCCACCTCATCCCAGCATACTGGAGAACGACATTTTCTTCCATACAATGCTTCGAATGGAGCCATGCCAATACTTGCTTGATAACTGTTGTTGTAGGAAAACTCCACCAATAGTAAGAACTTGTCCCAACTTCCCTTGAAGTCAAAGACACAGAGTCTTAATAGATCTTCAAGAGTTCGAATAGTCCTCTCTGATTGTCCATCCGTCTGAGGATGATATGCTGAACTAAATCGTAACTCCGTGCCCATAGCTTTTTGTAAACTAACCCAAAATCGTGAAGTGAATCTTGGGTCTCGATCAGAAATTATGGATACTGGCATACCATGCAGTCTTACAATCTCGTTTATGTACATACGAGCAAGACGTTCAAGTGTATAAGTTTCTCGTATCGGTAAGAAATGAGCAGACTTGGTCAATCTATCAACAATGACCCAAATCGCATCAATACCTTGAGAAACCCTGGGAAGACCGGTAACGAAATCCATGGTAATGTGCTCCCACTTCCATTCTAGAATTTCAAGTGGTTGCAATGGACCTTTTGGTACTTGATGCTCCGCTTTGACTCGTTGACAAGTTAGACACCTTGAGATAAATAACGCTATCTCTCTCTTCATATTGCTCCACCAAAATGTATGACGAAGATCATGATACATTTTGGTACTTCCAGGATGGATTGCAAACGGTGTGTTGTGCGCCTCCATCATGATTTCATACTTTAATTTATATTTATAAATTTTACAAAGTAAGCAAGTTGTTATAAAATATTCGTTTGGTCGGGGAATATTCTTTTTGTCGGGGAATATTCGTACGACGGCACAATCATTGGTGGACCCCACAATGGAATTATTGTCGGATTGAGAAAACGACAAAATTATCTTTCTATAAAAATAACAGCTGAGGTATTACGTTAAAATCGTTAAAACTGTTGAACTACTTGGTAGTAAAAGTACAGTAATACGCGTGGTTGCATAGTAGCACACGGTATTGATTATTGATGCTTACGTGAGAAGTCACTCAGCTATACTCAATTATTGCTACAGTAATTGCTGCATCATATCTCTTAAATTATTGTCATAGTATCATCTGTATAATATGTTATATTATTAAATCAATAATTGAGACGTTGTGGTAAGTTTGGTTATTTTATGGGGGGTCATATGTCATCATCTGAGAGTCTCTTCGTCAATAGTAATTACCGTCGTCAATAGTAATTACCTTCGTCAATAGTATTTACCTTGGTCAATAGTAATTACCTTCGTCAATAGTATTTACCTTGGTCAATAGTAATTACCTTCGTCAATAGTATTTACCTTGGTCAATAGTAATTACCTTCGTCAATAGTATTTACCTTGGTCAATAGTAATTACTTTCGTAAATAGTAGTTGTCCCTTCAATATTACCAAGAGTCATTTGACCCTTCGTTAAGACCAAGAGTCATTTGACCCTTCGTTAAGACCAAGAGCCACCCTCAGTTTTTCTATAAATAGAGGCCTAGGGCTTCATTATTTTTCACGAATTCATTCAAGCTATAGAGAGAGAAAGTATAGAGAGAATAAGAGAGAGAGAATAAAAGTATTCTGCTACATCACTTTTCCAATATCCAGTTCTTTTAAGGTAGGGAATATTATTTCTTTTATATTCATGAAGAGAACTTCTGTTATTCCATTCGTTATTATTCTGTTGGAATAACCAGTATACGCGGTCTACCCTATACTTGGTGATATTCTTCTATTATTCTGTTGGAACATCCTGTCTGTGTGTTTTACACCGGACCTGGTTCCGTTTATTATTCTGTTGGAACATCCTGTCTGTGTGTTTTACACCGGACCTGGTTCCGTTTTATTATTATTCTGTTGGAATATCCTGTCTGTGTGTTTTACACCGGACCTGGTTCCATTATTTATTATTCTGTCGGAATATCCTGTCTGTGCGTTTACGCCGGACCTGGTTCCATTATTTATTATTCTATTGGAATAACCTGTCTGTGCGGTCTATCGCATGCATGGTGATTTCTTTTGTTATTCCATTCTTTATTGTACTCAGTTGGTTAAGTTTTGACTTCTATACTCCATGAAATTTGTGGAATATCCTTGATAGTTGCGTTTCATCCAGTATCTTTTCAAGAAAATATTCTTCTAAGTATTCTTGAATTTTACTCCACAAAGCAGTATCATGTTGACAATTTGGACGTTGTTAATTCCTGGATAAATTAATTCTTGAACTTGTTTTATTGAATTCTTATATCATTGTCATCATCCTCATGTTTATAAAATGTTGAAAGTCATCTGTGGCCTGTAGTGCATAGATGGACTTGGTATGATTATGACCAGGAATTATTCGGTATAATCATGACCGTAATGTTACAAATGATGTGGTAAAAGTCCTCATTGGCCCGTAGTGCATTGATGGACAGTTGTTGGCATGATCATGACCATTAATGAATACACGAATATCCTTGGCCGTAGTGCAGGGGTGATTTGATGATGTGGATTATTTTATTAAGCTGAGTCTCAGCGATTACAGTGTTGAAAAACTTTTTAAATCATAAAAGATAGTAGAGTTTATTTTCTACTTGACTCTTTTAATGGATTGCTTGTTCCGCTACAGTTAAACTTGATGTCTATTATATTTTATCAGTTTAACATTGTTGAAGGCTAATGATAATTTATTCTGCATTATCTTAGTCATAATATTTCTTACTGGGCTAGTTGAGCTCACCCTTTCTTTCACTGTTCTCTTCAGGAAATGAGAACGTAGCTGGGACAAGTCGGGGTACGGAGTGATGGTCCGAATGATAGTATTAGTTAGTAGTCCTCACTATTCTATGTAATGGTGTGTTAATAAATGTAATGAGGACTCCTTTTGAGTATGAATACTCTCTAGAAGATAATATTTGTATTCAAACTCACAGTTTATGTTTTGTCGTATTGTACACGACAGATGTATTAATCAGTTGTATTTGTATTCTGTACTATGTATCTGACGACCCAAAATGGGTGATGTATACCTAATTTTGGGGGCGTCACATAACTCATGAAACACATCTATAATTGCTAATTATATAAACTTATAACCAAAACAACCAAAATTTCTTTTCATAAATTTTTCACAAAAACTTTTTGGGAAAAAAAACTTTTAGAGTTTTGTAAAGAAGAAGATGGCCTACCTTGGATTATGAAGAAGATGATGGTCCTAACTCTTTGATTGTCAAGCTTTTCTCCAAAACCTGTTAATAATCTCTCAATTCTCTCTAGAATTCTCTCACTTTTCTTCTTTTCTTCTTCTTCTTCCTTTGAGTTCTTTCTTTCTCTATTTTCCTTCTTCTGAACTCTTTTCTCTCTCTAACATACGTACTAAAATATAACGTATATTATTATAATTATAATAATTGTATATTATAAATATAAGATATATAACTGACATCAGTTAAATGTTTTGAAAATCAAAAGCCATAAGGCTTGTTTGGTTAGTCTAAATAAAATAACTCATTAATCTTTATGCCTTGTTTGGTAAAACTCAATTAGATAAAGAGTTATTATGCCATAAGACATGTTTGGTAAAACCACATTAAACTCTTTTAATTTATTTTGGTAACTCCTATATAGCAAGGTTATTAGTCACACCTTTATTAAATTAATAAATCAATTAAACGCTAATCTATTAAATTACTTTAACACATAAACAATTATAATTCTTTTTACAATTATAATTTCATTTAATCAACTGACATTTCAAACTACAATTTCTCATTTAAATATTATTATTTATTTAAAATCATTATAAGCTCTCTAGCTTATTAAATTAAACTCCATTATTATAAAATCTCATAATAATTAATTTATTTAGCTCCTTACTTATTTACTCAACAAATAATTAATTAAATCACATCAACTCAAATTGCCATATAATTCAATAAATATTTAATATTGCCAATAAATATTTAATATTTAATATTTAATTATTTATTAAATAAGCCACATCACTCAAATTGAACAATTATTTATTCAACAATAATATATCCAATAAATATTTATATAAATCAATAAATATTTATAACTTACATTTAAAAAAAAATATGGAATGTTACATCATTCCCCTCTTAAAAGGATTCTGTCCTCAGAATCACAACTCAAACAACACATTCGCTACATTCTTCCCTACTTACAAAGATTCTGTCCTCAGAATCGAAGACACAGATTAAACAAATAACTCAGGGTATTCTTTCAACATTTTCTCTTCGAGTTCCCACGTTGCTTCTTCAGCGTTGTGGTTCCTCCAAATCACCTTCACAGAAGGTATCACTTTATTCCTGAGCACTTGTTCTTTCCTGTCGACTATCTGGATAGGAATCTCTTCATAAGACAAATCTTTCTCAAACTACAACGGTTCGTACTCGATTACGTGCTTGTAATCGGGTTTATATGGTCGTAACACCGAAATATGAAAAATATTATGAATGTTTTCCAACTCTGGAGGTAGAGCTACCTCATAAGCCACTTCTCCCACTCTTCGCAGCACTTCAAAGGGTCCAATAAACCTCGGGCTTAGTTTTCCCTTTTTACCGAAACGAATTTTCCCCTTCCAAGGAGAAACTTTTAGGAATACATAGCTTCCTACGTCAAATGCAGGATCTTGCCTGTGTTGATCAGCATACTTCTTCTGTCGGTCTTGAGCTGCTACTAATCTTATCCTGATGAGTTTGATAACCTCAGCAGTTTGTTGCACCAATTCTGGCCCTAACAGTTGACGTTCTCCAACTTCATCCCAGTACAGTGGAGTTCTGCACTTTCTGCCGTATAACGCTTCGTAAGGCGGCATGCTAATGCTCGCGTGATAACTATTATTGTAGGCGAATTCCACCAACGGTAATTGCTCTTCCCAGCTTCCTTTGAAATCCATGACGCATGCTCTCAACATATCTTCTAATGTCTGGATCGTTCGTTCGCTTTGGCCATCTGTTTGCGGATGATATGCCGTACTCATTCGCAACTGTGTTCCCATACATTCTTGTAGTCTCTTCCAGAAGTTTGATGTGAACCTCGGATCTCTGTCTGACACAATTGACACTGGAACTCCATGTCTTGCAACGATCTCTTTAATATATAGTTTTGCCAGCTGATCAAGATTGAATCTAATATTTATTGGCAAAAAGTGTGCAGATTTTGTCAGTCTGTCTACTATTACCCAAATCGCATCGTATCCTTTCTGAGTAGTTGGAAGACCCACCACAAAATCCATCGTGATATGCTCCCACTTCCATTCCGGTATTTCCAACGGTTGAAGCAATCCGCTGGGTCTTTGATGTTCGGCTTTTACTCTCTGACATGTTAAGCACTTTGCTACACATTCCGCGACATCCCTTTTCATATTTGGCCACCAAAAATGTCAGCGCAAATCTTGATACATTTTCGTGCTCCCTGGATGAATTGAATATTTTGAGCTATGAGCTTCGATCAAAATTTCTTCTTTCAGTTCTGGTGCTGCTAGAACCCAGATCCTTCCCTCAAACCGTAGTAACCCTTCGGTGTCGATCTTGTATTTTACATCACCGCCTTCAATCAAAATCTCTTTGATTTTCGCACACTCTTCGTCTTGTAGTTGGGCACTCTTCACTTTGTCCATTAAAGTTGGACCAGCTTCTATCTGAAATAATTGTTCGTCGGATTCCTGTGAAAATTTGATTTCCAGTTCTAACTTTGTCATTGCTGAAATGAGCTCCTCCTGAGTTGTTAGCAGCATTAATTTCTCCCGACCTTTCCTACTTAAAGCATCCGCAACCACATTCGCTTTGCCCGGATGATAAAAGATCTCACAATCGTAATCTTTTATCAGTTCCATCCACCTTCTCTGACGCAGGTTCAAATCTTTCTGAGTGAAAATATACTTCAGAATTTTGTGGTCTGTGTAGATCTCGCATTTCTCTCCATAAAGATAGTGTCTCCATATCTTGAGAGCAAATACCACTGCAGCCAATTCTAAATCATGAGTCGGATACCCTTTCTCATAATCTTTCAATTGTCTTGATGCATAGGCAATAACTTTGCCGTTCTGCATAAGAACACAACCCAACCCTTTGTGTGAGGCATCACTATACACCACAAAATTTTCTGTATTATCTGGTAGGGTTAACACAGGTGCCATACTTAGCTTTTTCTTCAAATCTTGGAAGCTCTCTTCACACTTTTCTGTCCAAACGAATTTCACAGCTTTTCGTGTCAAATTTGTTAACGGAGTGGCTATCTTAGAAAAATCTTGAATGAATCTTCTATAATAACCGACCAGCCCCAAGAAACTCCTCACCTCCGAAGGTGTTCTTGGTTGTTCCCAATTGATTACAGCTTCCACTTTCGATGGATCTACTGAAATCCCATCTTTGTCAATCACATGACCCAAAAATTGTACACGGTCGAGCCAAAATTCACACTTAGTGAATTTCGCGTACAACTTTTCCTTTCTTAGTGTCTCCAATGTCAGACGTAAATGTTCCACGTGTTCTTCTTGAGTTTTGGAATACACCAGAATGTCGTTGATAAACACCACTACGAACTTGTCTAAAAATGGTTTAAATACCCTGTTCATCAAATCCATGAACGCGGCAGGGGCATTTGTTAAACCAAAAGACATCACCAGAAACTCGTAATGTCCGTACCGAGTTCTGAATGCCGTTCGTGGTATATCCTCCTTCCTCACTTTCAACTGGTGATACCCACTTCTCAAATCAATTTTCAAAAAGTATTTAGCACCCTTCAACTGGTCAAACAAGTCATCTATTCTTGGCAACGGGTATTTGTTTTTAATAGTGACTTTGTTTAACTCCCTGTAATCAATGCAAAGACGCATTGACCCGTCCTTCTTCTTCACGAATAAAACTGGCGCTCCCCACGGCGATACACTTGATTGAATATACTTCTTATCTAGCAGTTCTTGCAACTGTACCATCAGTTCCTTCATTTCTACCGGAGCCATTCTGTACGGAGCCTTTGATATCAGTGCTGTTCCCGGCACTAAGTCGATCACGAATTCAATTTCTCTGTCCGGCGGAAGTCCTGGCAAATCTTCTGGAAACACGTCTTCGAATTCTCTCACTACCGGTATTTCTTCTAATTTCACACCTTTCTTCTGAGTATCGACTATGTAAGCTAAATAGCCCACACAACCTTGACTCAACAACTTCTTGGCCTGCATAGTCGTCAGACATTTCATTTGTCTTGGCGACTTGCTACCATAAAATACTACCTTTGACGGAGTCATAAGGTTTACACACTTCTTTTGGCAGTCAATTACTGCTCCATAATTGAACAACCAATCCATTCCCAAAATTACATCAAATTCCCCGAGTCTAATCGGAATCAAATCTACTAACAAGATATTCCCCTTAATGTTTACCCTACAGTTCTTGTAAACGAACCTAACAGGGATTATTTCCTTATTCGCAATTTCTATGTTCAAAGGAAAATTCAGTTCTTCTCTAGGCAATTCTAACCTCTTGGCAAATTCATCAGATATAAACGAGAAAGTAGCACCCGAATCAAATAATACATATGCATTAATATCATTGATTGGAATAATACCTGACACCACATCTTTTGATTGCATAGCATCTTGCACAGTCATGTTGAAGGTTCTGGCTGTGGGTTTGTTTGATGCTGCAGGTCCTGTAATAGCCCACGTACCTCCATTGTTTCTGGTTGTCCCTCCCTCCTTCTTCTTAGGGCATTCACGAGCAAAATGATCCTTGGATCCGCACGTGAAGCACGCCTTCTTCTTTGGTTGAGTGCAATTTGGGGCGATGTGACCCTCTTGGCCACAATTGTAGCAAACTCGTTTCCCCATCAAGCACGTACCCTTGTGAAATTTCCCGCATGTCGCACATGCTTCAAACTTTTTGTTTTGCTGGTTACCCTGCTGGTTTCCAGCTCCCCCATTCCCATTCCACTTCCTCTTCAAGCTGTTGTTGTTGCTGTTGTTGTTGTTATTTCCACTGCTGCCACCTCCATTCTTCATTTCATTCTTATTCTTCTTCTTCTTTTGTTCCTGGTTGAATTTGGTCACCGCCTCTCCTCCACCTTCAGCGAGTATTGCTTTCTCCATTACTGCTGCAAATGTCTTCAACTGGAACAGAGAAACCCTATTGTACAGCCAGGGCTTCAGTCCCTATTCAAACCTCTTCGCTTTGCGTTCGTCTGTGCTAACCTGATATGGCGCAAACCTCGCCAACTCGTTGAATTTTGCGGCATACTCGGATACCGATATCGTCCCTTGCTTCAGCTCCAGAAACTGTACTTCCAGCTGACTCTTTGAACTCTCCGGGAAATAGGTCTCGAAGAACAGTTCCTTGAACCTATCCCAGGTCATCACTCCTGGCCCTTCCCGAGTTTTATTAGCTTGCCACCAATAACTAGCTTCTGCTTTCAACATGAAAGTTGTGAAAGCAGTCTTCTGCTCATCCCCTACCCTAGCGACATCGAACACCTTCTCTATTTCCATAATCCAGGTTTGTGCCTCGACCGGATTCATTGACCCACGAAATTCAGGTGGTCCGACCGCCTTAAACTCCTTAAACGTTGTGCCTTGGTTTTGAGGTTGATTCTGCAACGCTCCTGTCAATAGTGCCACTAGTTGTTGAGCGGGATTCGCATCAACACTGTCATTAGCTTCTTCGGTGGTTCTCTGTCGTGTTGGTTGACGTCTGGGAGGCATTTTCTGTTAAAGAAATCATCTATTAGACCACTACTCAACTTCTTTACGTATTTCTAATTAATTTGCCTCAACAAAGAAATAATCACATAGCACATAACACTTTGAATAAAATAATAACTTTTATTTATTCATAACTTTTGAAAACATAACACAATAGCATCTCTGCTATCTACATTACTTTCCTGAACTACAAAAGTTTCAGGGTAACATCATCATTCTCATATCCCATGGTTACTTAACACTCGGGACTTACACATTATTTAACACTTATTATTTGCAAAACAGACAAATTTCCTACGATGATCTATTAAGATAATCAGTCGCCTTTTGATGCTCTTCTTCCATAACACGGAACATGGTTCGGCGATCTAACACGTATGATGGCAGAGTCTCGAACTGAATTGGATAACCCATGACCCAATCTTGAGCTCGATTGATCACGGTATTGAATACTTTATCCATCTCTTCAATCTTCATCCTCTTTGCTTGTGCGTCCCTTACTGCTCTTCCAGTTCGTTGATAAGCTTCCTCGTATGCGTCTTCAGCTCTCGCCCTCTTGGTAGCTTCTTCATTCAGCTTTTTCTTCAGTTCCACGACCGTCTCGATCAGTTGTTCCTTCTCCCCTTCAGTCTGTGTCAGCTTCTCCTCGGCATTTGTCAGTCGTTCATCACGATCCTGGATCTCGCCGTCTTTTTGTGTAATTGTAGTCTGTTGTTCAGCTACTATCTCCTGTAACTCCTCAACTATATCCTGAAGTTCCACGTTACGGTCATGCACCTCATCGTATACACGTCCAGCAATCGAGTTGAGCGGAATCCTTTCCTCCTCATCCTCGTCATCCTCATCCTCCTGTGGTAACTCCACGGGATCCCCCTCGTCTGTCTCCACATCATCATCCTCATCCTCAACTACTGTGACCAACGGGGCTGACTCCCGTGGCAGTAGTTGTTCCCAAACTACCTGAATGTCGCGAGGCTCCTCCTCTATAGGCATTAGAGGTCCCTCCTCCCTAGTCTGACTAGATTCTCCGACATTAGTCATCCTGACAACAAAATTTTAAAGTTTTAGTTATTAATCATTCTAATTGACACTCGCGAGCACATAAGTTATAAACACATAAGCACATAAGTGTTTTATTACTTCTTTCTTAAAACTCGATAAGAGTTAACTCCACTATCTTTTCAAAAGGTTACTTCCTAAGGCTTTTTCCCCTACCTAAGGTTCATAACCTAAAGCTTTGATACCAACCTGTGACACCCCCAAATCCTGGTACTTCATTTCCTCAAGATTTGGTGTTCACGTAATCAAAACATTCATTACTAACTACCCAATTGATAAAATTGAATAAATAAAACCTGCCCATACAGGATTAAACTTAAATAAAAATATCCCAGGTTATCTAACCTTTACAAACATTCATTCATGCGGAAAATAAATTAATATAAACTTCATTACAATCCTTAAACAGGTCTGAAAATAAACTATTCAATCTATTACAGGTCTTCAGCATTGTTTCATCTTTCCTTTCCCTTTACTGGTGCTAGGTACATCACCAGTTTCAACCTTAGCTGTAAGAAATTTTACAGGCAAGAGTGAGCAAACAAGGCCCACTTGAAATAATAATAAATAAATCAGTTAACTTTACATCATGTGCCAACATTAGGTTTAATAGAACTGAACAATAAATTCTATTACTTTCTAAAAACTTTAATCAATTACTGAGGGTCTATTGACCACGAATCATGTCCACAGTTATAAGTAATTTTTCAACTTAAACTTTAACAGTCATAAGACTATAAGGACTTCACGTACTTAGGGGGATCAACCCTTCGTACAATGTATTGTGCACAATCATTTCAACGCTAAGCGTAACCTCTTATAAAAGAGTTGTTCTTCTCAGTATTTAGAATACAAGTCCGTACCAAAGTGAGTTTGGTTTGGATACATCATGGGGTAATTTAGAATTTAACGGTAATCAACTAAGGGTTAGTTGATTACAAACAACATAACTGTATACTATGGAATAATCATAGTTGAATTGATATTTATAAACTAACATCATGCTTTAGGAATAATTTAATAGCATAATCATGGAATAATCATAACATGCATCCTCATAAACCAATAGATACACGAGCTTAATCAACAATAAACAATCTAACTCTACGAAAGTGTAAAGTTAGCAATTTGTACAATTGAAATGGAATTAAAGCGATAATGTGTTTAACGAATTCAAACTTGCACAATGAAGTTTGGAGTTAGAGAACTTGCATAAGTATAACATAACAGTGAAAAGTAACCTTGCTGAATAATAAAGTAGAAAAGGTTAGGGAACTTGCCTCGCGTGTAGGTTAAACAATTACTATTCACATTCACTCCAAGTTCTACACATATCATATGCATTGATAATACACATTAGTTACACTAACATTACCTTTATGAGTTCCTTTATTACTCTTAGTATAGCTACTAACTAAGTTTAAGTTTAAACACAGCACATCTTTCATGAACATTACATTTTAGCTTTATTATAACTACCTAAATGATCATGCCATTACACCACGTGTACATTAACAGCTTGATATAACATCCTAATACATGTCCAACATGTTATCATTAAGTTATACTAATACCCAAAGGGTTGCACTTGCATTCGTGCATCCCGACGCCCTCCGATTGGCTCCAAATACACAACAGTCATAAAGATGACCATTTTGACTACTGTTACCGACCTCAAATAAAAACACTTAAAGAATGAAAGTTGTAGGTCTACTCGTCCTCTTTCCGAATCATCTTGAATTACCTAAATCGGAATTCGTATGAAAAAGTTATGGCCGTTTTACTACAGGAGGCTAAAACTGCCCAACTAGGCCACTTTTCCGGCGCCGGGGCGCGGAACAGTGGCGCTGGGGCGCGGGACACGGTGCTGGGGCGCGGGCCATGGCACTGGGGCACGGGCCATGGCGCTGGGGCGCGGACATGGCGCTGCGGCGCGAACCATGGCGCTGGGGCGCGGACATGGTGCTAAGGCGCCACTAAAGTACTACTGGAGTCGCGCCGCAGCGCCATACTCCAAAATCCGGCGACAGCCTCGGCAACAGTTCCAGAAAAACCAATTTGGCCAAAAAAAAACTCGAATCTAATAAGTCGATTATCATGTAAATTGCATATAGACATCATATAATCGTATACTAACGACTTCTAACATGTTTCTACTCATCAATTAGCACAAACATCAAATATTCAACACCCAATTTTAATATTTTTGGCAAAACTCTATATTTTGATATTTTTCATGAAAACCAAAACTGTGATTTTGTTATTCAATCAAAACAGAAATTTCCAAGCATCATGATTATGATTTTACACTCTAGCAATTCTTATAATCAATTTATCAATACAACAACTAATTAAACCTTAATTTCCATTTTAAAAATAACCCATTCTCATTCATAAAATTCTCTGTAAAACAATTTCTTCATAAAATATATACATACATGAATTAAACTCTATATAATCATGCATAACTCATGAAACACATCTACAATTGCTAATTATATAAACTTATAACCAAAACAACCAAAATTTCTTTTCATAAATTTTTCACAGAAACTTTTTGGGAAAAAAAACTTTTAGAGTTTTGTAAAGAAGAAGATGGCCTACCTTAGATTATGAAGAAGATGATGGTCCTAACTCTTTGATTGTCAAGCTTTTCTCCAAAACCTGTTAATAATCTCTCAATTCTCTCTAGAATTCTCTCACTTTTCTTCTTTTCTTCTTCTTCTTCCTCTGAGTTCTTTCTTTCTCTATTTTCCTTCTTCTGAACTCTTTTCTCTCTCTAACATAGGTACTAAAATATAACGTATATAATTATAATTATAATAATTGTATATTATAAATATAAGATATATAACTGACATCAGTTAAAGGTTTTGAAAATCAAAAGTCATAAGGCTTGTTTGGTTAGTCTAAATAAAATAACTCATTAATCTTTATGACTTGTTTGGTAAAACTCAATTAGATAAAGAGTTATTATGCCATAAGACATGTTTGGTAAAACCACATTAAACTCTTTTAATTTATTTTGGTAACTCCTATATAGCAAGGTTATTAGTCACACCTTTATTAAATTAATAAATCAATTAAACGCTAATCTATTAAATTACTTTAACACATAAACAATTATAATTCTTTTTACAATTATAATTTCATTTAATCAACTGACATTTCAAACTACAATTTCTCATTTAAATATTATTATTTATTTAAAATCATTATAAGCTCTCTAGCTTATTAAATTAAACTCCATTATTATAAAATCTCATAATAATTAATTTATTTAGCTCCTTACTTATTTACTCAACAAATAATTAATTAAATCACATCAATTCAAATTGCCATATAATTTAATAAATATTTAATATTGCCAGTAAATATTTAATATTTAATATTTAATTATTTATTAAATAAACCACATCACTCAAATTAAACAATTATTTATTCAGCAATAACATATCCAATAAATATTTATATAAATCAATAAATATTTATAACTTACATTTAAAAAAAAATATGGAATGTTACATGTAATCTTTTATCAATTCCATCCATCTTCTTTGACGCATGTTCAGGTCTTTTTGAGTGAAAATATACTTCAGACTCTTATGATCTGTGTATATTTCATATTTCTCTCCATAGAGATAGTGTCTCCATCTCTTCAGAGCAAATACAACTGCAGCCAATTCCAAATCATGAGTCGGATACCATTTATCATAATCTTTCAGTTGTCTTGATGCATATGCAATAACTTTGCCATTCTGCATAAGAACCCAACCCAACCCGTTGTGCGAGGCATCACTATACACCACAAAGTTTCCTGTATTATCTGGTAATGCCAACACAAGTGTCATACTTAACTTTTTCTTCAAATCTTGAAAACTTTCTTCATACTTCTCCGTCCAAACAAATTTTACAGCCATCCTTGTTAAATTTGTTAACGGAGTGGTTATCTTGGAAAAGTCTTGAATAAATCGTCTGTAATAACCGGCCAGTCCCAAGAAACTCCTCACCTCCGAAGGTGTCCTTGGTTGTTCCCAATTGATTACAGCTTCCACTTTCGATGGATCCACTGAAATTCCATCTTTGTCAATCACATGAACCAAAAATTGCACACGATCGAGCCAAAATTCGCACTTAGAGAATTTCACATACAACTTTTCCTTTCTTAGTGTCTCCAATGTCAAACATAAATGTTCCACGTGTTCTTCTTGAGTTTTGGAATACACCAGAATGCCGTCGATAAATACCACAACAAACTTATCTAAAAATGGTTTAAACATCCTGTTCATCAAATCCATGAATGCAACAGGGGTATTGGTCAAACCAAAAGAAATCACCAGAAACTCGTAATGTCCATACCGAGTTCTGAATGTCGTTCTAGGTATATCGTCCTTCCTTACCTTCAATTGGTGATACCCACTTCTCAAATCTATTTTCGAGAAATATTTAGCACCCTTCAACTGATCAAACAAGTCATCTATTCTTGGCAACAGATATTTGTTCTTAATAGTGACTTTGTTCAATTCCCTATAATCAATGGAAAGACGCATCGACCCATCCTTCTTCTTCACAAATAACACTGGCGCTCCCCACGGTGATACGCTTGGTTGAATATACTTCTTGTCTAGTAGCTCTTGCAATTGCATCATCAGTTCCTTTATCTCTATCGAATCCATTCTGTACGGGGCCTTCGATATCGGGGCAGTTCTTGGCGCTAAGTCGATCACGAACTCAATTTCTCTGTCAGGTGGAAGTCCTGGAAAATCCTCTGGAAACACATCCTCAAATTCCCTCACCACTAGTATCTCTTCCAGTTTCACACCCTTCTTCTGAGTATTGACTATGTAAGCTAAATAGCCCACACAGCCTTGACTCAACAATTTCTTGGCCTGCATAATCGTCAGACATTTCATTTTTCTAGGCGATTTGCTACCATAGAATACTACCTTTGACGGAGTCATAAGGTTTACACATTTCTTTTGGCAATCAATTACCGCTCCATATTTGAATAGCCAATTCATTCCCAAAACTACATCAAATTCTCCAAGTCTAATTGGAATTAAATCTACCATCATGATATTCCCCTTAATGTCCATCCTACAGTTCTTGTATACGAATCTAACAGGGATTACTTCCTTATTCGCAATTTCTATGTTCAAAGGGAAGTTTAATTCTTCTCTAGGCAGTCCTAACTTCTTAGCAAATTCATCAGATATAAACGAGCAAGTAGCACCCGAATCAAATAATACATAAGTATCAATATCATTGATTGGGATAATACCTGACACCACATCTTTTGATTGCATTGCATCTTGCAAAGTCATGTTGAAAGTTCTGGCTGTGGGTTTGTTTAATTCTGTAGGTCCAGCAATGGCCCATGTACCTCCATTGTTACCTCAATTGCTTCTGGTTGTCTCTCCAGCCTTTTTCTTAGGGCATTCACGAGCAAAGTGATCCTTGGATCCGCACGTGAAGCACATGTTCTTTTTAGGTTGAGTGCAATTTGGGGCGATGTGACCCTCCTGGCCACAATTGAAGCATACTCGTTTCCTCATCAAGCACGCACCCTTGTGAAACTTTTCGCATGTAACACATGCTTCAAACTTCTTGTTTTGCTGGTTACCCTGCTGGTTTCCAGTACCCACGTTTCCATTCCACTATCTTCAAGTTGTTGTTGTTATTGCCGTTTCCACTACTACCACCTCCATTCTTAATCTCCACATTCTTCTTCTTCTTCTTCTGTTCCTGGTTGAACTTTGTCATTGCCTCACCTCCACCTTCAGCGAGTATTGCTTTCTCCATCACTGTTTCAAAAGTCTTCAACTAGAACATGGAAACCCTACTGTACAACCAGGGCTTCATTCGCTGTTCAAACCTCTTCGCCTTGCGTTCGTCCGTACTAACTTGATAAGGTGATAACCTTGCCAACTCGTTGAATTTAGCGGCATACTCAGATACCGTCATCGTTCCCTGCTTTAGTTCCAAAAATTGCACTTCTAGCTGACTCTTCGAACTCTCTAGGAAATAGATCTCAAAGAATATCTCCTTAAACCTATCCCAGGTCATCACCCCTGGCCATTCACGAGTTTTATTGGCTTTCCACCAATAGCTAGCTTCTGCTTTCAACATGAATGTTGCAAAAGTAGTCTTCTGACCATCCCCCACCCTAGCGACATCAAACACCTTTTCTATCTCCATAATCCAGGTCTGTGCCTTGACTGGATTCATGGACCCACAGAATTCAGGTGGTCCAACCGCCTTAAAATCTTTAAACGTTGTACCTTGGTTCTGTGGTTGATTCTGCAACGCTCCTGTCAATAATATCACTAATTGTTGAACGGGGTGAGCATCAACATTGTCGTTATTGGTTCCTTTAGTGGTTCTCTGTCGTGGTGGTTGACGTCTTGGAGGCATTTTCTGTTAAAAATGCACTCATTAGATTATTAATCAACTCTTTTAAGTAATTTCTACTTAACTTACATCAAAAAAATAATCACATAACACTTTGAATGAAATAATAACTTTTATTTATTCATAATCTCTTTCAAAATCTAAAACGATAGTATCTCTGCTATTTACGAAACCTTCCTGAACTACTAAGGTTTCAGGATAATCGCATCATTATCATATCCCATAGTTACATAACACTAGGGATTTACACTTTATTTAACATTTTATAAATAGCATAATAGGAACACTTCCTACGATGTTCTACTAAGATACTCCGTAGCCTTTCGACGCTCTTCTTCCATAGCCTAGAACATTGTTTGGCGATCTAACACGTACGATGGCAGAGTCTCGAACTGAATAGGATATACCATAACCTGATCTTGAGCTCGATTAATCATGGTGTTGAATACTTTATCCATCACCTCCATCTTTATCCTCTTTGATTGTGCGTCTCTTACTGCTATCCCGGTTCGTTGATAAGCTTCTTCGTATGCGTCTTCGGCTCTTGCTCTCTTAGTAGCTTTTTCTTTCAATTTGTTCTTTAGTTCAACGATCACCTCGATCAGTTGTTCTTTCTCTCCTTCTGTGTGTACTAGCTTCAACTCGACATTAGTCAGTCGTTCCTCATGATCCTGGATCTCGCTGTCTTTCTGTGTCATTGCAGTCTGTTTTTCAGCCACTATCTCTTGTAATTCCTCAACTGTATCATGAAGTTCCACGTTACGGTCGTAGACTTCATCGTACATACGAGCGACTATCGAGGTTAGTGGAGTCTCTTCCTCCTCGTCCTCGACATCTTCCTGTGGCAACTCAACGGGATCCTCATCATTCGTTTTCACGTCATCATCCTCATCTTCAACCACTGTGACCAACGAGGCTGACTCCCGTGGCAGTAGTCATTCCCAAACAACCTAAATGTCGCGAGGCTCCTCCTCTATAGGCATCTGAGATCCATCCTCCCTATCATGACTGGATTCTCCAACATTAGTCATCCTGACAATAAAATTTTAAGTTTTAATTATTAATCATTACTACTCGACACTTACGAGCATATAAGTTATAAACACATAAGCACATAATTGTTTTATTACTTCTTCCTTAAAACTCGATAAGAGTTAATCATCACTATCTTTTCAAAGGTTACTTCCTAAGGCTTTTGCCCACCAAAGGTTCATAACCTAAGACTTTGATACCAACTTGTGACATCCCCAAATCTCGGTACTTCATTACCTCAAGATTTGGTGTTCACTTAATCAAAATATTCATATCTAACTACCCAATCATAATAAAATTAAAGAACACCACCTGCCCATACATGATTACATAAATAATAAAAAAACATTATCTCCCAGGTTATCTAACCTTTAATTACAATCATTCAAATGCGAAATTTAAATAAATGCTTCATTACATAAATCGAATTAAAGTTTGATAATTAATTGTCAACATATTTCAAGTCTTCAAAACTTGTTCATCTTCCCCATGCCCTTACTGGTGCTAGGTACATCTATCTTCTCATCCTTAGCTGTAATGTTATATAAGCAAGAGTGAGAAAACAAAGCTCACTTGATATAAGAATGAATAAACTTTACAACATTTGCCAAATAATAGGCTCAATAGAACTGAATGATATGTTCTATTAACATTCTGAAATATAGTACTGAGGGTCTAATGACCACGAACCATGTCTATAATTATAAGTAATATTTCAACTTTAACAGTCTTATGACTATAAGGACTCCACGAACTTAGTGGGATCAGCCCTTCGTACAATGTATTATGCACAACCATTTCAACGCTAAGCGTAAACCTCTTATCGACGTCGGAATTTTCAATTGTCCCTTTCCGTTACTTGTTCTTTGGTGCTCTCATTTTAGGGGAGATTTGTTTGAAAAAAATAAGTGAAAAAGGTTCGACATGTGTAATGTCGATGATGGGACTGTTAAGAGTCGCCAGTTGATTTTTTAAATGGTTGTACCAACACAACCGAGAAAAGGTTTGCATATTGACCCAGTGATGTGACACTGCTAAATGGGTCGGTGAAACTGAGATTCATTAGGGTCTGGGGACTTGGTTATGCAGAGGGAAGGTGTTAGGAACCCCCCGACATCTGTGTTACCATGGTGACCGACTCTTTTCAATAAACTATTATTTGAATGTGTGTGTGTGTGGGTCAATGTGTTGTTATTTGGAAGTAGTACGAGGCCTTGTTCGCACCTATATACACAGGATTTGAATTTACGTAAAAATTCAATTTTAAGCAAGATATGGCAGTGATGTTTTATAAAAGAGGTTTTTCAAACCCTGATGCTCAATAGGAATTGAGACCTTTTACACTTCCATTTTATTAAGTGTTCGGCTTGATTGATTTTATTTTACAGATGTGAGGCATCCGTATGAAAATAACGTATAAAATAATGCCAACTTCCTTGTGGGTATGAGAACCATCTGAGGAAGTTCAGACATTGCAAAATAATTTACAAGCTGCTTACAGCTCAAAATGTCTATCACGGGAACCGAATCTAGATCTAATAGGCTGAATCTGTGATCACATGATTCCTAGGCGCACATGATACCGCAATTTATATGAAAGCAGTAAGCAGATATATATATAAAAGCTGTAAATATATATATACAGACATGATCACTAACAACCTCCACGGGGGATCAGAAATATAAATAAAGTTGTAAAAGCTATCAACCGCCATGGAGGAAACTTCAGGCGGGACTAAAACGTAAATAAAGCTGTAAATACGGTCAACCGCCACGAAGGAAACTCTAGGCGGGACGAAATATAAATAAAGCTGTAAAAGTAATCAACTGCCACGGAGGAAACTCCAGGCAGGACGAAACGTAAAGAAAGCTGTAAAAGCGATCAACCACCACGAAGTGAACTCCAGGTGGGGCGAAAATATATATATATATATATATATATATATATATATATATATATATATATATATATATATATATATATTAAAGCAAATAAACGCACCAGACCGAAGTCTAGGCTTATCGAACAAAGTTCGACACATAGTTCATATATATATAAGTATATATATAGAAAAGCAAATAAACGCTCCAGACAGAAGTCTAGGCTCAATCGAGGCATAACTCGAAAATGTTAGTCTATATATATATATATATATATATATATATATATATATATATATATATATATATATATATATGTACAAACTGAAATGAAACCACGGACCGAGGTCTGGGCAAAAGTAAGCAACACAACTCTCAACGTGGAGAAGGGTGTGTGCAGAGATGAAGAGAAAGACTCTAAAGTGTGTGAGAAAGCTTACAGTTGACTGCCAAAGAAGACTTCTATATCTTTAGAGTGGGTAAACACTGGCTTTTATAGGTACAAAAGAGGCTATATGTGAGCTCACAGGTGTTTAAAATGAGAAAGTACACTGCATGGGGTGAGTGCAGAGCAAATTGGGCAAGGCTTCCTCGCCGTTTTCTCTTTCAAAATGGGCACCCCAAGCCCTCTATTTATAAACAATTTAGCTGTAGGTGTACATGTGGCAGAGCCACAGGTGTACCAGAGGTAACCTGGGTGGGCCTGTGTTTCTCGGGTCGGGTCGGGTCGTAGTACGTGCACTCGGGCACTGTAATGTCCACTCGAACTTTCAAAAGTGCAATCTGGGCATCCGTTTGAGGTATACAGGACGTATTTCGGACCGCTGTTGTCTAGAGTTGTACAATAGCATGGTATTAGAGTTTGTACGAAGTCATTGAAGATGGGACGATGCTCTCTGGTATTCAAGCTTCAAATTCTATCCGTTACCCCGTACAATAGTCACTCGGGATTAGTTAGTCTTGTGGGACATCGTTGCGTAGAGATGTTAAGACGATGTGGCGTGGTATTATGCTGGCTAGATGACGATGTTTCCCCTCACCAGTGTTATCACCGGATTGGGCTGATAAAGCAGACGTTGCTCAGAGCTTCGCTGAGATTGGACTGCTGCATTTGTCAAAGGTCCTCATTGTCATCTTTGAGGTGTGCATGTCCTCCCGGTGTTATCTCCGGGTTGGTACAGAGTATCTCGTTGTAAGCGCCGAGATTGAAGCTAGTCGCATTTGAAACAAGTATTTCCAGGGTTATCGCCGAAATTGCATTCCTTGGGGTTATCATCAAGGTCGATGGCTATTCCCATAATTGGGACTGAGACTGGATACCTCGGGGTTATCTCTGAAATTAATCGGTCTTCTCTGGTGTGTGTTCTGGTATTGGATCTGCACACCTCGGGGTTATCTCCGAAGTTGGAATTGTTACTCCTAGAGTGTGCTTCGGGGTTGATGCTGAACTTCCACTAGTATCCGGTATGGATATGGATTGTCTTTCAGGGTTCCCTCTTAAAAGACGAATCTGTCCTCCTGTAATGTTAGTGACAGGTGTACAAAAATTTTGAGTGTCTACAGATGCCCCTCTTTATCATACTCATGCATGGCGATACATGGGTAGGATAAAGAATCCTAGACACTTGAAATGCAACAAGATAAACATGGTACTATATGTAGCAACATGATGCAAATGTATGATGCACGTGTACGGGGTTGTAGCCCAACATGTTGGGGATGATTGCTGGCTCCCTGTTGCTTCAACTAGGGATTGGCAATGATGATCATATTTGATGTGTAATCTGAATCTGCTAGGAAGTTGACGTTGGAGTTATCACCAACTTCCTGGATCCTTGATAACGACTTGATCCTGAAGATGTACCTCTTATACGTAAGAGATCTGTGGGGATAACGCTTGGTCGGTTTGAGGATGTGTACAACATATTCCATCATCGATCCTCTTTGATAACATTGACCTTTCCTGGTTGGTATACCTAAATTATGTCATGATATTGTTGGATTTACTGCCAACAGCAAATGTTGTCAGGGATGCCTGACCTTCGTTGACGTGTACTGCACAGACAAGTGAATCAACGGCTGAAAAATCCTGTGGGATATAATGTCAAGGTTGCTTGACCTTCGCTAACGTGTGAATCAACGGCTGGTACTTTGTGGATAGATTGTCAAGGTTGCTTGACCTTCGCTATCGTGTAGATCAATGGAACATTGCGTTGTGACCCCCGCCGAGGATCCACTGGGGAATATGAGTAATTGAGCATTCAATCCTCGAATAGCTCTAGAGCTCTGATAGGTTTAATTGCAATCGGCTGAGATAACGTCAAGGCTGCTTGACCTTCGTTGATATGTGTGCCAACGGCTTAAATCCGCATTGTAATCCCCTGCCGGGGCTTCACGTTGTAACCCCTGTCGGGGATCTACATTGTAACCCCCATCGGGGACTCACGTTGTAACCCCCGTCGAGGACTCACGTTGTAACCCCTGTCGGGGATTCACGTAGGGTAATGACCTGGAGTTAGCGGCATATGACCTGTACAAGGTATTACCGGATGTGATTTGTAACAAATGAGATCATTGGCAGGGTATACCTCGTGTTCAGGTGACTACCAATGAGTGATGTACAGACTCAAAGTTTCATCTGAGAAGTCCAGGATTGTATGCTATTTTGCTCAATCGCGTGTCATTTTTATTCCCGATTTGACCTTTCTAGTCCGCAAGAACTCCTTTGCAACTCAAACTGGACCGAGTCGGAGGGGTAGGGCCCACATAGGGGTGTCGTAGGTGCACCTACTTCAGCCGCAGATGAGCCTGCGGCCAATCATGGATTATAAAATCCAACAGGTTGGTCTCACAAGTCATTTTTAACTTGTCGCGCGAAGAGAAATCCGTGAGCCTCCTTCAGATCTGCTGAGTTTGGGCTATTTTTTGCAAATTCTGTCATCGTACAAGTGTTTTACACTATCCTGATAACATATGCATGTATTTTTTCCAGTTTTTATCCGTTGGATTTTGAGTTATCGCATGAAATGCATCTAAACACATAGTAGTAATTATGTATGCACAAATGACTTGATAAAAAATATTCAACATAGTAAATGTTAGTATTAAACCATACTGAACATAACGATGTGAAAAATTTTGACTTTTGAGAGAGTCAAATTGGCACCTTTTTCTGCTATTTTTTGTCCTATTTGAGGTCCAATGAGCAAAGGTAGAAAGGCAAAGTACTCCTGATATTGAGGTTAACCTTATGCATGAATGATTTTGATTTTTAATGCATATATTATGTATATGACTTTGGGGCAGGTTTGCTACTGAATGACCACCTAGACATGCCTATGTGCTTGTGGATAGTCCTATTTTCAAAGGGTACTATGGCAAAAATTTTCCAAATATAGGCATTGGGTAATCATGCATTTTAACTCTATTGTATGTTAAAGTAAATGCATGCATGCATATAGTCATAAAATGCATTCTAGAAAGCTCCAGGTAAGGAAATACCACACCCTTTCTGAGGTGATTTGGAGACTTGTTGTCCAGATATTATGGATTCGGATCAACCGAGTAGTTCCCGTAGGACCACTTCTGGTATACGGAGGAGGGCTTCTGAAGTGCCTCGACCCCGTTCTGTCAGACAGCCTCGTAGATTGGTGGAGGCTGTGATTCGTCCATTCCGGACAGACGTGCCAGACGCTGAGGACGTGGATGCAAATATTCCGATTGAGGATCCTGCTCCTGCTGCACATGTTCCTCGTATGGAGCTACCTTGTATTCAGGTGGCGAACCTAGAGTTTTTGGGTGATTTGAGCATACATCCATCGATGTACTTGCATGCTAACGAGGTATGGCGTTAGACTTTGATCTTCCTTCTTTCCTATTGATGAGGATTAAAGGGTTTTGATGTTAATCTATAATTCATGTAGGTTCCCGGCTTCACACAGCCTCGAGGGAATTGGTTTAGTATACACTCCATGTATCAAGCTCTTCATCCTGATTATCGAGCTGTAGTGCATGATTGGGGATTCAGGGCATTCTTCTCCATCCTTCTCCGTCGTAGTTCCTGGGGTTATCTCAGGGTATTGTCTGAGAGATGATTTCATCAGACTCAGTCACTCCATTTACTGGATTGCGAGGTGATGACGACATCGATGGATTGGCAATTTATCACAGGTATGGAGTTTGGAGGGGAGCCAATGCCTTGCATGGCGAATATTAGCCCTACTGCCGTCAGATCCTTGTTAGGAGTTCCAGCGGAGGCGCTCAAAGGCAGGACTGTCTGTTTAGGTCCTTTGAGTGTAGATGCTATGAGCGGCCTTTTGAGTGAGCCCATGCCTGATGATGTCAGAATCAGGGATCGCGTTCTGCGGTGATTGTTCCTGATGATCATTAGAGGCTGCTTCATAGCAGATAACTCTTCTACAGTTTCTTTCGCTTTGATCAGCGCCACGCGTGACGTGGACCGCATTGGAGAGTATGATTGGGGCTCCTACACCTTTGCCTATTTCCTTCGGGGCATGAGTATGCACTCACAGGGTTTGGCCGAGGCTTGGCTAGGCTTTTACCCGTTTCTGTTGGTGAGTATTTCTCTTGTCATTTCCCATTTATAGGTTAAGAGTGTTTACTAATAGTAGATGTTTTGCCATTGTGCTGGCAGTTTTGGGCCTATGAGAGGCTCCCATGCTTGCATCTTGTGAGTGTGTTAGGTTTAGATACCTATCCACGAGGACGACGATGGCATCATTCCATTTTACCGGAGGTCCCTGTAGTTGAGGGTTTCACTCACTGCCGTATGCAGCTGGAGTTGCTGACAGCTGATACCATCACATGGATTCCCTATTCAGGGGAACACATGACCATCGGCTTTGAGGATGGATACCCGACTGGAGTCGAGTACGTGATTTCCACCAAGAGAGTTCCTCTCTTCACAGATGGAGGCTGGGAGCTCTATTTAGGAGAGCGTGATATTAGGAGCACCACAGAGGAGATCCGTATGCCGATCTTGCCTCCTGCCAGGCGTCATTGGCCTATATCGCAGTCACCCGTCACTAATATCCCATTGTTGGGGGTTGACGGTTTTGCATTGTTAGAGGGTCCATGTACTCAGGAGGCGTTCCAGTGTTGGTGGTTCTCTCGTACTATTGGAGCTCAGTCTCGCGCCACACAGTTTATGGGGGATATGGTTCCAAAATCCGTGATGATGACGGATTGGATAGCTTGTGTCCGAGTTCCGACTCATATAACACAGATTGATAGTTTCACCCGGCAGTTGGACCAGGCATATATATTTATCCGGCATTTGGGCAGAGATCCGGCAGAGGCGGCTTCATTTGATCCTTCCAGCCCAGGCGCTGGCCCCTCAGATGACCCATTCGGTTTTGCCAGTGCAGATCCTCCTCTATATAGGCTTGACATCCCTGTTGAAAGAGATCCAGTGATTGAGGAGGAGTTACATCAGGTGGACAGGATTGATGATGTGGACATCAACACCATGATCTCCTTCTGATGTGTATTCTCGCTATATCTTTTGATAGGCCTCTGTTAGATATTGGGTGGCTGTACCCCATTTCCCTATATTTGTAGTTATACAGAGATGATGTATTAAATGATGATATACTTAGGAATGTATGCACAGTTTTTTCCATTCCCTATATCATATTTCCATCTATTATCTGCTATGCATGTATCATGTTATGCATATGTATGTATGTCCAGAGATATTCGGCATTGACCCCTGGATGGTCTTATGACACGGCATGCACAGATGTCTTCTTCGACAGTTAGCAGTATTGATCATACCCCACCATCATTGGTGGCATTGAGTATGCGATCGTGGTATGATAGCATATCACCACCAGATAGGGTGACTGTAGATCATTTGCTGCAGCATACCATGACTTTATTTGTGATGCCCCCAAAATAGGTATACAACACACATTCTGAGTCGCCAACTACATGGTACAGAAACAACTACAACTTTATTAATACAATTGTTGTACAGGATACGACAATACTTAAACTGTGAGTTTAAATACAAATATTGTCATCTAGACAATATCCACACTCAAATAAGTCCTCATTACAATTAATAATACACTATTTTACAAAATAGTGAGGACTACTAGAACAACTTCTAGAACCATCATTCCACACCCCGACTAGTACTCGCTACATTCTCGCCTCCTGAGAAGAAAAATGGAACAAAAAGGAAAAGGGTGAGCTCAACTAGCCCAGTAAAGAACATTATGACTAAGATAATATAGAATAAATTATCATTAGTCCTCAACAGGGAAGAATCTAATAGAATACAATAGACAACAAATTTTAAATCAATATTCGCAGTGGAAATAATAATTCATTAGAAGAGTTAAGTAGAGAATGAAATCTACAATCTTCTATATATGAATTTAAAAGTTCATCGTCTATATTTTATCCATGTAATATCAATCAATATATATCTGGAATCAAATATTCATCTTTGCACTACAGGCCAAAGATATTCATCAGTTGGTCATGTTCATTTAAACACCTGTACATCTTTGCACTACGGCCAAAGATATTCATCAGAAAATCATTCATCTTTGCACTACATGCCAAAGATATTCAGTTATATTATCATTTAGGACTGAGGATGATGAAAAATATTTTAAAGAAAACGAATCCAGTGAAACAAAAGAACAAATATTAAGGATTCGTACTTTAAACAATCCGAGTTCAAAAGCACTTCATAAATAATCATAGTGGAGTAAAATTCAAGAATAATCAAAACATGGATACAAACAAAGCTAGTATCCATAATAGATATCTTGGACAAAAACAAAAATTTAATTTTTTAGTGAATAGTGCCGTATTCGTGAATAGTGTCGTATACATGAATAGTGTCGTATACGTGAATAGTAACCCCGACACTAAAAGTTCTGAATTTGATAAAAAGTTCAGATCAATATTTCGGCATAATGCTATTGAAATAAATAATATCATTTATGAAAAAATAACATCCCTTACCTCAAAAAGACAGTACTTTTAGTTGGAATACCGGATATAGTGCTGAAGGGAATTTACACCGTATAGCAACACTCAAAATATCAAAATACTCACAAGAATGCACTCGATAATATAGAGATAGAAATCTTTAGTTTCTTGTGTGATTTTCAATTCTAACATAAGCACCCTATTTATAGGAAAATGCTTAGAACACCAAAGCAGAAAATTTAATAAAATATTAATATATACATACAAATTTCTTACGCCCACTTTTACCAACTAAATTCAGCATTCAACACATTTATATCACATGTGGGACATTCACCAAAAATGTTTTTCTTAAAAAAAATAATTAAAACTTCAAAAATTAATTATTCTAGAACTTCAGAACTTCAATAATTCATAATAAATAGCCCTTTTATCAAAAAAATTCAAAACTTATGTCTTTGCCATAGGAAATTTTATTCTCTACAACTTTGTAAGTTTAAGTTTTTCCAAATTCTAAACAGAAATTAACCGAAATCCACAAACGGGCGATTGAACAAGCTATAATCCAATTTCAGTCAAGAAATAGGGTCCATGAAAAACATGTTTTAAATATTTTTTGTAACAAAAATACTCTTCCTCCTCATATACTCATATATCCCACATTCATCGTAAAAATATCACCATTATTATATTATTAAAATATAATAATATATTTAAATGAATTATTTATCAGAAAAGATAAAATATCAATTTTTCAACAATTGTCACTCTAAAATTTTCTCCATCTATATCCACATAAAATGAATATTTTCTTTATCATATAAATTAATTATTAATTATTCACAAATAATATTACAGAATCACAATACTGGCAACCAGACCGTTCCCAGGAAAGAGGGGACTTTCCAATAAGGATTTCTCCTTACTAGCGCATAATTAGGTGACCAAACCTCTCCTTAGACAGAACTTTCTAGACATTACCAATAATATTATCTAATAATATTATTCAAATAATATAAATTATTGATCTGATAATGGAAAATACTGTGTAGTGACAATTATTGAAACGACAATAATATAAAATATCAACGCAGTAATTATTGAATCCATAAAATAAAATATTGAATAGTAATTACTGTAACAATTATTAAATAGTGCCTTATGTGTTGTGATCGCGAGATTGGGAGTGATATTGACATACTCCATCAGAGTTGTACTGCCCTGAATGGGGGTTGATTGGAGGTAGAAGGGAACTAATCCTTCCTTCATTGATTAACATATGAAGGATTTCCTCCATAGGTTAGCCTAAATAGGTGAATTTCCCTTTGTTGGTAAAATCCCGACGGGCCTTGGCATTTGCTCTCTTTGTCACTTTGTCTTCCAGCATTTCATTTTCTGAAAGTGACGAGGGAATGACAAGAGGTAGGAGACTGGCATGCTCCTGGCTGATTAATTGATGTGTTACTTGATGCTGATAAGTCACAAATTCTGTCAATTGCTCAATTTTCTTGCATAGAGCTTTTATCTTTCATTCCATTGTGAACTGGAACTTGGCATAATCCCATTTGTCATCACCTTCTTTGAAGGTTTGGGAGGATTCACAGTTGAAATTGGAATTCTGTCCATTACTCCAATTTATCATGTTGACCTCTTCTTCTTTGTTCGGAGGATGAGGGTTATCTTGAACGTGAGGTTGATCTGGTTTGGTAACCACGATTTCACCATTGTCTATTAGATTCTGGACCTTATGTTTCAAGGCCCAACAATCCTGAGTATCATGTCCAGGTGCCCTGGCATGATAAGCACATTTCTAAGCAGCATTAAAACCCCGTCCATTAGGGCTGGCTGGTGGAAGAAGATGCGTAATTTTCTTCTGGGTTTTCAGAAGATTGAGAATGTTCTCGAGGGTATCCCCTAAGGGTGTAAACACTCGAGGGCGTTTGACTTCTCCACCTTTTGGTATTGGAGGGTTCGTAGACTGTGCTTGAAAGGGAGTGTAGTTTCTCCTTTGAACAGGCATGTTCTGATTAACTTTTTGACCCTGTAGCATTAGGGAAACATCTTCCTCTTTCTTTTTATGGACCCTTCGGGGGTTGTTCCTATAATTTTTGAATTGGATGTGATCAGTAACAACTTTGAGTGCAGCTAGGTATTGATTTTTTTCGAACTTCAAACCCATCTCAGCCATCTCCCCATGTTTGACCATTTCAAAAAATGGTTTATCGATGCCGGCTAAAACTCTTTCATAGAAAGGAGCTTCTTGTATGTCTATGAAAGTTATGACCATCTCTGATTCTGTCATGGAAGGACTAACTTGGGCTACCAGGCGTCTCCACCTTTGAGCATACTCTCTGAAAGACTCGTTAGACTATTTCTTGATCTTGGTAATTTGATACCGATCAGGAGCCATCTGAGACTGAAAGCTGTATTGAGTGAGGAAAGCATGTACTAGCTCTTCCCAGCTATGGATCTTTGAATTGTCTAATCTTGTGTACTACGAACGAGCTACTCCAGTTAGACTTTTCTGGAATAATTGCATTCTAAACTTTTCATCCTCTACATAAGATCCAAGTTCTCCAATAAACACCTTTAAATGTGTATAAGGATCTCCTAACCCGTCATATTTCTCAAAGTCAGGAGTTTTAAATTTTTCTTGATAATGAACACCAGGAAAAATGCACAGATTAGCATATGAAACACTCTCGTGTGTTCCAATTCCTCTGATAGCATGAAGGGTCTCTTCCATTTGGAGGACTTTCTTTTTGATGTCACCAGTGTCTCGATCTCCAGTGGGATGGGCAGCATCATGAGTTTTGTTGGTCGTATCCAACTGCAGTTCAGGTATTGTAATGGCCTGGGTTCCTCCTTGTGTAGAGGTTTCAGCATGTACGGGTATTTTTGGACCCTGATTAGACTGGTGTAATTGTTTGAGCAGAACAGTCAAATCTGTAATTTGTTTGCTTAATCCGTCGAATTCTTTGCGAGAAACTGGATTAAGTTCAGTCTAGTCGGATGATGACATAATTGACTGTAGGTCTGTTGCCTTTTTGGACTTTGACCAGGTAGTAGGTCCGATTGGTTCCCTGCAAAAGACTTTCATAGTTTAGTCTTTAGGGAATGTGTATAATGACATGCTATGTGATGTGTCCATTTTAGGAATTTTATCCTGCAAAACAGATGTCAGCTGTTTATAGCATGTTACTTAAAATATGTATGTGTACACATTTATTCATATTTCTCATTACATGAAGATATATATGGAATGTAATTACAACTAATTGTGTTTACAAGTAATTGAAATGAGAGAGCCTGAAGAGACTTTCCTCCGTTTTGGGTTTATCAGAGGCTGACCTATCTTAGGTTACTCTCGCGGTTTTTTGGCATGAAGGTTCCCAAATCATCACAATCTACTTGACGAGAAGTTAATCCGGTCTTTCAACTGGAACGAATTTGGGTGGTGCCTTTCCTGAGCCTCGAAGAATTAGTCTTCTCACGAGTCCAGTAATCAAACACCAACGGGATAGCCTCCTGATGGAGGGACCACACAACATACATTCACATACATCGCGTGTCATCGTATAAAAATGATGACATGTGCGAAGTACTAATATCACAAGCAGTTATGGTGTGAGGCACTAAGTGCAAGAAGTAAATGCATTCGTACACATTCATCATAAATGTAAATGCAACATCCACACACAAGCAGATAACAATTTTGAGAAGATTGTAATAGCGGCTTAAGTCCTCTTACTGGAGTCCCCAGCAGAGTCGCCACCTGTCGACGTCAGGATTTTCAATTGTCCCTTTCCGTTACTTGTTCTTTAGTGTTCTCATTTTAGGTGAGATTTTTTTGAAAAAACAAGTAAAAATGGTCCGACATGTATAATGTCGACGATGGGACTGTTAAGAGTCGCCAATTGGTTTTTTAAATGGTTGTACCAGCACAACCGAGAAAAGGTTTGCACATTGACCAAGTGATGTGACACTGCTAAACGGGTCGGTGAAACCGAGATTCATTAGGGTCCAGGGACTTGGTTATGCGGAGGGAAGGTGTTAGGCACCCCCCGACATCCGTGTTACCACGGTGAACGCCTCTTTTCAAGAAACTATTATCTGAATGTGTGTGTGTGTGGGTCAATGTGCTATTTTTTGGAAGTAGTACGAGGCCTCGTTCGCACCTATATACACAGGGTTTGAATTTATGTAAAAATTCAATTTTAAGCAAGATATGGCAGTGATGTTTTATAAAAGAAGTTTTTCAAACCCTGATGCTCAATAGTAATTGAGACCTTTTACACTCCCATTTTATTAAGTGTTCGGCTTGATTGATTTTATTTTACAGATGCGAGGCATCCGAATGAAAATAATGTACAAAATAATGCCGACTTCCTCGTGGGTATGAGGACCATCTGAGGAAGTTCAGACATCACAGAATAATTTACAAGCTGCTTACAACTGAAAATGTCCATCACGGGAACCGAATCTAGATCCAATAGGCTGAATCTGTGATCACATGATTCTTAGGCGCACATGATACCGCAATTTGTATGAAAGCAGTAAGCATGTATATATATATATAAGCTATAAATATATATATACAGACATGATCACCAACCACCTCCATGGGGGATCAGAAATGTAAATAAATCTGTAAAAGCTATCAACCGCCATGGAGGAAACTCCAGGCGGGACAAAAATGTAAATAAAGCTGTAAATACGGTCAACCGCCACGAAGGAAACTCCAGGCGGGACGAAATGTAAATAAAGTTGTAAAAGCAATCAACTGCCACGAAGGAAACTATAGGCAAGACGAAACGTAAAGAAAGCTGTAAAAGCGATCAACCACCACGAAGTGAACTCCAGGTGGGAGGATATATATATATATATATATATATATATATATATATATATATATATATATATAAGCGAATAAACGCACCGGATGTAAAATCCAAGCTCATCGAACAGAGTCCGACCATAGTTCATATATATATATATATATATATTAAAGCAGTAAACGCACCAGACCGAAGTCTAGGCTCATCGAACAAAGTTCGACACACAGTTAATATATATATATATATATATATATATATATATATATATATATATATATATATATATATATATATATATATAAGCAAATAAATGTACCAGACCGAAGTTTAGGCTCATCGAACAAAGTTCGACACACAGTTCATATATATATAAATATATATAAGCAAATAAACGTTCCAGACCGAAGTCTAGGCTCAATCGAGGCATAACTCGATAATATTAGTCAATATATATATATATATATATATATATACAGACTGAAATGAAACTACGGATCGAGATCTGGGCAAAAGCAAGCAACACGACTCTCAACGTGAAGAAGGGTGTGTGCAGAGATGAAGAGAAAGACTCTAAAGTGTGTGAGAAAGCTTACAGTTGACTGCCAAAGAAGACTTTTATATCTTTAGAGTGGGTAAACACTGGCTTTTATAGGTACAAAAGAGGCTATATGTGAACTCACAGGTGTTTAAAATGAGAAAGTACACTACATGGGGTGAGTGCAGAGCAAATTGGGTGGGGCTTCCTCGCCATTTTCTCTTGCAAAATGGGCACCCCAAGCCCTCTATTTATAGACGATTTAGCCGCAGATGTACCTGCGGCAGAGCCGCAGGTGTACCAGAGGCAACCCGGTTGGGCCCGGGTTTCTCGGGTCGGTTTGTCTCGTAGTACGTGCACTCGGGCACTGTAATTTCTACTCGAACTTTCAGAAGTGCAATCCGGGCATCCGTTTGAGGTATACAGGATCTATTTCAGACTGCCGTTGTCGAGAGTTGTACAATGTCATGGTATTAGAGTTTGTACGAAGTCATTGAAGATGGGACGATGCCCTCCGGTCTTCAAGCTTCAAATTCTATCTGTTACCCCACACAATAGTCACTCGGGATTGGTTAGTCTTGTGGGACATTGTTGCATAGAGATGTTAAGACAACGTGGTGTGGTATTGCGTTGGCTAGATGAAGATGTTGCCCCTCACCGGTGTTATCACTGGATTGGGCTGATAAAGTAGACGTTGCTCAGAGCTTCGCTGAGATTGGACTGCTGCATTTGTCGAAGGTCCTCATTGTCATCTTTGAGGTGTGCCTGTCCTCGTGGTGTTATCTCTGGGTTGGTACAGAGTATCTCGTTGTGAGCACCGAGATTGAAGCTGGTCACATTTGAAATAAGCATTTCCGTGGTTATCACCGAAACTGCATTCCTTAGGGTTATCACCAAGGTCGGTGGCTATTCCCACGATTGGAACTGAGACTGGATACCTCGGGGTTATCTTCGAGATTAATCGGTCTTCTCCCGTGTGTGTTCCGGTATTGGATCTGCACGCCTCGGGGTTATCTCCGAGGTTGGAATTGTTACTCTCAGAGTGTGCTCCGGGGTTGATGCTAAACTTCCGGTAGTATCCGGTATGGATATGGATTGTCTTTCAGGGTTCCCTCTTAAAAGACGAATCAATCCTCCTACAATGTTAGTGTCAGGTGTACAGAAAATTTCGAGTGTCTACACCTTTAATAAAAGAGTTGTTCATCTCAGTATTTAGATTACAAGTCCGAACCAAAGTAGGTTTGGTTTGGATACATTTCAAGGTAATTTGGAATTCAACGAACATCAACTAAGGATTAGTTGAATAAAAAGGTCGTAACTCTATGTTACAGAATAAACCATAATTGAATCAACATTGTATACTAAGTTCATGCTTTAGGAATAATCTAATAGCATAAAGATTGAATAATAAATCATACCTTGCTTTGAACAACATTAAGCTAAGGTTAAATCTTAGAATTGAATATTAAGCATGCATAGTAAGTGTAACTTGAATGATAAACTTATTCATTAGAATAAAGACAATTGCATACTAAAATAGCAAGTTTAGGTTTAGAAAAACATGCACAACATAATAATAGAACTAGCTCAATAAAAGTGTTGAGTTAGGAAAACTTGCATAATTGTAATCGAACTAGAAATAATAACTTGTTCCACAAAACAAGTTAACAACAAGAATAACTTGATCAATATAATCAAACTAATGTAAGTAAACTTGCATAATGAAAATAAACTTGCGCAGCGAAGCTTTAGGGTTAGAAGAACTTGTATAAACATAACAAACTAACTCAACAAAAATATGGAGTTAACAGACTTGCCTTGAGTGTAAGCTAAAGCGTAACAACTCGAAGTACAATACCTTATATATGTATGTCATCATGACATAATTAGTAACTACCACATTATATATATAACTAAGTACTTACAACAAGTAATATTTGATTGTTAATCACATAATCAAATTACATTAGTAGTGAAACTAGTTAATCGTTAATAACTTGTTCATTCTTAGCATAGGATTACTGAATTCATAATTTAGCAGTCCTACTATTAACACATAATAACTTTTTCAGACTTTTGTGTAAATAAATTACACTGTCTGACCATTTTGCTAACTCGCGCTGTGGCGCCACAGTTTATATTGTGGGCCGGCGTTGCGGCGCTGTGATGGCGCTGCAGCGCGAGACACATGCCAACGATTGGCGATGCTGCGTGGCGCCGACGCTGCGGCTCGAAACTTATACTGCTGGGCCATGCTGCGGCGTCGAACTCCAGACTTCGACGACTAGCCTCGGTAACAGTATGAACAAAAAGCCAATTTGGCCTACAAGCTCTTTTCTAACAAACTAATTAACATGTAATACATATAGAGATTTCATGTAAACATAATCAAAAGGCTTTTAACATGTTTTTACCCATATAACCACATAAACACTGAATTTATAACACCCAATTTTACTGTTTTTGATAAAACTTCTCTTTTTGACATTTTTAATGAAAATCATCACTTTAACTTTGTTTTTCAATCGAAACAGTTAATTCAACATATTATGTTTATGTTTATTCATCCTCTTACAAATTCAATAGTCAAATTATAATTTAAACAACTAATAAATCCTTCATTTTACTTTAAACTAAGCCATATTATATATATATATATATATATATATATATATATATATATATATATTCATATGAACTCACTATAATATATTTTCTTTCACAAAATACATACACACATGAATTAGTTTATCTATAATCACATATAAACTCATGAAACCATCTTATAACCAACAATTTATCATATAAAACCATATATCACATACAATTTATCCTTCATGAAGACTTTTTTACAGAGAATTTTAGAAGAGGAAAAACTAAACTTTAAAAATAAAAGGATTAAGATGATACCTTTGTTTAAGAAGATGATACCCTTCCCTTTTGATAAAGAGCTTTCTTTTCCCCAATCTTCTCTCAACACCTCTCAAGAATTCTCTCTAATTCTCTCCTAGTTTCTTCTTTTCTTCTTTTTCTTTCTTCTAAGTCTTTCTTCTCCTACTCTATCTTACGTACTAACATATAACATATAATAATAATATATGTATTAATTATATAATATTAATATAGATATAACTGATATCAGTTATCTAAGTTTTGAAAATCAAAAGTCATAAGGCTTGTTTAGCTAACTAACTAAAAATAACCCATTAACTCTCACACCTTGTTTGGTAAACCTAATTAAAATAAATCAATTAATCCTTATACCTTATTTGGTAAAACATAATTAGATTAAAGACTTAATATGCATTAAGCCTTGTTCGGCAAAACAGAATTAAACTTCTTTAATTTATTTTAATAACTCCTTTATAGTAAGGTTATTTGTCACACCTTTATTTAATTAAATTTTAATAATCAATTTAATTAATTTTAATACCAATTTATTAAATTACTTTAACACATAAATCAATACCACATAATTATAATTTTCTTTATAATTATAATTTTTTTTAACCAACTAACACCTTATTTTAATTACAAATTCAAATTAAAATATTATAATTCATTTAATCATTATAAGCTCTTTAACTTAACTATTAAATTAAATTAGAATATTATCTCATAACAATTAATTTTCTTAACTCCTTAATTATTTAATAATTAACTAAATCAAATCAAATCAAATTGAAAAATTATCTATTCATAATAAACATATCCATTAAATACTTATATAATTTAATAAATATTTAATATTACAATTTAAAATTCTGGAATGTTACAGTTACATTCTTCCCCCCTTATATAGATTATGTCCCCAGAATCTCGTCTCACATTATGCAAACATATGAGGGTAAATCTTCCTTATATTTTATTCCAATTCTCATGTTGCTTCTTCTGCATCGCGGTTCTTTCATAACACATTCACGGAAGGTATACCTTTATTCCGCAGAACTTGCTCTTTTTCATCGATAATTTAAATCGGCATCTCTTCATACGTTAAGTGTGACGGCCCCAAATCCGGGTACTTTTTACCTCAGATCTGGTACATCATTTCTACAACTATTGCGGAAGATATAAACATAAATTGTTTATACAATAAACCTTTACACATCATTCCTAAGGTCTACAACCTTAACTTAATACATACCTTCAATATCTTAGAAGATCTACAATGCTATTTTTGTCAGAAAATTTAATAGATCTAAATGCAACATAATTTAATCTTGCACTCTGACTTTCATCATGATTTAGCAATGGTAAGCAACAAATTTGCCCAGTAAGTTTTAAATACAATGAAGATATATCATAATTGAAAAGAATGAATAAACTTTCAAGTTTTTAACAATATAATAATTGTGAAATAACATGAATCAAGTTTCAATAATTGCATGACTGAATCAATAATGTTTGAAGGTCAACTATGACCATAAACAATTTAACTGAACCTTATGGTAATGAAGGTGATCAGACTTTCATATATGATGAACATATGAAACATGCACTATGTGCGAATCAAAAATTAGTATAGACATGAATAATCAACAACAATTATTCACTAACATGCTTTGAACATACAACTCAAATTTGAGTTAGGGAAACTTGTCTGTACTGCTGATTACCGCTAAGCAATCTAATGTAATCTCTTATGAAAGACCTATCAATTATAAGATTGATCTTCCAGTTAGCATAACATACCTGTTAGCTCATAATACTATTTCTTTATCCATAAATTATCTAACACTTAATCACAAAAATTAAATATTAGATAACATCTTAACACATCAGTATTATTATCATCCTTTAATAATTCTTTAATCAATATATAATATCCATTATGATTTAACGCTCGCTCTTTTATTTCATAAGTTATTCTTTAACATCTAATAAGTTAAATACTAATCCAGCAACCTGGATTCTAAATCTAGCAACCAAATTGCCAATCCAGCAGACTGGATTCCAAATCCAACATTTAAATGGCCAATCCAGCTACCCAAACTGCAATCCAGCTAACTGGATTCCAAACCTAGCAACTAGATTACATTCCAGCAAGCCTGGATTCACCAATTTAACAATCCAGCAAGCTGGATTCTAAATCCTTCAATTCAATAAGCTTCTTTTCAATCCAGCAAGCTGGATTCATATCTCCTTTAACGAAAATATCAAATCAACTTATTACTTTTCAATCTTTTGGCAATGCTTATATACATGTATTTCATATACAAAAAGTATTTTTTTCGTAATTTTTCAATTTCTTTTAGTATTTTTCAAAAATCATTTTTAGTACGTGGCTTAAGAAATTAGCCCCATCATGCTCAACTCCAAAAACTTCCCATCTCTTAGCACAATCTTAAACATGTTAACATGAGTCTCCCGTTTAAATTTCATGGCCATCAGAGATATAGAACTCTGGGTATAGCTATTTTTGCCCGAAAATTACAAAAATTAAAATGGTCATAACTTAGTCATTCTAAGTCGGAATGAGCTCATTTTTGGACAGGAGGTACTTAATACCATACATTTTCATGTCCCAAATGGCCGAAAATTTCTCACAAATTAAGTTGCTGAAACAGCCCTTTCAAAATCTTGGCAGTTTACTTTTTGTCCTTTTGCAGTTTTTCGTGCTTTGTTAAAAATATTCCATACGGAAATCTAGAACTCTTTTTTCAGTGATTCCACTAGTAGATGTTATAAAACGTATCATAGTAACCTCCCAAATGTTTCCAGAATTTTTGAGGTTCGAAAAAATGACAAAAATGCCCCCGACAGAAACTGCCCCAAAATAGTTTATTTCCTTTACCAAAAAATGGGACTGTTTTAGCAAAATCAGTCACTATGACTTGTAAACTTATCCTTTTTGAGTGATACCACTTGGGTTTACTACATAACTTACATATCTAGCACCCCTCTTTGACGGATCGTAAAAAGGAGATATAGATTTAAAATGGTGGATTTACAAAGTACAAAGAAATTTGGGTTTCTAAACTAGAAAAATTATTTTTCTTTTCCTTTTGATTCAAACCAAATCAACACCCAATATGGGTAGATTCAAATATAAAACACTCATAAACATGTGTATTCATGGTTTTTGAGTTTAGAAATATAAATCCAAACTTTGATTTGGAAAAACTAAAATCAATTATATAACTAGTTTTAGGATTTACCTCTTTTCTCAAAATCTTTCTTCTTCTTCTTCTTCCTTCTTCCATGGAGGATCTTCTCTCTCCTATTCTTCTCCCTCATGGGCTGCCTCACTCTATCCTCTTTCTCTTTCTCGGTTGTCTTTCTCCCGTTCCTCTCTTTTTCTTTCTTTCTCTTTCTTCTCTTTCCTTATCCTTCTTATCTTATCTTTTCTTCTTATCTCTTATTTCCTTATTATTTAGCCAAGTGGCCTTATCATCTTCTAAATCCTTTTTTTATTTTAGTTGTTAATTTACTTAACAAATGACTAGATAGCCCCTCCTTAAGTGGGTCAAAAATTTGGCCATTTATCAATTAAATTCTACTAGGCTTGAACTTTTATTATTTTACTTACTAACAAAATAAATTTTGGGCTTCCACCCAAATTTTGATTGGGCCATTATAAATCTTATCATATACATATTATATTGGACTAGATTAAATAATTTAATCACCCTTAAATCATTTAGTCACAAATCCATTACTTAAATAAATAATTGGGCTACAAATTTAATACCATCTCCTTAGTCTATTAAATCTTAATTCACTTGAACTCTAAATAAATTATTGGGCTGTGACATTATTATAGTCCAATACTTTAATTATATTTTACCCTAATCATTTAATTAGGATTTTTATTTTTCACACTTGAAAATAAATTCCTTCATATGCCTTTTTAATTTCATAACCCAATTAGACTTGGTTATAAAATTAATTATTTGAAATATATAAAATAAATCTCTTAATGTTAGTAATATATTTATATACTAATATTCTATCATATTATAATCTCTTAGGTTAATTAATTATCACACCTAATATATATATTAGGTTACATAACTTATTTCTTAATTCACTTTTATACACAAAATAAATGTATTCACATTATATAATGTATATTTATATAATCATTTATATAATTCACATAATCATAACATACTTCACTTCTAACTCCAATTTTGACCTTTTTCTATAAAAGTCAACTGTTGACTTTGACCAAAAAGTTAACCTTTACACATTTTGTGTTAATTGCCCTTTCTGACTAAACTTGACGTTTCGGACGCAACCGAGCAGTCCGTGCTTCAAAATTCTATCTCTAACTTAAATTTTGAGTTTTAAATTACTCCATTCTTATTGCTAATCGTATTAACTAACGACTTTATATTAATTCAAATTCTTGTTTACCAGTCAAGGCCAACGGTCAAACTATGTTAATTACTAATATAGTTTTATCTTTATCCTTATATCATTAACTCAATTCAACACTCCTCTCGTTAAAATATATATTGCACCTTACTAAGTATATATATTTCTATACATATAATCATCTTTGTTGAACCTCATAGCATCTCTTTATATGAAATCTTATCTCCTTAATTAAATTTCCATATGTACTCATATAACATTTCTTAGACTATTCAGTTCACATCGAATTTACAGGTATCGTAATACCTTATTCTTGATATTCCTTTAAGTACATATTAATTTATTTCTAGGGTTTTGAAATTTTGTAACCCATATTTCTTATTCTTATTCAATTAAGAACTATCTAGGTTCTTCTTAAAATTTTTAAATAAATCCTCAAATTCTCTTCTAGGTTTTGTTCTTTAACCTTTATTCTAATCATTCGAGATTTTATAAATTTTTGGGTTGTCACATTCACCCCTTCTTCTAAGAATTTTGTCCCCGAAATTAAAGCATACTAATCTCTGCTTATTCGATTGATCAAAACTAGGTTTTTAACTTAACCTTTACAATTTTCTCCTTTGAGGAGTTCTCATCTATAATCACATTTCACTATAACTACCCACTAAGAGTTTACATCTTCCAAACATTCACCAAAACTAGGTTTTCATAATAACTTTTATTCAATCATCTCATATTCTACTCGTACTCAACGAGTTCACACTATTTGATAACCATCATCACATACTACCACAACATTACTCTAAAGAGTTTAAAATTTTTCATATCTGTCTGAGGGATCATAAAAACTATGAACTTTGAGGTTTAGGGTATTTTTACCTGCTACCTCTTTCAATCACAAAAGAAATGTGACACCCCCAAATCCAGTACTTCCATTTCTACAGGATTTGGTGTTCATAGGTTGGTATCAAAGCTGTAGGTTATGAACCTTAGGTGGGGGAACAACCTTAGGTAATAGCCTTATAGGAAGAACATAGTGAAGGAAAACTCTTATCGAGTTCTAAGAGATGAATTTCTTAATTCATTGAAGATAATAAAAGACTCTATGTGCTTATGTGTTAATCTATGTGTTTGCTAGCACGGATTAGTAACTAAAACTTAAAATTTTGTTGTCAGGATGTCAGTTGTTGGAGGAGCTAGTCGAGCTGGGGAGGAGAAACCTCGAGTGCCTATTGAGGAGGAGCCCCGAGACATTCATGTTGTCAGGGAGCAGTTGATTCAGAGGGAGCCATCTCCGTTGATCACAGTTGTTGGTCAGGAGCATGAGCCTAAGACTGATCCAGAGGAGGATCCGGAGGAAGAAGAGGAGTTCCCATCGAACTCTATTAATGCTGAGATGTATGATGCACTTTATGATTGTAACATAGAGTTGCAGGATACTGTTCAGGATTTAACTAAGCAAGCGGTTAGTCAGCAGATTACTATTGAGCAGAAGGATAGGGAGATTATGACTCTTCACACACGTTTAGGAAACGTAGAGTGGGATCTGGTTCACGAGAAGGGTCAAACCGAGGATAAGTCAGTAGAAATAGAAAATTTAAAGAAGGATCTGAAAGAGAGCTCAGAGAGGCTTTCCATAGCGGAGGAGGGCTGGGTACAAGAGTCACGTCGTGCTGATCTTGCAAAAGAAGATCGCCGCGCGAAGAAGGTTAAACTTGAGGAGACATACGCTACACTTAATAACGCAATGGATGAAGCACAGGATCGAGTTTTGAGGTACCCAATCCAGTTTGAAGGTCTACCATCGTACATGCTGGATCGTAGGACGATGTCTCGCATCATAGAAGAGGAGCGTAGCAAGGCTATTCGGACCCTTAACAGACAGTGCTAGTATTAGTTTAATTATGTGAAAACTATTTGGTAGGTAATGATGTAAATTTCGATGTGTTTATAAACAAAAGAATATTTTGATGTTTTAAATTCTGTAGATTCCTTATCTCAGGATAGTGGATGTAAATAGCAGTGATGCTATCTTTTGATGTTAAAACTTTTGAATTTAATGAAATGTCAGAGTTTATTTGAAGTAATGTGTTAAGTGAATTATGATTAAATATTCTAGTTAAGCCTTAATTGTTTAAAGGATTGAATAAAGACCTAATAAGCGTATATTCTTAACAGAAATATGCCGCCTAGAAGACAAAATCGCCAACCAGCTCAGGAAGAGTCAACTAATAATAACAATAACGCCAATGCTAATCCCGTCCAATAATTAGCGAACTTACTAGCTAGAGCAATGAATAATCAATCTCAAGCTCCACCGAATACAATGTTCAAGGATTTCAAGGCAGTGGGACCGCCAGAGTTTAAAGGTTCCATGAACCCGATCGAAGCTCAGACTTAGGTTATGGAGATGGAGAAGGTTTTTGAGGTCGCAAGAGTCAGAGAGGACCAGAAGACCACTTTTGCAATGTTTATGCTGAAATCTGAAGCCAGTTTTTGGTGACAAGCAAACAAGGTCCGTGGAGGAGACGGTATGATTACCTGGGAGAGGTTCGAGGAGATGTTTTTCGAGATGTATTTCCCGACTACCTCGCAGAACCAATTGGAGGTTCAGTTTCTAGAATTGAAGTAGGGGAATATGTCTGTATCAGATTATGTCGCTAGATTCAACGAGTTGGCAAGGTTCGCCACGTATCAAGTGTACACGGACAAGAGAAAAGCAAGAAGGTTCGAACAAGGTCTAAAGTCATGGTTGTATAGTAAAGTGTCGATGTTTCAGTTGAAGATATTCGTCGGGGTACTAGAGAAAGCTATGCTCGCTGAAGGTGGAAGCGATGCAGTAACGAAGTATAATCAGGAGCAAAAGAAGAAGAAGAGTGAGAATGAAGGTAATAACAAGACTGGTGGGAGTAGCACTGGAGGTAGCCATAATCAGAAGAGGAAGTGGACGGATAACTCGTTAGCTGGAAGTCAACAAGGAGGGAAGAAGAAGAAGATCGAAGCGTGCTCAACCTACGGAAAAGCTCATTTGGGAGTTTGCATGAAAGGGAAGCGAGTGTGCTACAATTGTGGTCAGAAAGGCCACATAGCACCAAACTGTCCGAACCCAAAGAAGGGTGCATGTTTCACTTGTGGCTCAAACGATCATCTGGCAAGGAACTGTCCCAAGAAGGGATCTGGAGGAACGAGTTCAGGAGGAAATAGAGGGAATACCGGTGGAAGCACTCTGACTATCGCAGCACCAACCGCAACCAACCGACCGACTGCCAGAACATTCAACATGATAGTGCAAGACGCAGTACAGTCTCGCGATGTGGTGTCAGGTATCATTCCGATCAATAAAGTTAATGCTTATGTGTTATTTGATTCGGGTGCTACTTTGTGAGACCCCAGATTTTATGAATAAATATTTAATTTTCTTGAAATATTTTTTTTAATATTATGGTGTGGATTTGAGATAATGTTATAGTTGTGGGTAGTATTTATAAATTTTACAAAGTATACAAGTTGTCATATTATATTCGATTGGTCAGAGAATATTCTTTGTGTCGGGGAATATTCGTACGATGGCACAATCATTGGTGGACCCCACAACGGAATTATTATCGGATTGAAAAAACGACAAAAATATTTTTATGAAAATAACGACAGAAGTTTTACCGTTAATACTATTGAACTACTCGGTAGTAAAAGTACAGTAATACGCGTGGTTGCATAGTAGCACACGGTATTGATTATTGATGCTTATGTGAAAAGTTACTCAGTTTTGCTTATTTTATAGACTCTCATTTACCTATTTTTCAAAATAATCGGTAAAATTTATTTAAAGGTGGGGCCCACATGTGGGGGCCACATGTGGGGCCCATTTGTGTTGAAAAACTGATTTTAAAAATGGGGGTGGGAGAGAGTTATGTAGGGGAAGGAGTTTATATATATAAGATTGTGATGTGTGTGTATATATATAATATTATATGTGTGAGTGGAGAGTGGTGGAAGAAAAGGAAGAGTGAAAGTGATGTGTGTGAGTGGAAAATGGTGGAAAAGTAATTATATGAAAGTGATGGGTGTAAGATGTGTTTGTGTGTGATAGTAATGTGTAAGAGTGTAGTGAATTTGATTATTGGGTGGGTGGGGGATTGATGTTGGTTATGGGGGAGAAAAATTAAGTGGTGTATATATAATATTGATATATATAAGTTGAAAACATGTGTTTATATATATGTATTATATTTTAATTTTTGTTGAAATCTTATTGGTTAGTTGTTTGACTTAGTTGTTAGTTGATTGAAGAAATAATGCTGCAAAATAATTTTATTCATGAACAGTGCACTTTCATTGTCCTATAAATAGAAGCTCATTCCTTCATTATTTCTTACAAATTCACTGAAACTCTAGAGAGAGAAAATTATAGAGAGAAAGAAGAAAAGTATTCTGCTACCTCCCTACTCTTATATCAAGTTTCTTTTACGGTAAGGGATGTTATTTGTTGTACTCATAAAGAGAACTTTTGTTATTCTATTATTTATTATTCTGTTGGAATAACCTGTATACGCTGGCTACCTTATATATGGTGAAATTCTTCTAATATTCCGTTCTTTATTATTCTGTCGGAATATCCTGTCTGTGCGTTTACGCCGGACCTGGTTCCATTATTTATTATTTTGTCGGAATATCTTGTCTGTGCGTTTACGCCGGACCTGGTTCCATCTTTATTATTATTCTGTTGGAATATCCTGTCTGTGCATTTTACGCCGGACCTGGTTTCGTCTTTATTATTATTCTGTTAGAACATGTTGTCTGTGTGTGTTTTACATCGGACCTGGTTCCGTCATTATTATTCTATTGGAACATCCTGTCGGTGCAAATTTTTCCTGACCTAGTTTCGTTATTATTATTCTTTTGGAATAACATGTCTATGCGAAGTACCGCATACATGGTGATTTCTTTTGTTATTCCATTCTTTATTATACTCAGTTGGTTAAAGTTTTGACTTCTATACTCCATGAAATTAGTGGAATATCCTTGATATTTGTATTTCATCCAGTATCTTTTCATGAAAATACTCTTCTAAGCATTCTTGAATTTTACTCCACAAAGCAGTATCATATTGACAATTTGGACGTTATTGGTTCCTGGATAAATTAATTCTTGAACTTGTTTTATTGATTATTATGTCATTATCATCATCCTCATGTTTATATTATGTTGAAAGTCATCTGTGGCCTGTAGTGCATAGATGGACTTGGTATGATTATGACCAGGGATTATTCGGTGTAATCATGACCGTAATGTTACAAATGATATGGATAAAGTCATATGTGGCATGTAGTGTATAGATGGACTTGGTATGATTATGACCAGGGATTATTCGGTGTAATCATGACCGTAATGTAATGAATGATGTGGTAAAAATCCCCATTTGCCGTAGTGCATTGATGGACAGTTTTTGGTATGATTATGGCTACGGATTCTCTTTAGCCGTAGTGCAAAGATGAATTATTTTATGGTATGATCAGGACCGTTGATGAAAACATGATTATCTTTAACCGTAGTGCATGGATAATTCGTGGTCGTGATACTAAAGAATATCATTGGCCGTAGTGCAGGGTTGATTCGATGATGTGGATTATTTATTAAGCTAAGTCCCAGCGATAAAAGTCATGAAAAACCTTTTAAATCGTAAAAGATAGTAGATTTTATTTTCTACTTGACTCTTTTAATGGATTGCTTGTTCCGCTGCAGTTAAACTTGATGTCTATTATATTTTATCAGTTTAACATTGTTGGAGACTAATGATAATTTATTCTGCATTATCTTAGTCATAATATTTCTTACTGGGCTAGTTGAGCTCACCCGTTTGCTTTCATTGTTCTCTTCAGGAAATGAGAATATAGCTGGGATGAGTCGGGGAACGGAGTGATGGTCCAGAGAATAGCATTAGTAGTCCTCACTATTCTGTGAAATAGTGTGATAATAATTGTAATGAGGACTCCTTTTGAGTTTGTATAATCTCTAGTAGACAATATTTGTATTCAAACTCACAGTTTATGTTTTGTCGTGTTGTACACGACAGTTGTATTAGTAAGATGTATTTGAATTTTGTACCATGTATTTGGCGACCTAAGATGGGTGACGTATACCTAATTTTGGGGGCGTCACAGTTGGTATCAGAGCTTAGGGATATGATCTCTGGCTAAGATGTGAGAATAGAACTAGGAGGGGAGAGACGGAGAATTCCTTCGCTAGTATGACCTACCTAAGTTTATTTGGTATTTAATATTGGTCGGTCAGAGTATAGGGATAATATGTGATATGTCAATTAACCCTTGTTTTGTGGTAGTGTTTAAAAATGACATCCGAGAATGTTGAGAATAGCAATGGAGCACATGAGACCGTGGAGACACTTCTAATCTCCAACCAAGATAATTTGATTAGAGATATCCATGTGGTGATTGAGGAATTAAAAGTTGCACTCAAGCTAGTCGCAATGGTAGCAACTGAGAGTGAGGAAGAAGAGGAACCTGAGGAGGATTTATTAGAAGAACTTATTGATCAAAATGTAGAATTACAAAATCGTATTCATGAGTTAGAAGAGCAGGCTGAAAAATTAAAGGCGGTCGTGGAGCAAAGGAATGTAACAATTCAAAATTGTATTACCCGATGTGCGGTAGCTGAACAGGAGCGCTCTTTGGCAGAGTATACGATATTAAAGCTGGAATCTGAGAATTCAAATGTCAAGGAGCAGTTGAAAGAAGAAACAACTGAACTAGTGAGAATGAAAGATGCATGGGTAAAAGCCGCACGACGCGTTGATATTATGGAAAAAGAAGTCCGATCCAAGAAAGCTAAAATAGATGATATGCATTTCTCTTTTTCGATAGCAATTGGGAGAATCCAGCATCGAGTTTTGAATTACCCTGACGAGGAATCGAACGAAGTTATCACGGGTTAGTTAATTATAAATTTTTGCGGAGTCTATACCTTATTAGATACCGGTTCTACCCATTCTTTTATCTCTCTTGCTTGTGCTCAACGTTTAAATTTGACTCCAGAGAGATTAGACTTTGACTTATCGATTGAAACTTCGTTAGTAGAAACCTTCATTTCACGTGTTATCCAAGTCTTGGATGAGAGTCACAGTTTTAAATGATAATTCTATTGTTAATAAATTTCCTGATGTATTCTTGAAGACTTTTTAGCCTACCCTAGAGCGTGAAATCGAATTTTGTATTGACCCTAGTACAAAACCCATTTCTTAAACCCTCAAATATTTCTTCAACTAAAGTGAACGTAACATGCGCCAAAGACGTTAGCTCGAGCTGTTGAAGATTATGATCGTACCATGCAATATCATCGTGGAAGTGCGAACGTGGTAGCTGACGCGTTGAGTAGAAGATCGTATGCGGTTACAATTGCGAATATACAAATCCACGTGAAGATAATGAATATACGAGTAGAATCTACTTTAATCGATAAAGTTAAAGCCGCTCAAGCTACATACTCAGAGCAGATGAATGAAGAAGGTTCAAGAGGGCGTTATTCTAGAAGCAAGAATCGACGAAGAGAGAAAATCTCAACCCTCGATTTAATTGGCCCATTAGAAATCCTCGATGAAGTAGGAACTGTGGCTTATAGACTCGTTTTACCGCCAAGTATGTCACATGTTTATAACATTTTTTTAACGTATTGACGTTACGTAGATATGTGAAAGACTCGAACCACGATATTGAATTAGAACCGTACAAGATAGCGGATAATTTAACGTATGAAGATGTACCTGTTAAAATCTTGGATAAGAAGGATTGCATTCGACACTCAAAGGTTATACCTCAAGAGTTCAAAGTCAAGGTATCCTCACCTGTTCGGCATACCAGGCACGTACGTAAATTTCGAGGGCGAAATTCCATAAGGAGGGGAGATTGTGAGACCCCAGATTTTATGAATAAATATTTAATTTTCTCGAAATATTTTTTTTAGTATTATGGTGTGGATTTGAGATAATGTTATAGTTGTGGGTAGTATTTATAAATTTTACAAAGTATGCAAGTTGTTACATTATATTCGATTGGTCAGGGAATATTCTTTGTGTCGGAGAATATTCGTACGATGACACAATCATTGGTGGACCCCACAACGGAATTATTATCGGATTGAAAAAACGACAAAAATATTTTTATGAAAATAACGACAGAAGTTTTACCGTTAATACTGTTGAACTACTCGGTAGTAAAAGTACAGTAATACGCGTGGTTGCATAGTAGCACACGGTATTGATTATTGATGCTTATGTGAGAAGTTACTCAATTTTGCTTAATTTATAGACTCCATTTACCTATTTTTCAAAATAATCGGTAGAATTTATTTAAAGGTGGGGCCCACATGTGGGGCCCATATGTGTTGAAAAACTAATTTTGGAAATGGGGGTGGGAGAGAGTTACGTAGGGGAAGGAGTTTATATATATAAGATTGTGATGTGTGTGTATATATATAATATTATATGTGTGAGTGGAGAGTGGTGGAAGAAAAGGAAGAGTGAAAGTGATGTGTGTGAGTGGAAAATAGTGGAAAAGTAATTATATGAAAGTGATAGGTGTAAGATGTGTTTGTGTGTGATAGTAATGTGTAAGAGTTTAGTGAATTTGATTATTGGGTGGGTGGGGTATTGATGTTGGTTATGGGGGAGAAAAATTAAGTGGTGTATATATAATATTGATATATATAAGTTGAAAACATGTGTTTATATATATGTATTATATTCTAATTTTTGTTGAAATCTTATTGGTTAGTTGTTTGACTTAGTTGTTAGTTGATTGAAGAAATAATGCTGTAAAATAATTTCGTTCATGAACAGTGCACTTTCATTATCCTATAAATAGAAGCTCATTCCTTCATTATTTCTTACAAATTTACTGAAACTCTAGAGAGAGAAAATTATAGAGAGAAAGAAGAAAAGTATTCTGCTACTTCCCTACTCTTATATCAAGTTTCTTTTACGGTAAGGGATGTTATTTATTGTACTCATAAAGAGAACTTCTGTTATTCCATTATTTATTATTCTGTTGGAATAACCTGTATACGCTGGCTACCCTATACATGGTGAAATTCTTCTAATATTCTGTTCTTTATTATTCTGTCAGAATATCATGTCTGTGCGTTTACGCCGGACCTGGTTCCATTATTTATTATTCTGTCGGAATATCCTGTCTGTGCGTTTACGCCGGACCTGGTTCCATCTTTATTATTATTCTGTTGGAATATCCTGTCTGTGCGTTTTACGCCGGACCTGGTTCCGTCTTTATTATTATTCTGTTGGAACATCATGTCTGTGTGTTTTACACCGGACCTGGTTCCGTCATTATTATTCTGTTGGAACATCCTGTCGGTGCAAATTTTGCCTAACCTGGTTTCGTTATTATTATTCTGTTGGAATAACCTGTTTATGCGAAGTACCGCATGCATGGTGATTTCTTTTGTTATTTCATTCTTTATTATACTCACTTGGTTAAAGTTTTGACTTCTATACTCCATGAAATTAGTGGAATATCCTTTATATTTGCATTTCATCCAGTATCTTTTCATGAAAATATTCTTCTAAGCATTCTTGAATTTTACTCCACAAAGCAGTATTATATTGACAATTTGGACGTTATTAGTTCCTGGATAAATTAATTCTTGAACTTGTTTTATTGATTATTATGTCATTGTCATCATCCTCATGTTTATATTATGTTGAAAGTCATCTGTGGCCTGTAGTGCATAGATGAACTTGGTATGATTATGACCAGGGATTATTCAGTGTAATCATGACCGTAATGTTACAAATGATGTGGATAAAGTCATATGTGGCCTGTAGTGCATAGATGGACTTGGTATGATTATGACCAGGGATTATTCGGTGTAATCATGACCGTAATGTAATGAATGATGTGGTAAAAATCCTCATTTGCCGTAGTGCATTGATGGTCAGTTTTTGGTATGATTATGGCTATGGATTCTCTTTAGCCGTAGTGCAAAGATGAATTATTTTATGGCATGATCAGGACCGTTGATGAAAACATGATTATCTTTAGCCGTAGTGCATGGATAATTCGTGGTCGTGATACTAAAGAATATCCTTGGCCGTAGTGCAGGGGTGATTCGATGATGTGGATTATTTATTAAGTTGAGTCCCAGCGATAAAAGTCATGAAAAACCTTTTAAATCATAAAAGATAGTAGATTTTATTTTCTACTTTGACTCTTTTAATGGATTGCTTGTTCCGCTGCAGTTAAACTTGATGTCTATTATATTTTATCAGTTTAACATTGTTGGAGACTAATGATAATTTATTCTGCATTATCTTAGTCATAATATTTCTTACTGGTCTAGTTGAGCTCACCCGTTTGCTTTCATTGTTCTCTTCAGGAAATGAGAATATAGCTGGAACGAGTCGGGGAACGGAGTGATGGTCCAGAGAATAGCATTAGTAGTCCTCACTATTCTGTGAAATAGTGTGATAATAATTATAATGAGGACTCCTTTTGAGTTTGTATAATCTCTAGTAGACAATATTTGTATTCAAACTCACAGTTTATGTTTTGTCGTGTTGTACACGACAGTTGTATTAGTAAGATGTATTTGAATTTTGTACCATGTATCTGGCGACCTAAGATGGGTGACGTATACCTAATTTTGGGGGCTTCACATACTTGCTCATTTATATTCGATGACTTTGCTAAGAATTTAGAATTGCCTAAGGATGAGTTAGAATACCCCATGAACATAGAAATTGCGAATAGAGAAATAATCCATGTTAAACACGTGCATAAGAACTGTAGAGTGGATATTAAGGGTAATATCATGAACGTAGATCTTATCCCTATTCGACTTGGGGAATTTGACGTTATCTTGGGAATGGACTGGTTATTCAATTACGGGGTGATAATTGATTACCAAAAGAAGTGTATTAACCTTATGACTCCGTCAAAGGTTGTGTTTTATGGTAGCAAGTCGCCTAGACAAGCGAGTTGTCTGACGATGATTCAGACCAGGAAGTTGTTACGACAAGGATGTGTAGGATATTTAGCTTACATAATCGACAGTCGTAAAGAGAATCCGAAAATAGATGAGATATCAGTAGTGCGAGATTTCGCAGACGTATTTCCGGACGATTTGTCGGGACTTCCTCCAGATAGATAAGTTGAATTCGTGATCGATTTGGCTCCAGGAATGACTCCAATATCGAAGGCACCATACCGAATGGCATCAGTAGAGATGAAAGAATTAATGGTACAACTACAAGAATTATTAGACAAGAAGTATATTCAACCGAACATATCGCCGTGGAGAGCGCCGGTGTTGTTTGTGATGAAGAAGGATGGAACGATGCGGCTCTGCATTGATTATAGAGAACTGAATAAGGTCACGATTAAGAATAGATATCCATTACCGAGGATCGATGATCTGTTTGATCAATTGAAGGGAGCGAAATACTTTTTCAAGATAGATTTGAGGAGTGGTTATCATCATCTGAAGGTGAGACCAGAGGATGTACCAAAGACAGCGTTTAGAACACGATACGGTCACTACAAATTTCTGGTAATGTCATTTGGTCTGACAAATGCTCCTGCAACATTTATGGGCTTAATGAATGGTGTGTTCAAGCCGTTTTTGGACAAGTTCGTAGTGGTTTTTATAGATGATATTTTTGTATATTCAAAAACCAAGGAAGAACATGAAGAGCATTTGAGGGTGACATTAGAAACTTTGAGGAAGGAGAAGTTGTATGCTAAGTTTTTGAAATGTGAATTCTGGATTAAAAGAGTACAATTTCTTGGACATGTGATCGATAGGGACGAAATTTCGATGGATCCCTCCAAAGTCGAAGCTGTGATTAACTGGGATCAGCCAAAGACGCAGTCGGAAGTACGAAGTTTTCTTGGATTGGCAGGATATTACAGAAGATTCATTCAGGATTTTTCCAAGATCGCAACTCCATTGACGAATTTGACTAGGAAATCGGTGAAATTTGTTTGAACGGAGAAGTGTGAGGAAAGCTTTCAAGAATTAAAGAAGAGGTTAAGTTCAGCACCTGTGTTATCTCTTCCAGATGACACAGGAAATTTTGTGGTATATAATGATGAGTCACACAAGGGACTTGGCTGTGTGCTTATGCAAAATGGCAGAGTCATTGCATACGCGTCACGTCAATTGAAGGATTATGAGAAGGGGTATCCGACCCATGACATGAAATTAGCTGCAGTGGTTTTCGCTTTGAAAATCTGGAGGCACTATCTCTATAGGGAGAAGTGTGAAATATATACAGACCATAAGAGTCTGAAATATATTTTTACACAGAAAGAATTGAATATGCACCAAAGAAGGTGGTTGGAATTAATTAAAGACTACGATTGTGAGATTTTATACCATCCGGGTAAGGTAAACGTGGTTGCCGATGCTTTAAGTAGAAAAGGTCGGGAGAAATTGATAATGTTGACCGCACAAAAGGAATTGATTTCAGCAATGGAGAAGTTGGAGTTAGAAGTGAAGTATCCTATGGAAATTGATGAGAAACTGTTTCAGATGCAATCTGGTACAACTCTACTGGATAAAGTTAAGGAGGCTCAACTTCATGACGATGAATGCAAAAAGGTGATAAGGAAGATATCTGAAGGAACTGAACTAAGATTTGAGATGGATAAGGAAGGAATACTGAGATTTGAGAACAGAATTTGGGTACCACCAGTACCAGAGATTAAGGAAGACATTTTGAGCGAGGCTCATAACTCACGATATTCGATTCACCCTGGTAGTACCAAGATGTACCAAGATCTTCGACAACATTTTTGGTGGCCTAATCTGAAACGAGATGTTGCAGAGTGTGTTGCCAAATGTCTAACCTGTCAAAAAGTAAAAGTAGAACATCAGAGACCAAGTGGATTGCTACAACCGTTGGAGATCCCATAATGGAAATAGGAACATATTACAATGGACTTCGTGGTTGGCCTTCCGACTACTCAGAAAGGCTACGATGCAATATGGGTTATCGTTGACTGACAGACGAATTCCGTACACTTCCTTCCGATCAAAATCAGATTTAACTAAGATCAGTTGGCAATGTTATACGTGAAAGAGATTGTTTCAAGGCACAGAGTTCCGATGTCAATTGTTTCTGATAGAGATCCGCGCTTTATGTCGAACTTCTGGAAACATCTTCAGGAATGCATGGGTACGCAATTGCGAATGAGTACAACATACCACCCTCAGACAGATGGACAGAGTGAGAGAACAATTCAGACATTGGAAGACATGTTAAGAGCTTATATAATGGATTTTAAAGGAAATTGGGATGATCATCTACCGTTCGTAGAGTTCGGTTACAACAACAGTTACCACGCTAGTATTGGCATGCCACCTTATGAAGCGTTATACGGCAGAAAGTGCAGACTCCACTATACTGGGATGAAGTTGGCGAAAGACAATTACTAGGCCCGAAATTGGTACAGCAGACAGTAGAAATAGTCAAGGTGATCCGAACAAGATTGACAGCAGCTCAAGACAGACAGAAGAAATACACCGATCCATACCGTAAGAATATTGAGTTCGAACCAGGTAGTTATGTTTTCTTAAAGGTCTCTCCATGGAAGGGAAAGATCATGTTCGAAAAGGAAGGAAAATTAAGCCCAAGATTCATTGGACCCTTCGAAATTCTGAGAAGAGTCAGAGAAGTTGCTTATGAGGTAGCCTTACCTCCAGCTCTAGAGAATGTCCACAACGCTTTTCATGTCTCAGTCCTACGACCCTACAAATCCGATTACAAGCACGTCATTGAATATGAACCCCTACATTTCGACAAACACTTATCTTACGAAGAAATTCCTGTTCAAATTGTCGACCGAAAAGAACAAATTCTGAGAAATAAAGTAATACCTTTTGTTAAGGTAATTTGGAGGAACCACAACGCTGAAGAAGCTACGTGGAAACTTAAAGAGAATATGATGAAGAATTATCCTCATTTATTTACCTAGATTGTTATAAGCGATTCTGGGGACAGAATCTTTGTAAGGGGGGAGAATGTAACGGGTCGAATTTATTGAGTCGTGATTCTGTGGACAGAATCCTTTTAAGAGGGAAAAGATGTGACAACCGAGATTTTGTAATTAATTTTAATATTTATTAGAGTGAATAAATATTTTTTTCGATGAATTAATTATTAGATTAAATAATTATTTAATAAAATTATGGTAGATTAATTTAATTACATGTGTTGTATTTATTTAATTGATGTGGAGAATTTTATTATTCGATGCATGTATTTATATGGGCTTATTGTATTAAAAGAAATATTTAATAAGCCTATTGGTATTTTAATTAATTTAATTATTAATTAGAGAGTTAATAATTTGACATTATTTATTAATGAGAAATTATTATATTTTATTTAAAATAAATTAAATAAAAATATTGATTTATTTTACAAGGAGTGTGACATTATTTAAACTATATGATAAAATACTTTATTATATTAATTGGTTTTAAATCCCTTTCTTGGTAGCCAAACATGGCACTAAGGGGAGTTGGAGGTCGTTAACCCATGATTGGGTAACTGACCACCAACGCGTCAGTTCTTTTTCTATTTATTTCATACGCCTTCTTCTTCCTCATTTTTTTTATAAGTCTGGCATAACATCACATAGAGAGTTGAGAAATTATTGAGTTAGAGTGTGAGTTGTGTTATTGAACAGTTTGAGAAGGGTTCCAATTTGTTATCCTTATTTACACTACGCTTGGGTAATTCTCTCTAACCCAATTCTCATTTTACGTCTTTTAAGTTTCATGAATATGGCTTTCATACATTCTGTAAGTCTCTGTAAATTAGGAAATGTTGTTATAGGGATATGTGTAATGATTCGAGTAGTATAGCATGTTTTATTATATATTATACAAGTTTCCATATCATCAATTCATAATTTTATAACGTATGTTACTTACAGAGTATGGGTTATGGCCATATGGCCTTATACGTGATTTTAATATGTCAAACATAAATGTTTTTGTAAAATTTCCACTCTTATTTGATTATGCATGTTAATACGAAGAGACCAAACTTTAAATGAACGGATTTAGCTTTATAACGAATCTGTGGTGTTAAATTTTAGGAATTTATGTTCAATACTACAAGAACATCAAGAACAGTACAATTTGCATATTTTAATTCTACAATTATATATTTTAATGGGTTAAAATCACTCTTTAAGTGTTGGGTAATGATTATGTGTGAATTATATCATGTGGGTATGTCTAAATTTGAGTAGAAATTAAGAAATTGGTAGAAATTGGCATGTTCTGTGATTTTTCGCGAACTGCCATTTCTGTGTCTGGTACGCCGCGCCGCAGTGCTGGCTGCAGGCATAAGAGTCGCGCCGCAGCGCCATTGACCAGGCCGCAGCGCGGGCCACGCCGCAGCGCCGAGAAACAGTACAAAAGTGGCGCCGTAGCACCACTCTGCAGAATGTCCAGAAATGAAATTTTTTTAAATGTTTAAGTCTACCAATGTGGTATTAACCTAATTTAATAAACATAGAAGTATGTTAGAAGTATTATGAGATGTTAAAATAGATACTTAACATGTAAATAACATAATTGCATGTAGATTGAATTATTGAATACATAAATAGCTTGTTATTTGTGAAGTGTAAATTATGTGACAATAAATGTGATAAATTGACTAAGTATAGTCATAACCAAAGTTAGACAAAAAGAATGAAGTTGCTATGTTATAATTGACTGGTATTATGAACGTAATTGATGTAGGAGTTAAATCAAAGAACGAGTTTAGTTAAAGTGTAATCTACGCACGAGGCAAGTTTTCCTAACCCTATTTGTTATCGTTATATATAAGTTGATGAATTCACCTTTCTACATTGAGCAAGTTCTCATTATTATTAATCAAGTATGTTTTGTATATTTAAGTCTATAAATCTTTTAAGCATGATGTTGTTATACAATACTTATTCCATTGTATATCTTTTAGATTCTATTCAATTAAGTTATAAATTATTGGTAAACCTTATTAGACTAGCGAGCCCTTATTGATTCGACTAGTCTATAGTTGATGAGCGTTCTAAATTTCAGAACCCTTGATGAATAATCCAAACCAAACTTACTTTGGTGCGGACTCCGATGTCAAACTGAGATGAACAACCCTTTAATAGGGGATTATTTACGCTTTAGCGTTAAGATATTGTGCACAGTATGGTACTAAGGGCTAATCCCCCTAAGTACGAGAAGAAGAGTCCATAGTCTCATGACTGTTAAAGATTTCAAGTATAACCCTTGATAACCTAGGACATAGTTCAAGGTCTTATGACCCTCAGATTTCTTTTGATTCTTGTTATTCATTCTTGATTCAAAAGTTGAGCTTTATTTCAGAAGTCTTTGATTTATTTGCATGTTATTATTTTGTTACTTTCATTATTATACTTGTGGGCAATCGTGCTCACTCTTGCGTAATAATAATATTACAGTTAAGAACGAAAGAGCAGATGAACCTTCCACTAGTAAAGGCAAGGGCAAGCTTAGCAAGTAATGAAGATTCATTATTTATGTGGTTATGTAATGATAACTAGAATTGATGTTACTTAAGATTTAATTGTTTATGTTTCCGCACAGATGATTTTAGGTTAGAGTAACCTGGGATTTATTTATTTTGTAGTTGATGTAACCCCATAAGGGGAGATTTATTATTATTTCTATCTATTGCATGGTTTGCATTTATTTATGGGTAGATAGATATATGATGGTTGTATCATGAACACCAAATCCTATGGAAATGGAAGTACTGGATTTGGGGGTGTCACAAGAAAGGTACTCTACCTCTGAAATATTTTATAATAGGTATGTTTACAATCACAAAGAAGGTAAACTACCGGTGCGAGAACTTTACATAATTAGTCAGTTGTACCTTAGTAATCGGAATGACTATGTGCGTTCTTAGATTTGAGTATTTTATTCAACTAGTATATCCCCATTTTCAGGGTTGAACACCTCAGACTTATCATAAGATTTTGCACCAAAACAAATTTGTTCGGCATAAGCTTTCAAAGAATACTTTGAATTTCATAAACATTTGTCTAGCTGAATCAAATAGCTTAGACGCATATCAATAATTCGAATTTCAATCGAAACATTTCTGGCCAAATTTAATTGACACTTAACTTTTCTTTAAAATTAAAAATTTATTTTATGACGTCATGATACCGCACTGTATTTACAGTCCGTCTGAGGATTCAGTCTTTTTATGACTTTGTCATACTACATCATTCCATAGCGGGCTGACAATCCTTAGATCACATCCAACACTAATTAATTCTGAATTGATAACTCCATCATTTTTATCATCTCTGCACCAGATTACATGATGCGTTAATGATATAAAAATACATTTTGATAATTCAAATCATTTTCGTCTAGCCGAATCAATTAGCATAGACTCTTCTTTAAATCGTTCAAAAACCTTTACAAATCATCTTTGGTGTCATCATGCCACAACAGGTAACGATGTGTTAGTGGCACGAAGTCCACACCTACACATTTGTCACCATGTGTTGAGGATAACAAAATTCATTTACATTTTTAAAGGCACATCAGTGCTGTAACGAATGTGATTTTTATAATTAATTAAAATATTTATTTGAGTTAGATAACTATTTTAGTTGATTTATTTATTGAATAATAAATATTTGATGTTAGTTGTTATGGCATAATTTAATTAAGCATTATAATTTGATAGATAATTTTATAATTGATGTGCATTTTATTATTAAAGTTTAATTGATTTTACTAATAAAATAATTTTAAATTATTGAAGTGTGACATTAGAAATATGTTATATGTCATAGTAAAGTAATAATATTATATAATGAATAGCCTAACCATTGGATTGCTTAACTAATGATGGAAAAGTGAGGTTATGCTACTAAGATGGCTTAATGTGATATTGGTCATGCATGTAAGAGTTTTGTAACAAAAGCCTTATATTATTAGTGGGGGTTACTATTATATTAATTATTAACATAACTATTACCCAAATGAGGAATTACACAAGAAGAAATCCTAAAAAAAAATTTATAGCAAGAGTCTTGGTGGAAGAGAGAAATAAAGAAATTGAGAGAGATAGAGAGAAATAGAGGAATTGAGATGAGCTAGAAGAAGAAGAAGAAGAAGAAGAAGAAGAAGAAGAAGGTAACTTCTAAACTCTTATTTAATCTTTGATTTTTTTGGGTAGATTTATGTTCTAGGGTAGTAGATCATGCTTAATCTCATTTGTATTGGTTTAATCTTGGATTATCAAGAACCAAACAAAAAGGATTCAAGAAAAAAAATGAAATGGAAAGAAAATTTGAAGAACAAAATTAGTAGGTTTTAAGTAATTGTGGACAGATCTTGTGAAATTCATACCTCTTTGGGTATAATGAGTTAGAAAGTGAGCCTTATGTCAAATCGAAGATATGGAAGTAAGCTATGTTCTGAAAGTGGAATCACATGAAAACTCTTTGTAGATTTCTTGGAATGTTTGTTTTAGTAAGGCTGGTCCGAAGGGAAAATAATATGCCAAGAAAATCAAAACTGTTACGGTTTCTGACATTGAACAATTCATATAAATTCGTGTGTTTTGAATCTGAAGAAACTTTAAACTGAAAAGTTGTAGATATGGAAGTTTACTAGCCAAACTCTTATGATTGAGCCATTTTATGGATCGGATCATGTCCGAAATAAATTGTTTAGTAAGGATGTCCAGAAATTGAAATTTTCTAGACTAGTTGATGAATTGCAGAATTTGGTTTAGATGGATATGGGTCTGACTTTAAGGCCTAGATGAGGTTGTAGTACACTGAGTAAGGGTTAATTCTATATAAGAAGGAATAAAAACGGACATGTAACGAAGGAGTTACGTTAAAAACGAAAACAACGTTTTGTTAAAGAAATTGTGAAGATGAGTTTTATAATTCTGTTTGAATTAAGATTTTGGGTGATGGTATATTTTGATGATTAAAAATATGTTTTGACATATGTAATGAGTATAGATATTCGTTATCATATTCTATGCATAATTAACCATTTAAGATCAAGAGTTGAGATAAGTTAATGTGTGCACATAACGTGCTCGATAAAATGCCTAAGAGTAATAGTGTTTCTAAACTTTGGTATACAAAGTGTCTAACTAACGGATAATATTGGATATCTGAGTATGAAAAGATGATAATACAAGAATAATAATGGAAAGAAATCGAAAAGGGCAATTTTTGATTTTTGAAGTAAAATTAAACATGTAAACAATGTGTTGAATATGCATTTTTTGAAACCAAAGTGGTATAATAAAATGGTATGATATACTCACATTAAACTACAAGTGCGATAGTCTAGCATGTGTGGTGATGAAAATGAAAATAAAATCGAGTTGCATATAAAATAGTTAGATGTTTATAAAGACATTATAAAGGATAATAAGATAAAGTAAGGCCTTAGAATAAATTTGACCATGAGATTGAGTATTGATTTTATTTATTATCAATCTCACATACAATGTAGGTTGTGCAAGGACGAGAAGTATTAGCGTGTTGGTAGAACGCCGGTAAAGGCAAGTCTTTCAGTTCCTATTTGCTATGTGAACTTGGTGATTAGCTGTTTTAAATCTTTATTGCAAAGTGCATGATGTGTTATATGTATGTTGAATGTATGAAATGTTAAAGTCAACTTATGACTACGTTGATTGAGTAAAGCATGCTGATTGAGTAAGGAATTCAATCTTTATACTTGTTATATGAATTGTAACATGTATGTTATGTTAGTCCAATGTTTATGAGATATATGTTGAGCATGTTATTATGTGCTATGTGATGCATGAAAACTATTAGATTTTGTTGGGTTGTCGAGCTCAACCTTGCAAATAACCATTTTTACAGGTTAAGGATTGATGGTAACATTATGTGCTACTTGAATGACGTGGATCAGAAATAATACACGGAGATTAATATTTTAACTAAAGTTGTTATTTTTTTATACCATGATTAAGATTCATGAGATGTACTAAATGCTTTATGATGTATAGTTTTATGTTGAGTTGTAAAGCTAAAGTTAGAGGTATCTGATATGTAAAGGTTATCAGATTGAAATGCAAAATTTTATATAATAACAGTGATAAAGCGAATCATAAAATAAGATTGATTAAAAGACATGTAGATGATAAAGGTTTTGATTAAGGGAATTAAAGTAAGAAGACATAAAAGTTTAAATTATTTCGTATTTTATAATATTTAGCTTCGAATAATGATGTAAAATCAGAAGGTAGATATGTTATTAACGACCAAAATTGAGAATTAAATTGTATAAATTTTGGGGTCGTTACAGTTTGTATCAAAACTGTAGGTTATAAACCATAGGTAGGAGTACCTTAGGCTTTAACCTTAGATAAGGGATATGAAGTTGATAAAGAATAAGCTCATATAGAGTTTGAACAATAAGAAGTAATTTAAGAAACGTATAGAGAAGGGATTAAAACATACGTGAGAGGATTCAAAGAAGAATCTCGCAGAGTTATGGGGTTACCCAACTCTAATAATAAGAATGTAAGGTGATAATAAATAGACAATGTCTATAAGAAGAGAATGATAAAGAAGTTAAGAATAAAAGTTTTAGTTAAGTATGGTACAGTTGTAGTTTTTAGTAGTTGATGTATGGTATCTGGGCTAAACGATTCCTTCATAGAGTGGAGGTATATACGAACTAGCAACTCAGAACCTAGTTTGTTGGTTGTTTGCGGGAAACCACTCAGCGTACCATATTAAAACTATTAGAGACTCGATGTGTACCAAGTGTAGAAAATGGATACGTATGATGAAAATGTGGAACTCGATTGGAATGTTGAGCAATGTAAATGAAGTTGGAAATTCTTAAAGCATGAATTGTTATATAAACAAGAATATTCAAAGAAGAATCTTGAAGAGATATGTAGATAAGAAATGGGAGTTACCTAACTCCAATAGCCAAGATAACGAATAATGTCGTAAATGAAAGGAAAGAAATGGGATCGTAAAACAAAACGATCACGAGTTAACAAAAGAATTTTAAGAGAGATGATTATAGAATAAGATCACGACGTGATCAGTTTAAGTTATAAAAGAAAGATGGTATGTAATGTTTGAATAATTATAGCTTAATGCTATGAAGATGGAGTACTACGAAATAGTACGAGATAACTCACGAGGAGTTATAGATGATGTGATAATTCGTATCGAGCAAAGAGCAAGTTAAGAGTAAGATAGAGTTAGGTGGGATTTCAATTGAGGACTCATGTGTTAGCTGAGTTGTACAAATCTTTGTATGGGTGAGGGTTTTGTGCTTGCACTCAGTTTATCATATTTATAATCATTGGAATATTGGAGTCGTGCTATCAATGTATATGTGGCGAAAAGGTGATTCTTTTCTCATGTGTATGTTTGATAGTTAGAAACTATTAAGATTAGACAGATATTATTAGGATTGGCGCGGTTCTTAAAACTAATGCATATGGTAAGTTTATGACTCATAATAATATGATATGTTTTGAACCCCTCAGCGAATGGACGCCTATGGTCTGACTAGGATAAGTTCTTAAACTCATATTATTGTGGCAAGTCCTGAACTTCCAATGTGCGGTAAGTTTGATGAACTGGGGTATAATTAAGTTATGAATTAAGAATTGAGGATTATGGGAATAGATAGAATTATTAAACAATGGATCAGTATAGAAAGTGGAGACATAAGTTTTTCCAAATCTTCTAGCTATGCTAGACTTCAAATTTTTGACAACAAGCTAAATTTGCACTATGTGCCTTTTTAAAATGAATTTTTACTCTCAACGCATGATGACAAATGTGTATGTGTAGACTTTGGGACACTGACACATCGTTACCTGTTGAGATATGATATCACTAAAACTGATTTTCAAAGATTTTGGAACTGTTTAAAGAATAGTTTATGCTAATTGTTTCGGGTAGACGAAAATGATTTGAAAATATCAAAATATCAAAATGTATTTTATATCATTAATACATCATGGAACCTGGTGAAAAGATGATAAAAACGATGGAGTTATTAATGCAAAATTTCTTAGTGTTGGATGTGATCTAAGGATCGTCAGCCCACTATGGTATGATGTAGTATGACAAACTCACAAAATGACGGAATCCTCAAACGGACTGTAAATACAGTGCGGTATCATGACGTCATAAAAAGATTTTTGAGATTTATTTAAGTTATGGGATATATATATATATATATATATATATATATATATATATATATATATATATATTGATTGATGTCCTAATTGTTGTAGAAGTCTATGCTATTTGATTCAGCTAGACGATTATTGAAAGATGTTCATGAAATTCAAACGTTCATTGAAAAGTTATGCCAAACCAACTTATTTTGGTGCGGATTCAGATGTTGAAAAGCTAAGGTGAACAACCCTATAAGGGGACATATTTTTGGGGACAATAGTTTCGAGCGTAACGCATATAGTCGTTACAAAACACTACGTTACGGCCCTACGTAGTGGTACAATAGACTGGCCTCCTAGTGTACGTGAGGAGGGTATTTTTAGTCTTTGTGATTGATAAACACTCTGGTTTGCAGTGTGAAGGATTGAGTTGAAGCACTAGTAAACCAAGAATAGATTTCACGGTCTTGTGACCCCTCAGCATGATTTAGAATCTTTTAAATTCTTATTATTCATACCGCTTTCCAATTATTGAGCAGTTGTGGAAGATTCTTATTATTCTGAAAGGTGAAAGTTGAAAGAATGAGAAAATTAAGAAAAACTTATTAATTTCAAGAAAGAAAGGAAATTCCAGAAAAGAAGAGAAATGTGAAACTTTTAGAAGATGAAGAGGTGAGGAATATGATGATCTTAGAAAGATCCTTAAAGAAAGAATTTGGTTGTACAACCTAATGAATGAATAAAGTATTAACATAAAATCAATTTTGATAGATTGACTGAATGAAGATTAATAAATAAAAATTTCGAGGACGAAATTCTTAGAAGAATGGGTGAATGTAATATCCTGAGTGTTTATGATAACGATCCTTAGAGAAGGAAATGAATGGGTTAAAGAATATATAATACTCAAAATATAATTGAGTTCAAGTGAATGTTATAAAATAAAAACTTTCAAGAATTGTTGAGAGGAACAGAAAATATAGAACCTGTGTTAACGTAATGCATTGAAGTTATTCTACAATAGATTTCTAAAAGAGACGAGATGAAAACTAGGTAAGAGAGATTTCGGTGATTCCGAGGACGGAATCCTAATAAGGAGGGAAAAATATAACGAATGTGATTTTTATAATTAATTAAAATATTTATTTGAGTTAGATAACTATTTTAGTTGATTTATTTATTGAATAATAAATATTTGATGTTGGTTGTTATGGCTTAATTTAATTAAGTGTTATAATTTGATAGATAATTTTATAATTGATGTGCATTTTATTATTAAAGTTTAATTGATTTTACTAATAAAATAATTTTAAATTATTTAAGTGTGACATTAGAAATATGTTATATGTCATAGTAAAGTAATAATAGTATATAATGAATAGCCTAACCATTAGATTGTTTAACTAATGATGGAAAAGTGAGGTTATGCTACTAAGATGGCTTAATATGATATTGGTCATGCATGTAAGAGTTTTGTAACATAAGTTGTATGTTATTAGTGGGGGTTACTATTATATTAATTATTAACATAACTATTACCCAAATGAGGAGTTACACAAGAAGAAATCCTAGAGTTTTTTTTATAGCAAGAGTCTTGGTGGAAGAGAGAAATAGAGAAATTGAGAGAGATAGAGAGAAATAGAGGAATTGAGATGAGCTAGAAGAAGAAGAAGAAGAAGAAAAAGCTAGAAGAAGGTAACTTCTAAACTCTTATTTAATCTTTGATTTTTTGGGGTAGATTTATGTTCTAGGGTAGTAGTTCATTCTTAATATTATTTGCATTGGTTTAATCATGGATTATCGAGAACCAAACAATAGGATTCAAGAAAGAAAATGAAATGGAAAGAAAATTTGAAGAACAAAATTCGTAGGTTTTGAGTAATTGTGGACAAATCTTATGAAATTCATACCTCTTTGGGTATAATGAGTTAGAAAGTGAGCCTTATATCAAATCAAAGATATGGAAGTAAGCTATATTCTGAAAGTGGAATCACATAAAAATCTTTGTAGATTTCTTGCAATGTCTATTTTAGTAAGGCTGGTCCGAAGGAAAATTAATCTTCCCAGAAAATCAAAACTGTTACGATTTCTGACATTGAACAATTCATATAAATTTGTGTGTTTTGAATCTGAAGAAACTTTAAACTAAAAAGTTGTATATATGGAAGTTTACTAGCCAGACTCTTCAGATTGAGTCATTTTATGGACCGGATCATGTCCGAAATAAATTGTTTAGTAAGGATGTCCAGAAATTGAAATTTTCTAGACTAGTTGATGAATTGTAGAATTTAGTTTAGTTGGATAAGGGTCTGACTTTAAGGCCTGGATGAGGTTGTAGTACACTGAGTAAGGGTTAATTCTATAAGAAGGAACAAAAACGGACATGTAACAAATGAGTTACGTTAAAAACGAAAACAACGTTTTGTTAAAGAAATTGTGAAGATGAGTTTTATAATTCTGTTTGAACTAAGATTTTTGGGTGATGGTATATTTTAGTGATTAAAAATATGTTTTGACATATGTAATGAGTATAGATATGTGTTATCATATTCTAAGCATAATTAACCATTTAAGATCAAGAGTTGAGATAAGTTAATGTGTGCACATAATGTGCTCGATAAAATGCCTAAGAGTAATAGTGTTTCTAAACTTTGGTATACAAAGTGTCTAACTAATGGCTAATATTGGATATTTGATTATGAAAAGATGATAATACAAGAATAATAATGGAAAGAAATTAAAAAGGGCAATTTTTGATTTTTAAAGGAAAATTAAACATGTAAACAATGTGTTGAATATGCATTTTTTGAAACCAAAGTGGTATAATAAAATGGTGTGATATACGCACATTAAACTACAAGTGCTATAGTCTAGCATGTGTGGTGATGAAAATGAAAATAAAATCGAGTTGCATATAAAATAGTTAGATGTTTATAAAGACATTATAAAGGATAATAAGATAAAGTAAGGCCTTAGAATAAATTTGATCATGAGATTAAGTATTGATTTTATTTATTATCAATCTCACATACAGTGTAAGTTGTGCACGGACGCGAAGTATTAGCGTGTTGGTAGAACGCCGGTAAAGGCAAGTCTTTCAGTTCCTATTTGCTATGTGAACTTGGTGATTAGCTGTTTTAAATCTTTATTGCAAAGTGCATGATGTGTTATATGTATGTTGAATGTATGAAATGTTAAAGTCAACTTATGACTACATTGATTTAGTAAAGCTTGTTGATTGAGTAAGGAACTCAATCTTTATACTTGTTATACGAACTGTAGCATGTATGTTATGTTAGTCCAATGTTCATGAGATATATGTTGAGCATGTTATTATGTGCTACGTGATGCATAAAAATTGTTAGATTTTACTGGGCTGTCAAGCTCAACCTTGCAAATAACCATTTTTACAAGTTAAGGATTGAAGGTAACACTATGTGCTACTTGAATTACGTGGATCAGAAATAATATACGGAGATTAATATTTTAACTAAAGTTGTTATTTTTTTATACCATGATTAAGATTCATGAGATGTACTAAATATGTTATGATGTATAGTTTTATGTTGAGTTGTAAAGCTAAAGTTAGAGTTATCTGATATGTAAAGGTTATCGGATTGAAATGTAAAATTTTATATAATCACAGTGATAAAGCGAATCATAAAATAAGATTGATTAAAAGCCATGTAGATGATAAAGGTTTTGATTAAGGGAATTAAAGTAAGAAGACATAAAAGTTTAAATTATTCTGTATTTTATAATGTTTTGCATCGAATAATGATGTAAAATCAGAAGGTAGATGTGTTATTAATGACCAAAGTTGAGAATTAAATTGTATGAATTTTGGGGTCGTTACAAGTGCGAATTTAGCTTGATGTCAAAAACTTCGAAGTCTAGCATAGCTAGAAGATTTGGAATACCTATACTTCCATCATCAACTTCACTTTCTTTAATAATTCATTGCTTAATAAATCTATCTATTTCTATAACCTTCAATGATCCATTCACATCTTTCCTATACCCAGTTCATCAAACTTACCACACATTATGAGTTCAGTAACTTGCCACAATCATATAGGTTTAAGAACTTATCCTAGTCAGACCATAGACGTCCATTCGCTAAGAGGTTCAAAACATACCATATGATTATGAGTCATAAACTTACCATAAATATGAGTTTTAAGAACTCGCAAATAATCCTTATATTCTCTACCTATTCGTTATACACATGAGAAAAGAATCACCTTATCAACATGCATATAACAAATAGCGCGACATCAGGTTCAATGATTATCAATGTAAGAAACTAAGTGGTTGTCAAACCAAACTCGGCCACTAATCAATATAGGAAGCTAAGCGGATAATTCCCCACCCATACAAAGAATTAGTTAACCTAACCACTATATCGACCAGGAAGCTAAGTGATTCTAAAACCAAGTACAAATTCCCCACCAATACAAGGAATCATACAACTTAGCTGCTGACCTGAGTCCTCAATTGAAATTCTATACAATTCTAACTTTCTCTTTTCTTAATACGAAGTTTCTTTAATCCGTATCTTAACATTTACCACTCTTTTATGAGTTTACATTGTACCATTTCATAGCACCTTCTCTTTATAGCGTCAAGCTATATCATACAAATCACTTAACATATCATATGTTATTCAACAATTTAATCTGATCACGTCGTGATCTTATTTCGTAATCATTTCTGTAAGACCCCAAATTTTACGAAATGAAAGTATTCAATTTTTATAATTATTATTCTATTTAGTAAATTGTTAAATTGAGAAAGAGTTAAAGTTAAGGGTGACATGTGAAAATTTTACAAAGTCAGGAAGTTGATATAAAATATTCGTTGTGTCGGGAAATATTCGATTGGTCGGTGAATATTCATTTTTATAGGGAATATTCGTACGACGGCACAATCATTGGTGAACCCCACAACGGAAGTATTGTCGTAGTTAGAAAACGACATAATTATCTTTTTATAAAAATAACAGCGAAAGTGTTACTATTAAAACTGTTGAACTACCCGGTAATAAAAGTACAGTAATACTCGTGGTTGCATAGTAGAACACGGTATTGATTATTGATGCTTACGTGAGAAGTCACTCAGTTATACTCAATTATTGCTACAATAATTGCTGCATTATATCTCTCATATTATTGATTCAATTATTGTCACAGTATCATCTGCATAATATTTATTATTATTAAATCAATAATTGAGACGACAAAGTTATTCATATTAATATTTGCAATATTGACAATGTCTAGAAAATTCTATCAAGGAAAGGTCTGGTCACCTAATTGCACGCCAATAGGGAGAAATCCTTATCGAAAAGCCAGCTCTTTCCTAGAAATGATCTTGTTGTTAAATATTGTGAGTTATAATATTAATGATGAATAAGTTTGTGTTGATTAAAGATGAAATTGATATTTCTATTGTGTTGGGATTATTAGTATTAGTGGAAATCGATATCTATTCCGATAATTATTGATGTCTGGAGGTTATATTGACCAATCGGGTAATTAATCAGATAAATGATCAATTAATTGCTATTAATTCACATGCTTATAACTATTTGTTCACATGTGTGTACTTTTGAGTCACATGCGTGTACTATTAGGGGAGGTGGTGAAAGATTGATAATACTTGCATGACTAAATTAAAAATGGAGGTATAAATGAAGGCACTATACTGTAATTATTTTTTTCACATGTATAGAACTATTGAGTCACATGATTATACTATTAGGGGAAGTGGTGCACTTTTGATAATACTTGCAGGACTAAATTAAAAATGAAGGGAAAGATGAAAGTATTATACTGTAATATTTCGAGCCCCAAAACGTGCAATTATTGAAATTATATTTTCCTATAAATAGAAGATCATTTTTCCATCATTCTCACGAATTCACTAAGACTCACAAGAGCAGTTATAGAGAGAGAAGTTATAGAGAGAAGCTATAGAGAGAAAGAAGAAGAAAAGTCTGCTACTTCACTATTCCAGTATACAGTCTTCTTCTGAGGTAAGGGGTATTATTTATTTCATATTCTGAAAAGAAATTACTTTTTGTATTCGTATGAATATTATTTTCGTTTAATATTCGTAAAGGGTATTATTTCTTTTATATTCATGAAGAGAGTTATTTTCTTTCAATACTCGTAAGGGTTGTTATTCCATTCTTTATTATTCTGTTGAAATAACCTGTATATGCGGACTACCGTATACATGGTGAAATTCTTTTGTTATTCCGTTCTTTATTATTCTGTTTGAATAACCTGTCTACTCGTACTGCCGCATGCATGGTGAATGACCCTTCGTATTCATTTTTATTATTTTGTTAGAATAATCTATCTACGCGGACTACCGCATGCATGGTGAATGACCCTTCGTATTCATTCTTTATTAAATTGTGAAAATTATCTGTCTACGTGGATTACCGCATGGCAGGTAAAAATCCTTTTGCATTTTCGTATATTCTATTATACTCGTATGAGATATCAGTTCTTTTTTACTCGTCATGGAATATTGTTTTCTTTTATATTTTTCTTTTATGAGTACTATTCTTGGAGTAATATTCATGAGTTACTATTCATAGGTTACTATTCACCCGGTTATTATTCACTCGAATATTATTCACTTGGGTATTCGGGGCACTTTTCCTTCCAGATTACTATTCAAGAGTTACTATTCACTCAACTACTATTCACTAGAATATTATTCACTCGGGTATTTGGGACACTTTTCGTGATGGGGTACTATTCACGAGGTACTATTCCCAAATTACTATTCACAGGGTACTATTCACGGAGTGCTATTCACCCAAAAAATATATTTCTTATATGTCCAAATTATTTTTGATACATAAATATTATTCTAGAATTTTACTCCACAAAGCAGTATCATGTTGACAATTTGGATATTTTTAAACTCTGGATAAATTTAAAGTCTTTAATATTTATCCTTGATTTTGTTTGATTAATGCTTATATCATTGTCATCATCCTCATGCTTATATTGTGATGAAAGTCATCTTTGGCTTATGTGCATAGATGGATTGTTGATTGGTATGATTATGACCAGGGATTATTCGGTATAATCATGACTGTAATATTACAAATGATGTGATAAAAGTCCTCATTGGCCCGTTGTGCATTGTTGGACAGTTTTTGGTATGAACATGACCATGGGTTCTCTTCGGCCAAGGGTGTAAAGATGAATTATTTTATGGCGTGATCATGATCGTTGATGAAAACACGATTATCCTTGGCCCGTAGTGCATAGATAATTCATGGTCGTGATACTAATGAATATCCTTGGCATGTAGTGCATGGATAATTCGGTGATGTGGATTATTTATTGTGTTGAGTCTCAGCGATAAAATATTGATAATAAACTTTTAATTCGTTGAAGATAGTAGATATCATGTTCTACTTGACTCTTCTAAAATACAGTTGTATGTATTTGGCCTGTAGTGTAAGGATGAACTGTTAATGAATATCTTTGGCCCGTAGTGCAAAGATGAATTTATTAGTATGATTATGAACATGAACTGTGATTTGGTATAACCATTATCTTTGATCTTTTAGGTAAAGACAGGTGATGAAAATTATCTTCGTCCTAGGTGCGAAGAGGAATTTAGAACCACAATTAAGATTATGAGTTATTCACATGATTGTGGACATGAATTGTTGATTGATGTTACAGGGATAAAACATTATTGGTGGACTTTTAACATGGAGAAGATAATAGACTTTATGGTCTATTTTACTCTTCTAATGGATTGCTCGTTCCGCTGCAACTATGGTTTAAAAGGTTTTATCATCTACCATATGTTCTAAATCTCTGATTTATTACTGACAAAGGCTATTGATAATTTAATTATCTGTAGTCATGATATTCTTTACTGGGCTAGTTATACTCACCCTTTTGCTTCACAATTCCTTTCAGGTAATAAGAGTGTAACTGGGTTGAGCGGAGATAACAGGGGATTAGAACAGTGGTCTATAGCTATTGAGGTTCTCCTTAAATAGTATGAAAATAATTTTATTGAGAACTTTAGATAAGTGTGTTGTATTTTTATACGACATTTAATAGTTATATTTGGTGAATCAAATAGGGTGAGGCGAACCCAACTTTGGAATGGTGTTTTGCCACTATCATACGAGATGTCTAATGACGTACGACTTCGTGTTATCATAAGATTAGGTTATGCACATCCACTTACTGATTATATCTACGAGCACTACTTATATAATCTTGAAGTTTGGTTGAAGTATAATTCTCAATTGGAGATAATGGAGATAATTATATGTCAAGAGAAGACTCACCATTGGAAAGAACATGATAGTAATCTACTCATTTTTCTTTGGGGACTATTGGGTCAACAAAGGATAATTCTCGAGTCATATGATATCTATCATAACTTAGATGCATGGCCTCCCATGTACGAAGGTTTCCTTGAGCATTTTCCAAAGATTTAAATTTCTAAAATAATTATTGATTGTACTTTTATGTAAAGTACCATTGTAAGGTGTTGTGGTCGAGGCACCATGAGAGTTACATATATTTGTATTAAAACTTACAACTTATGTATTGTTGTACTTTACACGACAGTTCAATAGTTGTATAAATGAAGTTTGTATTTAATTTCTGTAGTGTGATATCTGGCGACTCAGAAAAGGTCGTGTGGACCTATTTTGGGGGCGTCACAAATGTTATCATAGCTTAGGGATATGGTCACTGGCAGAGATATGAGTCTAGGACTAGGAGGGGAGAGACGAGTAATATGCTTCACTAGTGTGTGACTTACCTAAGCTGAAATTTTTACTTGATAGGTTGACAAATTATGATATGTCAATTAACCTTTGTTTTGAAGATATATTCTAGAATGATATCTGAAATACAGGAGATGAGCAACATGGAAAATTATGATACAGAGGAAATAACCGGGAAGGTATAATCTGAAAAGAAAGCAAGGTATTCTCATCTCTTCGAACTATCACGTACGTAAATTTTGAGGGCGAAATTTCATAAGGAGGGGAGATTGTAAGACCCCGAATTTTACGAAATGAAAGTATTCAATTTTTATAATTATTATTCTATTTAGTAAATGGTTAAATTGAGAAAGCGTTAAAGTTAAGGGTGATATGTGAACATTTTGCAAAGTAAGGAAGTTGATATAAAATATTAGTTGTGTCGGGGAATATTCGATTGGTCGGGGAATATTCGTTTTAACAGGAAATATTCGTACGACGGCACAATCATTGGTGGACCCCACAACTGAAGTATTATCTTTGTTAGAAAATGACATAATTATCTTTTTATAAAAATAACGATGAAAGTATTACTGTTGAACTACCCGGTAGTAAAAGTACAGTAATACGCGTGGTTACATAGTAGCACATGGTATTGATTATTGATGATTACGTGAGAAGTCACTCAGTTATACTAAATTAATTATTGCTACAGTAATTGCTGCATCATATCTCTCATATTATTGATTCAATTATTGTCACAATATCATCTGCATAATATTTATTATTATTAAATCAATAATTGAGATGTCAAAGTTATTCATATTATTATTTGCAATATTGACAATGTCTAGAAAGTTCTTTCAAGGAGAGGTTTGGTCACCTAATTGCGCGCCAATAGGAAAAAATCCTTATCGGAAAGCCCCTCTTTCCTGGGAATGATCTAGTTGTTAAATATTGTGAGTTATAATATTAATGATGAATAAGTTTATGTTGATTAAAGATGAAATTGATATTTCCATTGTGTTAGAATTATTTGTGTTAGTGGAAATCGACATCTATTCCGATAATTATTGATGTCTGGAGGTTATATTGACCAATCGGGTAATTAATCGGATAAATGAGCAATTAATTGCTATTAATTCACATGCTTATAACTATTTGTTCACATGTGTGTACTATTGAGTCACATTCATGTACTGTTAGAGGAGGTGGTACAACATTGATATTAATTGCATGACTAAATTAAAAATAGAGGTATAGATGAAGGTACTATACTGTAATTATTTTTTTCACATGTATAGAACTATTGAGTCACATGATTTTACTATTGTTTCACATGATATACTATTAGGGGAGGTGGTGCAAGTTTGATACTACTTGCAGGACTAAATTAAAAATGAAGAAAAAGATGAAGGTATTATACTGTAATATTTTGAGCCCCAAAACGTGCAATTATCGAAACTATATTTTTCTATAAATTGAATCTCATTCTTCCTTCATTCTCACCAATTTACTAAGACTCACAAGAGCAATTATAGAGGGAGAAGCTATAGGGAGAGAAGCTATATAGAGAAAGAAGAAGAGAAGTCTACTACTTCACTATTCTAGTATCCAGTCTTCTTCTGAGGTAAGGGGTATTATTTATTTCATATTCTGAAGAGAAAATACTTTTCGTATTCGTATGAATATTATTTTCGTTTAATATTCGTAAATGGTATTATTTCTTTTGTATTCATGAAGAGTGTTATTTTCTTTCAATACTCGTAAGGGTTGTTATTCCATTCTTCATTATTCTGTTGGAATAACCTGTATACGCGGACTACCGTGTGAATGGTGAAATTCTTTTGTTATTCTATTCTTTATTATTCTGTTGGAATAACATGTCTATGCGTAATATCGCATGCATGGTGAATAACCCTTCGTATTCATTTTTATTATTTTGTTGGAATAACCTGTCTACGCGGACTACCGCATGCATGGTGAATGACCCTTCGTATTCATTCTTTATTAAATTGTGGAAATGATCTGTCTACGTGGATTACCGCATAGCGGGTAAAAATCCATTTACAGTTTCGTATATTCTATTATACTCGTATGAGATATCATTTCTTTTGTACTCGTCATGGAATATTGTTTTCTTTTATATTTTTCTTTTATGAGTACTATTCATGGAGTAATATTCATAAGTTACTATTCATGGGTTACTATTCGTCTGGTTATTATTCACTCGAATATTATTCACTCGGGTATTTGGGGCACTTTTTGTGCCAGAGTACTATTCACGAGTTACTATTCATCTGATTACTATTCACTCGGGTATTTGAGACACTTTTCGTGCTGGGGTACTATTCGCGAGGTACTATTCCTGAAGTACTATTCACAAGGTACTATTCACGGAGTACTATTCACCCGAAAAATATATTTCTTTTTCTGTCCAAATTATTTTTGATACATGAATATTATTCTTGAATTTTACTCCACAAAGCAGTATCATGTTGACAATTTGGATATTTTTAAACTCTAGATAAATTTAAAGTTTTTAATATTTATTCTTGATTTTGTTTGATTAATGCTTATATCATTGTCATCATCCTCATGTTAATATTGTGATGAAAGTCATCTTTGACTTACGTGCATAGATGGAATGTTGATTGGTATGATTATGACTAGGGATCATTCGGTATAATTATGACCATAATGTTGTAAATGATGTGGTAAAAGTCCTCATTGGCCCGTTGTGCATTGATGGACAGTTTTTGCTATGATCATGACCATGGGTTCTCTTCGGCCAAGGGTGCAAAGGTGAATTGTTTTATGGAGTGATCATGATCGTTGATGAAAACACGATTATCCTTGGCCCGTAGTGCATGGATAATTCGTGGTCGTGATACTAATGAATATCCTTGGCATGTAGTGCATGGATAATTCGGTGATGTGGATTATTTATTGTGCTGAGTCTCACCGATAAAATATTGATAATAAACTTTTAATTCGTAGAAGATAGTAGATATCATGCTCTACTTGACTCTTCTAAAATACGGTTGCATGTCTTTGGCCTGTAGTGCAAGGATGAACTGTTAATGAATATATTTGGCCCGTAGTGCAAAGATGAATTTATTAGTATGATTATGAACAAGAACTGTAATTTTGTATAACCATGATCTTTAATGTTTTAGGTAAAGACAGGTGATGAAAATTATCTTCGTCCTGGGTGCGAAGAGGAATTTAGAACCACAATTATGATTATGAGTTATTCACATGATTGTAGACATAAATTGTTGATTGATGTTGCAGGGATAAAATATTATTGGTGGACTTTTAACATGGAAAAGATAATAGACTTTATGGTCTATTTGACTCTTCTAATGGATTGCTCGTTCCGCTGTAACTATGATTGAAAAGTTTTATCATCTACCATATGTTCTAAATATCTGATTTATTACTGACGAAGGCTATTGATAATTTAATTATCTTTAGTCATGATATTCTTTACTGGGCTAGTTGTGCGCACCCTTTTGCTTCACTATTCCTTTCAGGTAAAAAGAATGTAGCTGGGTCGAGCGGAGGTAACAGGGGATTAGAACGGTGGTCTATAGCTGTTGAGGTTCTCCTTAAACAGTATGGAAAAAGTTTTATTGAGAACTTTAGATTAGTGTGTTGTATTTTTATACGACATTTAATAGTTATATTTGGTGAATCAAATAGGGTAGGGCAAACCCAACTTTGGAAGGGTGTTTTGCCACTATCATACGAGATGTCTAATGACATACGACTTCGTGTTATCATAAGACAAGGTTGTGCACATCCGCTTGATGAGTATATCTACGAGCACTACTTATACAATATTAGAGTTTGGTAGAAGTATAATTCTCAATTGGAGACAATGGAGATCATTATATATCAAGAGAAGACTCACCATTAGAAAGAACATGATAGTAATATGCTCGTTTTTCTTTGGGGACTATTGGGTCAACCAAGGATAATTCTCGAGTCATATGGTATCTATCATAACTTAGATGCATGGCCTCCCATGTACGAAGGTTTTCTTGAGCATTTTCTAAAGATTTTAATTTCTAAAATAATTATTGATTGTACTTTTATGTAAAGTGCCATTGTAAGGTGTTGTGGTCGAGGCACCATTAGAGTTACATATATTTGTATTAAAATATACAACTTATGTGTTGTTGTACTTTGCACGATAGTTCAATAGTTGTATAAATGAAGTTTGTATTTGATTTCTATAGTGTGATATCTGGCGACTCTGAATGGGTCGTGTGGACCTATTTTGGGGGCGTCACAAATGTTATCATAGCTTAGGGATATGGTCGCTGGCGGATATATGAGTCTAGGACTAGGAGGGGAGATACGAGTAATATACTTAGCTAGAGTGTAACTTACCTAAGCTGAAATTTTTACTTGATAGGTTGACAAATTATGATATGTCAATTAACCTTTGTTTTGAAGATATATTCTAGAATGATATCTGAAATACAAGAGATGAGCAATGGGGAAAATCATGATACAGAGTAAATAACCCTGAAGGTACAATCCGAAAAGAAAGCAAGGTATTCTCATCTCTTCGAACTACCAGGTACGTAAATTTCGAGGGCAAAATTTCATAAGGAGGGGAGATTGTAAGACCCCGAATTTTACGAAATGAAAGTATTCAATTTTTATAATTATTATTCTATTTAGTAAATGGTTAAATTGAGAAAGCGTTAAAGTTAAGGGTGATATGTGAACATTTTACAAAGTAAGGAAGTTGATATAAAATATTCGTTGTGTCGGGGAATATTTGATTGGTCGGAGAATATTCGTTTTAACAGGGAATATTCGTACGACGGCACAATCATTGGTGGACCCCATGACGAAAGTATTGTCGTAGTTAGAAAACGACATAATTATCTTTTTATAAAAATAACGGCGAAAGTATTACTGTTAAAACTGTTGAACTACCCGGTAGTAAAAGTACAGTAATACGCGTAGTTGCATAATAGCACACGATATTTATTATTGATGATTACGTGAGAAGTCACTCAGTTATACTCACTTATTGCTAAAGTAATTGCTGCATCATATCTCTCATATTATTGATTCAATTATTGTCATAGTATCATTCGTATAATATTTATTATTATTAAATCAATTATTGAGACGACAAAGTTATTCATATTATTATTTATAATATTGACAATGTCTAGAAAGTTCTGTCAAGGAGAGGTTTGATCACCTAATTGCGCGCCAATAGGGAGAAATCCTTATCGGAAAGCCCCCTCTTTCCTGGGAATGATCTGGTTGTTAAATATTGTGAGTTATAATATTAATGATGAATAAATTTGTGTTGATTAAAGATGAAATTGATATTTTCATTGTATTGGGATTATTAGTGTTAGTGGAAATCGATATCTATTCCGATAATAATTGATGTCTGGAGGTTATATTGACCAATCGGGTAATTAATCGGATAAATGATCAATTAATTGCTATTAATTCACATGCTTATAACTATTTGTTCACATGTGTGTAATATTGAGTCACGTACATGTATTGTTAGGGGAGGTGGTGCAAGATTGATAATACTTGCATGACTAAATTAAAAATGGAGGTATAGATGAAGGTACTATACTGTAATTATTTTTTTCACATGTATAGAACTATTGAGTCACATGATTGTACTATTGATTCACATGATATACTATTAGGAGAGGTGGTGCAAGTTTGATAATACTTGCAGGACTAAATTAAAAATGAAGGAAAAGATGAAGGTATTATACTGTAATATTTTGAGCCCCAAAACATGCAATTATCAAAACTATATTTTCCTATAAATAGAAGCTCATTCTTCCTTCATTCTCACTAATTCATTAAGACTCACAAGAGCAATTATAGAGAGAGAAGCTATAGAGAGAGAAGCTATATAGAGAAAGAAGAAAAGAAGTCTGCTACTTCACTATTCTAGTATCCAATCTTCTTCTGAGATAAGGGGTATTATTTATTTCATATTCTGAAGAGAAATTACTTTTCGTATTCGTATGAATATTATTTTCGTTTAATATTCGTTAAGGTTATTATTTCTTTTGTATTCATGAAATGAGTTATTTTCTTTCAATACTCATAAAGGTTGTTATTCCATTCTTTATTATTCTGTTAGAATAACCTGTATACGCGGACTACCGTATGCATGGTGAAATTCTTTTGTTATTCTATTCTTTAATATTCTGTTGTAATAACATGTCTACGCATACTGTCGCATGCATGGTGAATGACCTTTCGTATTCATTTTTATTATTTTGTTAGAATAACCTGTCTACGCGGACTACCGCATGCATGGTGAATGACCCTCCGTATTCATTCTTTATTAAATTGTGGAAATGATCTGTCTACGTGGATTACCGCATGGCGGGTGAAAAATCATTTGTAGTTTCGTATATTCTATTATACTCGTATGAGATATCATTTCTTTTGTACTCATCATGGAATATTATTTTCTTTTATATTTTTATTTTATGAGTACTATTCATGGAGTAATATTCATGAGTTACTATTCACTGGTTACTATTTACCCGTTTATTATTCACTCGAATATTATTCACTCGGGTATTCGGGGCACTTTTCGTGTCAGAATACTATTCATGAGTTACTATTCACCTAGTTACTATTCACTAGAATATTATTCACTCGGGTATTTGGGACACTTTTCGTGCTGGAGTACTATTCATGAGGTACTATTCACTGAGTACTATTCACGAGGTACTATTCACCCGAAAAATATATTTCTTTTCTGTCTAAATTATTTTTGATACATGAATATTATTCTTGAATTTTACTCCACAAAGCAGTATCATGTTGACAATTTGTATATTTTTATACTCTGGATAAATTTAAAGTCTTTAATATTTATACTTGATTTCGTTTGATTAATGCTTATATCATTGTCATCATCCTCATGCTTATATTATGATGAAAGTCATCTTTGACTTACGTGCATAGATGGACTGTTGATTGGTATGATTATGACTAGGGATCATTCGGTATAATCATGACCGTAATGTTGCAAATGATATGGTAAAAGTCATCATTGGCCCGTTGTGCATTGATGGACAGTTTTTGGTATGATCATGACCATGGGTTCTCTTCGGCCAAGGGTGCAAAGATGAATTATTTTATGGCGTGATCATGATCTTTGATGAAAACACGATTATCCTTGGCCCTGTAGTGCATGGATAATTAGTGGTCGTGATACTAATAAGTATCCTTGGCATGTAGTGCATGGATAATTCGGTTGTAAGGCCCGAACTTTTTATAAATAAAGATTTAATTTTCTCTAATTATTATTTTGAAATAGTAAGAGGTTGATTTGAATATTGTGGTTAGTTATGAATAAAATGCGTAAATATTTTAAAATAAGTAAGTGATTATAAAATATTTATTGTTGTCGGGGAATATTCTTGCTGTCGGGGAATATTCGTACGACGGCGCAGCCTTTTGTGAGCCCCATAACGGAAAGCGACTGGATGAAGAAAATGACATGTATAAGTTGTTTATAAATAACGGTGTAGTTGTTACCGTTTATACTGTTGGAATACCCGGTGGTTAAAACACAGTAATACGCATTGTTGCACAGTAGCACACGATATTGCACCAATTATTGATTCTTACGTAAGAAGGCATTACTCAATAATTGTTACAGTAATTACTGTTCAGTATTTTATTTTATTGATTCAATAATTGCTACGTTAATATTTTATATTAGTGTTGTTTCAATAATTGTTGTAAGACCCCGAATTTTATGAAATAAAAGTATTCAATTTTTCTTATAATTACTATTCAGTAAATGGTTAAATTGATAAAATTTTAAAGTTATGGGTGAAATATGAATTTTTTTTCAAAATAAGCAAGTGGTTATAAAATAATCATTGTTGTCGGGGAATATTCGTTTGGTCGTGAAATATTCTTTCTGTCGGAGAATATTCGTACGACGGCGCAGCTATTTGTGGGCCCCATAACGAATAACTGTCGGGTGAAGAAAACGACAAATTTAAGTTTTTACAAATAACGGCGTAGTTGTTACCGTTAACACTGTTAGAATACCCGGTGATTAAAATACAGTAATACGCGTTATTGCACAGTAGCACACGGTATTGCACAGTATTTTTGAAATTATTGATTCTTACGTAAGAAGGCACTACTCAATAATTGTTACAGTAATTACTGTTCAATATTTTAATTTATTGATTCAATAATTGCTACGTTAAAATTTTATATTATTGTTGTTCAATAATTGTTGCTGCACAGTATTTTCCATTATCAGATCAATAATTCATATTATTTAAATAATATTATTAGATAGCATTATTGGCAATGACTAGAAAGTTCTGTCTAAGGAGAGGTTTGGTCATCTAATTGCGCGCCAGTAAGGAGAAATTCTTATTGGAAAGCCCCCTCTTTCCTGGGAACGGCCTGGTTGTCATAAATGTGATTCTGTAATATTATTTGTGAATAATTAATTATTGATTTATATGATAAGAAAATATTTATTTTATGTGGATATAAATGAGGGATATATTTTTGTGGTTAAAAATGAAGGAGTTAATGTTGAGATTTTTATCCGTATTTTTGTCGGAATGGAGGTATTAAAAATCAGGGTTTTTGAGATATTTTGCGGGGGTTATAATTTTTAATCCGACCGTTGGATCGTGGTAATTTTTGGATATGTTATACATATATAAGTTGAGTATATGTCCATAAATTTTGAACCGTTAAAAATGAACGTATGATTTGTTATGAATTTTAAGAGGTGACTGATTCGGAAATCAGGTTATAAATCATTTTTGGTGGAAAATTCTAGAATTGGTGGGCCCCACTTGTGGTTGGTGAAGAAATGTGCTGAATTATATTTCAAATGTGGTGGGTGGGAATAGTAGCAGGTAAAGCCATCAGGTTACAGGTCAAACCTACCAAAATTTTCTTATAAATAGAGGGCTAAGTTAGAATTGAAAATCACACCAAAAACATAAGCTTTCTCTCTTTCTCTCTCTATATTATGAAGCATATTTTGTGAGTTTTTAGATACTTGGTGAGTTGCTATTCATCAGTGCAAGTTTCCTTCAGCATCATATCCGATATCCAGTCAGAAGTACTGCTCTTTTGAGGTAAGGGATAGTAAGGGATAGTAAGGGATATTAAGGGATTTTAAGGGTTGTTATGATTTTCAGTTTCGTAATTTTTCTGATCTTCAAAAATTCTGAAAAATTTGAAATGATATTTTGATGAGTTTTCTTGATTGTGTCCAAAAATGGTGATTTTTGGATGTATAGATTGAGAGTTATGAATTTTATGAGAAAAGACTATTTTAAAAGTAACCGCTTATAATTCCTTGTGGTTAACTCCAAAATTGATGAAATTTTTATTGGGAGTACATGTGTATGATAGGAGTATACTCTGTGAATTTCAGAATTTTTAGACAAAAGTACAATTTTTGATAAATGTCTAAATATTCGGTGGTTTTGGCCATATGAAAAATAGTAAATGACTTTTAAAAATTCTGAGAAAAATATATGTTCACTATGGGACTATATTATGCTAAATCCCAGAAAAGAAATATTTTTGGAACTGATTTGGTATTTTTTATGAAAATAGTCTAGTTATGAGTAAATGAATTAAATATGTTTTGTGAAGAAAGAAAATTGGAAAATAGGATTTTATGGCTTGAGAATCCTATATGAGGTATATGCAGATTTTTGATGAGGGTTTTGGTTATTGATGATGAAATTGTAAGAGTTGGCATTTTATGATGATTAAATGCATTAATTAGTAAAGTGTAAACAATTAAAATAAATTGTTTATAAATTTAAGTAATGTTATTCTTTCAATATCATTATACCGAAATATTGGTATGAATTTTATTGTAGAATTTCTATCTTTTGTGTCGGGGTTACTATTCATGAGTTACGAATATTACTCTTGAGATTAAAACTATATGTTGATCATATTATTTTTATCATCATATATAACATTTTTATAACCCTGATGTTGAAATTCTCTTTCACTGGAGTGTAAAGATGGGTAGATTATTGGTATGATCATGACTAGGGTTCTCTTTGGCCTGTAGTGCAAAGTTGAATTGTGACTGGTATGATCATGACCATTGAATTTATAATTGAATATCTTAAGCTTAAGTGCAAAGGTGAATTGATCAACATGGTTATAATTATTGTTTATATAAATTTTGAAATGATTATATATTTCTTTGAGATATGAATATATTTGGCCTGTAGTGCAAATATGAATTGTTGATGAATATCTTTGGCATGTAGTGCAAAGATGGCATGTTGATGAATATCTTTGGCCTGTAGTGCAAAGATGAACTGTTGTTGAATATCTTTGGCCCGTAGTGCAAAGATGGTTTGTTGATGAATATCTTTGGCCCGTAGTGCAAAGATGGATTTGTTAGTATGATTATAAACAGGAATTGTGATTTGGTATAACCATGATCTTTGATGTTTCAGGTAAAGACAGGTGATGAAAATATTCTTCGTCCTGGGTGCGAAGAAAAATTTATAGTCACAATTATGATTATGAGTTATTCATATGATTGTGGAAAGGAACTGTTGAGTGATGTTACATGGATAAAATATTGTTGGTGGATTTTTAACATGGAGAAGATAATAGACTTTATAGTCTATTTGACTCTTCTAATGGATTGCTCGTTCCGCTGCAACTATGGTTGAAATTTTTATCATTTACCATATGTTCTAAATCTCTGATTTATTGTTGATGAAGGCTATTGATAATTTAATTATCTTTAGTCATGATATTCTTTACTGAGCTAGTTGTGCTCACCCTTTTGCTTCACAATTCCTTTCAGGTAATAAGAGTGTAGCTGGGTCGAGCGAGGGTAACGGAGAAATAGAACGGTGGTCTCTAGCTGTGGATGTTCTCCCGAAACAGTATAGAAAAGTTCATTTAGTAGTTATATTTGGTGAATCTAATAGGGTAAGGTGTACCCAACGTTGGAAGGTTGGTTTGCCACTATCATACAAGATGTCTAACGACATACAACCTCGTGTCATCATAAGACAGGGATGTGCTCATCCACTTGCTGAGTATATATACGAGCACTACCTATATAATCTTGGTGTTTGTTTGAAGTATAATTCTCAATTAGAGACAGTGGAGATAATGATAAGTCAAGAGAAGACTCACCATTGGGAAGAATATGATAGTAATCTTCTCGTTTTTCTTTGGGGTCTATTGGGTCAACCAAGGATAATTCTGTGGCCATATGATATCTATCATAACCTAGACGCATGGCCTCCCATGTACGAAGGTTTCCTTGAGCACTTCCCAAAGATTCTAATTTCTAAAACAGTTTTTGACTATACCTTTATGTAAGGTGTTATTGTGAGGTGATGTCCACGGTTGGAACATGAGTCACATTTGGTATATATTTGTATCCAAACTCACAGCATATGTGTTGTTGTATTTTGCACGACAATTGTTGTAATAAAGTTGTAGTTGTTTTCTGTACCATGTATTTGACGACTCAGAATGGGTTGGGTGGAATGGACCTATTTTGGGGTTGTCACATTTGGTATCAGAGCTATAAGTAAAGAGCCCCGAGCCTCTCGCTGGTGACTTCCTGTTGATGGGGGATGCACCGAAGCCAGACTCTCCGTAGGGGACGCCGTTCTGCGGTGGCAAACTGATAGGTACCATTGTGAGGTGCTGTGGTTGAAGCACCATGAGAGTTACATTTGGTATCAGAGCTTAGGGATATGATCTTGGCGGAGATCGGAAATAGAACTAGGAGGGGAGAGATGAGTAAATCCTTCGCTAGTGTGTCCTACCTAAGCTTATTTGTTGGTCAGTCATAATATCGGGATATTATTTGAAATGTTAATTTGTTTAATTAACCCTTGTTTTGAAGCTATATTCTAGAATGATAGCTAAAATACAGGAGATGAGCAATGGAGAAATCATGATGACAGGGAAGATGGAATCTGAAATGAAAGCAAGGTATTCTCAACTCTTTGAAATACCAGGTACGTAAATTTCGGGGACGAAATTTCATAAGGAGGGGAGATTGTAAGACCCCGAATTTTATGAAATAAAAGTATTCAATTTTTCTTATAATTACTATTCAGTAAATGGTTAAATTGATAAAATTTTAAAGTTATGGGTGAAATATGAATTTTTTTTCAAAATAAGCAAGTGGTTATAAAATAATCATTGTTGTCGGGGAATATTCGTTTGGTCGTGAATATTCTTTCTGTCGGAGAATATTCGTACGACGGCGCAGCTATTTGTGGGCCCCATAACGAATAACTGTCGGGTGAAGAAAACGACAAATTTAAGTTTTTACAAATAACGGCGTAGTTGTTACCGTTAACACTGTTGGAATACCCGGTGGTTAAAATACAGTAATACGCGTTATTGCACAGTAGCACACGGTATTGCACAGTATTTTTGAAATTATTGATTCTTACGTAAGAAGGCACTACTCAATAATTGTTACAGTAATTACTGTTCAATATTTTATTTTATTGATTCAATAATTGCTACGTTGAAATTTTATATTATTGTTGTTCAATAATTGTTGCTGCACAGTATTTTCCATTATCAGATCAATAATTCATATTATTTGAATAATATTATTAGATAGCATTATTGGCAATGTCTAGAAAGTTCTGTCTAAGGAGAGGTTTGGTCATCTAATTGCGCGCCAGTAAGGAGAAATTCTTATTGGAAAGCCCCCTCTTTCCTGGGAACGGCCTGGTTGTCATAAATGTGATTCTGTAATATTATTTGTGAATAATTAATTATTGATTCATATGATAAGAAAATATTTATTTTATGTGGATATAAATGAGGGATATATTTTTGTGGTTAAAAATGAAGGAGTTAATGTTGAGATTTTTATCCGTATTTTTGTCGGAATGGAGGTATTAAAAATCAGGGTTTTTTGAGATATTTTGCGGGGGTTATAATTTTTAATCCGACCGTTGGATCGTGGTAATTTTTGGATATGTTATACATATATAAGTTGAGTATATGTCCACAAATTTTGAACCGTTAAAAATGAACGTATGATTTGTTATGAATTTTAAGAGGTGGCTGATTCAGAAATCAGTTTATAAATCATTTTTGGTGGAAAATTCTAGAATTGGTGGGCCCCACTTGTGGTTGGTGAAGAAATGTGCTGAATTATATTTCAAATGTGGTGGGTGGGAATAGTAGCAGGTAAAGCCATCAGGTTGCAGGTCAAACCTACCAAAATTTTCCTATAAATAGAGGGCTAAGTTAGAATTGAAAATCACACCAAAAACATAAGCTTTCTCTCTTTCTCTCTCTATATTATGAAGCATATTTTGTGAGTTTTTAGATACTCGGTGAGTTGCTATTCATCAGTGCAAGTTTCCTTCAGCATCATATCCGATATCCAGTCAGAAGTACTGCTCTTTTGAGGTAAGGGATAGTAAGGGATAGTAAGGGATATTAAGGGATTTTAAGGGTTGTTATGATTTTCAGTTTCGTAATTTTTCTGATCTTCAAAAATTCTGGAAAAATTTGAAATGATATTTTGATGAGTTTTCTTGATTGTGTCCAAAAATGGTGATTTTTGGATGTATAGATTGAGAGTTATGAATTTTATGAGAAAAGACTATTTTAAAAGTAACCGCTTATAATTCCTTGTGGTTAACTCCAAAATTGATGAAATTTTTATTGTGAGTACATGTGTATGATAGGAGTATACTCTGTGAATTTCAGAATTTTTAGATAAAAGTACAATTTTTGATAAATGTCTAAATATTCGGTGGTTTTGGCCATATGAAAAATAGTAAATGACTTTTAAAAATTCTGAGAAAAATATATGTTCACTATGGGACTATATTATGCTAAATCCCAGAAAAGAAATATTTTTGGAACTGATTTGGTATTTTTTATGAAAATAGTCTAGTTATGAGTAAATGAATTAAATATGTTTTGTGAAGAAAGAAAATTGGAAAATAGGATTTTATGGCTTGAGAATCCTATATGAGGTATATGCAGATTTTTGATGAGGGTTTTGGTTATTGATGATGAAATTGTAAGAGTTGACATTTTATGATGATTAAATGCATTAATTAGTAAAGTGTAAACAATTAAAATAAATTGTTTATAAATTTAAGTAATGTTATTCTTTCAATATCATTATACCGAAATATTGGTATGAATTTTATTGTAGAATTTCTATCTTTTGTGTCGGGGTTACTATTCATGAGTTACGAATATTACTCTTGAGATTAAAACTATATGTTGATCATATTATTTTTATCATCATATATAACATTTTTATAACCCTGATGTTGAAATTCTCTTTCACTGGAGTGTAAAGATGGGTAGATTATTGGTATGATCATGACTAGGGTTCTCTTTGGCCTGTAGTGCAAAGTTGAATTGTGACTGGTATGATCATGACCATTGAATTTATAATTGAATATCTTAAGCTTAAGTGCAAAGGTGAATTGATCAACATGGTTATAATTATTGTTTATATAAATTTTGAAATGATTATATATTTCTTTGAGATATGAATATATTTGGCCTGTAGTGCAAATATGAATTGTTGATGAATATCTTTGGCATGTAGTGCAAAGATGGCATGTTGATGAATATCTTTGGCCTGTAGTGCAAAGATGAACTGTTGTTGAATATCTTTGGCCCGTAGTGCAAAGATGGTTTATTGATGAATATCTTTGGCCCGTAGTGCAAAGATGGATTTGTTAGTATGATTATAAACAGGAATTGTGATTTGGTATAACCATGATCTTTGATGTTTCAGGTAAAGACAGGTGATGAAAATATTCTTCGTCCTGGGTGCGAAGAAAAATTTATAGTCACAATTATGATTATGAGTTATTCATATGATTGTGGAAAGGAACTGTTGAGTGATGTTACATGGATAAAATATTGTTGGTGGATTTTTAACATGGAGAAGATAATAGACTTTATAGTCTATTTGACTCTTCTAATGGATTGCTCGTTCCGCTGCAACTATGGTTGAAATTTTTATCATTTACCATATGTTCTAAATCTCTGATTTATTGTTGATGAAGGCTATTGATAATTTAATTATCTTTAGTCATGATATTCTTTACTGAGCTAGTTGTGCTCACCCTTTTGCTTCACAATTCCTTTCAGGTAATAAGAGTGTAGCTGGGTCGAGCGAGGGTAACGGGGAAATAGAACGGTGGTCTCTAGCTGTGGATGTTCTCCCGAAACAGTATAGAAAAGTTCATTTAGTAGTTATATTTGGTGAATCTAATAGGGTAAGGTGTACCCAACGTTGGAAGGTTGGTTTGCCACTATCATACAAGATGTCTAACGACATACAACCTCGTGTCATCATAAGACAGGGATGTGCTCATCCACTTGCTGAGTATATATACGAGCACTACCTATATAATCTTGGTGTTTGTTTGAAGTATAATTCTCAGTTAGATACAGTGGAGATAATGATAAGTCAAGAGAAGACTCACCATTGGGAAGAATATGATAGTAATCTTCTCGTTTTTCTTTGGGGTCTATTGGGTCAACCAAGAATAATTCTGTGGCCATATGATATCTATCATAACCTAGACGCATGGCCTCTCATGTACGAAGGTTTCCTTGAGCACTTCCCAAAGATTCTAATTTCTAAAACAGTTTTTGACTATACCTTTATGTAAGGTGTTATTGTGAGGTGATGTCCACGGTTGGAACATGAGTCACATTTGGTATATATTTGTATCCAAACTCACAGCATATGTGTTGTTGTATTTTGCACGACAATTGTTGTAATAAAGTTGTAGTTGTTTTCTGTACCATGTATTTGACGACTCAGAATGGGTTGGGTGGAATGGACCTATTTTGGGGTTGTCACAATTGTCACTACACAATATTTTCTATTATTGGAGCAATAATTCATCTTATCTGAATAATATTATTAAATAGCATTATTGGCAATGTCTAGAAAGTTCTGTCTAATGAGAGGTTTGGTCACCTAATTGCGCGCCAGTAAGGAGAAATCCTTATTGGCAAGCTCCCTCTTTCCTGGCAACGGCCTGGTTGCCAGTACTGTGATTCTGTAATATTATTTATGAATAATTAATTATTAATTTATATGATGAGAAAAATATTGATTTTATGTGGATATAGATGGAGAAAATTTTAAAGTGACAATTGTTAAAAAATTGATATTTTATCTTTTCTGATAAAATAATATTTTATTATATTATATAATAATGATGATATTTTTTACAATGAATGTGAGATATATGAGTATATGAGGAGGAAGAGTATTTTTGTTGCATTAAATGATTAACACATATTTTGTGTGTTGGTGGACCCCATTTCTTGACTGAAATTTGATTATAGCGTGTAAAATCGTCCGTATATAGATTTCGGTCAATTTATGTTTGGAATTTGGAAAAACTTTCTTCTGTAAAGTTGTAGAGAATTGAATTTCCTATAAAAAATCGCGAGATTCAAATTTTCTGATAAAAGGGCTATTTATTATGAATTATTGAAGTTTCGTAGTTCCAAAATAATTGATTTTTGGAAGTTTTATTTATGTTTTAAAAGAAAAACGTTTTTTAAATGTTTGTGGACATCTTTAGCATGTGTTAGATGGCTGAAATTAGATTTCTAAGCGGGCGTAGGAATTTATTTTATATATAATATTATTATATCAAATTTTCTGATTTGGTGTTTTAAGCATTTTTCTATAAATAGGGTGCTTAGGTTAGAATTGAAAATCACACCAGAAACTGAAGTTTTCTCTCTCTTTCTCTCTCTATAATATCGAACGTATTTTTGTGAGTATTTTAATACTTTGAGTATTGCTATACGGTGCAAGTTCCTTCAACACTATATCTTGTATTCCAGTCAGAAGTACTGTCTTTTCGAGGTAAGGGATGTTATTTTTTTATCAATGATATTATTTCCTTCAATATCATTATACCGGAATATTGGTAAGATTTTTCTTATGAAATTCTTATCTTTTCATGTCGTGGTTACTATTCATGAGTTACTATTCACGAGTTACTATTCACGAGTTACTATTCATGAGTTACTATTCACGAGTTACTATTCACGAGTACTATTCACGAAGCATGATGATTTTTTTTTCTTGTGGAATTTCTACCTTTTAGTCTCGAGGTTACTATTCATGTATACGGCACTATTCATAAATACGACACTATTCACAGAAAAATTAAATTTTCTTTTCTGTGTCCAAGATATCTATTATGGATACTAGCTTTGATTGTATCCATGTTTTGATCATTCTTGAATTTTACTTCACTATGATTATTTATGAAGTATTTTTGAACTCGGATTGTTTAAAGTACGAATCCTTAAAATTTGTTCTTTTGTTTCACTGGATTCGTTTTCTTTAAAATATTTTTCATCATCTTCAGTCCTAAATAATGATATAACTGAATATTTTTAGTCTGTAGTACAAAGATTAATAATTTTATGATGAATATCTTTGTCACATAGTTCAAAGATGAACAGGTGTTGAGATGAACATGACCGACTAATTAATATCTTTGGCCTGTAGTGCAAAGATGACTATTTGATTCAAGATGTATATTGATTGATGTTACAGGGATAAAATATCGATGATGAACTTTTAAATTCATAGATGATAGTAGATTTCATTCTCTACTTAACTCTTTTAATGAATTGTTGTTTTCACTGCAGTTGTTGATCTAAAACTTGTTGTCTATTGTATTCTATCAGATTTTTTCCTGTTGAGGACTAACGATAATTTGTTCTATATTATCTTAGTCATAATATTCTTTACTGGGCTAGTTGTGCTCACCCTTTTCCTTTTTGTTCCATTTTTCTTCTCAGGAGACGAGAATATAGCGGGAACTAGTCGGGGTGTGGAGTGATGGTTCAAGACAGTTGTTTTAGTAGTCCTCACTATTTTGTAAGATAGTGTATCAATAAGTATAATGAAGACTTATTTGAGTATGAATACTGTCTAGATGATAATATTTGTATTTAAACTCACAGTATATGTGTTGTCGTATTTTGCACGACAATTGTAATAATAAAGTTATAGTTGTTTTCTGTACCATGTATTTGGCGGCCCATAATAGGTTGGGTGGATTGAACCTATTTTGGGGGCGTCACATCGGTGATGTGGATTATTTATTGTGCTGAGTCTCAACGATAAAATATTGATAATAAACTTTTAATTCGTAGAAGATAGTATATATCATGCTCTACTTGACTCTTCTAAAATATAGTTGCATGTCTTTGGCATGTAGTGCAAGGATGAACTGTTAATGAATATCTTTGGCCCGTAGTGCAAAGATGAATTTATTAGTATGATTATGAACAGGAACTTTGATTTGGTATAACCATGATCTTTGATGTTTCAGGTAAAGACAGGTGATAAAAATTATCTTCGTCCTGGGTGCGAAGAGGAATTTAGAACCACAATTATGATTATGAGTTATTCACATGATTGTGGACATGAATTGTTGATTGATGTTACAAGGATAAAACATTATTGGTGGACTTTTAACATAGAGAAGATAATAGACTTTATGGTCTATTTGACTCTTCTAATGGATTGTTCATTCCGCTGCAACTATGGTTGAAAAGTTTTATCATCTACCATATGTTCTAAATCTCTGATTTATTACTGACGAAGGCTATTGATAATTTAATTATCTTTAGTCATGATATTCTTTACTGGGCTAGTTGTGCTCACCCTTTTGCTTCACAATTCCTTTCAGGTAATAAGAGTGTAGCTGGGTCGAGCGGAGGTAACATGGGATTAGAACGGTGGTCTATAGCTGTTGAGGTTCTCCTTAAACAGTATGGATATAATTTTATTTAGAACTTTAGATAAGTGTGTTGTATTTTTATACGACATTTAATAGTTATATTTGGTGAATCAAATAGGGTGAGGCGAACCCAACTTTGGAAGGGTGTTTTGCCACTGTTATACGAGATGTCTAATGACATACGACTTCATGTTATCAAAAGACAAGGTTGTACACATCCACTTGCTGAGTATATCTACGACCACTACCTATATAATCTTGGAGTTTGGTTGAAGTATAATTCTCAATTGGAGAAAATGGAAATAATTATATGTCAAGAGAAGACTCACCATTGGAAAGAACATGATAGTAATCTGCTCGTTTTTCTTTGGGGACTATTGAGTCAATCAAGGATAATTCTCAAGTCGTATGATATATATCATAACTTAGATGCATGGCCTCCCATGTACGAAGGTTTCCTTGAGCATTTTCCAAAGATTTTAATTTCTAAAACAATTATTAATTGTACTTTTATGTAAAGTACCATTGTAAGATGTTGTGGTCGAGGCACCATGAGAGTTACATATATTTGTATTAAAACTTACAATTTATGTGTTGTTGTACTTTGCACGATAGTTCAACAGTTGTATAAATGAAGTTTATATTTGATTTCTGTAGTGTGATATCTGGTGACCCAGAATGGGTCGTGTGGACCTATTTTGGGGGCGTCACAATTTCTCCTTATACTTACGATCGTTTTATATTACGATCTTCTTATTCTTCTCTTTAATCATCTTATATTATGATTTTATTTACACTTTTTATCTTATAGACATAGTCTCTTTATTATCACTTTTAATCTTTATTACAGGAGTCAGGTAACTCCGGATTCTTATCCTTATAGCTCTTCAAGATTCTTCTTTGAATCTTATTTATCTTCATCTTTACTTAATAATGAATTTCCAAAAATTCATCTCTTATCACTTAAACTCGATCTGAGTTTATTCATTATCATCTCCGCGGTTATAGCCTAAGGTACACCTACCTAAGGTTTATAACCTACGACTTTGATACCAACTGTGACGCCCCCAAATCCGGGTACTTTTTACCTCAGATCTGGTACATCATTTCTATAACTATTGCAGAAGATATAAACACAAATTGTTTATATAATAAAACTTTACACATCATTCCCAAGGTCTACAACCTTAACTTAATACATACCTTCAATATCTTAGAAGATCTACAATGTTATTTACGTCAGAAAATTTAATAGATCTAACTGCAACATAATTTAATCTTGCACTTTGACTTTGCTTCTACCTTTATTCGAGCTTTCATCTAAATCTGGAAATTTATCATGATATAGCAAGGGTGAGAAACAAATTTGCCCAACAAGTTTTAAATACAATGAAGATATATTATGATTGAAAAGAATGAATAAGCTTTCAAGTTTTCAATAATATAATAATTGTGAAATAATATGAATCAAGTTTCAATAATTCCATTACTGAATCAATAATGTTTGAAGGTCAACTGTGACGCCCCAAAAATCGGTATACATCACCAATTCTGAGTCGCCAAATACATGGTACAAAATTCAAATACAACTTAATTATACAACTGTCGGGTAAAATACGACAAAACATAAGCTGAGAGTTTTAGTACGAATATTGTCTTCTAGACAGTATTCAAACTCAAATGGAGTCATCAATACATTTATTATCACACTATTTCACTGAATAGTGAGGACTACTAATACAACCATCTGGACCGTCACTCCGTTCCCCAATTAGCCCCAGCTATATTCTCATTCCCTGAAGAGAACAATGAAAGAAAATTGTGAGCTCAACTAGCCCAGTAAGAAATATTATGACTAAGATAATGCAGAATAAATTATCGTTAGCTTTGAACAGTGTTAAACTGATAAAATATAATAAACATCAAGTTTAACTGTAGCGGAACAAGTAATCCATTAGAAGAGTCAAGTAGAACATGATATCTATTATCTTCTATGATTTAAAAAGTTTTTCATCAACTTTATCGCTGAGACTCAGCTTAATAAATAAACCACATCATCGAATCATCCTTGCACTACGAGCCATGGATATTCATGTAATCATCAACGGTCATGATCATACCAACAACTATCCATCAATGCACTATGGGCTAGTGAGGACTTTTACTTCATCATTTGTAACATTACGGTCATGATTATACCGAATAATCCTTGGTCATAATCATACCAATCAATAGTACATATATGGACGTAAGCCACATATGACTTTTGTGACGCCCCCAAAATAGGTATACATCACCCATCCTGAGTCGCCAAATACATGGGACAAAATTCAAATACAACTTAATAATACAACTGTCGTGTAAAATACGACAAAACATAAACTGAGAGTTTTAATACGAATATTGTCTTCTAGACAGTATTCAACTCAAATGGAGTCCTCAATACATTAATTATCACAATATTTCATAGAATAGTGAGGACAACTAATGCTATCATCTGGACCGTCACTCTGTTCCCTGACTAGTCCCGGCTATGTTCTCATTTCCTGAAGAGAACAATGAAAGCAAAAAGGGTGAGCTGAACTAGCCCAGTAAGAAATATTATGACTAAGATATTGCATAATAATTTATCGTTAGCCTTCAACAGTGTTAAACTGATAAAATTTAATAAACATCAAGTTTAACTCCAGCGGAACAAGCAATCCATTAGAAGAGTCAAGTAGAGCATAAAATCTACTATCTTTTATGATTTAAAAAGGTTTTTCATCACTTTTATCGCTGAGACTCAGCTTAATAAATAATCCACATCATCGAATCACCCCTGCACTACGGCCAAGGATATTCTTTAGTACCACGACCACAAATTATCCATGCACTACGGGCCAAGGATATTCGTGTATTCATCAATGGCCATGATCATGCCATAAAATAATTCATCTTTGCACCCTTGGCCGAAGAGAATCCATGGCCATAATCATACCAAAAATTGTCCATCAATGCACTACGGGCCAATAAGGACTTTTACCACATCATTTGTAACATTACGGTCATGATTATACTGAATAATCCCTGGTCATAACCATACCAAATCCATTTATGCACTACAGGCCACAAATGACTTTCAACATAATATAATCATAAGGATGATGACAGTGATATAAGAATTCAATAAAACAAGTTCAAGGATAAATTTTTAAAGATTTATAATTTAATTTATCCAGAAATCAATAACGTCCAAACTGTCAATATGGTACTACTTTGTGGAGTAAAATTCAAGAATAATATTGTATCAAAAATGATTTGGACCGAAAAGAAATAAATTTTTGTCATGAATAGTATCCTGGTGAATAGTAACCGAGTGAATAGTACGTAGTAAATAGTAACTTTGGAAATAGTAACCCTGTGAATAGTACTCTGGCATAAAAAAGTTAAAACTTTTCAAGAATGCTTAGAATAATATTTCTATGAAAACATACTGGATGAAGCGCAAATATCAAAGATATTCTACTAATTTTATAGAGTATAGAAGCCAAAACTTTAACAAAATGAGTATAGAATTTGAAATCTGAAACAAAATAATATTACTTATATACAACAGAGTATGGAAGAAAATATTATTTCAAGCGAATATTGAACAAAAATAACATCCCTTACAACTATTGAACGAAAATAATATTCCAACGAATATTTAACGAAGATAATATTCCTACGAATATTGAACGAAGATAATACTCTTTATGAATATTGAACGAAAATATTATTCATATAAATACGAAAAATAATATCTCTTCAGAATATGAAATAAATAATACTCCTTACCTCAAAAGAATAATACTTCTGGCTGGAATATCAGATATAACACTGAAAGGAAATTGCACCGTATAGCAACACTCAAAGTATCAAAATACTCACAAGGATACGCTCGATAATATGGAGAGAGAAAACTTTAGTTTCTGGTGTGATTTTCAATTCTAACCTAAGCACCCTATTTATAGGAAAATGCTTAGAACACCAAAGTAAAAAATTTAATAAAATAATATATTTATATAAAAATCATACGCACCATTAGAAATCTGATTCCAGCACATTTTAAAAAAATATTTAAAACTTCAAAAATCAATTATTCCGGAACTTCAATAATTCATAATAAATAGCCCTTTTATCAGAAAAATTCGAATATTATATCCTTCCATAGGAAATTCAATTCTCTACAACTTTGTAAGTTTAAGTTTTTCTAAATTCCAAACAGAAATTAACCGAAATTCACATACAAACGATTTTGCAGGCTATAATCAAATTTCAGTCAAGAAATGGGGTCCACCAACACACAAAACATGTGTTAAATATTTTTTATAACAAAAATACTCTTCCTCCATATTTATTCATATATCACACATTCACTGTAAAAATATCACCATTATTATATTATTAAAATATAATAATATATTTAAATAAATTATTTTATCAGAAAAGATAAAATATCAATTTTCAACAATTGTCACTTTTCTAAAAATTCCTCCATTTATATCCACATAAATAAATATTTTCCTTACCATATAAATCAATAATTAATTATTCATAAATAATATTACAGAATCACAATTATGACAACCATCCCAAGAAAGAGGGGGCTTTCGAATAAGGATTTCTCTTTACTGGTGCGCAATTAGGTGACCAAACCTCTCCTTAGACAGAACTTTCTAGACATTGCCAATAATATTATCTAGTAATATTATTAAAATAATATAAATTATTGATCTGATAATAGAAAATACTGTGCAGTGACAATTATTGAAACAACAATAATATAAAATATCAACGTAGCAATTTTTGAATCAATAAAATAAAATATTGAATAGTATTTACTGTAACAATTATTGAGTAGTGACTTCTTACGTAAGAATCAATAATTCAAAAATACTGTGCAATACCGTGTGCTATTGTGCAACAACGCGTATTACTGTGTTTTAACCACCGAGTATTCCAACAGTGTTAACGGTAACAACTACGACGTTATTTATAAAAACTCATACTTGTCATTTTCTTCATCCAATCGCTTTCCGTTATGGGGTCCACAAAAGGTTGCGCCGTCGTACGAATATTTCCCGACAGCAAGAATATTCCACGACCAAACGAATATTCCCCGACAACAATGAATATTTTATAACCACTTGCTTATTTAAAATATTTACATATATCACCCTTAACTTTAACCTTTTATCAATTTAACCATTAACTGAATAGTAATAATAAGAAAAATTGAATACTTTTATTTCAAAAAATTCAGGGTCTTACAATCTCCCCTCCTTATGAAATTTCGTCCCCGAAATTTACGTACCTGGTATTTCAAAGAGATGAGAATACATTGCTATCATTTCAGATTCCATCTTCCCTGTCCTCATGATTTGTCCATTGCTCATCTCCTGTATTTCAGATATCATTCTAGAATACAGCTTCAAAACAAAGGTTAATTGACATATCACAATTTGTCAACTTAAGTAACAAAATTCAGTTTAGGTAGGACACACACTAGCGAAGTATATTACTCGTCTCTCCCTTTCTAGTTCTAATCTCGGATCTCTGCCATAGATCATATCCCTAAGCACTGATACCAACTGTGATGCCTCCAAAATAGGTATACATCACCCATCTTGAGTCTCCAAATACATGGTAAAAAATTCAAATACAACTTAATAATACAAACTGTCGTATAAAATACGACAAAACATAAACTAAGAGTTTTAATATGAATATTGTCTTCTAGACAATATTCAACTCAAATGGAGTTCTCAATACATTAATTATCACACTAGTTCATAGAATAGTGAGGACAACTAATGCTATCATCTGGACCGTCACTCCATTCCCCGATTAGTCCCAGTTACGTTCTCATTTCCTGAAGAGAACAATGAAAAGAAAAAGGGTGAGCTCAACTAGCCCAGTAAGAAATATTATGACTAAGATAATGCAGAATAATTTATCGTTAGCCTTCAACAGTGTTAAACTGATAAAATATAACAAACACCAAGTTTAACTGCAGCAGAACAAGCAATCCATTAGAAGAGTTAAGTAGAGCATAAAATCTACTATCTTCTATGATTTAAAAAGGTTTTTCATCACTTTTATTGCTGAGACTCAGCTTAATAAATAATCCACATCATCGAATCACCCCTGCACTACGGCCAAGGATATTCTTTAGTATCACGACCACAAATTATCCATGCACGACGGGCCAAGGATATTCTTGTATTCATCAATGGCCATGATCATGACATAAAACAATTCATCTTTGCACCCTTGGCCGAAGAGAATCCATGGCCATAATCATACCAAAAACTATCCATCAATGCACTATGGGCCAATGAGGACTTTTACCACATCATTTGTAATATTACGGTCATGATTATACCGAATAATCCCTGGTCATAACCATACCAAGTCCAACTATGCACTACAGGCCACAGATGACTTTCAACATAATATAATCATGAGGATGATGACAGTGATATAAGAATTCAATAAAATAAGTTCAAGGATAAATTTTTAAAGATTTATAATTTAATTTATCCAGAAATCAATAACGTCCAAACTGTCAATATGGTACTGCTTTGTGGAGTAAAATTCAAGAATAATATTGTATCAAAAATGATTTGGACCGAAAAGAAATAAATTTTTGTCATGAATAGTATCCTGGTGAATAGTAACCGAGTGAATAGTACGTAGTAAATAGTAACTTTGGAAATAGTAACCCTGTGAATAGTACCCCGGTATGAAAAAGTTAAAACTTATCAAGAATGCTCAGAATAATATTTTCATGAAAATATACTGGATGAAGCGCAAATATCAAGGATATTCTACTAATTTCATGGAGTATAGAAGCCAAAATTGTAACAAAACGAGTATAGAATTTGAAATCTGAAACAAAATAATATTACTTATATACTACAGAGTATGGAAGAAAATATTATTTCAAGCGAATATTGAACAAAAATAACATCCCTTACAACTGTTGAACGAAAATAATATTCCAACGAATATTTAACGAAGATAATATTCCTACGAATATTGAACGAAGATAATACTCTTTATGAATATTGAACGAAAATATTATTCATACGAATACGAAAAATAATATCTCTTTAGAATATGAAATAAATAATACCCCTTACCTCGAAAGAATAAAACTTCTAACTGGAATATCAGATATAACGTTGAAAGGAAATTGCACTGTATAGCAACACTCAAAATATCAAAATACTCACAAAGATACGCTCGATAATATAGAGAGAGAAAACTTTAGTTTCTGGTGTGATTTTTAATTCTAACCTAAGCACCCTATTTATAGGAAAATGCTTAGAACACCAAAGTAAAAAATTTAATAAAATAATATATTTATATAAAAATCATACGCACCATTAGAAATCTGATTCCAGCACATTTACCACCCCCACCAAAATGCAAAAAAATGTTTTTTTTAAAAAAAATATTTAAAACTTCAAAAATAAATTATTCCGGAACTTCAATAATTCATAATAAATAGTCATTTATCAGAAAAATTTGAATCTTTTGTCCTTCCATAGGAAATTCAATTCTATACAACTTTGTAAGTTTAAGTTTTTCTAAATTCCAAACAAAAATTGACCGAAATCCACATACGGACGATTTTACAGGCTATAATCAAATTTCAGTCAAGAAATGGGGTCCACCAACACACAAAACATGTGTTAAACATTTTTTGTAACAAAAATACTCTTCTTCCTCATTTATTCATATATCACACATTTATTATAAAAATATCACTATTATTATATTATTAAAATATAATAACGTATTTAAATGAATTATTTTATCAAAAAAGATAAAATATCAATTTTTAACAATTGTCACTTTTTTTAACAATTCCTCCATTTATATCCACATAAATAAATATTTTCCTTACCATATAAATAAATAATTAATTATTCATAAATAATATTACAGAATCACAATTATGACAACCAGGTCGTTCCCAAGAAAGAGGAGGCTTTCCAATAAGGATTTCTCCTTACTGGTGCGCAATTAGGTGACCAAACCTATCCTTAGACAGAACTTTTTAGACATTGCCAATAATGTTATCTAGTAATATTATTAAAATAATATGAATTATTGATCTGATAATGGAAAATACTGTGCAGTGACAATTATTGAAACAACAATAATATGAAATATCAACGTAGCAATTTTTGAATTAATAAAATAAAATATTGAACAATAATTACAGTAACAATTATTAAGTAGTGACTTCTTACGTAAGAATCAATAATTCAAAAATACTGTGCAATACCGTGTGCTATTGTGCAACAATGCGTATTACTGTGTTTTAACCATCGAGTATTCCAACAGTGTTAACGGTAACAACTACGACATTATTTATAAAAACTCATAGTTATCGTTTTCTTCATCCAATCCCTTTCCGTTATGGGGCCCACAAAAAGTTGCGCCGTCGTACGAATATTTCCCGACAGCAGGAATATTCCACAACCAAACGAATATTCTCCGACAACAATAAATATTTTATAACCACTTGCTTATTTAAAATATTTACATATATCACCCTTAACTTTAACCTATTATCAATTTAACCATTTACTGAATAGTAATAATAAGAAAAATTGAATACTTTTATTTCAAAAAATTCAGGGTCGTACAACTTTTATCATAATATAACCATGAGGATGATGACAATGATATAAAAATTCAATTAAAAGAAAGCAAATGATAAATTTTTAAAGATTTATAACTTAATTTATCCAGAATTCAATAATGTCCAAATTGTCAACATGATACTGGTTTGTGGAGTAAAATTCAAAAATAATATTGTATCAAAAATAATTTGGACAGCAAAGAAATTATTTTTTGTTGTGAATAATTCCCCGGGTGAATAGTACCCGAGTGAATAATACCCTATGAATAGTACTTCAGGAACAGTACCCCATGAATAGTACTTTATGAGTAGTACTAGTGAATAGTACTTTGTAAATAGTATCCGTGAATAGTACTTTATGAATAGTACCCCGTGAATAGTACTTTGTGAATAGTACCGTAAAAAGGAATACTACTCATTGACAGTACTTCGACATGAAAAGCTTAAAATTTAACAAGAATGTGCAGAAAATATCCTTGTAAAATGATACTAGATGAAGTGAAAATTTTAAGGATATTCCACTAATTTCACAGAGTATAGAAACAATACTTTAACAAAATGAGGGTATAATCAAGAATACGAGACGAAATAATATTACTCACATACTACACAATATGGAAGAAAAAATTATTCCTTATGAATACTGAAAAAAAGTAATATCCTTTACCTCAGAAGAAGACTAGATACTGAAGTAGTGAAGTAGCAGACTTCTCTTTTTCTTTCTTTCTATAGCTTCTCTCTCTATAATTGCTCTTGTGAGTCATAGTGAATTGGTGAGAATGAAAGAAGAATGAGCTTCTATTTATAGAAAAATATAGTTTCGATAATTGCACATTTTGGAGCTCAAAATATTACAGTATAATACCTTCAACTTTTCCTTCATTTTTAATTTAGTCATGCAAGTATTATTAAAGTTGCACTACCACCCCTAATAGTACATTATGTGAATCAATAGTTCTATACATGTGAAAAAAATAATTATAGTATAGTACCTTCATCTATACCTCTATTTTAAATTTAGTCATGCAAGTATTATCAATTTTTCACCACCTCCCCTAATAGTACATGCACGTGAATCAATAGTACACACATGTGAACAAATAGTTATAAGCATGTGAATTAATAGCAATTAATTGCTCATTTATCCGATTAATTATCTGATTGGTCAATATAACCTCCAGACATCAATTATAATCGGAATGGATGTCGATTTCCACTAACACTAATAATTCTCACATAATGGAAATATCAATTTCATCTTTACTCAACACGAACTTATTCATCATTAATATTATAACTCACAATATTTAACAACCAGATCATTCCCAGGAAAGAGGGGGCTTTCCAATAAGGATTTTTCTTTATTGGCGCTCAATTAGGTGACCAAACCTCTCCTCGACAAAACTTTCTAGACATTGTCAATATTACAAATAATAATATTAATAACTTTGTCGTCTCAATTATTGATTTAATAATAATAAATATTATGTAGATGATACTGTAACAATAATTAAATTAATAATATGAGAGATATTATGCAGCAATTACTGTAGCAATAATTGAGTGTAACTGAGTGACTTCTCACATAAGTATCAATAATCAATATCGTGTGCTATTATGCAATCACGCGTATTATTGTACTTTTACCACCGGGTAGTTCAACAGTTTAACGGTAAAACTTTCGCCATTATTTTTATAAAAAGATAATTCTGTCGGTTTCTAACTACGACAATACTTCCGTTGTGGGGTCCACCAATGATTGTGCCGTCGTACGAATATTTCTTGTTAAAATAAATATTTCTCGACCAATCGAATATTATATAACCACTTGCTTACTTTTCAAAATTTTTAAATAATACCCACAACTATAAAATTATATCAAATCCACACCATAATATTCAAAAATATATTTCGAGAAAAATTAATCTTTATTCATAAAAGTTGGGGTCTTACAACCTCCCCTTCTTATGAAATTTCGTCCTCGAAATTAAAGTGCGTACCTGGTATGACGAAGAGGTGAGGATACCGTGACTTCATTTCAGATTTTAACTCCCAGGTCATTTCCTCAGCTTCGTTATTTCTCCATAATGCTTTAACTTGAGGTATAACATTGGAGCGTAGAATATGTTCCTTCTTATCCAAGATTTTAACAGGTACCTCTTCATACGTTAAATCTTCTGGTATCTCATCTTGTTCTAATTCAATAATGTGGTTCGGGTCTTTCACATATTTACGTAACATAGATATGTGAAAAACGTTATGAACACGAGACATACTTGGTGGTAAGGCGAGTCTATAGGCCACAGTTCCTACTCGATCGAGGATTATAAATGGGCCAATGAATCGAGGATTGAGCTTTCCTCTCTTTCCAAATCTCGTAACTCGTTTCCATAGAGCAACTCGTAACAACACATGAAATTTATTAACAATAGAAATATCATTCAAATCTTACGTATTTTTGTTTAAATCCGTGACATGTGCTAAGAAATCTTGAGATTCATTTTTTAATAAATGAATAGCTTTATGGCTTGATATGACAGTGATTGACTTTAGTGATTTGGTTTGGTTGCTTGAATTCTTATAATAGATTGGTTAGGAATATGAAAGCTAACAACCTTACGAAAACAATCGATTTTAGCATAAGGAGTAGTTAACCAATCAATCCCTAAAATCACATCAAATGCAAGTATTTTCCAAGAGATAACATGCTTTGGACTGTTACGTACTGTTTGGACTGATGTGTCCCTCCCCTCTGTATTTGTAATATACGACTGGCGGTCGTTCTCCTTCCTTAACAACATGTGCTAGTGCTGACGTCCTTCCATCATTATTGAATCTCCTTTTCTTGAAATTCCCACTTTTATTATCTTGACCATGATTACCATCGAAGTGGTTACCATTTCTGGCATGTTGACTTCCACCACATTTGTTGTCACTGCTTCGATGACTGTTACCACTGGTATTATCATTTTGTCGGCTGCTCTCCCTTGGTCGGGTTGACTCGTTATCGTGCTCCAATAACTGAGTCCTATTTACAACATCTGAATACAAACACAGTTTGTGAGAAATTAGGTATTGACGTATCTCAGGTTTAGAACCTCTTAAAAATATCCGCATTATTCTCTCTTCATTACCAATCAAGTGGGATGTAAACCGGGACAACTCGAAAAACTTAGCTTCGTATTGTGACACGCTCATATTGTTTTGCTCCAGCTTGATAAACTATACCTCCTTTATGTGACGAATACTTTCGAGAAAGTACTTGTCGTTGAACAGTTATTGGAACTTCTCCCAAGACATCTTCAGTATGGCAGGTTGAGTACGCTTTATCGATTCCCACCATTAATCTGCCTCTCCTCGCAACATAAAGGTGGCAACGAGAATCTTTTGCTCCTCGGAGCATCCCAAGACATCAAATATCTTAGTGATCTGCTTTATCCACGTCTCTGCCTTAAGTGGTTTTGACTCTCCAATAAACTCCGGTGGTCCCAGCTCCTTGAACTGTTTAGCGGTGACTGTAACGACCCCAAAATTCATACAATTTAATTCTGGACTTCGGTCGTTAATAATACATTCAACCTTTAATTTTACATCATTAAACGATAATACAACCATTGAAATTTGCGGAATAATTAAAATTTTCTATTACAAACTATCCTCGTTCCCAAAACCTTCAACCTTTACATCTAAATATCTCAGAATCATTTTAATACTACAATAGTTTACATTCGCAAAACAATATTATAATTACAACATTAATACATTTACCGAAACATTAGACATGGTTTACAAGAATAACAACTTAGCTAGGATATTAAATCTTCATATATCACTTTTGATCCATAACAATCAAGTAGCACATAGCGTTACCTTCAATTCTTGAATATGCAAAAATGGTTATTTGCAAGAATGAGCTCGACAGCTCAGCAAAATCTAACAGTTTTCATGCATCACGTAACACATAATAACATGCTCAACCTACAAGAATAATCATAAACAAACATAGCATACATGTTGTAGTTCACATAACAACTATAAAGATTGAGTTCCTTACTCAATCAACATTCATAGTTCAATCATCATAGTCATAGATTGACTTTTATATTTCATACTTTTGACATATATAATGCACCATACACTAAAATTTTAAAACAGATCATCATCAAGTTCACATAGCAAAAAGGAACTGAAAGACTTGCCTTTACCGGCGTTTTACCAACATGCTAATACTTCGCATCGTTGCACAACCTACACTGTATGTGAGATTGATAATAAATAAAATCAATAATCAATCTCATGGTCAAATTTATTCTAAGACCTTACTTTATCTTATTATCCTTTATAATATCTTTATAGACATCTAACTGTGTTTTATATGCAGCTCGATTTTATTTTCATTTTCATCACCACACATGCTAGACTATCTCACTTGTAGTTTAATGTGCGTATATCACACCATTTTATTTTTACCAATTTGGTTTCAAAAATACATATTCAACACATTGTTTACATGTTTAATTTTCCTTCATAAATCAAAAATTACCCTTTTCGATTTCTTTCCATTATTATTCTTGTATTATCATCTTTTCATACTTAGATATCCAATATTAGCCATTAGTTAGACACTTTGTATACCAAAGTTTAGAAACACTATTACTTTTAGGCATTTTATCGAGCACGTAATGTGCACACATTAACTTATCTCAACTCTTGATCTTAAATGGTTAATTATGCATAGAATATGATAACACATATCTATATTCATTACATATGTTAAAACATATTTTTAATCATCAAAATATACCATCACCCAAAATCTTAATTTAAACATAATTATAAAACTCATCTTCACAATTTCTTTAACAAAACGTTGCTTTCGTTTTTAACGTATCTCCTTCGTTACATGTCCGTTTTTATTTCTTCTTATATAGAATTAACCCTTACTCAGTATACTACAACCTCATCTAGGCCTTAAAGTCAGACCCTTATCCATCTAAACCAGATTCTGTAATTCATCAACTAGTGTAGAAAATTTCATTTTCTGGACATCCTTACTAAACAATTTATTTCGGACATGATCTGGTCCATAAAATAGCTCAATCTGGAGAGTCTAGCTAGTCGACATCCATATCTACAACTTTGCAGTTTTAAGTTTCTTCCGATTCAAAACACACGAATTTATATGAATTTTTCAAAGTCAAAAATCGTAACAATTTTAATTTTCTGGACAGATTATTTTCCCTTCAGACCAGCCTTACTAAAATAGACATTGCAAGAAATCTACAAAGAGTTTTCATGTGATTCCACTTTCAGAATATAGCTTACTTCCATATCTTCGATTTGATATAAGGCTCACTTTCTAACTCATTATACTCGAAGAGATATGAATTTCACAAGATATGTCCACAATTACTCAAAACCTACGAATTTTGTTCTTCAAATTTTCTTTCCATTTCATTTTCTTTCTTGAATCATCTTGTTTGATTCTTGATAATCCAAGATTAAACCAATACAAACAAGATTAAGCATGATCTATTACCCTAGAACATAAATCTACCCAAAAATCAAAGATTAAATAAGAGTTTAGAAGTTACATTCTTCTAGCTTTTTCTTCTTCTTCTTCTAACTCATCTCAATTCCTCTATTTCTCTCTATCTCTCTCAATTTCTCAATACAACTTCTATATAACCATTATCCTACATTATGAAGAACATAAAAATATAATTAAAATAAGGAATTTAGATTATAGCCTTATTAGTATGAATTTAAGAGAGAGATGAAGATGATGATGATGGGGTTTGTTTTGTCTTCTCAAAGCTTTCCCTTCTTCTTTTTCTTCCTCTTCTTCTTCTCCTACAACTCTCTCTAACTCTCTTCTTCTTTCTTTTGTTTGTTTTCTAAAACTAACATACTAACTTGTAGTATATACATATAATATACAATACTAGTACTATATAATATATGTAACTCCTAGTAATTATTAGATATACTAATTACTAGTTAATACATAGGTTACACCAACTTGAACTTGAAAAGCCTAAGACCATGTTTGGCAAATACTCATTATTTTAATTAATCAATAGCTTAACATCAATCAATCTCATCAAATTGTCACATAATTATATTTACTTGTTAATTATAATTTCGTGTAACAATCATCACATAACTCATCAAATTTAATTATCTCAATTAAATTAGAACTATAACATAAAATTATTATATTAATTAAATTAAATATTAAATATTCATTTAAATAATCTATTATACTTAATTACATTACTCTATAATCAAAACAAAATTTATTTATTTACTCAATAAATAATTCAATTAAATATTTATATATATTAAAATTAATATATAACATTCTCTTCACATCAATTCATATATTCTACAATATATGACATACACATACTCACACCCAACATATCTCATAAATAATACTTTTATTTATAAAATTCTCATTTATAAATTTTAAAAATCTGGGATGTCACAGTGACCGTCCGAGAGTTGCCAGTGTTTCCACATGCTGTTGAACAAGAGTCATTCTTGCTTGATGTATTGCATAAATTGCATAAAGACTCTGAACATCCCATCGTTCATCATTTGGTCAGCATTGTTATTTTCCTGAGGATTATTGTCATCCTGATGCACATTATCCTTGGTATTGATCGTTGGTGACTCAACGGTCTCATGTGCTTCATTGCTTATCTCAGTATTTTTTGATGTCATTTTCAAATACTACCACAAAACAAGGGTTAATTGACATGTCACATATTATCCATATACTCTGACCAACCAAATAAATACCAAATAAACTTAGGTAGGTCATACTAACGAAGGAATTCCCCGTCTCTCCAGTCCTAGTTTTTGTCTCACATCTCAGCCAATGATCATATCCCTAAGCTTTGATACCAACTGTGACGCCCCCAAAATAGGTATACATCACCAATTCTGAGTCGCCAAATACATGGTACAAAATTCAAATACAACTTAATTATACAACTGTCGTGTAAAATACGACAAAACATAAGTTGAGAGTTTTAGTATGAATATTATCTTCTATACAGTATTCAAACTCAAATGGAGTCCTCAATACATTTATTATCACACTATTTCACTGAATAATGAGGACTACTAATGCAACCATCTCGACTGTCACTCCGTTCCCCGACTAGTCCCAGCTATATTCTCATTTTTTGAAGAGAACAATGAAAGAAAAGGGTGAGCTCAACTAGCCCAGTAAGAAATATTATGACTAGGATAATGTAGAATAAATTATCGTTAGCCTTCAACAGTGTTAAACTGATAAAATACAATAAACATCAAGTTTAACTGCAGCAGAACCAGCAATCCATTAGAAGAGTCGAGTAGAGCATGATATCTACTATCTTCTATGATTTAAAAAGTTTTTCATCAACTTTATCGCTGAGACTCAGCTTAATAAATAAACCACATCATCGAATCATCCCTGCACTACGAGCCAAGGATATTCATGTAATCATCAATGGTCATGATCATACCAATAACTGTCCATCAATGCACTACGAGCCAATGAGGACTTTTACCACATCATTTGTAACATTTCGGTCATGATTATACCAAATAATTCTTGGTCATAATCATACCAATCAATAGTACATCTATGCACGTAAGCCACCGATGACATTTATCACAATATAAGCATGAGGATGATGTTAATGATATAAGAATTCAATTAAAAGAAAGCAAAGGATAAATTTTTAAAGATTTATAACTTAATTTATCCAGAATTCAATAATGTCCAAATTGTCAACATGATATTGCTTTGTGGAGTAAAATTCAAGAATAATATTGTATCAAAAATAATTTGGACAGCAAAGAAATCATTTTTTGTCATGAATAATTCCCCGGGTGAATAGTACCCAAGTGAATAATATCCCATGAATAGTACTTCAGGAATAGTGCCCCATGAATAGAACTTTATGAATAGTACTCATGAATAGTATTTTGTGAATAGTACCCGTGAATAGTACTTTATGAATAGTATCCCGTGAATAGTACTTTGTGAATAGTACCATAAAAAGGAATACTACTCATTGACAGTACTCCGGCATGAAAAGCTTAAAATTTAACAAGAATGTGCAGAAAATATCCTTGTAAAACAATACTAGATGAAGTGCAAATTTCAAGGATATTCCACTAATTTCACAGAGTATAGAAGCAATACTTCAACAAAATGAGGGTATAATCAGGAATACAAGACGAAATAATATTACTCACATACTACATAGTATGGAAGAAAAAATTATTCCTTACGAATACTGAAAAAAATAATATCCCTTACTTCAAAAGAAGACTAGATACTGGAATAGTGAAGTAGCAGACTTCTCTTCTTCTTTCTCTCTATAGCTTCTGTCTATATAGCTTCTCTCTCTATAATTGCTCTTATGAGTCTTAGTGAATTGGTGAGAATGAAAGAAGAATGAGCTTCTATTTATAGGAAAATATAGTTTCGATAATTGCACGTTTTGGGGCTCGAAATAATACAGTATAATACCTTCATCTTTTCCTTCATTTTTAATTTAGCCCTGCAAGTATTATCAAACTTGCACTACATCCCCTAATAGTACATCATGTGAATCAATAGTTCTATACATGTAAAAAAATAATTATAGTATAGTACCTTCATCTATACCTCCATTTTAAATTTAGGAATGCAAGTATTATCAATTTTGCACCACCTCCCCTAATAGTACATTCATGTGAATCAATAGTACACATATGTGAACAAATAGTTATAAGCATGTGAATTAATAGCAATTAATTGTTCATTTATCCGATTAATTACTCGATTGGTCAATATAACCTCCAGGCATCAATTATTATCGGAATGGATGTCGATTTCCACTAACACTAATAATCCCTACACAATGGAAATATCAATTTCATCTTTAATCAACACGAACTTATTCATCATTAATATTATAACTCACAATATTTAACAACCAGATCATTCTCAGGAAAGAAGGGGCTTTCCGATAAGGATTTCTCCTTATTGACGCACAATTAGGTACCCAAACCTCTCTTCGATAGGAGTTTCTAGACATTGTCAATATTACAAATAATAATATGGATAACTTTGTCATCTCAGTTATTGATTTAATAATAATAATAAATATTATATAGATGATACTGTGATAATAATTGAATTAATAATATGAGAGATGTTATGAAGCAATTACTGTAGTAATAATTGAGTATAAATGAGTGACTTCTCATGTAAGCATCAATAATCAATACCGTGTGCTACTATTTAACCACGCGTATTACTGTACTTTTACCACCGTGTAGTTCAATAGTTTAACGGTAAAACTTTCGTCGTTATTTTTATAAAAAGATAATTCTGTCGTTTTCTAGCTACGACAATACTTCCGTTGTGGGGTCCACCAATGGTTGTGCCATCGTACGAATATTTCTTGTTAAAATAAATATTTTCCGACCAATCGAATATTATATAACCATTTGCTTACTTTACAAAATTTGTAAATAATATCCACAACTATAACATTATATCAAATCCACACCATAATATTCAAAAATATATTTCGAGAAAAATAATCTTTATTCATAAAAGTTGGGGTCTTACAACAACTATGACCATAAACAATTTAACTGAACGTTATGGTAATGAAGGTGATCAACCTTTCATACCTGATGAACATATGCAACATGCACTATGTGCAAATCAAAAATCAGTATAGAAATGAATAATCAACAATAATTATTCACTAACATGCTTTGAACATACAACTCAAGTTTGAGTTAGTGAAACTTGCTTTTACTGCTGATTACCGCTAATCAATCTAATGTAATCTCTTATGAAAGACCTATCAATTATAAGATTGATCTTTCAGTTAGCATAACATATCTGTTAGCTCATAATACTATTTCTTTATCCATAAATTATCTAACACTTAATCACAAAAAATCAAATATTAGATAACAGCTTAACACATCGTTATTATTATCATCCTTTAATAATTATTTAATCACTATATCATAACCATTATGATTTAACACTCGCTTTTTCATTTCATAAGTTTTTCTTTAACATCTAATAAGTTAAATACTAATCCAGCAACCTGGATTCTAAATCTAGCAACCAAATTTCTAATACAGCAGACTGGATTCCAAATCCAGCAACCCAAGCTGCAATCCAGCTAACTGGATTCCAAATCTAGCAACTAGATTGCAATTCAAAAAGCCTGGATTCACTAATTCATCAATCTAGCAAGCTGAATTCTAAATCCCTTAATTCAATAAGCTTCTTTTCAATCCAGCAAGTTGGATTCATATCTCCTTTAACAAAAATACCAAATCAACTTATTACTTTTCTATCTTTTGGCCATGCTTATATACATGTATTTCATACACAAAAAGTATTTTTCTGTAATTTTTTAATTTTTTTAGTATTTTTCAAAATTTATTTTTAGTGCGTGGCTTAAGAAATTAGCCCCATCATGCTCAACTCCAAAACTTCCCATCTCTTAGCAAAATCTTAAACATGTTAACTTGAACCTCCAATTTAAATTTTGTGGCCATCGGAGTTATAGAACTCCGGTTATAGCGATTTTCGTCCGAAAATCACAAAAATTGAAATTGTCATAACTTGGTCATTTTAAGTCGAAATGAGCTAATTTTTGGACAGGAGGTACTTAATACCATATATTTTCATGTACCAAAAGGCCGGAATTTGTCTCATAAATTAAGTTCCCAAAATAGCCCTTGCAAAATCTTGGCAGTTTACTTTTTGTCATTTTGTAGTTTTTTATGCTTTGTTAAAAATATTTCATACGGAAATATACAACTCTTTTTTCAGTGTTTCCACTTGGAGATGTTAGGAAACTTATCATAGTAACTTTCCAATTTTTTCCAAAATTTTTTAGGGTCATAAAAATGATTAAAATACCCCTGATAGAAATTGCCCCAAAATAATTTATTTCCTTTACAAAAAACGGGACTGTTTTAGCAAAATTAGTCGCTATGACTTGTAAACTCATCCTTTTTGAGTGCTACCACTTGGGTTTACTACATAACTTACATATCTAGCACCCTTCTTTGACGGATCGGAAAAAGGAGATATAGATTTAAAATGGTGGATTTACAAAGTGCAAAGAAATTTGGGTTTCTAGACTAGAAAAATTATTTTTCTTTTCCTTTTGATTCCAACCAAATCAACACCCAATATGGATAGATCTAAATATAAAGCACTCATAAACATGTGTATTCATGATTTTTGAGTTTAGAAACATAAATCCAAACTTTGATTTAGAAAAACTAAAATCAATTACATAACTAGTTTTAGGATTTACCTCTTTTCTCAAAATCTTCCTTCTTCTTCTTCTTCTTCTTCCTTATTCCTTCTTCCATAGAGGATCTTCTCTCTCCTCTTCTTCTCCCTCAAGGGTTGTAACAATTCAAAATTGTAATTGTAATTTTAAATATTTATTGAATTATACAAATATTTAATGGATGTGTTTATTGTTGAAGATATATTATGGATGTGTTTATTGTTGAAGATATATTATGGATGTGTTTATTGTTGAAGATATATTTAATTTGATTTGATTTGATTGGTTAATTATTTGTTAAATAAATAATTAAGGAGTTAAGAAATAAATTATTATGAGATAATATTCTAATTTAATTTAATAATTAAGTTAGAGAGTTGATAATGATTATAATGATATTTTAATTCGAATTTGTAATTAAAATGATGTGTTAGTTGATTAAATAAAATTATAATTATAAAGAAAATTATAATTATGTTGTATTGATTTATGTGATGAATTAATTTAATAAATTATTATTAGAATTAATTAAATAGAGCATTGAAAATTTAATTAAATTAAAGTGTGACAAATAACCTTACTATAAATGAGTTATTAAAATAAATTAAAGGAGTTTAATTCAGTTTTGCCAAACAATGCTTAATGCATATTAAGTCTTTAAATTAAATGTGTTTTACCAAACAAGACATAAGGATTAATTGATTAAATTTTAAGTGGTTAGCCAAACAAGCCTTATGGCTTTTGATTTTCAAATAAAATTATAACTGATGTCAGTTAAAGTTATAATTATATTATATACTTAATACCTATATTATTATTATACGTTATATTTTAGTACGTAAGTTAGAATAGAGAAGAAAGACTTAGAAGAAGAAAAAGAAGAGAAGAAGAAAATTGAGAGAATTCTAGAGAAGTTTTGAGAGAAGAATTGGGGAAAAGAAAGTTTGTTGATCAAAGGAAAGGTTATCATCTTCGAAAACTAAGGTATCATCTTATCCTTTTTAAGTTTCTTTAAAGTTTTAGTTTTTCTCTTCTAAAATTCTCTATAAAATCTTTGTAGAGGTTGAATTATTTGTTATATATAATTTTATATAATAAATTAGTTGTGGTGAAACTTTTTTCATAAGTTTATATATGAGTATAGTCAATGAATTCATGTTATGTATGTAATTTGTGAAAAAAACCATATTAAAGTGAGTTTATACGAATATATATGAATATGACTTAGTTTAAAGAAAATTTAAGGTTTAATTAGTTGTTTAATTTATAAATTGACGATTAAATTTGAAAGAGGATGAATAAACATAAACAAGGTACTTTGAATTAACTGTTTTGGTTGAAAAACAAAATCACAGTGATGATTTTCACTTTAAATGTTAAAAAGTGAAGTTTTATCAAAAATAGTGAAATTAGATGTTTTAAATTCAATGTTTATGTTGTTATATGAGTAAAATCATGTTAAGAGTCTTTAAATTATGTTTATATAAAGTCGTTGTATGTATTACATATTAATTAGGTTGTTAGAAAGTAGCTTGTAGGTCAATTTGGCTTTTGTTCATACTGTTGCCGAGGCTGGTCGCCGAGGACTGGAGTTTGGCACCGCAGCGCGGCCCAACAGTATAATTCTCGTTCTGCAGCGCCACGCCGCAACGCCAAGCGTTGGCTTGTGCCTCGCGCAGCAGTGCAAGCACCGCACCGCAGCGCCGACCCACAATGTAAACTGTGGCGCCGCAGTGCGAGTTAGCAGAATGGTCAGACAGGGTGTTTTAATTACACAAAGTCTGAAAAAGATGTTATGATTTAATAGAAGGACTGTTAAGATATTATTTTCGTATTTCTATACTAAGAATGAGCGTATTTTTAATATGTTATTAGTTTTATTACAAATGTAATTTGATTACGTGATTTAAAAATCAAACCTTACATGATGTATATACTATTTATATATAGTGTTGGTAGTGACTAATTATGTCATGATGACATGCATATAGGATATTATGATTAGAGTTAATTTGGTTTAGCTTACACTCAATGCAAGTTTTCTAACTCTACACTTTCATTGAGCTAGTTCTATTGTTATTATTGTACAAGTTTACTTGTCCTATTTCAATTATAATTATGCAAGTTCTTGTATCTAGTTTTTTTATGATGATGCAAGTTTTCTAAACCTTATTTTGATGTTGAGCAAGTTATTCTTGTATTTAACTTGTTATTTAGCATGCAAGTTTATATATTCTGATATACTAATGTTGAACAGTTTTATCGTTCAATTTGCTATTTGTTATGCATGCTCTCAATTCTAAATAATCTTAGTTTAATATTGTTCAAGAAAGGTGTGTTATAGTTATTCTAAGTTTGTGCTCTTAGATTAGTCCTAAAGCATAACCTTAATATTCAATGTTGATTCAGTTATGCTTTATTCTATAGCATAACGTTATGAACTTTTTATTCAACTAATCCTTAGTTGATGTTCGTTAAACCTAAATTACCTTGAAATATATCCAAACCAAACTTACTTTGGTGCGGACTTGTACTCTAAATACTGAGATGAACAACCCTATTATTAGGGGATAATTTACGCTTAGAGTTGAAATGTTTATTCACAATACATTGTACGAAGAGCTGATCCCCCTAAATACGAGGAGTCCCTATAGTCTTATGACTGTTAAAGTTTAAGTTGAAAGATTGTTTATAACTATGGACATGGTTCGTGATCTTAGTACCCTCGGTTATATATTTCAGAATGTTGATAGAACATATTTTTCAGCTCTATTGAGCCTATTATTTGGCAGTTGTAAAGACTTTATTCATTATTATTTCAAGTGAGCTTTGTTTGCTCACTCTTGCTTATATAACCTTAGAGCTAAAGATGAGAAGGTCGATGTACCTAGCACTAGTAAGGGAAATGGAAAGATGAACACGTATTGAAGACTTGTAATCATGTTGATATTTTATTATCAGACTTTGTTTGAATTATTGTAATGAAGATATTTAATTTTATTTCGCATTTGAATGATTGTGTTTAAAGGTTAGATAACCTGGGAGATTTTTATTAATGTAATCCCTTAATAGGACGGTTTATTATTCAATTTTACTATTATTGGGTAGTTAGATGTGAATATTTTTATAAAGTGAACACCAAATCTTGAGGTAATGAAGTACCAAGATTTAGGGGTGTCACAGGTTGGTATCAAAGCCTTAGGTTATGAACCTTAGGTGGGGGAAAAAGCCTTAGGAAGTAACCTTTGAAAATATAGTAATGAGAAACTCTTATCGAGTTTTTAAGGAGGAAGTAATAAAACACTTATGTGCTTATGTGATTACAACTTATGTGCTCGTGAATGTCGAGTAATAATGATTAATAATTAAAATGTAAAAATTTTGTTGTCAAGATGGCTAATGTCGAAGAATCTAGTCAGGCTAGGGAGGAAGTACCTCAGATGCCTAGTGAAGAGGAGTCTCGTGACATTCAAATAGTTTGGAAAAAACTACTTCCACGGGAGTCAGCCCCGTTGGTCACAGTGGTTAAAGATGAGGATGAAGATGTAGAAACAGATGAGGAGGATCCCGTTGAGCTACTGCAGGTGAATGAGGATGACGAGGACGAGAAGGAAGAGATTCCACTGACCTCGATTGCTGCTCGTATGTACGATGAAGTATACGACCGCAACGTGGAACTTCAGGATACCGTCGAGGAGTTACAAGAGATAGTAGCTGAGCAACAGACCCCGATGGCACAGAAGGACAATGAGATCTAGGATCGAGATGAATGTTTGAACAATGTCGAAGAGAAGCTGGTTCACACTGAAGGAGTGAATGAACAACTGACTGAGGAGATCGCAGAACTGAAGAGCAAGCTGCAGGAAGAATCTACTAAGAGGGCAAGAGTCGAAGATGCGTACGAGGAAGCTTTTTAACGAGCTGGGATGGCAGCAAGAGATGCACAAGCAAAGAGGATGAAGATGGAAGAGATAAATAACGTATTCAACACCGTGATTAATCGAGCTCAAGATCGGGTCATGGGTTATCCGATTCAGTTCGAAACGCTACCATCATACATATTTGATCGCAGAACAATGTTTTGGATTATGGAGGAAGAGCGTCGTAAGGCCACACAGTATCTTAGTAGGACATCATAGGGAATGTACCTGTCATGCGATTAATAAAATGTTAAATAGAATCTATATCCCAAGTGTTATGTAACCTATGGGATATAATGATGATGTTATCCTGAAACTTTTGTAGTTCAGGAAAGTAATTTAAGTAGCAGTGATGCTACTGTTCTTATGTTTTCAAAAAGATTATGAATGAATAAAAGTTATTATTTTATTTTATTCAAAGTGTTAAGTGTTATGTGATGATTTCTTTTATGGGGTGCAAGTTAAGTAAAAAATACTTGAAGGAGTTGAGTAATAATCTAATGGGTGTATTTTAACAGAAAATGCCTCTAAGTCGTCAACCACGACAGAGAACCACTGAGGAAACCAACAATAATGACAATGTTGAAGCTAACCCAGTTCAACAGCTGGTGACATTACTGACGGGTGCACTGAAGAATCAACCGCAGAACCAAACTACAACTTTTAAAGATTGCAAGGCGGTTGAATGACCAGAATTCCGTGGGTCCATGAATCCAGTGGAGGCACATATATGGATCATGGAAATAGAGAAAGTGTTTGATGTTGCTAGGGTAGGGGAGAATCAGAAGACTGCTTTTGTAACATTCATGTTGAAAGAAGAGGCTAGTTATTGGTGGCAGGCCAATAAAATTCGAGAAGGATAAGGGGTGATGACTTGGGATAAGTTTAAGGAGATATTCTTCGAGACCTATTTCCCCGAGAGTTCGAAGAGTCAGCTAGAAGTGCAGTTTTTAGAACTGAAGTAGGGAACGATGACGGTGTCTGAGTATGCAGCAAAATTCAACGAGTTGGCGAGGTTTGCGCCATATCAAGTCAGGACAGACGAACACAAGGCGAAGAGGTTTGAACAGGGACTGAAGCCCTAGTTGTACACTAGGCCACCTGAAGACATTTACAGCAGTAATGGAGAAGGCCATTCTCGTTGAAGGTGGAGGCAAGGCAGTAACAAATTTCAATCAAGAATAGAAAAAGAAGAAGAATGAAGTGGAGATTAAGAATGGAGGTGGTAGTAGTGGAAACGGCAACAACAATCTGAAGAGAAAATGGAATGGAAATGGGGGTACTGGAAATCAGCAGGGTAACCAGCAGAATAAGAAGTTCGAAGCGTGTGCTACATGTGGGAAGTTTCATAAGGGTGTGTGCTTAATGGGGAAATGAGTATGCTTTAACTGGCTAGGAGGGTCACATCGCCCCAAATTGTAATTAACCCAAGAAGAATGTGTGCTTCACGTGCGAGTCAAAGGATCACTTTGTTCATGAGTGCCCTAAGAAGAAAGCTGGAGAGACAACAGGAAACAAGGAATGTAGTAGTGGAGGTACATGGGCCATTGCTGGACCAACGACATCAAACAAACCCATAACCAGAACCTTCAACATGACTGTGCAAGATGCGGTGCAATCAAAAGATATTATCCCAATCAATGATATTGATGCTTATGTATTATTTGATTCGGGTGCTACTTGCTCATTTATATCTGATGATTTTGCTAAGAGGTTAGGATTGCCTAGTGAAGAATTGAATTTCCTTTTGAACATAGAAATTGTGAATAAGGAAGTAATTCCTGTTAGATTCGCATACAAAAAATATAGGGTGAACATTAAGGGGAATGTCATGATGGTAGATTTAATTCCGATTAGACTTGGAGAGTTTGATGTTATTTTGGGAATAGATTGGCTATTCAATTATGGAGCGGTAATTGATTGCTAAAAGAAATGTGTAAACCTTATGACTTCGTCAAAGGTAGTTTTCTATGGTAGCAAATTGTCTAGAAAAATGAGATGTCTAACGATTATGCAGGCCAAGAAGCTATTGAGTCAAGGCTGTGTGGGTTATTTAGCTTACATAGTCGATACTCAGAAGAAGAGTGTGAAACTGGAGGAGATACCAGTGTTTAGGGAATTTGTAGATGTGTTTTCGGAGGATTTGCAAGGACTTTCGCCTGACAGAGAGATTGAGTTCGTGATCGACTTAGCGCCAGGAACATCACTGATATCGAAGGCCCTGTACAGAATGGCTCTGGTAGAGATGAAGGAACTGATGGTACAACTGCTGGAGCTGTTAGACAAGAAGTATATTCAACCAAGCGTATCACCGTGGGGAGCACCAATGTTATTCATGAAGAAGAAGGATGGGTCAATGCGTCTTTGCATTGATTATAGGGAATTAAACAAAGTCACTATTAAGAATAAATATCTGTTGCCATGAATAGATGACTTATTTGATCAATTGAAGGGTGCTAAATACTTCTCGAAAATAGATTTGAGAAGTGGGTATCACCAATTGAAGGTAAAGAATGAGGATATACCTAGAACGACATTTAGAACTCGGTATGGACATTACAAGTTTCTGGTGATGTCTTTTGGTTTGACCAATGCCCCTGCTGCATTCATGGATTTGATGAATAGGGTGTTTAAACCATTCTTAGACAAGTTTGTTATGGTATTTATCGACGACATTCTGGTGTATTCCAAAACTCAAGAAGAACACGTGGAACATTTACGTTTGACATTGAGACACTAAGAAAGGAAAAGTTGTATGCGAAATTCTCTAAGTATGAATTTTGGCTAGATCGTGCACAATTTCTCGGGCATGTGATTGACAAAGATGGGATTTTAGTGGATCCATCAAAAGTGGAAGCCGTAATCAATTGGGAACCACCAAGAACACCTTCGGACGTGAGGAGTTTCTTGGGACTGACAGGTTATTACAGACGATTTATTCAAGGTTTTTCCAAGATAGCCACTCTGCTATCAAATTTGACAAGGAAGGCTATAAAATTTGTTTGGACGGAGAAGTGTGAAGAAAGTTTTCAATATTTGAAGAAGAAGTTAAGTATGGCATATGTGTTGTCATTACCAGATAATATAGGAAACTTTGTGGTGTATAGTGATGCCTCACATAAAGGGTTGGGTTGTGTTCTTATGCAGAACGACAAAGTTATTGTGTATGCATCAAGACATCTGAAGGATTATGAGAAAGGGTATCCGACTCATAATTTAGAGTTGGTTGCAGTAGTATTTTCTCTAAAGATATGGAGACACTATCTCTATGAAGAGAAATGTGAAATCTACACGGACCATAAGAGTCTGAAGTATATTTTCACTCAAAAGGACCTGAACATGCGTCAAAGAAGATGGATGGAATTGATAAAAGATTATGATTGTGAGATCTTTTATCATCTGGGCAAAGCGAATGAGGTTGCAGGTGTTTTAAGCAGGAAAGGTCAAGAAAAATTGATGCTAATAACCACTCAGGAGGAGCTTATATTAGCAATGGCAAAGCTAGAGTTGGAAATAAAATTTCCAGAAGAATCTGATGAACGACTATTCCAGATACAAGCTGGTCCAACTTTAGTGGACAAGGTCAAGAATGCTCAACAACGGGATGAAGAATGCAAAAAAATAAAGGAAGATGTGAACGAAGGTAAAGAGGTGAAATACAAGATTGATACTGAAGGAATACTAAGAATCGATGGAAGAATTTGGGTTCCAGCAATACTAGAGATTAAAGACAAAATCTTGACCGAAGCACATAACACAAGATATTCGATTCATCCAGGAAGTACGAAGATGTATCAGGATTTAAGACGACATTTTTGGTGGCCAAACATAAAAAGAGATGTTGCTGAATGTGTCCCGAAATTCTTGACATGTCAAAGGGTCAAGGCCGAGCATCAAAGACCAAGCAGATTACTTCAACAGTTGGAAATCCCAGAATGGAAGTGAGAACACATCACAATGGATTTTATGGTGGGTCTTCCCACTACTCAGAGAGGATGCGATGCGATTTGGGTGATAGTAGACAGACTAAAAAAATCAACACACTTTTTGCCAATAAAGATTAGGTTCAATCTTGATCAGTTGGCAAGATTGTACGTTAAAGAGATCGTTTCGAGACATGGAGTGTCAGTGTCAATTGTGCCAGATAGAGATCCGCGATTCATGTCAAACTTCTGGAAGAGACTACAAGAATGTATGGGAACACAGTTGCGAATGAGCACGGCTTATCATCCACAAATAGATGGCCAAAGCGAATGAACAATCCAGACATTGGAAGATATGCTGAGAGCATGCATTATGGACTTTAAAGGGAGCTGGGATGAACATTTATCGTTGGTGGAATTTGCTTACAACAACAGTTACCACGCGAGCATCGGCATGCCGCCTTACAAAGCATTATACGGTAGAAAGTGTAGAACTCCACTATGATGGGATGAAGTCAGTGAACGCCAACTGTTGGACTAGAACTAGTACAACAACCTGCTGAGGTTGTCAAACTCATCAGGACAAGATTGGTAGTAGCCTAAGACAGACAGAAAAAGTATGCTGATCAACACAGACAAGATCGTGCATTTGACGTAGGAAATTATGTATTCCTAAAAGTTTCTCATTGGAAGGGAAAAATTCGCTTCGATAAAAATGGAAAGCTAAGCCTGAGGTTTATTGGACCCTTCGAAGTGCTACGAAGAGTTGGAGAGGTGGCTTACGATGTAGCTCTACCTCCAGAATTAGAAAATATTCATAATATTTTTCATGTTTTGGTGTTACGACCGTATAAACCCGATTACAAGCACATGATCGAGTACGAACCGCTGCAGTTTGATAAATACTTGTCCTATGAAGAGGTTCCTATTCAGATAGTCGACAGGAAAGAAAAAGTGCTCAGGAATAAGGTGATACCTTCTGTGAAGGTGATATGGAGGAACCACAATGCTGAAGAAACTACGTGGGAACTCGAAGATAAAATGATGAAAGATTACCCTGAGTTATTTGTTTAATATGTGTCTTCGATTCTGGGGACAAAATCTTTCTAAGTAGGGAAGAATGTAACGAATAATTTGTTTGAGTTGTGATTCTGGGGACAGAATCCTTATAAGAAGGGAAGGATGTAACAATCCAGAATTTTATATTATAATTTTAAATATTTATTGAATTATATAAATATTTAATGGATGTGTTTATTGTTGAAGATATATTATGGATGTGTTTATTGTTGAAGATATATTTAATTTGATTTGATTTGATTGGTTAATTATTTGTTAAATAAATAATTAAGGAGTTAAGAAATAAATTATTATGAGATACTATTCTAATTTAATTTAATAATTAAGTTAGAGAGCTGATAATGATTATAATGATATTTTAATTCGAATTTGTAATTAAAATGATGTGTTAGTTGATTAAATAAAATTATAATTATAAAGAAAATTATAATTACATTGTATTGATTTATGTGATGAATTAATTTAATAAATTGTTATTAGAATTAATTAAATTGAGCATTGAAAATTTAATTAAATAAAAGTGTGACAAATAACCTTACTATAAATGAGTTATTAAAATAAATTAAAGGAGTTTAATTCAGTTTTGCCAAACAAGGCTTAATGCATATTAAGTCTTTAAATTAAATGTGTTTTACCAAACAAGGCATAAGGATTAATTGATTAAATTTTAAGTGGTTAGCCAAACAAGCCTTATGGCTTTTGATTTTCAAATAAAATTATAACTAATGTCAGTTAAAGTTATAATTATATTATATACTTAATACCTATATTATTATTATACGTTATATTTTAGTACGTAAGTTAGAATAGAGAAGAAAGACTTAGAAGAAGAAAAAGAAGAGAATAAGAAAATTGAGAGAATTCTAGAGAAGTTTTGAGAGAAGAATTGGGGAAAAGAAAGTTTGTTGATCAAAGGAAAGGTTATCATCTTCTAAAACTAAGGTATCATCTTACCCTTTTTAAGTTTCTTTAAAGTTTTAGTTTTTCTCTTCTAAAATTCTCTATAAAATCTTTGTAGAGGTTGAATTATTTGTTATATATAGTTTTATATGATAAATTAGTTGTGGTGAAACTGTTTTCATAAGTTTATATATGAGTATAGTCAATGAATCCATGTTATGTATGTAATTTGTGAAGAAAACCATATTAAAGTGAGTTTATATGAATATATATGAATATGACTTAGTTTAAAGAAAATTTAAGGTTTAATTAGTTGTTTAATTTATAAATTGACTATTGAATTTGAAAGAGGTTGAATAAACATAAACAAGATACTTTGAATTAACTATTTTGGTTGAAAAACAAAATCACAGTGATGTTTTTCACTGAAAATGTTAAAAAGTGAAGTTTTATCAAAAACAGTGAAATTAGATGTTTTAAATTCAATGTTTATGTTGTTATATGGGTAAAATCATGTTAAGAGTCTTTAAATTGTGTTTATATGAAGTCGATGTATGTATTACATATTAATTAGGTTGTTAGAAAGTAGCTTGTAGGTCAATTTGGCTTTTGTTCATACTATTACCGAGGACTGGAGTTTGGAGCCACAGCGCGGCCCTGCAGTATAATTCTCGCGCCGAAACGCCACGCCACAGCGCCAAGCATTGGTTTGTGCCTCGCGCAGCAGCGCCGACCCATAGTGTAAACTGTGGCACCGTAGCGCGAGTTAGCAAAATGGTCAGACAGGGTGTTTTAATTACACAAAGTCTGAAAAAGTTGTTATGGTTTAATAGAAGGACTGTTAAGATATTATTTCAGTATTTATATACTAAGAATGAGCGTATTTTTAATATGCTATTAGTTTTATTACTAATGTAATTTGATTACGTGATTTAAAAATTAAACCTTAATGATGTATATACTATTTATATATAGAGTGTTTGAAGTGACTAATTATGTCATGATGACATATATATAGGATATTATGATTCGAGATAATTTGGTTTAGCTTACACTCAAGACAAATTTTCTAACTCTACACTTTCGTTGAGCTAGTTCTATTGTTATTATTGTGCAAGTTTACTTATCCTATTTCAATTATAATTGTGAGGGCCCCGAATCCGAGGTCCCGAATCACCGCGGATCCGGTTCAATCATTCTATAACTACTATTACTATTTGCGAAAGATATAAATATAAATTATTTTTACATTACATTACACACTATTCCCCAAGGTCGAGTAACCTTAACTTATACACAAATCATAACTTTTCTAACACATAACATTATTATCATACAACACTATTACAAATCAACTACACACGTATACTAAAGCTGGAACTGTTTTGGACCTTTCCTTTTATCCGACGCATTCGCCTTAATCTGCAATGTTTTATCATGATATAGCAAGGGTGAGCATTAAAGTTGCCCAGCAAGTTTAAGTTCAATAATTTAACGATATATCATGATTGAAAGAATCTGAATAATAAGCTTGCTATAATTCAACAATATAATTGTGAACTAGCAGGAATAAATTTATAACTGAACAAGTATTATACATGAACAAATATATCTAAACCAACTGGTAATGAAGGTGATCAACCTTTCATACCTGACTTATACATGCAATATGTACAGATTACAATTCATGGCAACCAGCAATGATTAACCATAAGCTTATCCGAATGAAACAACTCTTAGTAGAGTTAAGTAAAATAAACTTGCCTGAACTATTGATTATCGCAACGCAATTTATAACGCTTTATCTGAAGACCTAATATTAGTAATATAGATCTCCAATATTAGAATAATATCATCACAATATAATACTATTATATATATAGATATACACAGAATAAACTAAAACACATAACACTATCAGTCTACAACAAAGATAAAATTCGGTATCAAGTCAAACTATTGCAGTCTGAGTTGAACCCGACACAAATCTAACATCCCGACGGTCTAGTCAGACTTTTATCAAGTCTAAGTTCAATTAAACTCTGTCTAAACACTTAACAAATAACTTAGATAATTTTAATAACAGTCGAAATATTTTTCGTAAACTCGTAATAATTTTTAAATAATTATTACTATTTATCTTGATTTTTCAATCATTAAAAACGTATTTAAATGAATTAAATATCACTTAATTCTTTTATCATTAATATTTATTTATTATCAAATATTAATAGAAATCATCACTTAATATTATAATATATTTATAATATATCAAAGTATTTTTAATAACTTAAAATCATAATTATATGATTTTTAAACAATTAAATTCATTATCCGATAATTGCTTTTAATATTAAAATATTAATATTTTCATGACAAAATATCAAAAATTAAATTTTATGACTTAAAATATTTTTATAACACTTAAATCATTTTTATATGATTTATAAATCATTAATTCTATTTTTTTATAATTTATTTAATATATTCATTAAATAAACTAATTATCATTAATATTAATTAATTAATTAAATTCCTCACAAAATATTAAAATTTACTAAAAATAACTTAAAATATTTTCTTTTACCATAATATAATTTTTTATGATTTTTTATGTATTAAAATCATTTTTAAATAATTTAATTAATATTATAATTAAATAAATTAAATACCATTTATATTCCAAAAATATTAAATTTTATGAAATATGCTCAAAATAATTAAAAACTATTTTTCAGAATTTAAAATAATTTTTCAGAATTTATTTAGTATTTTTAATAATTAAAAACTATTTTTATCTATTTTTAAATAATTCTTAGAAAATCAGAAATTAAATAAATTCAAAACCGTCGCTAATGGGCCCTATAGCGACAGACCCGTCGCTATAGGTGTTCTTTAGCCTGTTCTTGAGTTTCAAGTCAATTTACAAGGTATCTAGTTTGACCATGATTAAAACAGTGTTCATGTTGATTTCTTGGAAGTTAATAGAACCTAGAATGTAGTATAAGTGTAATACTATAATTATGACCAAGTTTAATGACCATTACACAACAGATCAGAGAGATACAAGCCCTCCAAATCGTTGTCAGACCTGTTCTTCAATTTCTGGGATTTCCAAAATTAAAGAACAGTCGAGGTGTCCTTCTACCAATCCTTATAACGTGCAATCTGGGCTTTGTTTGTATGTTATATTGATTCAGTCATGAACTAGGGATGTCAGGGAAGGATTATATAACATAATATCAGTGTACTATCAACAACATCACAAGATTCAGGCCGGTCAAACATTGTCAGAAAATTCAGCCTTTGAAGATTCTGGGTTTTCCAGAACTTCAACAAAGCAGACGGTTAACGATACTTTGACCAAGGTTATTTATGAATCTGATGCAGATATAGGTGATCTAAGGACACGATTGTGTAGTCCTTATGTCTTACTACAATACCAAAACAACAACATGGCCAAACAATGAAAATAGTGCAAGATCAGAGGCCAAGAAAACTTGTCAGAAAGTTCATGGAAATTCTGGGTTTGCCCAGAAACTCTATTTCGTGACTGGTCATCACTGTTTGACCGCTTGTATCTCTTAATATACTAAGGCTCTGGCCTTGTTTCTTGTTTTAGATCATAGTCCTTACAACATAGAACGAATTAAAAACATTAAACACATAAAACATCAAACACTTAAAGATCTAGAGGGCCTGATATTCGGCTGTCAGGCCATTTTTTTCTATTTTTCCAGATTTTTGAAAAATGTTATTTCGTGCACTTTGATGTTATGGATAAATGACATCTTCTAACACTATTCTAAACAACAAACAACAACATTAACACAAAATTTTAAGGATTTCTAGAATTAGGGTTCTTATACCTTTCTATGCTTTGATCCCTTTCTATGCTTTGATCCTTAATCTGACTTCTGATTCTGATCTTTGTAAGTTATAAACTAATTTTGGCTCATCTTACCTCACTCTCTCACTTCACATTTTCGAAATATAGAGAGAGAATGTCTTTGGGAGAAAATGAAATTAAAGTGGTCATTTCTCTCTCTTGAATCTCTTATAAATGACTTGTATATAATGTTATGGCTGGCAAGTTCGGCTGGTTGGTTGGATTTGTAGCATGTGGCTGATCTAGGGTGGTTGACTTGCCAATTATATGGCAAGATCTACAAGCAACATCCAATAATGCACAAGGGGAAAATAGTCATTTGTTTTCTAAATTTAATGGCATTCTAGTAAATGCCCAAACCCTTAGGGTTTAGGGTTTGGGTTTGGGTTTGGGTTTGGAAAATTTAGGGTTTAGGGTTTGAAACCCTTAAGGTTTACAAATTTAATTTTCTAAAATTTTCAAATTATGTTTTAAAAATAAAAAATTAATATTTCTAAATTATAATTAGAATTTACTAATTATATTAAAATTTCTTAATCATACTTTAAATATTGCTAATTAGGATTAATATTTCCTAATTAAAATTGCTAATTAAGCAATTAAGGTCAAAATGGTCATTAGGGTTTATAACCCACAAACTAGGGTTTTAAATTAGAAAAATAATATTTTTAATTTCAAGATTAGATTTCCTAATTAGATTAGGGTTTTCTAATTAATTAAAACTTGAAAATTAGGATTAAGGTTTCCTAATTAACATTAAATTACTAAATTAACATTTAGGTTTTCCTAATTATAAAATTAGGGTTTTTAATGCCGAAATTAGGGTTTAATAAATTTGAAATTAGGGTTTGCTAAATAATTAAGCTTTACCCTAATTAATATTATAATTATTTACACTTAAGCAATATAATAATCATTTAAGTTCCCATATTAGGGTTTCATACATCGAATTAGGGTTTTGAATTCCCAAAACTGAAATTAGGGTTTCCAGAACCAGTTTTTAGGGTTTCTTGTTAATCGTTAGGGTTTTCTAATCGAACGTTGACGTTCTTAATATATACCTAGGGTTTTTTACAGATATCGATTATCTGGTCAACCCTTGACCCTTAACCTCATCATGTACACATATCATACCATATAAACGCTTATTCCCTTAATCCTGAATAATTCACCTAAATCCTTCACAGAATTTTGAAATCCTCAAAATTCATTCTCAAAAATATCAAACACATACATTAATTTTCTGTCTAGGTTCTAATTTTGAACATTAATTCAATTAATAAAATTTTTAAAAATATTTCAAATTCTCGGGTTGTCACATTCACCTCTTTTTCTAAAAATTTCGTCCCCGAAATTTACCTTACACTATACACCATACACCGTTCATTATAACCATCATATGCTACCCAATACACCTCTCACAAGAGTAAAAATTTTCAAATTTTGCTGAGGAGTCAGATAGACTATTTGTTTGTCATTTTCATAAAGGTATTATGGAAATTCATCCGCAAACTGTCATAACTTACAGACACAAAGGGTGATTAGCCCGATATGTCATGTACTGGTCATATACTAATTTTTTATGTTTCTCTTCACTGCCATAGGCACAAAATTCTACCTCAGTCTTACTGGATTCCGTACCAAAATAATTTGGTTCGGAAAATTTCTTTCAATGAACACTTAGAGTTTTCATAAATGTTTGTCTAGCTGAATCGAATAGCATAGACTCATATCAATAATTCAATTCAATCGAATTATTTAAGTGTAGCCAAACCCCGTTGGCAAATTAAAATTTTATTGAAAATATTTTTGAGAATGACGTCATGATGCTTTACTGTATTAACAGTCCGTTTGAGGATGCCGTCATCGAGTGACTTTGTCATAACACATCATACAATAGTGGAACAATGATTTTCAGATCGAATTCGCACTAAGTATTCCTGCATTTACAACTCTATCAACTTTTATCATTTCTGCACCAGGTTACATGGTACATGAGTGATAAATAAAATAAATTTTGATATTTCAAATCATTTGCGTCTAGCTAAAATAAGTAGCATAGACTATACTTTAAACCGTTTCAAAAATAATTACGAGTCTACGTGTATATATATATATATATATATATATATATATATATATATATATATATATATATATATTTCAAAAGCACATAGTGCGTATTTAGCTTGATGTCAAAATTTTGAAGTCTAGCATAGCTAGGAGTTTTGGAAAACTTATGTCTCCACTAATAATCATTTGCTTAACAATCTATCTGTTCCTATTATCTTTAATACTCCATTTACACACAACTATACCTAGTTCGTCAAATCACACTTAAGAGTCCATAAATTGTCACAATCATATGAGTTTAAGAACTTTTCTAGACAGGCCTTTGGCATCCATTCGCTGAGGGGTTCATAAATGTGAGACCCCAAATTTTATCAAATAAAAGTATTCAATTTTTTTATTTTAGTAAATGGCTAAATTGATAAAAGATTAAAGTTAAGGGTGATATGTGAATTTTTTTTTAAGTAGACAAGTTGTCACTATTCACCCAAATTACTATTCACTCTAGTATTGTTCACTAGAGTATTTGGGATACTTTTTGTGTCGGAGTACTATTTATGAGTTACTATTCACGAGTTACTATTCACCCAAACAATATATTTATTTTCGGTCCAAATCATTTTTGGGAACAATATTATTCCATGAAGAGATGTACTAATTTTTCAGACCGTTGGTTGAAATTATAATAGTAAAAGTTTTTTATATAAAACAGAATACTTTTATAAAGTTATTCTATAAATAGAATATATTATATTTTATTATGCATAATATTTTGCATAGTAAAATCTTTTTATATAAAACAAAATACTTTTATAAAGTTATTTGTTTTATTATGTAATAATTAGAATATATTATTTTTTATTTAAAAGATTTTACTTTAAATATGGACCGTCCGATTAAAGTAAATCAATCTGGACCGTTCATGGGTTGGTTACTATTCATTCCATTCTACTATAAATAGAAGCTCATTCCTTCATTATTTCTTACGAATTCACTGAAACTCTTGAGAGAGAAATTATAGAGAGAAAGAAGAAGAGTATTCTGCTACTTCACTACTTCACTACTCCAGTATCCAACTTCTTCTTCTAAGGTAAGGGATATTATTTGTTGTACTCGTAAAGGGTATTCTTTCTTTCTTATTTATGAAGAGAACTTTTGTTATTCCATTCTTTATTATTCTGTTGGAATAACCTGTATACGCGGGCTACCCTATACTTGGTGAAATTCTTCTGTTATTACATTTTTATTATTCTGTTGGAACATCCTGTCTGTGCTTTACGCCGGACCTGGTTCCATTATTTATTATTCTGTCGGAATATCCTATCTGTGCTTTACACCGGACCTGGTTCCATTATTTATTATTCTGTCGGAATATCCTGTCTGTGCGTTTACGCCGGACCTGGTTCCATTATTTATTATTCTGTCGAAATATCCTGTCGGTGCATTTATGCATGACCTGGTTCCACTATTTATTTTTCTGTTGGAATAACCTGTCTGTGCGGTCTATCGCATGCTTGGTGATTTCTTTTGTTATTCCATTCTTTATTATACTCAGTTGGTTAAAGTTTTAGCTTTTATACTCCATGAAATTAGTGGAATATCCTTGATATTTGCGCTTCATCCAGTATCTTTTCATGGAAGTATTCTTCTGAGCATTTTTGAATTTTACTCCACAAAGCAGTATCATGTTGACAATTTGGACGTTATTGATTCCTAGATAAATTAATTCTTGAACTTGTTTTATTGAATTATTATGTCATTGTCATCATTCTCATGTTTATATTTTGTTGAAAGTCGTCTATGGCATGTAGTGCATAGATGGACTTGGTATGATTATAACCAGGGATTATTTGGTGTAATCATGACCGTAATGTTACAAATGATGTGGTAAAAGTCCTCATTGGCCCATAGTGCATTGATGGACAGTTGTTGGCATGATCATGACCATTGATAAATACACGAATATCCTTAGCTGTGATGCATGGATAATTTGTGGTTGTGATACTAATGAATATCCTTGGCCGTAGTGCAGGGATGATGTGGATTATTTATTAAACTGAGTCTCAGCGATAAAAGTGATGAAAAACCTTTTAAATCATAAAAGATAGTAGATTTTATTCTCTACTTGACTCTTTTAATGGATTACTTGTTCCGCTGCAGTTAAACTTGATGTTTGTTATATTTTATCAGTTTAACACTGTTGAAGGCTAACGATAATTTATTCTGCATTATCTTAGTCATAATATTTCTTACTGGACTAGTTGAGCTCACCCTTTTGCTCTCATTGTTCTCTTCAGAAAATGAGAACGTAGTGGGGACTGGTCGGGGAACGGAGTGACGATTCAGAGGATAGCATTAGTAGTCCTTACTATTCTATGAAATAGTGTAAAAATAAATGTATTGAGGACTTATTTTGAGTTTGAATCCTGTTTAGAAGAAAGTGTTGTATTTAAACTCACAGCTTATGTTTTGTCGTATTTGACACGACAGTTGTATAATTAAGTTTTATTTGTATTTTATACCATGTAGTTGACGACTCAGAATAGGTGATGTATACCTATTTTGGGGGCATCACAATAAACATTTCATATAACTATGAATCAAGAATGTCACATAAGTATGAGTTTTAAGAACTCGTTCTTAACCTTATATTCTCTACCTATAACCTATCTATCTGTTTTACACATGAGAAAGGAATCACCCTCTTAACATGCATATAAGAAATAGCGCGACACAGACGTTTCAATGATTATCATTGTCAGAACTAAGTAGTTATTACACCAAGTACAATTCTCCGCCCACACAAGAAATCACACAACTCAGCTGTCGACATGAATCCTCAATTGAATCCCCACCTAACACTAACTCCCTTCTCAATACGAATTTCATTTAACTCGTATTCATAATCCTTTCCTGAATCTGTACCAATTCACACAGCAATCTTGCTGTAAACTTTTCAATCATTAGATTGATTCTTATCCCATACTATAACCTTATCCGATCACGGGGGTGATCTCACGTATATATTACGATTCATTTTTCTATCTATGATCGTTTTGTTTTACGATCTCCTATCACTGAACTTTTAGTCTTTTAGACTCTATCTATTCACCATTACTGTTCAACTTTATTATCAGAGTTAGGGAACTCTGTATCTTATAACTCGTCGAGATTCATCTTTGAATCTTACCGACCAACTAACTCTATGTGAGTTAGTATTTATCCTAATCACTACGGTTATTAGTCTCAGATATTCCTACCTAAGGTTCATAACCTACAGCTTTGATACCAACTGTGAGGGCCCCGAATTCGAGGTCACGAATCACCGCGAATCTGGTTCGATCATTCTATAACTACTATTACTATTTGCGAAAGATATAAACATAAATTGTTTATACATTACATTACACACTATTCCCCAAGGTCGAGTAACCTTAACTTATACAAAAATCATAACTTTTCTAACACATAACATTATTATCATACAACACTATTACAAATCTATTGCACACGTATACTAAAGCTGGAACTGTCTTGGACCTTTCCTTATATCCGACGCATTCGCCTTAATCTGCAATGTTTTATCATGATATAGCAAGGGTGAGCATTAAAGTTGCCCAGCAAGTTTAAGTTCAATAATTTAACGATATATCATGATTGAAAGAATCTGAATAATAAGCTGGCTATAATTCAACAATATAATTGTGAACTAGCATGAACAAATTTATGACTGAACAAGTATTATACATGAACAAATATATCTGAACCAACTGGTAATGAAGGTGATCAGCCTTTCATACCTGACTTATACATGCAATATGTACAGAGTACAATTCATGGCAACCAGCAATGATTAACCATAAGCTTATCCGAATGAAACAACTCTTAGTAGAGTTAAGTAAAATAAACTTACCTGAACCATTGATTATCGCAACGCAATTTATAACGCTTTATCCGAAGACCTAATATTAGTAATATAGATCTCCAATATTAGAATAATATCATCACAATATAATACTATTATATATATAGATATACACAGAATAACCTAAACGCATAACACATAACACATAACACATAACCTTATCAGTCTACAACACAGATAAGACTAGGTATCAAGTCAAACTATTGCAGTCTGAGTTGAACCCAACATAAATCTAACATCCCGACGGTCTAGTCGGATTTTATCGAGTCTAAGTTCAATTAAACTCTGTCTAAACACTTAACAAATAACTTAGATAATTTTAATAACAGTCAAAATATTTTTCGTAAGCTCGTAATAATTTTTAAATAATTATTACTATTTATCTTGATTTTTCAATCATTAAAAACGTATTTAAATGAATTAAATATCACTTAATTTCTTTATCATTAATATTTATTTATTCTCAAATATTAATGAAAATCATCACTTAATATTATAATATATTTAGAATATATCAAAGTATTTTTGATAACTTAAAATCATAATTATATGATTTTTAAACAATTAAATTCATTATCCGATAATTAATTTTAATATTAAAATATTAATATTTTTATGACAAAATATCAAAAGTTATATTTTATAACTTAAAATATTTTTATAACACTTAAATCATTTTTATATGATTTATAAATCATTAATTCTATTTTTCCATAATTTATTTAATATATTCATTAAATAAACTAATTATCATTAATATTAATTAATTAATGAAATTCCTCACAACATATTAAAAGTCACTAAAAATAACTTAAAATATTTTTTTTACCATAATATAATTTTTTCATGACTTTTCATGTATTAAAATCATTTTAAATAATTTATTTAATATTATAATTAAATAAATTAAATACCATTTATATTCCAAAAATATTAAATATTTATGAAATATGCTCAAAATAATTAAAAACTATTTTTCAGAATTTAAAATAATTTTTCAGAATTTATTTAGTATTTTTAATAATTAAAAACCATTTTTATCTATTTTTATATAATTTTTGAAAAATCAAAAATTAAATAAATTCAAAACTGTCGCTAATGGGCCCTATAGCGACAGACCCGTCGCTATAGGTGTTCTTGAGCCTGTTCTTGAGCTTCAAGTCAGTTTACAAGGTATCTAGTTTGACCGTGATTAAAATAGTGTTCGTATTGATTTCTAGGAAGCTAATGGAACCTAGAATGTAGTATAAGTGTAATACTATAATTATAACCAAGTTTCATGACCATTACACAACAGATCAGAGAGATACAAGCCCTCCAAATCGTTGTCAGACTTGTTCTTCAATTTCTGGGATTTCCAAAATTAAAGAACAGTCGAGGTGTCCTTCTACCAATCCTTATAACATGCAATCTGGGCTTTGTTTATATGTTATATTGATTCAGTCATGAACTAGGGATGTCAGGGAAGGATTATATAACATAATATCAGTGTACTATCAACAAAATCACAAGATTCAGGCCGGTCAAACACTGCCAGAAAATTCGGCCTTTAAAGATTCTGGGTTTTCCAGAACTTCAACAAAGCAGACGGTCAACGATACTTTGTCCAAGGTTATTTATGAATCTGATGCAGATATAGGTGATCTAAGGACACGATTGTGTAGTCCTTATGTCATACTACAACACCAAAACAACATGGCCAAACAATGAAAATACTGCAAGATCATAGGCCAAGAAAACTTGTCAGAAAGTTCCTGGAAATCCTGGATTTGCCCAGAAACTCTATTTCGTGACTGGTAAACGGTGTTTGATCACTTGTATCTCTTAATATACTAAGGCTCTGGCCTTTTTTCTTGTTTTAGATCATAGTCCTTACAACATAGAATAGATTAAAAACATTAAACACATAAAACATCAAACACATAAAGATCTAGAGGGCCTCACATTCGGCTGTCAGGCTATTTTTTTCTATTTTTCTAAATTTTTGAAAAATGTTATTTCGTGCACTTTGATGTTATGGATCTGAGTTTTAACAACCCAGATCACTAAATGACATCTTCTAACACTGTTCTAAACAACAAACAACAACATTAACACAAAATTTTAAGGATTTCTAGAATTAGGGTTCTTATACCTTTCTATGCTTTGATCCTTAATCTGACTTCTGATTCTGATCTTTGTAAGTTATAAACTGATTTTGGCTCATCTTACCTCACTCTCTCACTTCACATTTCCGAAATATAGAGAGAGAATGTCTTTGGGAGAAAATGAAATTAAAATGGCCATTTCTCTCTCTTGAATCTCTTATAAATGACTTGTATATAATGTTATGGCTAGCAAATTCGGCTGATTGGCTGGATTTGTAGCATGTGGCTGATCTAGGGTGGTTGACTTGCCAATTATATGGCAAGATCTACAAGCAACATCCAACAATGCACAAGGGGAAAATAGTCATTTGTTTTCTAAATTTAATGGCATTCTAGTAAATGCCCAAACCCTTAGGGTTTAGGGTTAGGGTTAGGGGTTAGGGGTTAGGGTTTGGAAAATTTAGGGTTTAGGGTTTGAAACTCTTAGGGTTTACAAATTTAATTTTCTAAAATTTTCAATTTAGGTTTTCAAATTAAAAAATTAATATTTCTAAATTATAATTAGAATTTACTAATTATATTAAAATTTCTTAATCATACTTTAAATATTGCTAATTAGGATTAATATTTCCTAATTAAAATTGTTAATTAAGCAATTAAGGTCAAAATGGTCATTAGGGTTTATAACCCACAAACTAGGGTTTTAAATTAGAAAAATAATATTTTTAATTTCAAGATTAGATTTCCTAATTAGATTAGGGTTTTCTAATTAATTAAAACTTGAAAATTAGGATTAAGGTTTCCTAATTAATATTAAATTACTAAATTAACACTTAGGTTTCTCTAATTATAAAATTAGGGTTTTTAATACCGAAATTAGGGTTTAATAAATTTGAAATTGGGATTTGCTAAATAATTAAGCTTTACCCTAATTAATATTATAATTATTTACACTTAAGCAATATAATAATCATTTAAGTTCCCATATTAGGGTTTCATACATCAAATTAGGGTTTTGAATTCCCGAAACTGAATTTAGGATTTCTAGAACCGGTTTCTAGGGTTTCTTGTTAATCGTTAGGGTTTTCTAATCGAACATTGACGTTCTTAATATATACCTAGGGTTTGTTACAGATATCGATTATCTGGTCAACCCTTGACCCTTAACTTCATCATGTACACATATCATACCATATAAACGCTTATTCCCTTAATCCTGAATAATTCACCTAAATCCTTCACAGAATTTTGAAATCCTCAAAATTCCTTCTCAAAAATATCAAACACATACACTAATTTTCTGTCTAGGTTCTAATTTTGAACCTTAATTCAATTAATGAAAATTTTAAAAATATTCCGAATTCTCGGGTTGTCACAATAATTACGCAAGTTCTTGTATCTAGTTTGTTTATGATGATGCAAGTTTTCTAAACCTTATTTTGATGTTGAGCAAGTTATTCTTGTATTTAACTTATTTTTTAGCATGCAAGTTTATATATTCTGATATACTAATATTGAACAGTTTTATCGTTCAATTCGCTATTTGTTATGCATGCTTAATACTCAATTCTAAATAACCTTGGCTTAATATTGTTCAAGCAAGGTGTGTTATAGTTATTCTATGTTTGTGCTCTTAGATTATTCCTAAAGCATAACCTTAATATTCAATGTTGATTCAGTTATGCTTTATTTTATAGCATAACGTTATGAACTTTTTATTCAACTAATACTTAGTTGATGTTCGTTAAACCTAAATTACCTTAAAATGTATCCAAACCAAACTTACTTTGGTGCGGACTTGTACTCTAAATACTGAGATGAACAACCATATTATTAGGGGATAATTTATGTTTAGCGTTGAAATGTTTGTGCACAATACATTGTACGAAGGGTTAATCCCCCTAAGTACGAGGAGTCCCTATAGTCTTATGACTGTTAAAGTTTAAGTTGAAAGATTACTTATAACTATGGACATGGTTCGTTGTCTTAGTACCCTCAGTTATATATTTCTGAATGTTGATAGAATATATTGTTCAGTTCTATTGAGCCTATTATTTGGCAGTTGTTGTAAAGATTTTATTCATTATTATTTCAAGTGAGCTTTGTTTGCTCACTCTTGTTTATATAACCTTACAGCTAAAGATGAGAAGGTCGATGTACCAAGCACTAGTAAGGGAAAGGGAAAGATGAACACGTATTGAAGACTTGTAATCATGTTGATATTTTATTAGCAGACTTTGTTTGAATTATTGTAATGAAGATATTTAATTTTATTCCGCATTTAAATGATTGTGTTTAAAGGTTAGATAACCCGGGAGATTTTTATTAATGTAATCCCTTAATGGGAAGGTTTATTATTCAATTTTATTATTATTGGGTAGTTAGATGTGAATGTTTTTATAAAGTGAACACCAAATCTTGAGGTAATGAAGTACCGGGATTTGGAGGTGTCTCATGGGCTGCCGCACCCTCTCCTCTTTCTCTTTCTCGGTTGTCTTTCTCCCGTTCCTCTCTTTTTCTTTCTTTCTCTTTCTTCTCTTTCCTTATCCTTCTTATCTTATCTTTTCTTCTTTTCTCTTATTTCCTTATTATTTAGCCAAGTAGCCTTATCATCTTCCAAATCCTTATTTTATTTTAGTTGTTAATTTACTTAACAAATGACTAGATAGCCCCTCCTTAAGTGGGTCAAAAATTGGGCCACTTATCAATTAAATTCTATTGGGCTTGAACTTTTATTATTTTGCTTACAAACAAAATAAATTTTGTGCTTCCACCCAAAATTTGATTGGGCCATTATAATTCTTGTCATATACGTATTATATTGGATTAGACTAAATAATTTAATCACCCTTAAATCATTTAGTCACAAATCCATTACTCAAATAAATAATTGGGCTACAAATTTAATACCATCTCCTTAGTCCATTAAATCTTAATTCACTTGAACTCTAAATAAATTATTGGGCTATGACATGATTATAGTCCAATACTTTAATTCTATTTTTTCCTAATCATTTAATTAGGGTTTTTATTTCCCACACTTGGAAATAAATTCCTTACCTATGCCTTTTTAATTTCATAACCCAATTAGACTTGGTTATAAAATTAATTATTTGAAATATATAAAATAAATCTCTTAATGTTATTATTAATATATTTATATACTAATATTCTACATATTATAACCTCTTAGGTTAATTAATTATCACACCTAATATATATATTAGGTTACATAACTTATTTCTTAATTCACTTTTATACACAAAACAAATGTATTCACATTATATAATGTATATTTATTTAATCATATACATAATTCACATAATCATAACATACTTCACTTCTAACTCCAATTTTGACCTTTTTATAAAAGTCAACTGTTGACTTTGACCAAAAAGTCAACCATTACACATTTTGTGTTAATTGCCTTTTCTGACTAAATCTATGTTCCAGACGTAGCCGAGCAGTCCGTGCTTCAAAATTCTATCTCTAACTCAAATTTTGAGTTTTAAATTACTTCCTTCTTATTGTTAATCGTATTAACTAACTACTTTATACTTATTCAAATTCTTATTTACCAATCAAGGCCAACGATCAAACTATGTTAATTACTAATATAGTTTTATCTTGATCCTTATATCATTAACTTAATTCATCACTCCTCTTACTAAAATATATATAGCAACTTACTAAGTATATATATTTCTATACATATACTCATCTTCGTTTAACCTCATAGCATCTCTTCATGTGAAATCTTATCTCTTTAATAAAATTTCCATATGTATTTATATAACATTTCTTAGACTATTCAGTTCACATCGAATTTACAGGTACCGTAATACCTTATTCTTGATATTCCTTTAAGTAAATATTAATTCATTTCTAGGGTTTTGAAATTTTGTAACCCATATTTCTTATTCTTATTCAATTAAGAACCATCTAGGTTCTTCTTAAAATTCTCTTCTAGGTTTTATTCTTTAACCTTTATTCTAATCATTCGAGATTTTATAAATTTTTGGGTTGTCACATTAAGTCCTTCTCGATATCAATAGGCTCATACTCTATTACGTGCTTATAATCCGGCTTATAAGGACGTAACACCGATACATGAAACACGTTATGTATTCGTTCTAGATCTGGAGGTAACGCTACCATATAAGCTTCCTCGCCTACCTGTTTTAACACTTCAAAAGGTCCTATAAACCTTGGACTTAACTTTTCCTTCTTTCCAAAGCGTATCTTTCCTTTTCAGGGAGATACCTTTAGAAATACATATGAGCCTACCTCAAACTTCCTATTTTCTCGATGCGAGTCCGCATACTTCTTCTGTCTGTCTTGAGCTGCTACGAGCCACATCCGTATTAACTTCACTACATCCGCTGTTTGCTGCACCAATTCTGGTCCAAGCATTTGACATTCTCCAACTTCGTCCCAACACAATGGTGTTCTACACTTCCTTCTGTACAAAGCTTCATAAGGCGGCATACCTATGCTTGCATGATAACTATTATTATACGCAAACTCTACTAATGGTAGATGATCATCCTAACTACCCTTGAAATCCATGATGCAAGATCTCAACATATCTTCTAACGTCCGAATTGTCCTCTCGCTCTGTCCATCAGTTTTTGGATGATAAGCCATACTCAATTTCAGCTGCGTCCCCAACTGCTCTTGCAGACTCCTCCAAAAGTTTCACGTGAATCGTGGATGACGATCTAACACAATTGAAACTGGTACTCCGTGTCTGGAAATAACTTCCTTAACATAAAGTTTAGCTAATTGGTCTAAGTTATACTTAACCCTTATTGGCAAAAAGTGAGCCGACTTCGTCAATCGGTCCACTATTACCCAAATCGCATCATATCCCTTCTGAGTAATCGGAAGTCCCACCACAAAATCCATCGTGATATGCTCCTACTTCCACTTCAGAATCTCCAATGACTGTAACAAGCCACTTGGTCGTTGATGTTCGGCCTTAACTTTCTGACAAGTCAAGCACCTACTCACATACTCGGCTATTTCTATCTTCATGTTCGGCCACCAAAAACTCTGTCGAAGGTCTTGATACATCTTAGTGCTACCAGGATGAATCGAGTACCTTGAACTATGAGCTTCTTATAACACTTGATCCTTTAATTCCATCTCATTCGAAACCAAAATTCTTCCTTCAAATCTTAATAATCCCTCATTATCAAGTTTGTACTTTAAATCTTTTTCATTGGTTAACCGCTTCTTCATCTGGTCACACTCATCATATTTGAGCTGCACCTCCTTGACTCTCTCTACAATGGTAGATTGAATCTCCGTTGGATACAGTCTCTGTCCCGATTCGCTCAACAACTTCACCTCTATCTCCATCCTAGCCATCTCTGTATTAACTCAGTTTGAGCCGTTAGAATAGACAACTTTTCCCGACCCTTCCCACTTAAGGCATCAGCAACTACATTGGCTTTTCTAGGGTGATCCAGGATTTCAATATCGTAATCCTTTATCAACTCCAACCATCTCATCTGTCTCATATTCAACTCCTTCAATGTGAAGATATATTTTAGACTCTTATGGTCCGTGTATATCTCACATTTCTCTCCATAAAGATAATGTCTCCGTATCTTTAAGGCAAAAACTACCGCGGCTAGTTCCAGATCATGAGTAGGATAAAATAATCCTTCAACCCTTGATGCATACGCAATGACCTTGTCATGCTGCATGAGCACGCAACCAAGTCCTCTATGCAAAGCATCGCTATAAACTACAAAATTTCCTATGTCATTGGGTAGTGAAAAAATAGGCGCTTCACTTAATCTCTTCTTCAGTTCTTGAAAATTGTCCTCGCATTTCTCAGTCCATGCGTATTCCACCGTCTTCCTTCTCAAGTTAGTCAACGGAGTAGCTATCTTCGAAAAATCCTGGATGAATCTTCGATAGTATCCCGCTAACCCTAGGAAACTCCGCACCTCAGTCGGCATTTTCGGTTGTTCCCAATTCATCACGACTTTCACCTTTGCTGGATCTACTGAAATCCCTTCATGGTCAATGGCATGACCTAAAAACTACACCTTTTCTAGCCAAAATTCACACTCAGTGAACTTCACATATAACTTCTCCTCCCTTAGTGTTTCCAACACTATTCTTAGGTGTTCAGCATGATCTTCTGGCGTCTTAGAATAGACTAGAATATCATCAATAAACACCACGATGAACTTGTCCAAATATTATTTGAACACTCTATTCATCATATCTATAAATGCAGCTGGTGCATTAGTTAACCCAAATGACATCACCAGAAACTCGTAATAACTGTAACGAGTCCTGAATGTCGTCTTTGGTACATCCTCCTTCCTAACTTTTAACTGATGATACCCCGTCCTCAAATCTATTTTAGAAAAACACTTTGCCCCTTTCAACTGATCAAAAAGATCATCAATCCTGGGCAATGGGTATTTATTCTTTATCGTCAACTTGTTCAACTCTCGGTAGTCGATACAAAGTCTTAACGATCCGTCCTTCTTCTTCACAAACAGTATTGGTGCTCCCCACGACGAAACACTCGGTTGTATGTACTTTCTGTCCAACAGTTCTTGTAAGTGAACCATTAATTCCTTCATCTCTACAGGTGCCATACGATATGGTGCCCTAGACACTGGTGCTACTCCTGGCACAATGTCTATTACGAACTCAGTCTCCCTATCCGGTGGAAGACCCAAAAATTCACTTGGAAATACATCCATAAATTCTCTCACTATAGGTATTTATTACATGGTCGCTCCCACTCTCTGGGTATCAACAACATGGCACAGATAACCTACACACCCGTTCCTCAATAGTTTCCTAGTTTGTGTCATGGTAAGACAACACGAACATCCCGGCTATTTATTACATTAAAATACTACCTGAGGTTATCTCAACGTTCTAATATTCACACATTTCTTTTGACAATATATAATTGCCCCATGGTTAAACAACCAATCCATTTCGAGAATTACATCGAATTCTCCTAACTTTATCGGTATCAAATCTATCGATAATTTACAACCCCATATGTCTACGCAACAACTCCTATGAATATCTTTAATAGGAATTATCTCTTCGTTTGCTACCTTAATATTTAAAGGGATTGGTAACTTTTCGGGAAGTAATCTTAATCGTCTAGCAAAATCACATGCTATGAAAGAACAAGTTACACCCGAATCAAATAGCGCGTAAGCATTTAGGTCGTTGATCGGAATAATACCTGCAACTACGTCCCCCGATGCCATCACATCTTGGACCGTCATATTAAAGGTACAGGCCATCGGCCTACCCTGCTGCGCTGGACCACCAATAGCTAACTTACTGCTATTAGCACCCTTATTCCCGTCCGTCCCCTTCTTCGGGAAGTTCTTCGCTATGTGGTCAGTTGACCCACATACAAAGCATCCATGATTCTTCTTCATACTTGGACAGTTAGGTGAAATGTGCCCTTCCTGTCCATAATTGTAGCATACGACCTTCCCCTTGAGACAGACTCCTAAGTGAATTTTCCCACAGGTTTTGCAGGCCTCCATCCTCGTCTTCGTATCTCCTTGCTTCACTCCGGTATTCCCAGAGTTAAACCCTTTCCATTTATGTCCTTCGCCACTCCCACTGGCTCCTTCTATCTTCACTCCCCCCCTCAACTTTTCCCTTATTTTTCTTATCCTTGTGGTACTGGCTCAAAGCCTCGCTCCCACCTTCGGCAATTATCGTCTTCTCTAGTATGGTTCCAAAGGAAGTACTCTGGAACACAGATATCCAATTATAGAGCAAGGGTTTATAACCATGTTCGAACCATCGAGCTTTTCTAACCTCGATGTCCACTTGGTGTGGAGCAAACCTCGCCAATTCATTAAACTTGGCAGCATATTGAGGAACCGTCATATCCCCTGGTTTCAAATCAAGAAACCGCATTTCCATCCTCCCCTGCATACTCGTGGGAAAATAGTTCTCGAAGAAAATCTCCTTGAACCTTACCCAAGTTATATTCTCAGTACCAGCCCTAGCCTGGTTGGCCTCCCACCAAAAGTTGGCCTCCTAACTCATCATATCGGTTGCAAAGGCAACCTTCTGACCCTCGTTGACATTTGCTATGACAAATGCCTTCTCAATATTTTTTACCCAAGTTTGGGTTTCTATAGGGTCCGTAGTTCCTTTGAACTCCGGCGGACCCACACTCTTGAAATCCTTAAACGTAGTAGCTCGTATTACTCCAGGATTTACTGGGATATTAGCCCCATTTCTATTAAATGCTGCTGTTAATAAATTAACAAATTCCTGCATTGGGTTTACCGGACCTCCCTCCGGTTGATTTTCATTAACGTCTTGATTACGTTGTCTCCTTCTTGGCTGCATTTTGTTGTTACAATAAACAACACATTTCATTATTATTTGCTTCCTATTAGTTAGTTATTATTCAAGATTAAACAATAACTTCCACATTCATTACTCAATATGTTCCGAAAAAGGCTTATATTGATTCATTCATTGTAGTATAATACTACATTGGTTACATTACACAGCCTAAGCTGCTTACATTACTATCCCGCAATTGCTTTCCAAAAATTGGGATTTACAAAAGACTACCCTTTGATATACAAAAGAAGGTTTTACGTCACTACTAGATACATAAAATTTACATATCTAAAACTACTCTAGCTACTACTAGATTACATCTGCCGCAAGGCATTATTAAAATCCGCAGTGGTAAGACCGGCGATAACATCACGGCTGATCGTATGCCGAGTCTGCCCAGCCTCTACGGGATACCCAGCTACCTGCTGCTGGAAATCCTTATGAGAACTCCTATGAATATAGGACATCCTCCCTATCTTCTGTTTCTTGGTCTTTAGCTCCTGCCTGAGCTTAAAGACCTCTTATTTTAGCTCATGGACCTTTTCCTTGACTAAAACTCTCTCGTTGTGCTCCTGCTCCCACATTGACTCCACATCTGTCTTATCTTCCAAGAAATCATGGAGTTCCTCTTTCAACTCCTTCACCTCCTTACAGTACTAGATGTTTCTATCCAATACTGCCATGAACAGTGCTCCCATTAACTCCCCTGGAGTCATCTCTTCCTCAGGTGCTATGGGGTTAAAAGACACCACCTCCACCTCTTCTTCAGACATGCCATCGAACCTGGCCATCAGGTCTAGGCTCTCTGAGTCTCTAGACTCAACTATCACCAACTTAGGCTCTGCTGCTATAGGATTCGGTATAATCTCTACTTGGTTCACCGACGCTTCACTGACTACATGTATATCCCTATACACTTCATTTCCTCCTGACATCTACAACAAAACAAATAGTTTGATTAGTACACGTCAGTAGAATAATAAAAACACATAACATATATAATGCATTTTTATAGGGTTAATTTTCATATTTATTTCTTTGACTTCTCGTAAGTTTAAGACTTAAGGTTTTAATTCCCCCCTTAATTTTTATAACCTATTTCTTTGATACTAACCAGTGACGCCCCTAAATCCGGGTATCTTTCAACCCGGCATTTGGTGCTACACGGTGCTATAGTTCACACAAACATTCAATTGAAATGCTTCAAAAGAACGAATTGTCTTATATATATTCCAAATAATATTCCCTTCCCAGGTTCTTTATAACCAATACATAAGTTCTTTGTCATAATATCAAATACATTACAACATTAAACCTATACTATTACATAGACAGTTCAACGGTCCGCTTTAGCCTTTCCCTTATCTTTACCGGATCCTTCAGTCCGTTCGGTCTTAGCTGCATTCATATGGTTCAAGCAAGAGTGAGCATAACAAGCTCAGCAAGTACAATAATTCTAATTAAATAGCATTCTTGAAACATAGGAATCGTATATCTTCAATAATTAAATAATAGTTATGCAGTACTATCGATAATTCAAAATAGCACTTCACTTTTCCTTCAAAACGTTTTACAATGACAATATTCAGTAAAACATCAATTACGGTCCAAGACCACGAGCATTTTATACTTTCTTTGAAAAGGACAACCCGACACTAAGTCCGTAAGTCCGACATATCTTACGAGCACGTCTAGGTGATCAGCCTATAATACTCTATGTTGATCAACACTACATTCTTTAAACATATGTACATTTAAGTTGTGGCAACCTCACGTGCCTGTCGTTTGACGATAAAATATTTTAGCATACTCAGTCTTCATTTGAAAACCACACCAACATAGTTTGGTAAAACATTGACAATACTTCAACCGATTATAAGAAATCCTGCATATCATAAGTCTAGCCGAAAGAATTGGCTTTGACTTCATCATACATCAATTCATGCGTAAGAATACATGAATCACAAAGCTTGTCCATATTGAACTGAAACAAGGGCTAGAACACTTGCCTTCAGCATCTGCTACGATTATTACACGTGCACTTTAATTCTTTAAGGTCTCTACAGTAGATGATCACGTAACACATTAGGTCATGAATAACATACATGGTTCCTAACGAATCTTACCCTTCTTCTCAATCTAATTATGTATTAGATTTGTTATTATTGGTTCCAGCTTACCGTTATAACTTACATTGTTCTTACATTCATGCTTGAATCATTATCTTCAACCTTTAGTTATCATACTTAAGGTTTAATAACGTCTTAAACAATGTTACATTTAAGTTGTAGTTCATTAATCAATCAATTAACTTTCTTGTTATCATAATATCCCTTCACCGTGCAAACCCTAAGGCTGGCCTGCAGCGCCAGCTTCCCATACTTAAGCAGCACTGCGGTGCCAAACTCTAGGGGCTAAGGACCGGACTCGGCGTTGCGGCGCTAGTCCTAGCGTTACGGGCAGCGCTGTGGCGCGAGACTCCAATGGTTTATGGCCTTTTCGGCACTGCGGCGCCACCTATTTTGCCTTGGGCTGGCGCTGCGGTGCCAACTCTGTGCAACAGAAATTTTTTACAGACTTTTTATTTTGTGAGATTCCCGGGCTCATAACTTCTTTGTTATAAATCTGAATTGGCTCGTTCAAAAGCCGTTAGTTCACAAATCACATACTCTATGTGTTCATGCAATAATTTTACGTTTTCAACATTGTTAACTAAAAATTCACCTATTAGTCCATTTTTAACGAAAACGATAAACGATCGTGAACGTTCAATGCTCGTTTCTTCATTCTAAGTCGGAATTCGGTCATTTTCGAGTCTGCAACTCTATAATGCCAAATAATACTTGTTCCCATTGAAAACCAATGTTTCTAAGCTTAATATCAAAATCTGACTTCCATTTCGAGAATTTTATGAATTCGACAATTATCGTCCAATCGTGTGAATTTCGGCATAACTTCGTTACTTATGATTTGCTCATCGTTCCAAATGGATTCTATCTATCATATTGACATCTCAAGCTACTCATTTCATTAACTTATTTTCATGATAAGTTATTGCTTATTCTTCATGAGTTTATAACTTATCCAAGTATAAACTACATATAGTTTCAATTCTCATAACTAATGATAGTTTAAGTCCTTTAACCAACATTCTTACATCTTATTAACATACTAACTTCATTCATGTAACATATGACAAGTTCATATATGTTCATCATAAGTTCATAACTTATTTAAGTTTGAATTACTTATTCATGACTTATACGGCTAAAGTCCATTGATTATTCATTCTCTTCTCAACCTACCATAGAAGAGTTGGAAGATTAATAACATATGAGGCTTACCGTTGATGATGTCTTGAATTTTTCTTGTTCTTACATCTTACTTCAAAGTCTAACTTTTCCTAACTTATTATCTCTCACCAATAAGCACTTTGCAAGATGGAAGTTGTTGGATGAAATTAACAAACAACTAATGAACAATCTAGCTCTCCATTTATAGGAAAACCAAAGTTAGGGTATGTTTGTGACGCCCCCAAAATAGGTATACATCACCCATCTTGAGTCGCTAAATAAATGGTACAAAATTCAAATACAACTTAATTATACAACAGTCGTGTAAGATACGACAAAACATAATCTAAGAGTTTTAATAAGAATATTGTCATCTAGACAATATCCATACTCAATGGAGTCCTCATTATATTTATTATCACACTATTTTACAGAATAGTGAGGACTACTATAACAACCATCTGGACCGTCAATCCATTCCCCGACTCGTCCTAGCTATATTCTCATTTCCTGAAGAGAACAGTGAAAGAAAAGGGTGAGCTCAACTAGCCCAGTAAGAAATATTATGACTAAGATAATGCAAAATAATTTATCGTTAGCCTTCAACAGTGTTAAACTGATAAAATATAACAAACATCAAGTTTAACTGCAGCGGAACAAGCAATCCATTAGAAGAGTCAAGTAGAGAATAAAATCTGCTATCTTCTATGATTTAAAAGGTTTTTCATCACTTTTATCGCTGAGACTCAGCTTAATAAATAAACCACATCATCCCTGCACTACGGCCAAGGATATTCATTAGTATCACGACCACAAATTATCCATGCACTACGGGCCAAGGATATTCGTGTATTCATCAATGGTCATGGTCATGCCAACAACTGTCCATTAATACACTACGGCCAATGAGGAATTTTACCACATCATTTGTAACATTACGGTCATGATTATACCGAATAATTCCTGGTCATAATCATACCAAGTCCATCTATGCACTACAGGCCACAGATGACTTTCAACATATAATAAACATGAGGATGATGACAATGATATAAGAATTCAATAAAACAAGTTCAAAGATAAATTTTTAAAGATTTATAATTTAATTTATCCAGAAATCAATAACGTCTAAATTGTCAACATGATACTGTTTTGTAGAGTAAAATTTAAGAATGCTCAGAAGAATATTTTCATGAGAAAAGATACTGGATGAAGCGCAAATATCCAGGATATTCTACTAATTTCATGGAGTATAGAAGTCAAAACTTTAATCAACTGAGTATAATAGAATATATGAAACTGCAAATGGATTTTTGCCCGCCATGCGGTAATCCACGTAGACAGGTCATTTTCACAATTTAATAAGAAATGAATACGAAGGATCATTCACCATGCATGCGGTAGTCCACATAGACATGTTATTCCAACAGAATAATAAAGAATGGAATAACAGAAGAATTCACCATGCATGCGATAGACCGCACAGACAGGTTATTCCAACATAATAATAAAGAATGGAATAACAAAACAATTCACCAGGCATGTGATAGACCGCATAGACAGGTTATTCCAACAGAATAATAAAGAATGGAATAACAAAAGAATTCACCAGGCATGCAATACACCGCACAGACAAGTTATTCCAACAGAATAATAAAAAATGGAATAACAACCCTTACGAGTATTGAAAGAAAATAACTCTCTTCATGAATACGAAAGAAATAATACCCCTTACCTTAGAAGAAACTGGATACTAGAATAGTGAGGTAGTAGACTTCTCTTCTTCTTTCTCTCTATAATAATTGCTCTTGTGAGACTTAGTGAATTGGTGAGAATGAAAGAAGAATGAGCTTTTATTTATAGGAAAATTTAATTTCGATAATTGCACGTTTTGGGGCTCAAAATATTACATTATAATGCCTTCCTCTTTTAATTTATTTTTAATTTAGTCCTGCAAGTATTATCAAACTTACACCACCTCCCCTAATAGTAAATAATATGAATTAATAGTTTATTCATGTGACTTAATAGTATAATCATGTGAAAAAATTAATTACAGTATAGTACCTTCATCTATACCTCTATTTTTAATTTAGTCATGCAAGTATTATCAATCTTGTACCACCTCTCCTAATAGTACATGAATGTGAATAAATAGTATACACATGTGAACAAATAGTTATAAGCATGTGAAATAATAGCAATTAATTGCTCATTTATCCGATTAATTACCCGATTGGTCAATATAACCTCCAGACATCAATTATTATCGAAATAAATGTCGATTTTCACTAACACTAATAATTCCAACACAATGGAACTATCAATTTCATCTTTAATCAACCCGAACTTATTCATCATTAATATTATAACTTACAATATTTAACAACTAGGTCGTTCCCAGGAAAGAGGGGGCTTTCTGATAAGGATTCCTCCTTATTAGCGCGCAATTAGGTGACCAAACCTCTCCTTGACAGAACTTCTAGACATTGTCAATATTGCAAATAATAATATAAATAACTTTGTCGTCTTAATTATTGATTTAATAATAATAAATATTATGCAGATGATACTGTGACAATAATTGAATATAACTGAGTGACTTCTCACGTAAGCATCAATAATCAATATCGTGTGCTACTATGCAACCACGCGTATTACTGTACTTTTACCACCGGGTAGTTCAATAGTTTAACGGTAAAACTTTCGCCGTTATTTTTATTAAAAGATAATTCTGTCGTTTTCTAACTCTGACAATACTTCTGTTGTGGGGTCCACCAATGATTGTGCCGTCGTACGAATATTCCCTGTTAAAACGAATATTTTCCGACCAATCGAATATTATATAACTACTTGCTTACTTTGTAAAATTTGTAAATAGTACCCACAACTATAACATTATATCAAATCCACACCATAATATTCAAAAATATATTTCGAGAAAAATTAATCTCTATTCATAAAAGTTGGGGTCTTACAACCTCCCCTTCTTATGAAATTTCGTCCTCAAAATTAGGGTGTGTACCTGGTATGTCGAAGAGGTGAGGATACCTTGACTTCATTTTAGATTTTAACTCCCAGGTCATTTCCTCAACATCGTGGTTTCTCCATAAAACTTTGACTTGAGGTATAACCTTGGACCATAGAACATGATCCTTCTTATCCAAGATTTTAACAGGTACCTCTTCATACGTTAAATCTTCCGCTATCTCGTCTAGTTCTAATTGAATAATGTGGTTCGGGTCTTTCACATATTTACGTAACATAGATATGTGAAAAACGTTATGAACACGAGATATATTTGGCGGTAAGGCGAGTCTATAGGCCACAGTTCCTACTCGATCGAGGATTAAAAATAGGCCAATGAATCGAGGATTGAGGTTTCCTCTCTTTCCAAATCTCGTAACTCCGTTCCATGGAGCAACACGTAACAACACATGATCTCCAATATTGAATTCCATGTCCTTTCGATGAAGATCAGCATAACTCTTTTGTCTATCTTGTGAGGTTTTTATACGTTGTCGGATCGTTTGAATCTTTTTCGCAGTCGTGCGTACCAACTTCGGTCCCAACAACGTTGCTTCACCCACCTCATCTGTAACAACCCGATATTTTCTATATAAATAAATAAGAAATTTTACGTATAATTTTTTTTATTTTAAAGATGAGAATTTATACAAGATAATGTGTATATGTATTTATGTGGTAAATAAAAATATATTTATTACATGAATATTTACAAATAATTTTATTTTAGAATTATTGATTATTATAAAGTATATTCTTATAATAATTACTTTTACAGCAGAAATGTTTTTATTAATTATTTTCCATAAAAATATAATCATATATTATTTAAATAATATATGAAGTGATTTTTAGAATAATTATAATAATTATTTATTATATGGATTTTAGTAAAGATTATTAAATTAATTATTTTACCTTAATTATTAAGGTTAAATATGGAAGAATAAATCAGATATGGAATCCAAATCCTAATTTTGGATTTCGATCAAGGAATGAGAATAATAATATAATATTAATTATATTTTGATTTTTTAGTGCTATATATATGTACTGTATGTACGTATTGATAATGGTTGGTCAATTATGGTTTATATTTTCAAAACCTTATTATTAATTGGTTAAACCCTAGTTCAAAAGTTAATACGCGTTCTAGACGATGTAGTAATGGTGATTTATGTTGTGTTATATAGGATTCTATGATAATTAGGAAAACCCTTATTAATTTTGGAAACCCTAATTAGCTAGAAATCCTAATTCTAAAATTAGTAACCCTAATTAATATTTCGAAAACCCTAATTTCTGAAATGAGAAACCCTAATTAGAAACTCAAATTAGAGTTCGAGATTGTTTGTAATTGTGATAAGTTGATTAGTTTACAAGTATTAGAATTATAATTATTAATCATGAAAATCCTAATTACTAAATTAGAATCCCTAATTTCTATATTTAGTAACCCTAATTAGTAATTTTAAAACCTAATTACTAATTGTAAACCCTAATTGCTAAATTAGCAAAGTTAATTATAATTAGAGATATTAAACCCTAATGTTCCTTATAAATTAATTAGAAACCTAATCTAATTAACAAATCCTAATTTTCTAATTTTAGAAACTAAAATTTATTTAAATTTTTTTGTGCAAAACCTAAATTGGAAATCCTACAAATGATTTATGCTAAACCCTAGGGTTAAACCCTAAGGGTCAAACCCTAAGGGTTTGCAAAATTATAAGAATGCCATTAAAATTTCATACAAAAGACCATTATACCCCTCTTGCATTATTAGATTTTGCCAAGTGTTAGAGTTGTTGGCCAAACCTTGACTTCCCATGTGACAATCTCAGCAGATCAGCCTCTAGATAGCAGCCAATACATGTATCTTGCACTTATATATATATATATATATATATATATATATATATATATATATATATATATATATATAGATTGGAGAGAGAAAAAGTTCATTTGTTAGCTCAATTATTCACAACTCTTCTCCAAGACCCTCTCTCTCTAAAACCCACGAAATTTCTTAGCATTTCAGTCACAAAACCGAGCCCCACTAACATCCAAATTAGTAGACGGAATCAATCAAGTGATCATAGAAGGTATAAACCCTACCTACGAATCTGACCATCGATCTGTGGTTTGATGTTGTTTTTTTGTGTTAAACATGTTAGATATAGTGTATAATGATGATCTGGGTTGCTAGATGTTAGATCCATAATATCTAGATGCACGAATTTGGCATTTTATAAAATCTAGAAGAAAGTTCAACAGTCGTCTGACAACGAATGTCAGGTCCCATAGATCTCGGCCCGTTGTGTGTTTTTGTTTTTTTAAGCGTTGATCTTGTAGTATGCTATGAGATCTTTGCTCTGGATCAAGAATCAGGCCTAGATCAGTTGTAGATTGTAAGTTATAACCGGTAAAAGGTCGTTGACCGGCATTGACCGGGCCATTTCTGGGTAGCCCAGAAACCGAGAACTAGCGTCTGACAAGTATTTGTTGGCCCTAGATCTGTCAGGTTGTAGATGTTTTGAGTTTGTTGTTGAAACCATATTGTGGTATGTTATGTTAACTGTTGATTCATGTTTTTAGAACCTTTATATATCAAATATACTGGATTCAGTGACCGGTCAAAGTAACTCAGTTGATCGCAGTTCATGTTTTCTGGGTAACCCAGAAAACGTTTGAACGTGTCCTCTGACATACTTTGACCAACATAGGTCTCGCGGTTTTGTTGTTGTTGTTATGCTTTTATGTAATAGATCTCTTGTCCTACATGTTGGCTACATACTACAACCTTTAAATCACTAAAACATTACAAGGATTACAAGTTGTAGAAGCCCAAAAATGGACAGTCGAACTGTTCTTCATTTCTGGGTAACCCAAAAATGAAGAACAGGTCTGACAGTCCCTTTGAAGGCTCAGATCTCGTTCATTTAATGCTTGTTGATCATGTTTGTTGTTGGATCTTGTAGTCTAACATTAGTACTAAAAGATCTGACAAATAGCATACCCAAAAATACAATACACAGTTCACAGTTCTTGGTCAAAGTAGGCCACTCGATAACTGTACTTGAATTTTTGGGTTTGGCCAAGAACACGAAGAACACCTATAGTGACGGTTCTGTCGCTATAGGCAGTCTTTAGTGACACATTTATTAAAATTAATTATTTAAATTCTAAAAACTATTTTAAAATAGTAATTAATTTCTAAAAATTACAAAAATTATTTTAAAAATTATTTTTAAATTATAAAAATTAACTTTTAATAATTTGAAATATTTTTTATAAATATTACTCCCTCCGTCCCAAATTAATTGCTCAGTTTTGACTTTTTAAAGTCAAATTGGCCATTTTTAAAACTAATCTTTTTACTATTTTTACTAAAATATAGGTGAAGAGATTATAACCAAAAGAAAATATATACAATTTATTACTAACCCCAATTTTTATAATTTTAGAAATATATTTATATATGCTTAATTATTAATTCTAAAAATAGTCAATTTGACTTAAAAAAGTCAAAACTGAGCAATTAATTTGGGACGGAGGGAGTAGTATTTATTTAAATATTATTGATAATTAATTTATTTATTAAATACATTAAATAAATTAATTAAAAATCATTTTATTATATTAAAAATCATTTTAAATGATAATAAGTTATTTAAAAATATTTTAAGTTATAAAATATAACTTTTAATATTTTAAAGAAAATTTCATTAATTATTTACTATTAATGATATTAAAGTTATTTAATAATTATATTAAATAAATTAGTTTAAAAATAATTTTAATATTCAAAAAATTATTTTAAATTTAAATAAAGAGTTTTTAAATATTTTAAGTTATAAAATATAACTTTCAATATTTAAAGGTAAATTTTATTAATTAATTATTATTGGTGATATTAAAGTTATTTGATAATTATATTAAATAATTTAGTTTAAAAATAATTTTAATATTATGAAAATCATTTTAAATAAAAATAAAGTGTTTAAAGATATTTTAAGTTATAAAGTATAACTTTTAATATTTAAAGGATAATTATATTAATAATTTAATATTAATAATTATTAATTTATTATTAATGATATTAAATTTATTTAAGAATAAATAGTTTAAAAATGGTTTTATTAATTTAAAAATCATTTAAAAATGATATAAATGAATTAAAAATATTTTAAGTTATACTTAATGACTTTTAATATTTTGATAAATAAAATATTAATACTTTAATATTAATGATAATTATTTAAAAATGATTTTAAAATTATTTAAAGGTAATATTAATACTTTAAAAATATTTTGAGTTATTATAAATAACTTTAATATTTTGGCAATGGTTTCATTAATAGTTTAATATTAATTAAATATTAATGATGATAGAATTATTTAATATTTAAATCATTTAATAATGATTCCGATGTTTGAAAATTTATGATAAATTATAATAAATGTTTTAAAATTATTATAAGTCATATGATTGATATTAAGTTACTGGATAGAGTCTTAGACTCGATAATTACCCGATAAAGCTGTCGGTACACCGACACCTTTCAGAAATTGATCTGGACTTAGATAATGTGATTAGATAAGTTATTATTTGTGATTCAATGATTGTTAAACCTATGTGCCAATGTGATTAGGTTATGTGTTATAATATGATATTCTAATCAGTAAAATGATCTTATTACTGATAGGTGGTTATATAAAAAATAAAACTAAGTTGGAAATTGTAAGCAATGTATCAGGCAAGTATCTTACCTTTGTATTTTCTTTATGCAATGGACATGAGTAAGAATATTTATGAATTATATTATTACTGTACAGATTATTAACCTTATATTATATACGCTCATTGATTATCAACATGTTAGTATATGGTAACTCAGATATATATTCTGTTCGTTAATTTCTATAAATGGTTATACAAGTGTCCCCACTTGGATAATCATTAATGTATTTAATCACATGTTGATACACCTTTGTTAATTACCCATATATATATGTTGAATTATAGATTATTGTTGAACAAGATAAAACCTTTGATTTGGAACCCAGACAAGTATGAACATCCCTACACGGGAAAACTGTTTATGCACCCAAGTTTGACAGAGTGAACGATACCCTCGTTCTTGCATGTAGTATTGATCAATGCAGGGCATAACGGGCTGATCACCCCCGTGCCCGTAAGTTATGACGGTTTATAGATGAATTTCTGTGTAACCTTTTCAAAAATGAAAACAATGTTCATAGCATGTCACCATAACCCCAGTTATAGTCAATATGTAGTTTCAAAAATTTGAAAGAGAGTTGTTATGTTATTATTATCGGTTCAGATTACTTCACAACTATTGACTTGTTGTAGCAGGGTAGTACAAAGAAAATATTTAAATTCTTTCAGCTTATATATATAATTGTTATTACTTGTTGGGCACTCAAATGCTCATCCTTGCTTAATTTAAATATTTTCAGCTAAGTGTGAAGAACCAGAATGCTCATGCAGAAACAAAGGAAAGTTAACCAAATAAGATTTATGGTAGTTCATGTATTAGTTCGATATTATTAAGATAAGTATGACATATATTATCTATCATGTATTGTAATGAATGTTTAAAGGTCTCGTACATGGGGATTAGACTCTGATGATATGTAAATTAAGTTGATATTTATATTATTGTTATTATTATTAGTATTATTCCGCTCATAGAAATGGTATCGTGAAGCACCGAGTTCGGGTTTCAAGTACCTGAATTTGTGGGCTTTACATCATCCCAGCATACTGGAGAATGACACTTTCTTCCATACAACACCTCAAATGGAGTCATGCCAATACTTGTTTGATAACTGTTGTTGTAGGAAAACTTCACCAATGGTAAGAACTTGTCTCAACTTCCTTTGAAGTCAAGGACACAGAGTCTTAATAAATCTTTAAGAGTTTGAATAGTCCTCTCCGACTGCCCTTCCGTTTGAGGATGATATGCTGAACTAAATCGTAAATCCATGCCCATAGCTTTTTGCAAACTAACCCAAAATCTTGAAGTGAATCTTGGGTCTCGATCAGAAACTATGGATACTGGAATACCATGCAATCTTATAATCTCATTTATGTACATACTAGCAAAACGTTCAAGTGTATAAGTTTCTCGTATTGGCAAGAAATGAGCAGACTTGGTTAATCTATCAACAATGACCCAAATCGCATCTATGCCTTGAGAAACCTTAGGAAGACCGATAACGAAATCCATGGTAATATGCTCCCACTTCCATTCTAGAATTTCAAGTGGTTGCAATGGACCTTTTGGCACTTGATGCTCTGCCTTGACTCGTTGACAAGTTAGACACCTTGAGATAAACCCCGCTATCTCTCTCTTCATATTACTCCACCAAAATGTATGTCAAAGATCACGATACATTTTGGTACTCCCAGGATGGATTGCAAAAGGTGTGTTGTGCGCCTCCATCATGATTTTATACTTTGAGTTAGAATCATTAGGAACACAAAGTCTAGAGTTGACTCGAAGTATTCCTTCTTCATCGATTCTTGCTTCCGAAATAGCACCTTCTTGTACTTTCTTCCTCATACGCGTTAGCTCCAGGTCTGTAGCTTGAGCAGGTTTAACGTTATCGATTAAAGTCGGTTCTACTCGTATATTTGCCATCATCACATGGGTCCCTGGAGTCTTTAACTCTATCTCCATCCTTTGTAAGTCATATAAAATGGGCCTTTGCGTTGACAATAATGCACTTGTACCCGCATATGATCTTCTACTCAATGCATCAGCTACTACGTTCACCTTTCCAAGATGGTATTGAATGGTATGATCGTAATCTTTCAATAGTTTAAGCCATCGTCGTTGCCGCATGTTGAGTTCTTTTTGAGTGAAGAAATATTTGAGGCTTTTATGATCCATATAGATCTCCACCTTCTCTCCATACAGGTAATGCCTCCAAATCTGAAGCGCAAAAACAATAGCTGCCAACTCTAGATCATGAGTAGGATAATTTCTCTCATATTCTTTGAGTTGTCGTGAGGCATAGGCTATAACTTTTCCATGTTGCATGAGAACACATCCTAACCCTTTGCCTGAAGCATCAATGTAGATGACAAATCCCTCCGAGCCAGATGGTATTATAAGAACAGGTCCTGAAATAAGCCTCCTCTTGAGTTCTTAAAAACTCTTCTCACATTCCTCGCTCCAACAGAACTTTGTATCTTTCCGAGTCAGCTGAGTTAATGGAGTAGCAATTCGAGAAAACCCTTCTACGAATCTCCGATAATAACCAGCTAAGTCGAAAAAGCTACGTACTTCGGTCACTGATTTAGGTTGTTCCCAGGTTTGAATAGCATCAATCTTTGTCGGGTCAACAGATATTCCATGATTTGATACTACGTGCCTAAGGAATGCTACTTCCTCAAGCCAGAACTCGCATTTCTTTAACTTGGCATATAACTTGTTTTCACGAAGCTTTTGGAGTATCAGCCTCAAGTGTTGCTCATGATCTTCACGACTTTTTGAGTAAATGAGGATGTCATCAATAAAGACGACCACAAAGTGATCCAAATATTCCTTGAATACTCGGTTCATCATATCCATGAAGGCAGCAAGAGCATTAGTCAATCTAAAAGACATGACTAGGAATTCGTAATGCCCATACCGAGTTCTGAAAGTCGTCTTTGGAATGTCATCAGCTCCAATCTTTAACTGATGATATCCGGAACGAAGACCTATCTTTGAAATGAATTTGGCTCCTTACAACTGGTCAAACAGGTCATCAATGCTAGGCAACGGGTATCTATTTTTGATGGTGACATGATTCAACTCCCGATAATCAATACAAAGTTGCATACTTCCATCTTTCTTCTTCACGAATAGAATATGAGCACCCCAAGGAGACGTACTAGGACGAATGAAATCGATGTCTAACAATTCCTGTAGTTGAGTTTTTAACTCCTGAAGTTCAATAGGAGCCATTCGATATGGGGCTTTGGAAATGGGTTTTGTATCGGGTTCAAGGTCGATACCAAACTCGATTTCACACTTCGGGGGTAGGCCAGGAAGTTCTTCGGGGAATACATCAGGAAATTTATTAACAATAGAAATATCATTCAAATCTGACGTATTTTTGTTTAAATCTGTGACATGAGCTAAGAAATCTTGACATCCATTTTTTAATAAACGAATAGTTTTATGGCTTGAGATGATCGTGATTGATTTTAATGGTTTGGTCACTTGAATTCACATAATAGGTTGATTAGGAATATAAAAGCTAACAATCTTACGAAAATAATTAATTTTAGCATGATGAGTAGTTAACCAATCAATCCCTAGAATCACGTCAAATGCAAGTATTTTTAAGGAGATAAAATTGACAGGTAACGTGCAATTACCGATTTGAATCAAACAAGACTTATAAACAGTGGATGTAGTGAAGGTTTCTCCCAACGGAGTTTCAAAAGATAAGTCAAAGTCTAATTTCTCTGGATTCAAATTTAAACGTTGAGCGCAAGTAGGAGAAATAAAAGAATGGGTAGAACCGGTATCAAATAAGGTATATACTTCACTAGAGTTTATGATAAGCTTACCCGTGATGACCTCATTTGGGTTCCTTGCTTTCTGGGAGATCACGACAAACGCTCTCCCTTGAACTACCGATTTTAATTTTTTTGGGACGGCCTTTGGTGCCTCCATCCCAGCTAGACTTGTCTTCTGTGCACGACAAAATTGGGCTAGGTGACCTTCTCTTCCACAATTATAACACGCTTTGGAGTACATCGTGCAGTTTGGACTGATGTGTCCCTCCCCTCCGCATTTGAAGCATATGATAGGTGGTTGTTCTCCTTCCTTAACAACGGGTGCTGGTGCCGACGTCTTTCCATCATTGTTGAATCTCGTCTTCTTAAAATGTCCACTCTTATTGTCTTGGCCATGATTACCACCAAAGTGGTTACCATTTCTGGCATGTTGATTCCCTCCACGTTTATTGTCACCGCTTCGATGACTGCTACCACTGGTATTATCATTTTGCCAGCTGCTTTCTCTTGGTTGGGTTGACTTGTTATTGCGCTCTAATAACTGAGTCATATTCACAACATCTAAATACAAACACAGTTTATGAGAGATAAGGTATTGACGTATCTCAGGTTTCAAACCTCTTAGAAACATTAGCGTCATTCTCTCCTCAATATTAACTAAGTGAGACGCAAACTAGTACAACTCGACAAACTTAGCTTCGTACTGCGACACGGTCATATTGTTCTGCTCCAACTTGATGAACTCTACCTCTTTTATGTGACGAATACTTTCAGGAAAGTACTTGTTGTTGAATAGTTCTTAGAACTTCTCCCAAGATATCTTCAGCGGCAGGTTGAGTAAGCTTTACCGATTCCCATCAGTAATCTGCCTCTCCTCGCAGCATAAAGGTGGCAAAGGGAACCTTTTGCTCCTCGGAGCATCCCAAGACATCAATTATCTTGGTGATCTGCTTTATCCATGCTTTCGCCTTAAGTGGTTTTGGCTCTCCAATAAACTCTGGTGGTCCCAGCTCCTTGAACTATTTAGCGGTGACCGTCCGAGAGTTTCCAATGTTTCCACCTACATTTTGGACAGGAGCCGCTCTCGCCTGATGTTGCATAAATTGCATAAAGCCTCTGAACATTCATTCGTTCATCATTTGGTCAGTGTTGTTGTTTGCATGAGGATTGTCGCCTTCCTGATGCACATTATCCTGATTATTGATCTATGAAGACTCAACGGTCTCCTGTGCTCCATTGCTATTCTCAACATTCTCGGATGTCATTTTCAAATACTGCCACAAAACAAGGGTTAATTGACATGCAACATATTATCCCTATACTCTGACCGACCAATTAAATACCAAATAAACTTAGGTAGGTCATACTAGCGAAGGAATTCCCGTCTCTCCCTTTCTAGTTCTAGTCTCACATCTTAGCCAGGGATCATATCCCTAAGCTTTGATACCAACTGTGACGCCCCCAAAATAGGTATACATCACCCATCTTGAGTCTCCAAATAAAATGTACAAAATTCAAATACAACTTAATTATACAACAGTAGTGTAAGATACAATAAAACATAATCTAAGAGTTTTAATAAGAATATTGTCATCTAGACAATATCCACACTCAATGGAGTCCTCATTACATTTATTATCACACTATTTTATAGAATAGTAAGGACTACTAAAACAACCATCTGGACCGTCAATCCGTTTCTCGACTCGTCCCAGCTATATTCTCATTTCCTGAAGAGAACAATGAAAGTAAGGGTGAGCTCAACTAGCCCAGTAAGAAATATTATAACTAAGATAATGCAGAATAATTTATCGTTAGCCTTCAACATTGTTAAACTGATAAAATATAACAAACATCAAGTTTAACTGCAGCTGAACAAGTAATCCATTAGAAGAGTTAAGTAGAGAATAAAATCTACTATCTTTTATGATTTAAAAGGTTTTTCATCACTTTTATCGCTGAGACTCAGCTTAATAAATAAGCCACATCATCCCTACACTACGACCAAGGATATTCATTAGTATCACGACCATAAATTATCCATGAACTATGGGCTAAGATATTCGTGTATTCACCAATGGTCATGATCATGCAAACAACTGTCCATCAATGCACTACGGCTAATGAGGACTTTTACCACATCATTTGTAACATTACGGTCATGATTATACCGAATAATCCCTGGTCACAATCATACCAAGCCCATCTATGCACTACAGGCCACAGATGACTTTCAACATATAATAAACATGAGGATGATGACAATGATATAAGAATTCAATAAAATAAGTTCAAGGATAAATTTTTAAAGATTTATAATTTAATTTATCCAGAAATTAATAACGTCCAAATTGTCAACATGATACTGTTTTGTGGAGTAAAATCCAAGAATGCTCAGAAGAATATTTCCATGAAAAGATACAGGATGAAGCGCAAATATCCAGGATATTCTACTAATTTCATTGAGTATAGAAGCCAAAAATTTAATCAACTGAGTATAATAGAATATATGAAACTGCAAATGGATTTTTGTTCGCCATGCGGTAATCCACGTAGAGAGATCATTTCCACAATTTAATAAGGAATGAATACGAAGGATCATTCACCATGCATGCGGTAGTCCACATAGACAGGTTATTCCAACAGACTAATAAAGAATGGAATAACAGAATAATTCATCATGCATGTGATAGACCGCACAGACAGGTTATTCCAACAGAATAATAAAGAATGGAATAACAAAAGAATTCACCAGGCATGTGATAGACCGCATAGACAGGTTATTCCAACATAATAATAAAGAATGGAATAACAAAAGAATTCACCAGGCATGCAATACACCGCACAGACAGGTTATTCCAACAGAATAATAAAAAATGGAATAACAACCCTTACGAGTATTGAAAGAAAATAACTGTCTTCATGAATACGAAATAAATAATACCCCTTACCTTAGAAGAAACTGGATACTGGAATAGTGATGTAGCAGACTTCTCTTCTTCTTTCTCTCTATAATAATTGTTCTTGTGAGACTTAGTGAATTGGTGAGAATGAAAGAAGAATGAGCTTCTATTTATAGGAAAATATAGTTACGATAATTGCACGTTTTGGAGCTCGAAATATTACAGTATAATACCTTCCTCTTTTTCTTCATTTTTAATTTAGTCCTGTAAGTATTATCAACCTTGCACCACCTCCCCTAATAGTAAATAATGTGAATTAATAGTTCATTCATGTGACTTAATAGTATAATCATGTGAAAAAACTAATTACAGTATAGTACCTTCATCTATACCTCTATTTTTAATTTAGTCATGCAAGTATTATCAATCTTGCACCACCTCCCCTAATAGTACATGAATGTGAATCAATAGTACACACATGTGAATAAATAGTTATAAGCATGTGAAATAATAGCAATTAATTACTCATTTATCCGATTAATTACCCGATTGATCAATATAACCTCCAGACATCAATTATTATCGAAATAAATGTCGATTTCCACTAACACTATGAATCCCAACACAATGGAACTATCAATTTCATCTTTAATCAACATGAAATTATTCATCATTAATATTATAACTCACAATATTTAACAACCAGGTCGTTCCCAGGAAAGAGGGGACTTTCGATAAGGATTTCTCCTTATTGGCGCGCAATTAGGTGACCAAACCTCTCCTTGACAGAACTTCTAGACATTGTCAATATTGCAAATAATAATATGAATAACTTTGTCGTCTCAATTATTGATTTAATAATAATAAATATTATGCAGATGATACTGTGATAATAATTGAATATAACTGAGTGACTTCTCACGTAAGCATCAATAATCAATACCGTGTGCTACTATGCAACCACGCGTATTACTGTACTTTTACCACCAGGTAATTCAACAGTTTAACGATAAAACTTTCGCCCTTTTTTTTATGAAAAGATAATTCTGTCATTTTTTAACTACGACAATACTTCTGTTGTGGGGTCCACCAATGATTGTGCCGTCGTACGAATATTCTCTATTAAAACGAATATTCCCCGACCAATTGAATATTATATAACCACTTGCTTACTTTGTAAAATTTATAAATAATACCCACAACTATAACATTATATCAAATCCACATCATAATATTCAAAAATATATTTCGAGAAAAATTAATCTCTATTCATAAAAGTTGGGGTCTTACAATGTTGGTCATTTAGGTCAATCCCACCTCCTTAATATTCATTCCTTACTTACTAAGTAAACTTTCTCCCTACACTAAATACTTGGCCATCACATAAACTTCTTGGCCACCAAGATTAACCACATTATCATGGGTTGCCCCATGGGTCACCCTAATCCATTGTATCATTACTTTGGGCTTAGGTTTAATTACTTAACTTACGCTTTGGGCTTGTATTAACCAACTTAATTGGACTTCACATTAACAAACACTTGGGCTTGCACAATCAATTCTATTGGACCTTACAATTTTCTAATCAATCCTACAAGTCCATTTCATTTGGCTAAAAGCCTTATACGTATTATTTACGTATTATTCTCGTATTCTAACTTATATATTAATTCATAATATACGATATACCATCATTCATACATACTCGTATAATACTTTGTATCATACTCGTATTTATTACCTCGTACAATACCTACGTATCATACGATCATTACAATAACTTATTAACTCTTTATTTTCCCTAAAGTTCTCAAATTAAGTTCGCATGCGAAAATTACGTTTTTCATACTTGAATTATTATTACATAATCCATCTCACCTCGATATTCTAACGTTACGTATTTCTCGGAAGTTCAAAAATAATTCCCGAGCGAAAATCGATGAATAATGTTTTTCAGAGAATTTCTCGGAAAGCTTTTATTTTCGTCTTAGAAATTCAAACACTTTAATTCCTTCACGTAGTTAAAATACTACGACTTTTCGACGTTTCTAGGTTATAGAATGAAATTCATCTTACTAACACGTAATAAGAACAAATAATATAATTTTATTTATTATTTAATTAAATAAAATTATTTTACAATGGATCCGAATTTCTCGGTCGTTACAAAATCATTCCCCAACATTACCCTCACATTCTTGTTATAATTAATTTATAATAAGATAGTACAATAGATACCATTAAATTTGGTACGGATGCCAAACTTCCTCAATTCTCTACCGTCATCGATCGACAATGGAAGATACCAACACCCAGATCAACACCTCCACCACCCAGTCTCCTGCTAAAAACACCCCTCTAACCACCACCATACCTACTACCGTAACCACCACCTAAATCCCAAAACACAACATGCCCTAACCAACACCACACCTACTACTATAACCGCCACCCAAATCCCAGAAACACAGCATGCCCTAACCACTACCACCGCCACCATCACTCTTCACACTACAACTTCCACCTCCGGCACCGAAGGAGCTCCATCCCCTATATGTACTGAAGCTGAAATTATTGTTTTGAAAATGTAAGAGGAATATTCCTCAAAGAAAGTACACTCTCACATCAACACCCAATCTACCATCAAAAAATAGGCCTTCCAAGAGATACTTTAAAAATACCTCATACTTGACACGTACGAACATAGAGCACCAAAACGCTAAGAGAAGATGTACTGCGAACTTGACTGCTGGACTGCCATCCCCCTCTATACACTAATTCATATCCACCTTCCTTAGCTTTGTCGGTATTGGGTTCGCCCAATTGGTACCGAACTTATACATTCATTTGATCTGCTTCACTGCATTTTGCTTAAGTGTGGCGTTCCAACCTGTATGGATTTTTGTTAGGTATGTTCTACTTGGGAAAATCCAAAGAACCAAGATTTCGACAACTGAACAAGCATCTAAAAACCAAAATCTAGATGAAAACTTACTCCATCAAGAATGGGTGTCACTCCCATTGGTTCTTCATCAGAGATCTTGACGCCACCTTATCTCAGACTGTGTCGAACCCTCAAAGGTCAACTTGGTGGCCCTTAAGTTCCCTCCAAAAAGAATCGAAGAATTAAAGTCCTTCGTATTAAAAATGCCAACAGAAAAATGGAGCATGGATCTTCTTTACAATCAGTCATGGCTCTACGACCATAAATCTAAGTCCTGAACCCCCTAATTTTATATAAAACATATTAAATATTTATCTTGACTCGTTCCCTTTTTTTTCTCAATGTCTCTCAGCAATCCAGCATCGATCACTAAAGTCAGTCAATCATCCTCCACCCCTGTAATTCCCAAACTAACCCCTAATCCCATTACCATAATTAACGAACCATCCATACATACAGACGGACCCAACATCCCTATAAACACATAAAACGAACCCCCTATCCTAATTCGACCAATCTCATATGTCGCAGTGTCCACACAACCGTCTATCACCATCCCCACACCATCCTTTATTGAAAAAAGTCCTTTAGACATGACCATCTCCAAAAGGAATGTCATCCTAAGGAAGAAAAGACGAAGGTTAGTAAAACCCTCGATTATAACCCCTTTGGCCGAACCGTTTCGAAATAACCCTCTCAAACTTCCTCAAGCCCCCGAACTCGACATCATTCACATTGCCAAACCCAACCAATCCACCTAAATCGATTTGATTCAACTTGCCTAACCCACCGAATCTGAACCTCACCAAAAAAAAACATGAAGGGTCATCTTTTAAACCTCCCGCCAAAAAACCCCATGCCGAAACATCCCCCAAACCCCAAACTCAACAACCAACACCCTTCTAACCAGCCGGATCTCCTTCAACCTCTTCCCAAGTTCGAGATGCTCATGCCTCAAGGACACTCTGGCCAAAGAACGTAGAAGATTATCCTTATGAGCTCTTCGAGCACTTCATCATTCTGGCTGATGAAGACATATTCGAGGACATAACTCCTCAACAATTAATTTACGCCAACGTGATGCATCATGGTCGGGTAAGTGCTCATACACAACATCTTTTACAGATATCATTCACCTTCTCTAACCCTAAATCATGTGGTCTAAATTATAGTCTAGCGATGTACTTGCCTACACAATGCGCCAATTTTCCAAAGTAACAGTTAGGGAAAACGAAGTAGAAGCCGAAGTCGCCTGACTTGAGCTTAGGGTACATGTGGTGGTATACGACCTTGAAAAAAAAGTCTGCATGCCAACACCACTTTCTACTTCCAGGAGCTACAGAGCAAACTGAAGACAGTAAAATGACAAGTCTTTGAGCTAGCCGATCATAAAAATCAGCTCTTGGTAGATCAAACCGAACTGAAGGGCGAAAATGAGAGGTTGAAGAAAGCTATCTCGATCCTTCAAAAATAAATTGAGGAAATACATGGGAAAATAACGATTTTGATGAAGACCAACACGACATTGGAGACGAATTTTATCGAATATAAAGCCCAAGGCCCTCCAATGACCGAGGCGAACAAGAAGCAGCTGATTCAAGAGTACAAAAAATCCCCTAAGCTAGTTCAGGAAGTGATGCGTCAATTCGGCGAGGGCTACTGGAGTGTGAGGGACAAGGATAAAGCAAAGATACTGGCTGCCGTCTTCGATTCCTCGATTCTGGACACTTTAGACGATGAGACCAAATCCAGGGACGACCCTACACCCTTCCAATAAACCTTCATAAAAAATTTTATTTTTAATTTTCTTATGTAATCAACTCTCTATGTACAAACATTAGAAATGAATGAAAATATCTCTTGCAAGAATTAAATGTCTACTTTTATTGAAAACTTAATAAGTTCACAAGGATGTGAAAAACAAATAACATAAATCATTGATAATACTTCTGAAGCCTTCCAGAATGCCAAGTATTCCTTATTTATGTTCCATCCATAGCCTGAAGTTAGTAAGTACCTGGCTTTGGGACCCCAAAAACTTCATAGGGACCCTCCCAATTAGGCATGATTTTGCCAATATTATGGGGAGTCGATGCTGACTGCCTCGAAGTGAAGGTGACCCAATCTCTATAAGAACAAGGGCATTAGTATCGTATGCCAATCGGAATGGTGAATCCTCGATCGTAGTTCGAAGGGTTGTCCAATACGCCCACAGAACACTAAGTAAATCTTCGGGTCATTAACCTTTGGCCTCATCCAACCTCCTTTTGATTCTATTTAGAAGAGTTTGATTCGTCACTTCCACCTTACCATTAGACTGAGGGTGGGCTACTGATGTAAGACCCCGAATTTTATGAAATAAAAGTATTCAATTTTCCTTATAATTACTATTCAGTAAATGGTTAAATTGATAAATGTTAAAGTTAAGGGTGATTATAAAATATTCGTTGTTGTCGGGGAATATTCGTTTGGTCGTGGAATATTCTTTCTGTCGGGGAATATTCGTACGACGGCGCAGCTATTTGTGGGCCCCATAACGAATAACTGTCGGGTGAAGAAAACGACAAATTTGAGTTTTTACAAATAACGGCGTAGTTGTTACCGTTAACACTGTTGGAATACCCGGTGGTTAAAATACAGTAATACGCGTTATTGCACAGTAGCACACGGTATTGCATAGTATTTTTGAAATTATTGATTCTTACGTAAGAAGGCACTACTCAATAATTGTTACAGTAATTACTGTTCAATATTTTAATTTATTGATTCAATAATTGCTACGTTGAAATTTTATATTATTGTTGTTCAATAATTGTCACTGCACAGTATTTTTTATTATCAGATCAATAATTCATATTATTTGAATAATATTATTAGATAGCATTATTGGCAATGTCTAGAAAGTTCTGTATAAGGAGAGGTTTGGTCATCTAATTGCGCGCTAGTAAGGAGAAATCCTTATTGGAAAGCCCCCTCTTTCCTGGGAACGGCCTGGTTGTCATAAATGTGATTCTGTAATATTATTTGTGAATAATTAATTATTGATTCATATGATAAGGAAATATTTATTTTATGTGGATATAAACGAGGGATATATTTTTGTGGTTAAAAATGAAGAAGTTAATGTTGAGGTCTTTATCCGTATTTTTGTCAGAATGGAGGTATTAAAAATCAGGGTTTTTGAGATATTTTGCGGGGGTTATAATTTTTAATCCGACCGTTGGATCGTGGTAATTTTTGGATATATTATACATATATAAGTTGAGTATATGCCCACAAATTTTGAACCGTTAAAAATGAACGTATGATTTATTATGAATTTTACGAGATGACTGGTTTAGAAATTGTTGAATTTTTGGAGTTTATTATTTTGGTGGAAAATTCTAGAATTGATGGGCCCCACTTGTGGTTGGTGAAGAAATGTGCTGAATTTTATTTCAAATGTGGTGGGTGGGAATAGTAGCAGGTAAAGCCATCAGGTTGCAGGTCAAGTTTGCTAAAATTTTCCTATAAATAGAGGGCTAAGTTAGAATTGAAAATCACACCAGAAATATAAGCTTTCTCTCTTTCTCTCTCTATATTATGAAGCATATTTTGTGAGTATTTAGATACTTTGAGAGTTGCTATTCAGTGCAAGTTTCCTTCGGCTTTACATTCCAGTCAGAAATACTACATTTTTGAGGTAAAGGATAGTAAGGGATTTTAAGGGTTGTTATATTTTCCAGTTTCGTAATTTTTCGGACCTTCAAAAATTCTAAAAAAATTTAAAATGATATTTTGATGAGTTTTCTTGATTGTGTCCAAAAATAGTAATTTTTGGATGTATAGATTGAGAGTTATGAATTTTATGAGAAAAGACTATTTTAAAAGTAACCGCTTATAATTTCTTGTGGTTAACTCCAAAATTGATGAAATTTTTATTGGGAGTACATGTATATGATAGAATTATACTCTATAAATTTTAGAATTTTTGGACAAAAGCACAATTTTTGATAAATGTCTAAATATTCAGCTGTTTTGGCCATATGAAAAATAGTAAATGACTTTTAAAAATTCTGAGAAAAATATATGTTCACTATGGGACTATATTATGCTAAATCCCAGAAAAGAAATATTTTTAGAACTGATTTGGTATTTTTCATAAAAATGGTCTAGTTATGAGTAAATGAATTAAATATGTTTTGTGAAGTAAGAAAATTAGAAAATAGGATTTTATGACTTGAGAATCCTATACGAGGTATATGCAGATTTTTGATGAGGGTTTTGGTTATTGGTGACGAAATCTTATGAGTTTGACATTTTAGAATGATTAAATACATTATTTAATAAAGTGTAAACAATTAAAATAAATTGTTTATAAGTTTAAGAAATGTTTTTCTTTCAATATCATTATACCGAAATATTGGTATGAATTTTATTGTGGAATTTATACCTTTTTGTGTCGGGGTTACTATTCATGAGTTACTATTCACGAGTTACTATTTTCTTTTTCTGACCATATTATAGTTGATTTATGAATATTACTCTTGAGATTAAATTTATATGTTGATTATATTGATTTTATTATCATATATAACATTTTTATAACCCTAATGATGATATTTCTCTTTGACTTGAGTGTAAAGATGGGTAAATTTCTGGTATGATCACGACTATGGGTTCTCTTTGGCCAGTAGTGCAAAGTTGAATTGTTGACTGGTATGATCATGACCATTGAATTTATAAGTGAATATCTTTAGCTTAAGTACAAAGGTGAATTGATCAACATGGTTATAATTATTGTTTATATAAATTCTGAAATGATTATATATTTCTTTGAGATATTAATATATTTGGCCTGTAGTGCAAATATGAATTGTTGATGAATATATTTGGCCGTAGTGCAAATATGAACTGTTGAGGAATATCTTTGGCCTGTAGTGCAAAGATGAATTGTTGATGAATATCTTTGGCCCGTAGTGCAAAGATGACATGTTGTTGAATATCTTTGGCCAGTAGTGCAAAGATGAACAGATGTTGAGATGAACATGACCAACTGGTGATACAAATGAATATCTTTGGCCGTAGTGTAAAGATGAAGTTATTAGTATGATTATGAACAGGAAATTTGATTTGGTGTAACCATGATCTTTGATGTTTCAGGTAAAGATAGGTGATGAAAATTATCTTCGTCCTGGATGAGAAGAGGAATTTAGAACTACAGTTATGATTATGAGTTATTCATATGATTGTGGACCAGAATTGTTGATTGATGTTACAGGAATAAAATATTGTTGATGGATTTTTAACATGGAGAAGATAATAGACTTTATAGTCTATTTGACTCTTCTAATGGATTGCTCGTTCCGCTGCAACTATGATTGAAATTTTTATCATTTACCATATGTTCTAAATCTCTGATTTATTATTGATGAAGGCTATTGATAATTTAATTATCTTTAGTCATGATATACTTTACTGAGCTAGTTGTGCTCACCCTTTTGCTTCACAATTTCTTTCAGGTAATAAGAGTGTAGCTGGGTCGAGCGAGGGTAATGGGAAAATAGAATAGTGGTCTCTAGCTGTGGATGTTCTCCCGAAGCAGTATAGAAAAGTTCATTTAGTAGTTTTATTTGGTGAATCCAATAGGGTAAGGTGTACCTAACGTTGGAAGGGTGGTTTGTCACTATCATACAAGATGTCTAATGACATACAACCTCGTGTCATCATAAGACAGGGTTGTGCTCATTCACTTGCTGAGTATATCTACGAGCACTACCTATATAATCTTGGTATTTGTTTGAAGTATAATTCTCAATTAGAGACAGTGGAGTTAATGATAAGTCAAGAGAAGACTCACCATTGGGAAGAATATGATAGTAATCTTCTCGTTTTTCTTTGGGGTCTATTGGGTCAACCAAGGATAATTCTGTGGCCATATGATATCTATCATAACCTAGAAGCATGGCCTCCCATGTACGAATGTTTCCTTGAGCACTTCCAAAAGATTTTAGTTTCTAAAACAGTTTTTGACTGTACTTTTATGTAAGGTACCTTTGTGAGGTGCTGATACATGATGGTGTCCAAAGTCACATTTGGTATATATTTGTATTCAAACTCACAGCATATGTGTTGTTATATTTTGCACGATAATTGTTGTAATAAAGTTGTAGTTGTTTTCTGTACCATGTATTTGACGACTCAGAATGGGTTGGGTGGAATGGACCTATTTTGGGGTTGTCACAGGTGGTATCAGAGCTTAGGGATATGGTCTCTGGCGGATATCAGGGAATATAACTAGGAGGGGAGAGATGAGTAAATCCTTCGCTAGTGTGTCCTACCTAAGCTTATTTGTTGGTCAGTCATAATATCGGGATATTATGTGATATGTTAATTTGTTAAATTAACACTTGTTTTGAAGCTGTATTCTAGAATGATATTTGAAATACAGGAGATGAGCAATGGAGAAATTATGATGACAGAGAAGATGGAATTTGAAATGAAAGCAAGGTATTCTCAACTCTTTGAAATATCAGGTACGTAAATTTCGAGGACGAAATTTCATAAGGAGGGGAGATTGTAAGACCCCGAATTTTATGAAATAAAAGTATTCAATTTTTCTTATAATTACTATTCAGTAAATGGTTAAATTGATAAATGTTAAAGTTAAGGGTGATTATAAAATAATCGTTATTGTCGGGGAATATTCGTTTGGTCGTGAAATATTCTTTCTGTCGGGGAATATTCGTACGACGGCGCAGCTATTTGTGGGCCCCATAACAAATAACTGTCGGGTGAAAAAAACGATAAATTTGAGTTTTTACAAATAACGGCGTAGTTATTACCGTTAACACTGTTGAAATACCCGGTGGTTAAAATACAGTAATACGCGTTATTGCACAGTAGCACACGGTATTGCATAGTATTTTTGAAATTATTGATTCTTACGTAAGAAGGCACTACTCAATAATTGTTACAGTAATTACTGTTCAATATTTTAATTTATTGATTCAATAATTGCTACGTTGAAATTTTATATTATTGTTGTTCAATAATTGTCACTGCACAGTATTTTCTATTATCAGATCAATAATTCATATTATTTGAATAATATTATTAGATAGCATTATTGGCAATGTCTAGAAAGTTCTGTCTAAGGAGAGGTTTGGTCATCTAATTACGCGCTAGTAAGGAGAAATCCTTATTGGAAAGCCCCCTCTTTCCTGGGAACGGCCTGGTTGTCATAAATGTGATTCTGTAATATTATTTGTGAATAATTAATTATTGATTCATATGATAAAGAAATATTTATTTTATGTGGATATAAACGAGGGATATATTTTTGTGGTTAAAAATGAAGGAGTTAATGTTGAGGTCTTTATCCGTATTTTTGTCGGAATGGAGGTATTAAAAATCAGGGTTTTTGAGATATTTTGCGGGGGTTATAATTTTTAATCCGACCGTTGGATCGTGGTAATTTTTGGATATGTTATACACATATAAGTTGAGTATATGCCCACAAATTTTGAACCGTTAAAAATGAACGTATGATTTATTATGAATTTTACGAGATGACTGGTTCAGAAATTGTTGAATTTTCGGAGTTTATTATTTTGGTGAAAATTCTAGAATTGGTGGGCCCCACTTGTGATTGGTGAAGAAATGTGCTGAATTTTATTTCAAATGTGGTGGGTGAGAATAGTAGCAGGTAAAGCCATCAGGTTGCAGGTCAAGTTTGCTAAAATTTTCCTATAAATAGAGGGCTAAGTTAGAATTGAAAATCACACCAGAAACATAAGCTTTCTCTCTTTCTCTCTCTATATTATGAAGCATATTTTATGAGTATTTAGATACTTTGAGAGTTGCTATTCAGTGCAAGTTTCCTTCGGCTTTGCATTCCAGTCAGAAATACTGCACTTTTGAGGTAAGGGATAGTAAGGGATTTTAAGGGTTGTTATATTTTCCAGTTTCGTAATTTTTTTGACCTTCAAAAATTCTGGAAAAATTTAAAATGATATTTTGATGAGTTTTCTTGATTGTGTTCAAAAATGGTGATTTTTGGATGTATAGATTGAGAGTTATGAATTTTATGAGAAAATACTATTTTAAAAGTAACCGCTTATAATTCCTTGTGGTTAACTCCAAAATTGATGAAATTTTTATTGGGAGTACATGTATATGATAGAAGTATACTCTGTAAATTTTAGAATTTTTGGACAAAAGTACAATTTTTGATAAATGTCTAAATATTCAGCTGTTTTGGCCATATGAAAAATAGTAAATGACTTTTAAAAATTCTGAGAAAAATATATGTTCACTATGGGACTATATTATGCTAAATCCCAGAAAAGAAATATTTTTAGAACTGATTTGGTATTTTTTATAAAAATGTTCTAGTTATGAGTAAATGAATTAAATATGTTTTGTGAAGTAAGAAAATTGAAAATAGGATTTTATGACTTGAGAATCCTATATGAGGTATATGCAGATTTTTGATGAGGGTTTTGGTTATTGGTGACGAAATCTTATAAGTTTGACATTTTAGAATGATTAAATGCATTATTTAATAAAGTGTAAATAATTAAAATAAATTTTTATAAGTTTAAGAAATGTTATTCTTTCAATATCATTATACCGAAATATTGGTATGGATTTTATTGTGGAATTTATACCTTTTTGTGTCGGGGTTACTATTCATGAGTTACTATTCACGAGTTACTATTTTCTTTTTCTGACCATATTATAGTTGGTTTATGAATATTACTCTTGAGATTAAATCTATATGTTTATATTGATTTTATTATCATATATAACATTTTTATAACCCTAATGATGATATTTCTCTTTGACTTGAGTGTAAAGATGGGTAAATTTTTGGTATGATCATGACTATGTTTTCTCTTTGGCCAGTAGTGCAAAGTTGAATTATTGACTGGTATGATCATGACCATTGAATTTATAAGTGAATATCTTTAGCTTAAGTGCAAAGGTGAATTGATCAACATGGTTATAATTATTGTTTATATAAATTCTGAAATGATTATATATTTCTTTGAGATATTAATATATTTGGCCTGTAGTGCAAATATGAACTGTTGATGAATATATTTGGCCGTAGTGCAAATATGAATTGTTGAGGAATATCTTTGGCCCTTAGTGCAAAGATGAATTGTTGATGAATATCTTTGGCCCGTAGTGCAAAGATGACATGTTGTTGAATATCTTTGGCCAGTAGTGCAAAGATGAACAGATGTTGAGATGAACATGACCAACTGGTGATACAAATGAATATCTTTGGCCGTAGTGTAAAGATGAAGTTATTAGTATGATTATGAACAGGAAATGTGATTTGGTGTAACCATGATCTTTGATGTTTCAGGTAAAGATAGGTGATGAAAATTATCTTCGTCCTGGATGAGAAGAGGAATTTAGAACTACAGTTATGATTATGAGTTATTCATATGATTGTGGACCAGAATTGTTGATTGATGTTACAGGAATAAAACATTGTTGATGGATTTTTAACATGGAGAAGATAATAGACTTTATAGTCTATTTGACTCTTCTAATGGATTGCTCGTTCCGCTGCAACTATGGTTGAAATTTTTATCATTTACCATATGTTCTAAATCTCTTATTTATTATTGATGAAGGCTATTGATAATTTAATTATCTTTAGTCATGATATACTTTACTGAGCTAGTTGTGCTCACCCTTTTGCTTCATAATTCCTTTCAGGTAATAAGAGTGTAGCTGGGTCGAGCGAGGGTAATGGGAAAATAGAACGGTGGTCTCTAGCTGTGGATGTTCTCCCGAAGCAGTATAGAAAAGTTCATTTAGTAGTTTTATTTGGTGAATCCAATATGGTAAGGTGTACCCAACGTTGGAAGGGTGGTTTGTCACTATCATACAAGATGTCTAATGACATACAACCTCGTGTCATCATAAGACAGGGTTGTGCTCATCCACTTGCTGAGTATATCTACGAGCACTACCTATATAATCTTGGTGTTTGTTTGAAGTATAATTCTCAATTAGAGACAGTGGAGATAATGATAAGTCAAGAGAAGACTCACCATTGGGAAGAATATGATAGTAATCTTCTCATTTTTCTTTGGGGGCTATTGGGTCAACCAAGGATAATTCTGTGGCCATATGATATCTATCATAACCTAGAAGCATGGCCTCCCATGTACGAATGTTTCCTTGAGCACTTCCCAAAGATTTTAGTTTCTAAAACAGTTTTTGACTGTACCTTTATGTAAGGTACCTTTGTGAGGTGTTGATACATGATGGTGTCCAATGTCACATTTGGTATATATTTGTATTCAAACTCACAGCATATGTGTTGTATTTTACACGACAATTATTGTAATAAAGTTGTAGTTGTTTTCTGTACCATGTATTTGACGACTCAGAATGGGTTGGGTGGAATGGACCTATTTTGGGGTTGTCACAACTAATGTCGTTTGATGTTGAATATTTAGATCTGCTAAAAACTACTCAAACTTGGCCCCAACAAATTGATGCCCATTATCCAACACCAAAACCACATGAATAACGAACCAGAACACCATTGACTCTTTAAAAATTTTAAATACTCATGTTCAATGATCAACTGAAGGGGTTTGGCCTCCACCAATTTGGTCATATAGTCAATAGCCAATATCACAAAACTCATCTGACCCTTAGCCTTCGGTAAGGGACCCAAAATGTCGATTCCCCAAAATCGCGAATGGGATCGGCGATAATACTTATGATAACTCCTCTGGGGACTGACAAGGAATAAACTGTTCAGCTAACACCTGGGACACTTCCTCACATAGTCTCTGGCCTCTTAAAATATTTTTGGCTAATAATATCGCTGCTTCAACACCTTGGCCTCCATATGGTCACCACATATCCCTTCATGCACCTCTCGAAGGACGTAAGCCACTTCGGACAACACCATACACTTCAACAATGGAGAAGAAACAGCCCTTTGATATAAATCCATATCTATTAAGATAAAATACGAGCTCTTGTGATTTATCTTCTTTGCCAACATCCGGTCCGAATATAGCTTTCCATCTGCAAGATAATCTAAATATGGAGTGAGCCAATAATTTGATTTCTAAATGCATATAAAACCTCTATTCGTTGGATGCTCAAAGCATCCAGGACCTCCAAATACACTGATCTGCTAAAGGAGTTTGCTTATGTGGTGGCCAGTTTGAATAAAGCATCAGCCACAATATTATCAAACCAATCCACCCCTGAAAAGAATAAAAGCCAAAATACTGTAGTCGGTCTTTACTTCGGCCAAATACTTCATTATCCTTGCCCCCTGAGCCTCGTATTTTTCGGCAACATGCTTGACAACTAGTTAGGAATCGCTGAAGATGACGATGTTCCAAAACTCCAAGCTCCTGGCCAAACGCTACACCGCTATGATAGATTCATACTCCACCTCATTGTTGGTTTCCTTGAACAGGAAGTGAATTGCTTGCTGAACCTTGAATCCTTTTGGACTTCTCAAGATCACTTAGGCACCATTAACATCTGATGTGACAACCCATAAATTCTACTAAGTTTGTGAATTAAGTATTTTGAAATATTATTGAATAAAATAAGATTTTTATGAATATTATTCTGTTTTATATGTTAAAAGTTGATTTTTTGTGGTGGAACGTGTTTTCATGATAAAATTTACGAGTTTTAGGATCATATTAGGAAATAATTTTTTTGAGAAAAATACGAAAAAGTCACATTCATAAAAACACAAAAATGCAAAAAAAATGCTAATAAACGTACTTTTTTGAGAATTCCGAATTACGTCGAAGTGTTTATTTAAGGAAGCGAGATGAAATCTCTAATAAAAAAATTTCAAGGAAAAAGCTGTAAAAACACTATTCACGCTAAAAACATGTTGGGTGTAAATCTAATTATGCACTGCACGCAAGTATACGTGATCAACAAGTAATATAATGATAAGTTGAGTATCGTTCCCATAGACACAAGTATTAATTTTAATCTAACAATTACCAATTTTATATTATTTCAATTTTATTAAACTAATCAAATTAATTATTTAAAATAATAAAAACTAATAAACTAGAAATCAAAACAAATCAACACAACTCGCTATCACAAATTTTAATCAAATAATAGAGAAATAAGCCTACAATTTTACTTTAAGTTTCACTCAGATTATCACACTTCTATTCTATTCAATTAACTATCTCAGTTCATTAATAAAGAATACTAAAGTAGAATTAGTCATCTCTCAATGCACTAACACCATATTAACTTAAATCCACATTTGATAGAATTAAGTCAAACACCCTAATTAACTAATTCACTATATCTCTATGTGAATTACAATTAAAGAAGGTTTAAATTCCAAGTTCTTACACGATTACATGCGATGTTAGGTATATCTCTATCCTAAACATACATCAAGAATTCCATCAAAATGTAGAAATCATGAACACATGCTATTTTGACTAAGTCTAGATTCATATCTAATCTGTCAAGTCCATACAAATCCACAAAGAATTGGTGATCAAGCAATTCATAAGTTAAGCACAAATCACAATAGATGAACTGAAAAGATAGCTTAATTAAACTGAAATCAAAGTATGATAATCATCGTTCCATATTAAAGATCCATTGCAAGCTTAATAAGAAATTTAGTTCATAATTAATGAATTAAAAACTGAAAAGATTAAAGAATACATAATCCCAAATTACAGAAACTAAATTAAAAGAGATAAAATAGTATTAAACCACCCTTCTCTGCCTTCAATTCTGAAATCTTCATGATCTTGCTCCTCAATATGCCCCTCCACGATTTTCTCTGAAGTTAGGGTTTCAAGAGTTGCACCTTTTTGATTATATGATTCATTTCTCTATTTTTTGGCATAAGTCATTGTAAACGCTGATAAAAACGTGCCAATTCCAGTCCTAATCGAAGCCAATTACATTCTATCCACGCCACTGCAGTGATTGAATTGCATCAGAAGACCTCCTTTCTGTTCGCGCACCCTCGCCCTGGCGGGGTATTTTCTTTGTAAACACCGGCCCCATCGGGTATCAAGCTGCACACTTACTGATTTCCTTTCTTTTCTTGCCAAGTTCCACCACATTGCTACCATATACTTTAACTAACACATATACATCCTGCACACAAAACAAACACAAACACAAGTAAAACGAAACTAAAATTGACAGAATAAACACCGTTTAAGTAAAAAATAAGAACCCGATTTGTAGGTATAAAACTCACTCATCAAACTCCCCCAAACTTAAACCGTGCTAGTGCTCGAGCACAACAATATGCAATGCAATGCAATCTACCTACATGCCTACGAACCCATCTATCAATAGAACAAAATCTATTCATATGGCCTCAGAGAAATCACAATAGACATGATAATATATCATACCAAGACAGATCAATAACTACTCAATCAATTATCAAATCTTAACATGTTATAACTGATATAGTTCGTGTGTGCTGAACAACCATGCTAACTAACATAAATTGAAATAAAACACATAATAAACCTCTTCAAAGGAATCAATAAGTCAATATACTTGTTTCTTAACGTGCTATCCTGATTATATTAGTTTCAAATAGATAAAGATCTAATTCATGATAAGAAATCACATCAAATCCTTAATTGCCAATATTATACTTGTCTATGCAATTCCAATCTCATCATTGGCCAAAACAGACTTTAACCATCTAACAGCTGGAATCATGCAAATATAAACTAAATGCAATATAAAAACAGTAAACTAACTAAGATTTTTGGGATTTTTCAAATTTTCAATTTTTTTGCATAACTCATAAGAACAGAAACAATACTAAACTACTATACAAAACAGAACTATATTAAGTAATGATGCAACTAAATGAATGCATACATGAACTGTGGTATGAAAACTAAATGTAACCTAAATATGTAAACTAAATTAACTAACATAACAAACCAACATAAAACAAAAATAGATAACTAAAACTAATAACTAAACTCCCCCAAACTTAATATACATAAGTTCCTCATTGTGAAAATTTGAAATTAAAGTAAAAGAAGACTTCCTGAAGCATGCTAAGCCTGTGGTGGTGGCAGTGGTGGCTGTAGGATATGGACTAAAAACTCCTCCTAGAAGGAGGGTACTATGGCATTGGCTCTGGAACTGGAAACTGAAACAGGTTCGCAACGGCTGGATTTAATCTTTGCAATGCCTCATTCAATGAAGCAAGGGAATTATTCATCGTGTTGAACATGTGATCCTGCCTTGCTGCCAATCTCATCATCTTTTTATCTACTTCTTTATCTCACTCATCAAGATACCTCTAAAGATTGCGAAATTGGGTACTAAACATATATTTGGTAGATCTACCACCCCCCGCAGCTTCCTCCTCACCAGTCACCTCATCAGCTCTAAACTCGTCATCCTCCGAGGTATCCTCTGCCTCTTCCTCCTCAGGAGCATCAGGAAATATGAAACGTAAACCTCGAGGATGCGACTCCCCTCCAGCCCAAATCGAACACCGGATTGCTGGAGAGGTTGGAGAGGTTGCTGCACAGGCTCATCACCTGACCATCGAACACCGGATTGCCTATACAACCCACAAATAAGTGAAGGGTGTGGCAGTCCTCTTAAAAATGGCCCGCGCAGACAACACAGAATTGAAAAGTCAATTATGGCACCGATGTTTATGTCAAAATCTTTCATTATCGCATAGAGGAGTAACACCTTTTCCGTGGTAAACACAATGGTTGCGTCAAAGGAAATAGCTTCGCACACAAAAATGCATACCAGATCTTTCCATATAGGCTCAGATCCTTGCTCATGAAAAGGGTGCCACCCTTCTTCCCATTCGCCCAGACAGTGCCAGGCTTTGAAATCTCTATGATGATTTGATCATAATTGCCAATATATTGGCACACTGTTGGGGCTCGAACACTATAATATTCATTTATTGCCTCTGCACTGAATGACACTTGTTTTCCCAGCACAAATGCCACAAATGGTACCATATCCTCTGCGTTGGCATAGAACTCCTTCACCACATTCATATTAGTAGGATCAGGATCATCAGTGAATACATGCCAACCCTGTTCATGAATTTGTCTTTGCATTTGTCCATCAAACACATCTGGCCTTAAGCCCTTTTCTAGTGTCAGTGCTTTTAGCGTGAGATAATCATACTTGTCTGCCGTATTAGCACTAACAAAATTGCACTTGTCAAAACTTCGAGTCGGTGGTGATGAACTGTGAGAGCCCCGAATTCGGGTCCCGAATCACCGCAGATCTGGTTCAATCATTCTATCACTATTACTATTTACGGAATATATAAACATAAATTATTTATACAATAAACCTTACACACTTTTCACCAAGGTCTAATAACCTTCACTTAATACACAATTTATAACCTATTTAACTTACAATAACATTAATATTAAATACTGTTACAAATCTACTGTACACGTATACTAAAGCTGGAACTGTCTTTGACCTTTTCTTGTATCCGACGTATTCGTCTTAATCTGCAATGTTTATCATGATATAGCAAGGGTAAGCATAAGGTTGCCCAGCAAGTTTAAGTTCAATAATTTAACGATATATCATGATTGAAAGAATCTGAATAATAAGGTGGCTAAATTAAACAATATAATTGCGAACTAGTAGGAACAAATTTTATGACTGAACAAGTATTTAACATGAACAAATATATTTTGACCGAATGGTAATGAAGGTGATCAGCCTTTCATACTTGACTTATACATGCAATATGTACAGAGTACAATTCTACAATGGCAATCAGCAATGATTTTCCATAAGCATATCTGAATGAAACAACTCTAAGTAGAGTTAAGTAAAACTTGCCTGAACCGTTGATTACCGCTACGCAATTTATAAAGCTTTATCCGAAGACCTAATATTAGTAATATAGATCTCCAATATTAGAATAATATCATCACAATATAATATTATTATATATATAGATATACATAGAATAACCTAAACACATAACACATAATCCTATCAGTCTATAACTCACATAAAACTTAACCTCAAGTCAAACTTTGATAGTCTGAGTCGAGTTTGACAAAATTTTAACATCCCGACGGTCTAGTCGGACAAAATTTCGAGTTTAAGTTCAATTAAACTCTGTATAAACACTTAACCATTATCTAAGATAATTTATTAACAGTCAAAATATTTTTCATAAGCTCGTAATAATTTTCAGATAATTAATGTCATTTATCATAATTTTTTAATCAATAAAAACGTATTTATACGAATTAAATATCACATAATTCCTTTATCATTAATATTTATTTAATATCAAATATTAATGAAAATCATCACATAATATTATAATATATCAAAATATTTTTAATACCTTAAAATCATATTTATATGATTTTTAAACACTTAAATTAATTATCCGATAATTACTATTAATATTAATATTAGTAATATCAAAAGTCATATTTTATAACTTAAAAATATTTTTGTAACACCTAAATCATTTTTATATGATTTATAAATCATTAAATCTATTTTTCTATAATTTATTTAATATATTTATTAAATAAACTAATTATCATTAATATTAATTAATTAATGAAATTCATCCTAAAATATTAAAAGTTACTAAAAATAACTTCAAATATTTTATTATACCATATTATTATTTTTCATGATTTTTCATGTATTAAAATTATTTTTAAATAACTTATTTAATATTATAATTAAATAAATTAAATATCATTTATATTCTAAAAATATTAAATATTTATGAAATATACTCAAAATAATTAAAAACTATTTTTCAGACTTTAAAATAATTTTTTAGAATTTATTTTGTATTTTTAATAATTAAAAACCACTTTTATATATTTATTAATTAAAATAATTAATTTCCGAAATTAAGTGTCGCGATAGGGGCTTTAGGTGACAAATCCGTCGTTGTTGGTGTTCTTGAGCTGTTCTTCATCAAGCCCAGAACTTCATGTCAGTGTTAAAGGTTTCTAGTTCGACCGTATGTAGAACTGTGTTTATAAGGTTTTCTAGGCTGCTAATGTCACTAATCATGTAGTATAAGTGTAATACTACAACTAGAATTTGATTTCATGACCAAACTATAACACAGATGAGAGATCTAATGTGACACCCCCAAATCCGGGTTACCTAACCCCCCGAGTTTGGTGTTCACGATCCACAATATAATACCATCTAACTGCCCATTAAAATATAAATAGGAATACATAACTCATTAACATAAGTTGTTAATACATAAGTCCCAGGTTTTCTAACCTTACTATTACAAGCATACCCATTAGATATACAAAAAAGGGATTACAATATAACATAATATTATTAATGTTCATTATAACTACTCCAGCATTTTGCCTTTGCCTTTGTTCTTCTTCGATCCGCTGGCCTCTTCGTTCCTAGCTGAAATATTTTATTTATAGCAAGGGTGAGCAACAAGTTTGTCCCGCAAGTTAAGACATATAATAAATGTATACAAATCAATAAGAACAGACTATCTATTTTGATAGAATGAAACCAAAGTTCGGGGAACTTTGAAATAGCTGAACAAATCGTTAATCAATAACAAGTCTTCTCGTATTCTAGGCAACACAATAATCTGATAATGAAAGAGTACAACACTTTCAAAGTTTCTACGATATTCTAATGAATAATCAAGAATCAATTCTATGCAATTACAAAGTGGAATATTTTCCAGATTTATGTTGAGTGATCCATTGGATCTTGAACTTCTCTTCTCGAGTATATATTAAAGTTTTACTTTTACATATACGCAGGTGTATCAAATAACCATAAAGATTAAATCATACCCCTCTTCAAGTACTTAGAGTCGGCCAACTCCGTGTACCCTATATTATGCATAATACTTAGGTCGCGCGCAATGGTCGAATATACGACTTAAAAAATATTCCCTTTATATAAAAGGTTGTTCTTCTCAGTCTCAGATTCAAGATTTGATTTAACAACTAAATTCAATGATTTCAATTTTTATTTACTTATCGATCTAGCTGAAATAATTGGCATCGATCTATCAATAACAATTGAATTCTCTTCTCGAATTTATCAAGTTCTAAGAAATGTTCGTCTAGCCAGAGTAATTAGCTAAGACATTTATCAACATAATTTGACAATAAACAGGAATTATCTGTACTGTCAATTCTATCTTCTACGAATATGAATATCCAACAGCAGTTATTCTACAATTGTATATTCTCCGAATCAGTAATTTAATTTGAATTTTTAAACATGCACTAACTGCGAATAATCAACAATAAATTCTTGGACGTGGTATAATCAGCAATAATTAACCACTATAATAATTGAACAATATTAACTCAAGGTTGAGTTACGAAACTTGCCTTCCGCGTTGATTACAGCTACACAATAAACTTGTCTGCGTTCGTAAGACCTATAACCAATAATATCGGTCTCACAATTAGCACAATATTTCATAACACACAACACTGTAATTCACATTAAATCTTCTCCTAGACACATTATCACATAGTTACATCAGTGTTTATAACATATATAAACACTTAACAAGTCTAACTAGTTCGGTCTGGTTGGACTTCAGTCCATTCTCGTTGTTTTGGTCACCATATCCGACAATTAACACAGTTATTGTCAATTAAACTTGGTCTCTAAGCTTCTATATTATTTTAGATAAGTCAAATATCGTTTATAATATTTTTCGGAAGCTTTTAATAATTTACAAACAATTATTATAATTTCTAATAATTTTTCAAACATCGAAATTATTTTTAAATGATTTAATTATCAAATAATCTTATCATTATTAATATTTAATAATATAAAAATATTAATAGCATACTTGTCAAAATATTAAAGTTATTATTAATAACTTAAAATATTTTTAAATCGTTAAAATTCTACTTAAATGATTTTTAAATTAATTAAAATCATTTTTTAAACCATCACCATTAATATTTAAATATTAATAAAATTATTATCAAAATATTAAATATCATTAATTATAACTTAAAATATTTTTAAACCATGTTTCACATTTTTAATTAATTTTTAAATCAATAAAACCATTTTTAATTCATTTATTTAATATAATAATTAAATAAATCTAATATCATTAATATTAATTTATTAATGAGAATTCTCCAAAAATATTGAAAATTATATTTTATAATTCAAAATATTTTTTAACACTTTATTCTTATTTAAAATAATTTTTAAATCAATAAAATCATTTTTAGCTTATTTATTTAATTTATTAATTAAATAAATCTAATATCATTAATATTAATTTATTAATAAAAATTCTTCAAAAATATTAAAAGTGGTATTTTATAACTCAAAATATTTTTAAATACATTATTCTTATTTAAAATGATTTTTCATAATATTAAATTATTTTCTTCTAATTTATTTAATACACTAATTAAATAAATTAAATACCTTTAATATTTACATAATTATAAATATTAATGAAAAATGTCCCAAATAATTAAAAGTTATTTTTTAGAATTTAAAATGATTTTTAAAACCATTTTGGGTAATTTTTATAATTTATTTCTATTTTTAAGTAATTTTCGAAAATTCAAAAAATAATTATATTAAAAACCGTCGCTATAAGGCTTTAGCGACACAAAGCGTCGTTGTTGGTGTTCTTGAGCTCAAGAACACTGACAGCTTCGTGTTTAAGGGTCATCGTTTGACCACGATTGATTCTCTGTGTAATGCGTTTCTGGGCTAGCTTAAACCGTGATTGTGTAGTGTTTATATAGCACCATAATTATAACCAACAATCTGAGCCAAACATCAACACACTTTAAAGATTCAAGCCACCAAAGTCGTTGTCAGGGTGCTCCTGGGTTTTCTGGGTAACCCAGAAACCCAGGCAGTTGCATGTGGTCACTTTCCAGCACAATTATTTAGGTGTTCTTGTCATCAACTAGGTTGGTTATTCGTCTAAACAGGTAGTACGTATGACAAAGAACAACGAAATATCATGATCACAGTCAAACTATAACACAACCACCACATTTAATCTGGTGTCAAACCTTGTCAGACAGCTTGTGCCAACAGTTTCTGGAAAATCCATAAACTTCATCCGTGATCAAATGGTCTACTTTGACCACTTACTACACTTAATATATTGACTGTTTGTAAGATCTAAAACCATGGATCGATAGTACACATATCAAACTTTAATCTAGATATAAACACATAATCAAAACAAACATAAAACCTGTCAGATCCGGCCTTCCAAAATGTTGTCAGACACTATTTCTTACTTTCTAGGTTACCCAGATTTCAGCCGGTCAAGCTCGGTCAATGGTGTTTGACCATGAATAACTTCCAATCTAGACATCAACTGACTGTGACACCACTTGCAGATTAAAGACAACATACCAGGCTACAAATCCAAAACTTAAAACAACAAAAATCTTAAACGAGCAATGATCTGTGGCCACTGACATTTCTTGTCAGACCACAAAAAAAATGCTCAAGAACAGTTTTTGAAAACTTCATTTTTAAAGCACTTAGATGCTATGGATCTATGGTATATCACCATAGATCATCATAAAACATCCCTTAGCAATATTCTAAACACATAAACACGAATTTTTACAAAGCATACAAGATCAAAATAGGTTTTAGGGTTTATACCTTCTTGCTAAATCTTTGACCTTGGCTCTCCAATGTGTTATTAGGTAATCTAGGAACTGATATAGGGACTGAATTACTTAACATTTTCGTAGGTTTTTGTGTGAGAGGGAGTTGGTAGGAGCTTAGAGAGAAAATAAGCAAAATGGATACACTTTCTCTCTCTCAATCTCTTATATATCATGATATGTTGCTTGGATCTGCTATATTTCGGCTGGTTGGCTGAGATTGGTGTGTCTCAAAGTCAATTTAGTTGGTGAACAACTAAAGGTCTTGGCAAATATTGCAAGTTACATAATTAAAAATCTAAAATGGGCATTTTGGTCTTTTTCCTTCCAATCTTAATGGCATTCTTCACAATTGCACAAACCCTTAGGGTTTAACCCTAATATTCTAACTCTTAGGTTTTAAATACACCTATTCTAAAATTTTCTAATTAGGGTTTAAAAATAAAAAATTAAGAATTTCAAAAATATAATTAGGGTTTTAAATATAAATTAATATTTCTAAAGTATAATTAGGGTTTCCTAATTATATTAACACATAATAATCACTTTAGGCTTGCTAATTAGGATTAGGATTTCCTAATTAGGGTTTTAATTAGAAAAATAAAATTTCTAAATTATAATTATGGTTTGTAACATAGAAATTAAGATAACTAAAATATAATTAGGGTTTTCTAATCATATTTAAGTTTAATAAATGCATTAAGCTTACTAATTAGGATTAGGGTTTCCTAATTAGGGTTTTAGGATTCCCGAATTTAAAATTAGGATTTCTTGGCTTTCGATTAGAGTTTTTAACGGTACATTAGGGTTTCTAATCCTGAGATTATGGTTTCTAATCTCTTATTAGGGTTTATTAATTTTAAACCTTATTTGATCAATCATTGATCATTATCAACATACAGTACAAACACATTCTCATCAATATAATTATTTTAATTATATTTTCTATTGAATCCCTATCCAGAAATTAGGGTTAGGGTTTCTAAAGCTGTTAAGCACAACTCTACTCTATTTTCTCAGTCAATACACATGTTGACTAATTCTCGAGACTCGTATTACAGATACACAGTACAATATTAACAATCAATATTAAATAAAAAAATTATTCGTGAAATTTGGATTATTTGAAATATCGGGTTATCACATTCACCCCTCCTTAAAAGGATTTCGTCCTTGGAATCACTGCTTTCCTATTCTCTACAATCTTTTAAAGTTGTATCATCAATTCATTTTTATCAACACAATATTAATTTGTGTTTCAAATTCTAACCCGTGACTTGAATCTGTAAAAGAAAACAGTTCACAGAAATATCTGACTCAATTTACTAGCGTAATTAAATTTCTAAACGAAATCATTACCTGCTGCCACCTCCTGAGTAGCCACCGCATCCTGCGCCGTCATGTTGAATGTACGGGCTGTTGGTCTTCCTGGCTGTGCAGGTCCTCGAATTGCCAAGGTTCCACCACTGGGTCCCTTGTTGACACTTTCCTTCTCAGCATTCCTCTTTGGACAGTTCCGTACCAGATTATCCGTCGATCCGCACGCAAAGCAACCTTGTATCTTCTTTGGACTGGGACAATTGGGCGACATGTGCCCCTCTTGCCCACAGTTATAACAGACTCCCTTCTTTTTCAGGCAAACTCCAGCATGGTTCTTCCCACAATTCGAGCATGGGTCCCTTCCTTTCCTATTTTCTTCTGTTTTATTACCCGACTGGGTATTCTCATTCCATTTACTCTTATTCGGATTACTACCACCACTGCTTCCACCATCATTTATCTTCTTCTTCTTCTCTTAATGAAATCGAGATGCAGCTTCACTCCCTCCTTCAGTAATTAATGCTTTCTCCATCAAAGCCGCGAACGTGTTAATCTGCAATACCGCTACCTTGTTAAATATCCCCGACTTCAGTCCGTTCTCGAATCTTCTCACCTTTCTCGCCTCTGTGTCCACCTGATGAGGTGCAAATCTAGCCAACTTGTTGAATTTGGCAGCGTATTCTGATACCGACATGTTCTCCTGCTTCAATTCTAGAAATTTAACTTCCATCCTGGACTGCATACTCGGCGAAAAGTAGTTCTCAAAGAACAACACCTTGAATCTTGTCCACAACACCATCGCTGTACCAGCTCGGGCCTGATTAGTCTCCCACCAGTAATTGGCTTCTCCCTTCATCAGATAAATTGCAAAAGCCGTCTTTTGCTCTTCCGCTACTCGTGCAATGACGAATGCTTTCTCCATCTCCTTCACCCAAGTTTGGCCTTCAATCGGATCTGTGGTTCCCTTGAATTCAGGCGATCCTACCGCTTTAAAGTCTTTAAAATTAGCCAAGCTGTTGGCTGGCTGATTCCTCGCTCTTCCTCTTGTAGCTGGAGCTCTATTCTCCATAGCTTGGGCTAACATATCCGCAAAGTTTTGCATTGGGTCAGCTTGACCTCCTTCGTTATTCACTGACGGTTCTTCTCGTTGGTTTCGATTCTGTCGTCTAGGCGGCATGATCTGATTTAAATAAAAATCTTACATTAATTCTCTTGCTCTATACAATTTCTTAACACAATAAGAATTCAATACATAATTCTCATATATAAGTGAATATTTATTCAAATAGTTAATAGCACATTTAGTACTTAACATATATTACTATCCCTTTTAAAATCATATCAGGATTAACAACACAACTTTACACAAAAAGTTGCAATTCTCCATTCTCACATAGTTATTATCAGTTCGTCAAACTTACCACACTTATGAGTTCAGGAACTTGCCACAATTATATGAGTGTATGAACTTATCCTAGTCAGACCTTTAGCGACCATCCGCTGAGGGGTTCAAAATATTTCATATAATTATGAGTCATTAACTTACAGTAAGTATGAGTTTTAAGAACACACAAATTAATCTTAATCTTATATTCATATAGAAAATAAAGATTTCATTCATAAAACATATATATTTATATATGCTTAAACATCATTCTCGATATTACAACACTTAATATCAAAAGCTCCCACCCAAAAGATACTATCACATATATCTAAGTTGTCTACCAACCACTCCCTTCACCAGTCTTCTTCTTGATGGGACACTTGTTGAATCCGTGACCCGTTCTTCCACATGAGAAACACTTCCTCAAATTCGGCTTAGGACAATGTAGAGAAATATGTCCTTCCTGCTTGCAGTTGAAGCACACGTTCTTCCACATCATGCATTCTCCCGCGTGAGTCTTCCCACACTTACTACAGGCTTGCTTCTTCTTCGGGTTTGACTTTTCAGGATTAGGGTTGTCGTTGTCCCTCTTTCTCTTATTCTTGTCTTTCTGTTGCTTGATTGTCCCTTCAGACGATCCACCACCTTCAATCTTCATCCTTTCCACTTGCGCCTTGAGCTCGTTCCGTTCTTCAGTCATATCTCGTAATGCTCACTCCGTCTTCCATAACTCCTCCAAGAGAAACACTTTACTCCGGAGTTCTTGAACTTCTGCCGATAGTTGATCTTGTTCTTCAACTTTAGTCTTATTCTTTTTCTCCACCCTAGCTTGCTCAGACTCTACCTCCTCATCTCCACTCAGATACATCTCGGGATAATCGTCATGATCGCTCCCCAGATTGACCATAGGTTCATCTTCTCCCACCTTCTCAACTGATTCGTTTTACGCTGGCACCTCGTCTTCTGGCATTGGTGCAACAGCCGCTAGCATCTCCACACTCGTTTGATCTTCTCCATACATCCTACAATCAGTTTAAATAACTTGATTTGTACTTCACCAGTACAAAATTCTCACACTATGTGTCCACATATCTCACTATTGATGCACTTCGTCAATCCTTCACTTAGAACTCTAAATGAGTTTTCTCTATCTTGTGTATGGTTATAATCCTAGGGTTTTCCCCCACCCCACTTCAGATTTATAACCTATGGCTTTCATACCAACATGTGACACCCCTAAATCCGGGTTACCTGACCCCCGAGTTTGGTGTTCACGATCCACAATATAATACCATCTAACTACCCATTAAAATGTAAGTAGGAATACATAACTCATTAACATAAGTTGTTAATACATAAGTCCCAGGTTTTCTAACCTTACTATTACAAACATACCCTTTAGATATACAAAAAAAGGTTTACAATACAACATAATATTAATAATGTTCATTATAACTACTCCAGCATTTTGCCTTTGCCTTTGTTCTTCTTCGATCCGCTGGCCTCTTCATTCCTAGCTGAAATGTTTTATTTATAGCAAGGGTGAGCAACAAGTTTACCTCGTAAGTTAAGACATACAATAAATGTATACAAATCAATAAGAACAGACTATCTATTTTGATAGAATGAAACCAAAGTTCGGGGAACTTTGAAATAGCTGAACAAATCGTTAATCAATAACAAGTCTTCTCGTATTCTAGGCAACGCAATAATCTGATAATGAAAGAGTACAACGCTTTCAAAGTTTCAACGATATTCTAATGAATAATCAAGAATCAATTCTATGCAATTACAAAGTGGAATATTTTCCAGATTTATGTTGAGTGATCCATTGGATCTTGAACTTCTCTTCGCGGGTATATATTAAAGTTTTACTTTGACATATACACAGGTGTATCAGATAACCAAAAAGATTAAATCATACCCCTCTGCAAGTACTTAGAGTCGGCCAACTCCTTGTACCCTATATTATGCATAATACTTAGGTCGTGCGCAATGGTCGAATATACGACTTAAAAAAATGTTCCCTTTATATAAAAAGTTGTTCTTCTCAGTCTCAGATTCAAGATTTGATTTAACAACGAAATTCAATGATTTCAATTTCTAGTTACTTATCGATCTAGCCAAAATAATTGGCATCGATCTATCAATAACAATTAAATTCTCTTCTCGAATTTATCAAGTTATAAGAAATGTTCGTCTAGCCAGAATAAATAGCTAAGACATTTATCAACATAATTTAATAATAAACAGGAATTATATGTACTGTCAATTCTATCTTCTACGAATATGAATACCCAGCAACAGTTATTCTATAGTTGTATATTCTCTGAATCAGTAATTCAATTTGAATTTTTAAACATGCACTAACTGCGAATAATCAACAATAAATTCTTGGACGTGGTATAATCAACAATAATTAACCACTATAATAATTGAACAATATTAACTCAATGTTGAGTTAGGAAACTTGCCTTCCGCGTTAATTACAGCTACACAATAAACTTATCTGCGTTCGTAAGACCTATAACCAATAATATCGGTCTCACAATTAGCACAATATTTCATAACACACATGTGACGCCCTCAAAATAGGTATACATCACCCATTCTGAGTCGCCAAATACATGGTACAGAAACAAATACAACTTCATTAAAACACTTGTCACGAAAAATACGACAACACAATACTGTGAGTTTAAATATAAATATTGTCTTCTAGACAATATCCACACTCAAATAAGTCATCATTACAATTATTGAAACATTATTTTATAGAATAGTGAGGACTGCTCACACAACTGACTAGAAAAATTACTCCACACCCTGACTAGTTCCCGCTATATTCTTGCCACCTAAGAAAAATGGAACAAAAAGGAAAAGGGTGAGCTCAACTAGCCCAGTAAAGAATATTATGACTAAGATAATATACAATAACTTATCATTAGCCTTCAACAGGGAAAAATCTGATAAAATATAATAGACAACAAGTTTTAGATCAACAACTGCTGCGAAAATAGCAAACTATTAGAAGAGTCAAGTAGAGAATGAGTTCTACTATCTTCTAAGATTTAAAAGTTCATCATCAATATTTTATCCCTGTAACAACAATCAATAACCATCTTTAATCAAATATTCATCTTTGCACTACAGGCCAAAGATATTCATTTGTATCACCAGTCGGTCATGTTCATCTCAACACCTGTTCATCTTTGCACTACGGGCCAAAGATATTCATCAGTTAATCATTCATCTTTGCACTACAGGCCAAAGATATTCAGTAATATCATCATTCAGGACTGAGGATGATGAAAAATATTTCAAAGAAAACGAACCCAGAGAGACAAAAGGACAAATATTAGGGATTCGTATTATTGTTTATCCAAGTGCAATAATACTCCATAATAACCAATTGTGAAGGAGAATTCAAAAATAAATATTAAAACATGGATACAATCAAAGATAATAACCATAACAGAAATCTTGGATAAAAAGAAAAATTTTCATTTTTCGGTGAATAGTGCCGTATTCGTGAATAGTACCGTATACGTGAATAGTACGTGAATAGTAACCACAACACAAAAAGTTTCAAATTTGATAAAAAGTTCATATCAATATTTCAGCATAATGATATTGAAGAAAATAATATCATTTAAGAAGAAAATAACATCCCTTACCTCAAGATAACAGTACTTCTGTTCGGAATATCGGTATAAGGCTGAAGGAAACTTGCACTGATAAATAAAAACTCACAAAGTATCTAAATACTCAGAAAATACGCTCGATAATATAGAGAGAGAAAGAGAGAAAACTTATGAATTCTGGTGTGATTTTCAATTCTAACTTAGCTCTCTATTTATAGGAAAATGTTAGCACGCCGAAGCAGACTTGACCTGCTACCAGATGGCTTTACCTGCTATTATTGCCACCCACCACATTTGAAATAAAATTCAGCACATTTTCTCACCAACCACAAGTGGGGCCCACTCAATTCTAGAATTTTCTACCAAAATCATTTATAAACCTAATTTTCGAATCAGTCACCTCTTAAAATTCATAACAAATTATACGTTCATTTTTAACGGTTCAAAATTTGTGAACATATACTCAACTTATATATGTATAACATATCCAAAAATCACAACGATCCAACGGTCAGATTAAAAATTATAATTCACGCAATATATCTCAAGAACAGTGATTTAATTTTTAATACCTCTATTTCAACAAAAACACCTCAACATTAATTCCTTCACATAAAATAAATATATCCATCAATTATACCCACATAAAATAAATATTTCCTTATCATATAAATCAATAATTAATTATTCACAAATAATATTACAGAATCACAATTATGACAACCAGGCCGTTCCCAGGAAAGAGGGGGTTTTCCAATAAAAATTTCTCCTTATTGGCGCGCAATTAGATGATCAAACCTCTCCTTAGACAGAACTTTATAGACATTACCCATAATGCTATCTAATTATATTATTCAAATAATATGAATTATTGATCTGATAATAGAAAATACTGTGCAGCAACAATTATTGAAACAACAATAATATAAAATATCAACACAGTAATTATTGAATCAATAATATTGAACAGTAATTACTATAACAATTATTGAGTAGTGCCTTCTTACGTAAGGATCAATAATTGGTGCAATACCGTGTGCTACTGTGTTTTAACTATCGGGTATTCCAACGGTGTTAACGGTAACAACTACGCCGTTATTTATAAAAACTCAATTTTTGTCGTTTTCTTCATCCTATTGCTTTCCATTATGGGGCCCACACAAGGCTGCGCCGTCGTACGAATATTCCCCGACAGAAAGAATATTCTACGACCAAACGAATATTCCCCGACAACAAATGAATATTTTATAACCACTTGCTTATTTTGTAAAATTTACACATTTCACCCATAACCAAAGCATTATATCAAATTAACACCTTATTATTCACAATATTATTTAGAGAAAATTCGATTTTATTCATTAATAAGTTGGGGTCTTACAACCTCCCCTCCTTATAAAATTTCATCCTCGAAATTGACGTACGTACCTGGTGTTTCGAAAAGGTGAGGATACCTCACTTTCATTTCTGATTCCAACTCCCAGGTCATTTCTTCAATAGCATGGTTTCTCCACAAAATCTTAACTTGTAGTATAACTTTCATGCGTAGAACATGCTCTTTCCTATCCAAGATTTTAACAGGTACCTCCTCGTACGTTAAATTTTTTGCTATCTTGTCTGGTTCTAACTCAATTATGTGGTTCGGGTCTTTAACATATTTACGAAGCACAGATACGTGAAAAACATTATGAACACGAGACATGCTTGGAGGTAATGCGAGTCGATATGCCACATTTCCTATTCGGTCAAGAATTTCAAATGGACCAACAAATCGTGGATTGAGCTTTCCTCTCTTTTCAAATCTTGTAACTCCTTTCCATGGTGCAACACATAACAATACATGATCCACAATACTAAATTCTACATCCTTTCGATGAAGATCTGCATAACTCTTTTGTCAATCATGTGCCATTTGTATACGTTGTCGAATCGTTTGGATCTTCTCTGTAGTTATGTGTACCAATTCTGGTCCCAACAACGTTGCTTCACCCACCTCGTCCTAGCATACTGGAGAACGACACTTTCGTCCATACAAGGCTTCAAATGGAGCCATACCTATACTTGCCTGATAACTGTTGTTGTAGGAGAATTTCACCAGTGGCAAGTACTTATTCCAACTTCCTTTGAAATCTAGAACACAATGTCTTAATAGATCTTCAAGAGTTTGAATAGTCCTCTCTGATTGCCCGTCTATTTGAAGATGGTATGCCGAACTGAATCGTAAATTTGACATGTGCCCATAGCTTTCTGCAAGCAAACCTAAAATCGTGAAGTGAATCTTGGGTCACGATCTGAAACTATGGATACTGGCATGCCATGCAATCTCACAATCTCATTCACGTATATACTAGCAAGACGTTCAAGGGATTAAGTCTCACGTATAGGTAAGAAATGAGTAGACTTGGTTAATCTATCAATAATGACCCAAATCGCATCTATGCCTAGAGAAACCTTGGGAAGACCCGTAACAAAATCCATAGTAATGTGTTCCCACTTCCATTTTAGAATCTCAAGTGGTTGCAATGGACCCTTTGGTACTTGATGCTCCGCTTTTACACGTTGACAAGTTAAACACCTCGAGATAAACTCCGCGATCTCTCTTTTCATATTGCTCCACCAAAATGTATGTCGAAGATCGTGATACATTTTGGTACTCCCAAGATGGATTGTAAACGGTGTGTTGTATGTCTCCATCATGATTCTATGCTTCAAGTCAAAATCGTTAGGAACACAAAGTCTGGAGTTGACTCGAAGTATTCCTTCTTCATCGATTCTTGCTTCTGGAATAGCACCTTCTTACACTTTCTTCTTCATACGCATCAGCTCCATGTCCTTGGCTTGAGCAGCTTTAATTTTATCGATTAAAGTCGGTTCTACTCGTATATTTGATATCATCATGTGGGTACTTGGAGCCTTCATCTCTATCTCCATTCTTTACAAATCATACAAAATGGGCCTTTGTGTTAACAACATTGCACTCGTACCCGCATATGATCTTCTACTTAATGCGTCAGCTACCACGTTTGCTTTTCTAGGATGATATTGGATGGTATGATCGTAATCTTTTAACAGCTCAAGCCAACGTCGTTGCCGCATGCTGAGTTCCTTTTGGGTGAAGAAATATTTGAGGGTTTTATGATCCGTATGGATCTCCACTTTCTCCCCATACAGGTAGTGTCTCCAAATCTTCAACGCGAAAATGACTGCTGCCAACTCCAAATCATGAGTAGGATAATTTCTCTCATATTCTTTGAGTTATCGCGAGGCATAGGCTATGACTTTTCCATGTTGCATGAGAACACATCCTAACCCTTTGCCTGAAGCATCGTTGTAGATAAAAAATCTATCCGAACCAGATGGTATTGTCAGAACAGGTGCCGAAATGAGTCTCCTATTGAGTTCTTAAAAACTCTTCTCATAATCCTCGCTCCAACCGAATTTTGTATCCTTCCGAGTCAGCTGAGTTAACGGAGTAGCGATTCTAGAAAATCCTTCCACGAATCTCCGATAATAACCAGCTAAGCCCAGAAAGCTACGTACTTCGGTCACCGACTTCGGTTGCTCCCAACTTTGTATTGCTTCAATCTTCGCCGGGTCAACAGATACTCCATATTTTGACACCACGTGACCAAGGAATGCTACTTCCTCAAGCCAGAACTCGCATTTCTTTAGTTTGGCATATAGCTTGTTTTCACGAAGCCTTCGCAGTACCAGCTTCAAATAGTGCTCATGATCTTCACGACTTTTGGAATACATGAGGATGTTATCAATAAAGACAACAACGAACTGATCTAAATATTCTTTAAATACACGGTTCATCATATCCATATAAGCAGCAGGAGCATTAGTCAATCCAAAAGACATGACTAAGAATTCATAATGCCTGTACCGAGTTCTAAAGGCAGTCTTTGGAATATCCTCAGTTTTAATCTTCAACTGATGATATCCAGAACGAAGATCGATCTTTGAAAAGAATTGTGCTCCTTGCAACTGGTCGAACAGGTCATCAATACGAGGTAGGATACCTATTCTTGATGGTGACATGGTTCAATTCTCGATAGTCAATACAAAGTCACATACTCCCGTCTTTCTTCTTTACGAATAAAGCAGGAGCACCCCAAGGAGACGTACTAGGACGAATGAAACCGATGTCTAACAACTCCTGTAATTGGACTTTTAACTTCTGAAGTTTAATAGGAGCCATTCGATATGGGGTTTTAGAAATGGGCTTCGTACCGGGTTCAAGGTCAATAAAGAATTCAACTTCACGTTCTGGGGGTAGACAAGAAAGTTCTTCAGGAAATACGTCAGGAAATTCACTAACAACAGAAATATTATTCAAATCTGACGTGTTTTTGTTCAAGTCCATAACATGGGCTAAGAAAGCTTGACATCCGTTTTTCAATAAACGAATGACTTTATGGCTTGATATGACAGCGATTGATTTTAATGGTTTGGTTGCTTGAATTCGTATAACAGGTCGGTTAGGAATATGAAAACTAACAACCTTACGAAAATAATCAATTTTGGCATGATGAGTAGTTAACCAATTAATTCCTAAAATTACATCAAAAGCAAGTATCTTTAAAGAGATAAGGTCAACAGGTAATGTGATTGTGCCAACTTGGATTAAGCAAGATTTATAAACTATAGATGTAATGAAAGTTTCTCCTAACGGAGTCTCCACGGATAGATCAAAGTCTAATTTCTCAGGAGTCAAGTTTAAACGTTGAGCACAAGCAGGAGAGATTAAAGAATGGGTAGAACCGGTATCTAGTAAAGTATAAACTTCGTAAGAATTCAAGATTAGCTTACCCGTGATCACCTCGTTCGGGTTTCTCGCATTTTGGCCAGTCACAACAAACGCTCTTTCAGGAACTGCTGATTTCGACTTATCTGGGACAGCTTTTGGAGTCACCATCCCCGCTGAACTTGGTTTTGCTATAGAATACTCTCGAGCTATATGACCCTCCTTTCCACAGTTATAACATACCTTGGATTGTTATGGGCAGTTTGGGCTGATATGTCCCTCTTTCTCGCATTTGTAATAAATGACCGGTGCTCATTCTCCTCCCCTAGAAACAGTTGATGTTTGTGCTAACGTTTTCACGTTATCATTGTTGTACCTTCTCTTCTTGAAATCTCCTCCCGACTCGCTCCTTCTATTATCACGACCACGATTTCCACCAGAGTGGTTACCGCTTTTGTCCGAATGTTTTCCTCCCTGCTGGTTTTTATTGGTCCGATGACCGTTGCCACCGGTATTACCTTGGTTGTGTTTCCTCGGTTGAATATACTCATTATCTCGCTCTAATAATTGAGCCCTATTTACAACATCTAAATATAAAGAAAATTTATGAGAGATAAGATATTACAGAATCTCGGATTTTAAACCTCTCAAAAACATCCTTGTCATTCGCTCCTCATTCTCGACCAAATGAGGTGCAAACCTGGATAACTCTACAAACTTCGCCTCGTACTGGGACACCATCATGTTATTTTGTTCCAGTCTAATAAACTCTACCTCCTTCATATGACGAATACTTTCAGAAAAGTACTTGTCATTAAACAGTTTTTGAAATGTTTCCCAGGACATGTTGAGTACGTCAGGCTGGGTACGCTTCACAGACTCCTACCAGTAGTCAGCCTCACCGCGGAACATAAAGGTGGCGAATGGAACCTTCTGTTCCTCCATGCATCCCAAGACATCAAATATCTTGGTAATTTGCTTGACCCGCGTTTCCGCCTTAATCAATCCGTCTTTCCCCAGAATTCTGGTGGTCCCAACTCTTTGAACTGCTTTGTCGTGACAAACCGCGCGTTGTTATCATTTCCACCCGTATTCTGCACACGAGTCTCCCTCGTCTGATTTTGTACGAACTGCAAAAAGCTCCTAAACATTCCATCATTCATTGTTTGCTCGGTAACGTTGTTTACAGGAGGAATATTGCCTTCATGTTGCACGTTCTCCTGGTTTGTGACTAAAGGTTGTTCCACAGTCTCATATACTCTATTGTTAACGTTCTCGACTGCCATTCTCAAATACTGCCATAAAACAAGGGTTAATTAAACAAATTAACATATCACATAATATCCCTATATTATGACCAACCAATAAATAAGCTTTAGGTAGGACACACTAGCGAATGATTTACTCGCCTCTCCCCTTCTAGTTCTATTCCCCGATCTCCACCAGAGACCATATCCCTAAGCTCTGATACCAACTGTGACGCCCCCAAAATAGGTATATGTGACGCCCCCAAAATTAGGTATACATCACCCATCTTGGGTCGTCAGATACATAGTACAGAATACAAATACAACTTACTAATACAACTGTCGTGTACAATACGACAAAACATAAACTGTGAGTTTGAATACAAATATTATCTTCTAGAGAGTATTCATACTCAAAAGGAGTCCTCATTACATTTATTAACACACCATTACATAGAATAGTGAGGACTACTAACTAATACTATCATTCGGACCATCACTCCGTTCCCCGACTTGCCCCAGCTACGTTCTCATTTCCTGAAGAGAACAGTGAAAGAAAGGGTGAGCTCAACTAGCCCAGTAAGAAATATTATGACTAAGATAATGCAGAATAAATTATCATTAGCCTTCAACAATGTTAAACTGATAAAATATAATAGACATCAAGTTTAACTTTAGCGGAACAAGCAATCCATTAAGAGAGTCAAGTAGAAAATAAACTCTACTATCTTTTATGATTTAAAAGATTTTCCAACACTGTGATCGCTGAGACTCAGCTTAATAAAATAATCCACATCATCGAATCACCCCTGCACTACGGCCAAGGATATTCGTATATTCATTAATGGTCATGATCATGCCAACAACTGTCCATCAATGCACTACAGGCCAATGAGGACTTTTACCACATCATTTGTAACATTACGGTCATGATTATACCGAATAATCCCTGGTCATAATCATACCAAGTCCATCTATGCACTACAGGCCACAGATGACTTTCAACATTTTATAAACATGAGGATGATGACAATGATATAAGAATTCAATAAAACAAGTTCAAGAATTAATTTATCCAAGAATTAACAACGTCCAAATTGTCAACATGATACTGCTTTGTGGAGTAAAATTCAAGAATACTTAGAAGAATATTTTCATGAAAAGATACTGGATGAAACGCAATTATCAAGGATATTCCACAAATTTCATGGAGTATAGAAGTCAAAACTTAACCAACTGAGTACAATAAAGAATGGAATAACAAAAGAAATCACCATGCATGCGATAGACCGCACAAACAGGTTATTCCAACAGAATAATAAATAATGGAACCAGGTCCGGCGTAAACGCACAGACAGGATATTCCGACAGAATAATAAATAATGGAACCAGGTCCGGTGTAAAACACACAGACAGGATATTCCGACAGAATAATAAATAAGGGAACCAGGTCCGGTGTAAAACATACAGACAGGATGTTCCAACAGAATAATAATAAAAACGGAACCAGGTCCGGTGTAAAACACACAGACAGGATGTTCCAACAGAATAATAGAAGAATGTCACCAAGTATAGGGTAGACCACGTATACAGGTTATTCCAACAGAATAATAAGAAATGGAATAACAGAAATTCTCTTCTTGAATACAAAAGAATAATATCCCTTGCCGTTTTAAAGACGAGCTGAAATAAGGAAGTAGTTAAGTAGCAGAATACTCTTCTTCTCTCTCTCTATAGTTTCTCTCTCTAGAGTTCAGTGAATTCGTAAGAAATAATGAAGGAATGAGCTGCTATTTATAGAAAAATAGAATGCATAGTAACTAATCCATGAACGGTCCAGATTGATTACTTTAATCTGACGGTCCATATTTAAAGAAAAATCTTTTAAATAAAATATAATATATTCTATTTATAGAATAACTTTAATAAAGTATTTTGTTTTATATAAAAAGATGTTTCTGTTTTATTACGTTAATAATACGAATAAAACAAAACGTCATTATCGCTAAATAATTCATATTATTAACTGACAATAATGGAATCAAACTGAGTGACTTCTCACATAAGCATTAATAATCAATACCGTGTGCTACTATGCAACCACACGTATTACTGTACTTTTACTACCGAGTAGTTCAACAGTAACAATGGTAAAACTTCCGCCGTTATTTTTAATAAAATATTTTTGTCGTTTTCTCAATCCGACAATAATTCCGTTGTGGGGTCCACCAATGATTGTGTCGTTGTACGAATAATCCCTGTTAAAACGAATATTCCCTGTTAAAACGAATATTCCTTGACCAATCGAATATTATATAACAACTTGCGTACTTTACAAAATTTATAAATATTACCCACAATTATAACATTATATCAAATTAACTCCATAATATTCAAAAATGATATTTATAGAAAATTCATCTTTATTTATAAAAGTTGGGGTCTTACAACCTCCCCTTCTTATGAAATTTCGCCCTCGAAATTAGGGTACGTACCTGGTATGTCGAAGAGGTAAGGATACCTTGATTTCATTTCAGATTCTAACTCCCAAGTCATTTCCTCAACATCGTGGTTTCTCCACAAAACTTTGACTTGAGGTATAACCTTGGAGCGTAGAATATGTTCCTTCTTATCCAAGATTTGAACAGGAACTTCTTCATACGTCAAATCTTCCGCTATTTCGTCCGGTTCTAACTCAATAATGTGGTTCGGGTCTTCCACATATTTGCGTAACATGGATATGTGAAAAACGTTATGAACACGAGACATACTTGGCGGTAAAGCGAGTCTATAAGCCACAGTTCCTACTCGATCGAGGATTAAAAATGGACCGATGAATCGAGGATTGAGCTTTCCTCTCTTTCCAAATCTCGTAACTCCTTTCCATGGAGCAACACGTAAGAACACATGATCTCCTACATCAAATTCCACGTCCTTTCGATGAAGATCAGCATAACTCTTTTGTCGATCTTGTGAGGTTTTTATACGTTGTCGGATCGTTTGAATCTTTTCTGTAGTCATACGTACCAACTCCGGTCCCAACAACGTTGCTTCACCCACCTCATCCCAGCATACTGGAGAACGACATTTTCTTCCATACAATGCTTCGAATGGAGCCATGCCAATACTTGCTTGATAACTGTTGTTGTAGGAAAACTCCACCAATGGTAAGAACTTGTCCCAACTTCCCTTGAAGTCAAAGACACAGAGTCTTAATAGATCTTCAAGAGTTTGAATAGTCCTCTCTGATTGTCCGTCCGTCTGAGGATGATATGCTGAACTAAATCGTAACTCCGTGCCCATAGCTTTTTGTAAACTAACCCAAAATCGTGAAGTGAATCTTGGGTCTCGGTCAGAAACTATGGATACTGGCATACCATGCAGTCTTACAATCTCGTTTATGTACATACGAGCAAGACGTTCAAGTGTATAAGTTTCTCGTATCGGTAAGAAATGAGCAGACTTGGTCAATCTATCAACAATGACCCAAATCGCATCAATACCTTGAGAAACCTTGGAAGACCGGTAACGAAATCCATGGTAATGTGCTCCCACTTCCATTCTGGAATTTCAAGTGGTTGCAATGGACCTTTTGGTACTTGATGCTCCGCTTTGACTCGTTGACAAGTTAGACACCTTGAGATAAACAACGCTATCTCTCTCTTCATATTGCTCCACCAAAATGTATGACGAAGATCATGATACATTTTGGTACTTCCAGGATGGATTGCAAACGGTGTGTTGTGCGCCTCCATCATGATTTCATACTTTAAATCAGGGTTGTTAGGAACACAAAGTCTGGAGTTGACTCGAAGTATTCCTTCTTCATCGATTCTTGCTTCCGGCATAGCACCTTCTTGCACTTTCTTCTCATACGCATCAGCTCCAGGTCTGTAGCTTGAGCAGCTTTAACTTTATCGATTAAAGTCGGTTCTACTCGTATATTCGCCATCATCACATGGGTCCCTGGAGTCTTTAACTCTATCTCCATCCTTTGCAAATCACACAAAATGGGCCTTTGTGTTGACAATATCGCACTCGTACTTGCATATGATCTTCTACTCAATGCGTCAGCTACCACGTTCGCTTTTCCAGGATGGTATTGAATGGTATGATCATAATCTTTCAACAGTTCAAGCCAACGTCGTTGTCGCATGTTGAGTTCCTTTTGAGTGAAGAAATATTTGAGGCTTTTATGATCCGTAAAGATCTCCACCTTCTCCCCATACAAGTAATGCCTCCAAATTTTAAGTGCAAAGACAACAGCTGCCAACTCTAGATCATGAGTAGGATAATTCCTCTCATATTCCTTGAGTTGTCTTGATGCATAGGCTATGACTTTTCCATGTTGCATGAGAACGCATCCCAACCCTTTGCTCGAAGCATCACTGTAGATGACAAATCCCTCCGAGCCAGATGGTATTGTTAGAACAGGTGCTGAAATGAGTCTCCTCTTGAGTTCTTGAAAACTCTGCTCACATTCTTCGCTCCAACCGAACTTTGTATCTTTCCGAGTCAGCTGAGTTAATGGAGTAGCGATTCGAGAAAATCCTTCCACGAATCTCCGATAATAACCAGCTAAACCAAGAAAGCTACGTACTTCGGTCACTGATTTAGGTTGCTCCCAGCTTTGAATAGCTTCAATCTTTGCCGGGTCAACCGATATTCCACGACTTGATACTACGTGCCCAAGGAATGCTACCTCTTCCAGCCAGAACTCGCATTTCTTCAACTTGGCATAAAGTTTGTATTCACGAAGCTTTTGGAGTACCAGCCTCAAGTGTTGCTCATGATCTTCACGGCTTTTGGAATAAACAAGGATGTCATCGATAAAGACGACCACAAAGTGATCCAAATATTCCTTAAATACCCTGTTCATCATATCCATGAAGGCAGCAGGAGCATTAGTCAATCCAAAAGACATAACTAAGAATTCATAATGCCCATACCGAGTTCTGAAAGCCGTCTTTGGAATATCCTCAGTTCTAACCTTCAGCTGATGATATCCAGAACGAAGATCGATCTTTGAAAAGAATTGTGCTCCTTGCAACTGGTCAAACAGGTCATCAATACGTGGCAATGGGTACCTATTTTTGATGGTGACATGATTCAACTCCCGATAATCAATACAAAGTCGCATACTCCCATCTTTCTTCTTCACGAACAGAACAGGAGCACCCCAAGGAGAAGTACTAGGACGAATAAAACCAATGTCTAACAATTCCTGCAGTTGGGTCTTTAACTCCTGAAGTTCAATAGGAGCCATTCGATATGGGGCTTTGGAAATGGGTTTTGTACCGGGTTCAAGGTCGATACAAAATTCAATTTCACGCTCTGGGGGTAGGCCAGGAAGTTCTTCGGGAAATACGTCAGGAAATTTATTAACAACAGAAATATCATTCAAAGCTGACGTATTTTTGTTTAGATCTGTGACATGAGCTAAGAAAGCTTGACATCCGTTTTTCAATAAACGAATAGCTTTATGGCTTGAGATGACAGCGATTGATTTTAATGGTTTGGTTGCTTGAATTCGCATAATAGGTCGATTAGGAATATGAAAGCTAACAACCTTACGAAAACAATCAATTTTTGCATGATGAGTAGTTAACCAATCAATCCCTAGAATCACGTCAAATGCAAGTATTTTTAATGAAATAAGATCGACAGGTAATGTGTGGGTACCAACTTGAACCAAACAAGACTTATAAACCGTGGATGTAATGAAGGTTTCTCCCAATGGAGTTTCAACTGCTAAGTCAAAGTCTAATTTCTCCGGAATCAAATTTAATCGATGAGCGCAAGTAGGAGAAATAAAAGAATGGGTAGAACCGGTATCAAATAAAGTATAGACTTCGTTAGAGTTTATGATAAGCTTACCCGTGATGACCTCATTCGGGTTCCTTGCTTTCTGGGAGTTCACAACAAACGCTCTCCCTTGCACAACCGGTTTTGACTTTTCTGGGACGGCCTTTGGTGCCTCCATCCTAGCTGAATTTGTCTTCGGTAAACGACAAAATCGGGCTAAATGACCTTCTCTTCCACAATTATAACATGCTTTGGACGGCATCGCGCAGTTTGGACTGATGTGCCCCTCCCCTCCGCATTTGAAACATATGATAGGTGGTCGTTCTCCTTCCTTAACGACAGGTGCTGGTGCTGACGTCTTTCCATCATTGTTGAATCTCCTCTTCTTGAAATGCCCATTCTTATTGTTTTGGCCCTGATTACCACCGAAGTGGTTACCATTTCTGGCCTGTTGATTCCCTCCACGCTTGTTGTCACCGCTTCGATGACTGCTTTCACTGGTATTATCATTTTGCCGGCTGCTCTCTTTTGGTTGCGTTGTCTCGTTATCGCGCTCCACCAACTGAGCCCTATTTACAACATCTGAATACAAACACAGTTTATGAGAAACAAGATGTTGACGTATCTCCGGCTTCAAACCTCTTAAAAACATCCGCGTCATTCTTTCTTCATTATCCACCAGGTGGGACGCAAACCGGGATAACTCCGCAAATTTTGCCTCGTACTGCGACACGGTCATATTATTCTGCTCCAATTTGATGAACTCCACCTCCTTCATGTGACGAATACTCTCGGGAAAGTATTTGTCGTTAAACAGCTCTTGGAACTTCTCCCAAGACATCTTCAGTGCGGCAGGTTGAGTACGCTTTATCGATTCCCACCAGTAATCTGCCTCTCCTCGCAACATAAAGGCGGCAAAGGGAACCTTTTGCTCCTCGGAGCAACCCAAGACATCAAATATCTTGGTGATCTGCTTTATCCATGTTTCAGCTACAAGTGGTTTGGGTTCTCCCTTAAACTCCGGTGGTCCCAGCTCCTTAAACTGTTTAGCGGTGACCGCCTGAGAGTTTCCAGTATTTCCACCTACGTTGTGGACAGGAGCCGCTTTCACCTGTTGTTGCATGAATTGCATAAAACCTCTGAACATTCCATCATTCATCATCTGGTCAGTGTTGTTGTTTGCATGAGGATTGTCACCTTCCTGATGCACATTATCCTGATTATTGATATGTGGTGAATCAAATCGTCTGTGCTCCATTGCTATTCTCAACATTCTCAGATGCCATTTTCAGATACTGCCACAAAATAAAAGTTAATTGATATGTCATATATTATCCTTATATTATGACCGACCAATTAAATACCATGCAAATAAACTTAGGTAGGTCATACTAGCGAAGGAATTCCCCGTCTCTCCCCTCCTAGTTCTATTCTCACATCTTAGCCAGGGATCATATCCCTAAGCTCTGATACCAACTGTGACGCCCCCAAAATTAGGTATACATCACCCATCTTGGGTCGTCAGATACATAGTACAGAATACAAATACAACTTACTAATACAACTGTCGTGTACAATACGACAAAACATAAACTGTGAGTTTGAATACAAATATTATCTTCTAGAGAGTATTCATACTCAAAAGGAGTCCTCATTACATTTATTAACACACCATTACATAGAATAGTGAGGACTACTAACTAATACTATCATTCGGACCCATCACTCCGTTCCCCGACTTGCCCCAGCTACGTTCTCATTTCCTGAAGAGAACAGTGAAAGAAAGGGTGAGCTCAACTAGCCCAGTAAGAAATATTATGACTAAGATAATGCAGAATAAATTATCATTAGCCTTCAACAATGTTAAACTGATAAAATATAATAGACATCAAGTTTAACTGCAGCGGAACAAGCAATCCATTAAAAGAGTCAAGTAGAAAATAAACTCTACTATCTTTTATGATTTAAAAGATTTTCAACACTGTGATCGCTGAGACTCAGCTTAATAAAATAATCCACATCATCGAATCACCCCTGCACTACGGCCAAGGATATTCGTATATTCATTAATGGTCATGATCATGCCAACAACTGTCCATCAATGCACTACGGGCCAATGAGGACTTTTACCACATCATTTGTAACATTACGGTCATGATTATACCGAATAATCCCTGGTCATAATCATACCAAGTCCATCTATGCACTACAGGCCACAGATGACTTTCAACATTTTATAAACATGAGGATGATGACAATGATATAAGAATTCAATAAAACAAGTTCAAGAATTAATTTATCCAAGAATTAACAACGTCCAAATTGTCAACATGATACTGCTTTGTGGAGTAAAATTCAAGAATGCTTAGAAGAATATTTTCATGAAAAGATACTGGATGAAACGCAATTATCAAGGATATTCCACAAATTTCATGGAGTATAGAAGTCAAAACTTAACCAACTGAGTACAATAAAGAATGGAATAACAAAAAAATCACCATGCATGCGATAGACCGCACAGACAGGTTATTCCAACAGAATAATAAATAATGGAACCAGGTCCGGCGTAAACGCACAGACAGGATATTCCGACAGAATAATAAATAATGGAACCAGGTCCGGTGTAAAACACACAGACAGGATATTCCGACAGAATAATAAATAATGGAACCAGGTCCGGTGTAAAACACACAGACAGGATGTTCCAACAGAATAATAATAAAAACGGAACCAGGTCCGGTGTAAAACACACAGACAGGATGTTCCAACAGAATAATAATAAAAACGGAACCAGGTCCGGTGTAAAACACACAGACAGGATGTTCCAACAGAATAATAGAAGAATGTCACCAAGTATAGGGTAGACCACGTATACAGGTTATTCCAACAGAATAATAAGAAATGGAATAACAGAAATTCTCTTCATGAATACAAAAAAATAATATCCCTTACCGTTTTAAAGACGAGCTGAAATAAGGAAGTAGTTAAGTAGCAGAATACTCTTCTTCTCTCTCTCTATAGTTTCTCTCTCTAGAGTTCAGTGAATTCGTAAGAAATAATGAAGGAATGAGCTGCTATTTATAGAAAAATAGAATGCATAGTAACTAATCCATGAACGGTCCAGATTGATTACTTTAATCTGACGGTCCATATTTAAAGAAAAATCTTTTAAATAAAATATAATATATTCTATTTATAGAATAACTTTAATAAAGTATTTTGTTTTATATAAAAAGATGTTTCTGTTTTATTACGTTAATAATACGAATAAAACAAAACGTCATTATCGCTAAATAATTCATATTATTAACTGACAATAATGGAATCAAACTGAGTGACTTCTCACATAAGCATTAATAATCAATACCGTGTGCTACTATGCAACCACACGTATTACTGTACTTTTACTACCGAGTAGTTCAACAGTAACAATGGTAAAACTTCCGCCGTTATTTTTAATAAAATATTTTTGTCGTTTTCTCAATCCGACAATAATTCCGTTGTGGGGTCCACCAATGATTGTGTCGTTGTACGAATATTCCCTGTTAAAACGAATATTCCCTCGACCAATCGAATATTATATAACAACTTGCGTACTTTGCAAAATTTATAAATATTACCCACAACTATAACATTATATCAAATTAACTCCATAATATTCAAAAATGATATTTATAGAAAAATTCATCTTTATTTGTAAAAGTTGGGGTCTTACAGTATACATCACCCATTCTGAGTCGCCAAATACATGGTACAGAAACAAATACAACTTCATTAAAACACTTGTCGCGCAAAATACGACAACACAATACTGTGAGTTTAAATATAAATATTGTCTTCTAGACAATATCCACACTCAAATAAGTCCTCATTACAATTATTGAAATACTATTTTATAGAATAGTGAGGACTGCTCACACAACTGACTAGAAACATCACTCCACACCCCGACTAGTTCCCGCTATATTCTCGCCTCCTGAGAAAAATGGAACAAAAAGGAAAAAGGTGAGCTCAACTAGCCCAGTAAAGAATATTATGACTAAGATAATATACAATAACTTATCATTAGCCTTCAACAGGGAAAAATCTGATAAAATATAATAGACAACAAGTTTTAGATCAACAACTGCAGCGAAAATAGCAAACCATTAGAAGAGTCAAGTAGAGAATGAGTTCTACTATCTTCTAAGATTTAAAAGTTCATCATCAATATTTTATCCCTGTAACAACAATCAATAACCATCTTTAATCAAATATTCATCTTTGCACTACAGGCCAAAGATATTCATTTGTATCACCAGTCGGTCATGTTCATCTCAACACCTGTTCATCTTTGCACTACGGGCCAAAGATATTCATCAGTTAATCATTCATCTTTGCACTACAGGCCAAAGATATTCAGTAATATCATCATTCAGGACTGAGGATGATGAAAAATATTTCAAAGAAAACGAACCCAGAGAGACAAAAGGACAAATATTAGGGATTCGTATTATTGTTTATCCAAGTGCAATAATACTCCATAATAACCAATTGTGAAGGAGAATTCAAAAATAAATATTAAAACATGGATACAATCAAAGATAATAACCATAACAGAAATCTTGGATAAAAAGAAAAATTTTCATTTTTCGGTGAATAGTGCCGTATTCGTGAATAGTACCGTATACGTGAATAGTACGTGAATAGTAACCCCAACACAAAAAGTTTTAAATTTGATAAAAAGTTCATATCAATATTTCAGCATAATGATATTGAAGAAAATAATATCATTTAAGAAGAAAATAACATCCCTTACCTCAAGATAACAGTACTTCTGTTCGGAATATCGGTATAAGGCTGAAGGAAACTTGCACTGATAAATAAAAACTCACAAAGTATCTAAATACTCACACAATACGCTCGATAATATAGAGAGAGAAAGAGAGAAAACTTATGAATTCTGGTGTGATTTTCAATTCTAACTTAGCCCTCTATTTATAGGAAAATATTAGCACGCCGAAGCAGACTTGACCTGCTACCTGATGACTTTACCTGCTACTATTTCCACCCACCACATTTGAAATAAATTCAGCACATTTCTTCACCAACCACAAGTACGGCCCACTCAATTCTAGAATTTTCCACCAAAATCATTTATAAACATAATTTCCGAATCAGTCACCTCTTAAAATTCATAACAAATTATACGTTCATTTTTAACGGTTCAAAATTTATGGACATATACTCAACTTATATATGTATAACATATCCAAAAATCACAACGATCCAACGGTCAGATTAAAAATTATAACTCACGCAATATATCTCAAGAACAGTGATTTAATTTTTAATACCTCCATTTCGACAAAAATACCTCAACATTAATTTCTTCACATAAAATAAATATATCCATCAATTATATCCACATAAAATAAATATTTTCTTATCATATAAATTAATAATTAATTATTCACAAATAATATTACAGAATCACAATTATGACAACCAGGCCGTTCCCAGGAAAGAGGAGGCTTTCCAATAAGAATTTTTTCTTATTGGCGCGCAATTAAATGACCAAACCTCTCCTTAGACAGAACTTTCTAGGCATTACCAATAATGCTAACTAATAATATTATTCAAATAATATGAATTATTGATCTGATAATGAAAAATACTATGCAGCAACAATTATTAAAATAACAATAATATAAAATATCAACGCAGTAATTATTGAATCAATAATATTGAACAGTAATTACTGTAACAATTATTGAGTAGTGCCTTCTTACGTAAGGATCAATAATTGGTGCAATACCGTGTGCTACTATGTTTTAACCACCAAGTATTCTAACAGTGTTAACAGTAACAACTACGCCGTTATTTATAAAAACTCAATTTTTGTCGTTTTCTTCATCCAATTGCTTTCCATTATGGGGCCCACACAAGGCTGCGCCGTCGTACGAATATTCCCCGACAGAAAGAATATTCTACGACCAAACGAATATTCCCCGACAACAAATGAATATTTTATAACCACTTGCTTATTTTACAAAATTTGCACATTTCACCCATAACCAAAGCATTATATCAAATTAACACCTTATTATTCAAAATAATATTTAGAAAAAATTTAATTTTATTCATTAATAAGTTGGGGTCTTACAACCTCCCCTCCTTATGAAATTTCATCCTCAAAATTGACGTACGTACCTGGTGTTTCGAAAAGGTGAGGATACCTCGCTTTCATTTCTGATTCCAACTCCCAGGTCATTTCTTCAATAGCATGGTTTCTCCACAAAACCTTAACTTGTGGTATAACCTTCGTGCGTAGAACATGCTCTTTCCTATCCAAGATTTTAATAGGTACCTCCTTGTACGTTAAGTTTTTGGCTATCTCGTCTGGTTCTAACTCAATTATGTGGTTCGGGTCTTTAACATATTTACGAAGCACAGATACGTGAAAAACATTATAAACACGAGACATGCTTGGAGGTAATGCGAGTCGATATGCCACATTTACTATTCGGTCAAGAATTTCAAATGGACCAACAAATCGTGGATTGAGCTTTTCTCTCTTCCCAAATCTTGTAACTCATTTCGATGGTGCAACACGTAACAATACATGATCCCCAATACTAAATTCTACATCCTTTCGATGAAGATCCTCATAACTCTTTTGTCGATTCTGTGCCATTTATATACGTTGTCAAATCGTTTGGATCTTCTCTGTAGTTATGTGTACCAATTTTGGTCCCAACAACGTTGCTTCACCCACCTCGTCCCATCATACTGGAAAACGACACTTTGTCCATACAAGGCTTCAAACGGAGCCATACCTATACTTGCCTGATAACTGTTGTTGTAGGAGAATTCCACCAGTGGCAAGTACTTATCCCAACTTCCTTTGAAATCTAGAACACAAAGTCTTAATAGATCTTGAAGAGTTTGAATAGTCCTCTCTGATTGCCCGTCCGTTTGAGGATAGTATACCGAACTAAATCGTAAATCCGTGCTCATAGCTTTCTACAAGCAAACCTAAAATTGTGAAGTGAATCTTGGGTCACGATCCGAAACTATGGATACTGGCATGCCATGCAATCTCACAATCTCATTCACGTATATACTAGCAAGACGTTCAAGGGAATAAGTCTCACGTATAGGTAAGAAATGAGCAGACTTGGTTAATCTATCAACAATGACCCAAATCGCATCTATGCCTTGAGAAACCTTGGGAAGACCCTTAACAAAATGCATAGTAATGTGTTATCACTTCCATTTCGGAATCTCAAGTGGTTGCAATGGACCCTTTGGTACTTGATGCTCCGCTTTTACACGTTAACAAGTTAAACACCTCGAGATAAACTCCGCGATCTCTCTTTTCATATTGCTCCACCAAAATGTATGTCGAAGATCGTGATACATTTTGGTACTCCCAAGATGGATTGCAAACGGTGTGTTGTATGTCTCCATCATGATTCCATGCTTCAAGTCAAAATCGTTAGAAACACAAAGTCTGGAGTTGACTCGAAGAATTCCTTCATCATCGATTCTTGCTTCTGGAATAGTACATTCTTGCACTTTCTTCTTCATACGCATCAGCTCCATGTCCGTAGCTTGAGCAGCTTTAACTTTATCGATTAAAGTCGGTTCTACTCGTATATTTGATATCATCATGTGGGTACTTGGAGCCTTCATCTCTATCTCCATCCTTTGCAAATTATACAAAATGGGCCTTTGTGTTAACAACATTGCACTCGTACCCGCATATGATCTTCTACTCAATGCGTCAGCTACCACGTTTGCTTTTCCAGGATGATATTGGATGGTATGATCGTAATCTTTCAACAGCTCAAGCCAACGTCGTTGCTGCATGTTGAGTTCCTTTTGGGTGAAGAAATATTCGAGGCTTTTATGATCCGTATAGATCTCCACTTTCTCCACATACAGGTAGTGTCTCCAAATCTTCAACGCGAAAACGACTGCTGCCAACTCCAAATCATAAGTAGGATAATTCCTCTCATATTCTTTGAGTTGTCGCGAGGCATAGGCTATGACTTTCCAAAGCTTCTATATTATTTTAGATAAGTCAAATATCGTTTATAATATTTTTCGGAAGCTTTTAATAATTTACAAACAATTATTATAATTTATAATAATTTTTCAAACATCGAAATCATTTTTAAATGATTTAATTATCAAATAATCTTATCATTATTAATATTTAATAATATAAAAATATCAATAGCATACTTGTCAAAATATTAAAGTTATTATTAATAACTTAAAATATTTTTAAATCATTAATATTCTACTTAAATGATTTTTAAATTAATTAAAATTATTTTTTAAACCATCATCATTAATATTAATTTATTAAAGAGAATTCTCCAAAAATATTGAAAATTATATTTTATAATTCAAAATATTTTCTAACACTTTATTCTTATTTAAAATGATTTTTAAATCAATAAAATCATTTTTAACTTATTTATTTAATTTATTAATTAAATAAATCTAATATCATTAATATTAATTTATTAATGAAAATTCTTCAAAAATATTAAAAGTGGTATTTTATAACTCAAAATATTTTTAAATACATTATTCTTATTTAAAATGATTTTTCATAATATTAAATCATTTTCTTCTAATTTATTTAATACACTAATTAAATAAATTAAATACATTTAATATTTAAATAATTATAAATATTAATGAAAAATGACCCAAATAATTAAAAGTTATTTTTCAGAATTTAAAATAATTTTTTAAACCAATTTGATAATTTTTATAATTTATTTCTATTTTTAAGTAATTTCCGAAAATTCAGAAAATAATCATATAAAAAACCGTCGCTAAAGGGCTTTAGTGACACAAAACGTCGCTATTGGTGTTCTTGAGCTCAAGAACACTGACAGCTTCGTGTTTAAGGGTCATCGTTTGACCACGATTGATTCTCTGTGTAATGCGTTTCTGGGCTAGCTTGAACCGTGATTGTGTAGTGTTTATATAGCACCACAATTATAACCAACAATCTGAGCCAAACATCAACACACTTTAAAGATTCAAGCCACCAAAGTCGCTGTCAGGATGCTCTTGGGTTTTCTGGGTAACCCAGAAACCTAGGCAATTGCATGTGGTCACTTTCCAGCCCAATTATTTAGGTGTTCTTGTCATCAACTAGGTTGGTTATTTGTCTAAACAGGTAGTACGTATGACAAAGAACAACGAAATATCATGATCACAGTCAAACTATAACACAACCGCCAGATTTAATATGGTCAAACCTTGTCAGACAGCTTGTGCCAACAGTTTCTAGAAATTCCAAAAACTTCATCCGTGATCAAATGGTCTACTTTGACCACTTACTACACTTAATATGTGACGCCCCCAAAACAGGTATACATCACCCATCTTGGGTCGCCAGATACAACGTACTGAATACAATTACAACATTATTATACAACAGTCGTGTAAAATACGAGAAAACATAGGTTGTGAGTTTTAATACAAATATTGTCATCTAGACAATATCCACACTCAATGGAGTCCTCATTACATTTATTATCACACTATTTCACATAATAGTGAGGACTACTAATGCACCATCTAGGACCATCACTCTGTTCCCCGACTAGTCCCAGCTACGTTCTCATTTCCTGAAGAGAACAGTGAAAGAAAGGGTGAGCTCAACTAGCCCAGTAAGAAATATTATGACTAAGATAATGCAGAATAAATTATCAATAGTCTTCAACAAGGTTAAACTGATAAAATACAATAGACATCAAGTTTAACTGCAGCTGATCAAGCAATCCATTAGAAGAGTCAAGTAAGGTATAAAATCTACTATCTTCTATGATTTAAAAAGTTTTTCATCAACTTTATCGCTGAGACTCAGCTTAATAAATAAAATCGAATCATCCCTGCTCCATGGCCAAGGATATTCATGTAATCATCAATGGTCCTGACTATACCGAATAATCCATGGTCATAATCATACCAACAATTGCCCACTAATGAACTAAATGCCAATGAGGACTTTTACCACATCATTCGTCACATTACAGTTAAGATTATACCGAATAATCGCTGGTCATAATCATACCAAGTTCATCTATGCACGTAAGCCAAAGATGACTTTCATCACAATATAAGCATGAGGATGATGACAAAGACATAATAATTCAATAAAACAAGTTCAAGAATAAATTTTAAAGATGTATAAATTAATTTATCCAAGAACCAATAACGTCTAAATTGTCAACATGATACTTCTTTGTAGAGTAAAATTCAAGAATGCTTATAAGAATATTTCCATGAAAAGATACTGGATGAAGCGCAAATATCAAGAATATTTCACTAATTTCATGGAGTATAGAAGTCAAAGCTTTAACCAACTGAGTATAATAGAATATATGAAACTGCAAATGGATTTTCACCCGCCATGCGGTAATCCACTTAGACAGATCATTTCCACAATTTAATAAGGAATGAATACGAAGGATCATTCACCATGCATGTGGTAATCCACATAGACAGGTTATTCCAACAGAATAATAAAGAATAGAATAATAGAAGGATTCACCATGCGTGCGATAGACTGCACAGATAGGATATTCCGACAAAATAATAAATAATGGAACCAGGTCCGGCGTAAACGCACAGACAGAATATTCCGACAGAATAATAAATAATGGAACCAGGTCCGGTGTAAATGCACAGACAGGATATTTCGACAGAATAATAAATAATGGAACCAGGTCCGGCGTAAACGCACAGACAGAATATTCCAACAGAATAATAAAGAACGGAATATTAGAAGAATTTCACCATGTATGCGGTACTTCGCATAAACAGGTTATTCCAATAGAATAATAAGAATGGAATAACACAGAATTCACCAGGCATGCGATACACCGCACAGACAGGTTATTCCAACAGAATAATAAAGAATGGAATAACATAAGTTCTCTTCATGAATACGAAACAAATAATACCCCTTACGAGTACAACAAATAATATCCCCTACCTTAGAAGAAACTGGATATTGGAGTAGTGAAGTAGCAGAATACTTTCTTGTTTCTCTCTATAGTTTCTCTCTCTAGAGTTTCAGTGAATTCGTATGAAATAATGAAGGAATGAGCTTCTATTTATAGGAGAATGGACTGAATAGTAACTAATTCATGAACGATCCAAATTGATTTACTTTTAAACGGACGGTCCATATTGATTTACTATTAAAACTTAAAGCAATGGTCCATGCTAATTTACTATTAAAACTTAAAGCAACGATCCATACTGATTTACTATTATAACTTTCCACCAGCAGTCCATATTGATTTACTATTATATCTTCAACCAACAATCCATATTGATTTACTATTATAACTTCAACCAACGGTCTGAAAAATTAGCACATCTTCTCATGCAATAATATTGTACCCAAAAATGATTTGGACCGAAAAGAAATATATTTTACGGGTGAATAGTACCCCATGAATAGTAACTCGTGAATAGTAATTCGTGAATACTAACTCATGAATAGTAACTCATAAAAAGTAACTCGTGAATAGTTACTCGTGAATAGTAACTCATGAATAGTAACTCGTGAATAGTACTCCGACACGAAAAGTACCCCGAATACCCGATTGAACAATATAACCTCAGACATCAATTATTAACGAAACAAATGTCGATTTCCACTAACACAAATAATTCCAACACAATGGAACTATAAAATTCATCTTTAAGCAACACAAACTTATTCATCATTAATATTATAATTCACAATATTTAACAACCAGGTCGTTCCCAGGAAAGAGGGGTCTTTCCGATAAGGATTTCTCCTTATTGGCGCGCAAATTAGGTGACCAAACCTCTCCTTGACAAAACTTCTAGACATTGTCAATATTGCAAATAATAATATGAATAACTTTTTCGTCTCAATTATTAATTTAATAATATAACATATTATACAGATGATACTGCGACAATAATTGAATCAATAATATGAGAGATATGATGCAGCAATTATGGTAGCACTAATTGAGTATAATTAAGTGACTTCTCACGTAAGCATCAATAATTAATATCATGTGCTACTATGCAACCACGCGTATTACTGTACTTTTACTACCGAGTAGTTCAAGAGTTTTAACGGTAACACTTTCGCCGTTATTTTTATAAAAAGATAATTCTGCCGTTTTCTAACTACGACAATACTTTCATTGTGGGGTCCACTAATGATTGTGCCGTTGTACGAATATTTCCTGTTAAAACGAATATTCCCCGACCAATCGAATATTATACAACAACTTGCATACTTTGTAAAATTTATAAATATTACCCACAACTATACCATTATATCAAATCCACATCATAATATTAAAAAATATTTCGAGAAATTTAAATATTTATTCATAAAATTTGGGGTCTCACAATCTCCCCTCCTTATGAAATTTCGCCCTCAAAATTTACGCACGTACCTGGTATGCCGAAGAGATGAGGATACCTTGACTTCATTTCAGATTCTAACTCTTGAGGTATAATCTTTGAGCGTTGAATACGATCCTTCTTATCCAAGATTTTAACACGTATCTCTTCATACGTTAAATCTTCTGCTATCTCGTCTAGTTTTAATTCAATAATGTGGTTCGGGTCGTTCACATATTTACGTAACATCGATACGTGAAAAACGTTATGAACACGCGACACACTTGATGGTAATACGAGTCTATAGGCCACAGTTCCTACTCGATCGAGGATTTCAAATGGGATCAATTAAATCGAGGGTTGAGATTTCCTCTCTTCATCTATTCTTGCTTCTAGAATAACGCCCTCTTGAACCTTCTTCTTCACATTCATCAGATTCGGGTGTGTAGCTTGAGCGGCTTTAACTTTATTGATTAAAGTCTATTCTACTCGTATATTCGTTATCTTTACGTGGGTCCCTAGAGTCTTTAACTATATCTTCATCATTTGTAAGTTATACGAAATGGGTCTTTGGGTTAACAACACCGCACTCGTAAACGCATACGATCTTCTACTCAACGCGTCAGCTACCACGTTTCGCTCTTCCACGATGATATTAAATGGTACGATCGTAATAATTCAACAGCTCAAGCCAACGTCTTTGGCACATGTTACGTTCATTTTAGGTGAAGAAACTATTTGAGGGTTTAGAAATGGGTTTTGTACTGAGGTCAATACAAAATTTGATTTCACGCTCTAGGGGTAGGCTAAGAAGTCTTCAAGAATACGTCAGAAAATTTATTAACAATAGAAATATCATTCAAAACTGTGACTCTCATCCAAGATTTGGATAGCACGTCACATTGATACCTATCAACTTGCCACCGTTAGTCACAACACCCCTACGAAAAGTTCGGCTTCGGTGCATTCCACACAAGGAAGTCACCAACGAAAGGCTCAGGGCTCTTTACTTATGACTTGATATGACAATGATTGACTTTAGTGGTTGGTTGCTTGAATTCGCATAACAAGTTGGTTAGGAATATGAAAGCTAACAACCTTATGAAAAGCATGATGAGTAGTTAACCAATCGATTCCTAAAATCACATCAAAGACAAATATTTTCAAAGAGATAAGATCGACAGGTAACGTGAAAGTGTCGATTTGAATCAACAAGATCTATAAACAGTGGAGGTAACTAAGGTTCTACTATCGAAGTTTCAACCAATAAGTCAAAGTCTAATTTCACCGAAGTCAAATTTAAATGTTGAGCGCAAGCAAGAGAGATAAAAGAATGGGTAGAACCGGTATCTAATAAGGTATAGACTTTGCAATAATTTATAATTAACTAACCCGTGCTAATTTCGTTCGGGTTACTCGCTTTTTGAGAAGTCACGAAAAGCGCTCTTCCTGAAACCACCGACTTTGTTTTGTCTGTATCCGCCTTTGGTGCCACCGTCCCAGCTGGACTTGACTTTGGTGCAAGACAAAATCAAGCTTAGTGACCTTCTTTTCCACAATTATAACATGCTTTGGACTGCATCGCACAGTTTGGACTGATTTGTCCCTCTCCTCAGCATTTGTAACATACGACCGGCGGTCGTTCTCCTTCCTTAACAACAGGTGTTGGTGCCGACGTCTTTCCATTATTATTGAATCTCCTCTTCTTGAAATTTCTACTCCTATTATCTTGGCCATGATTACCACCGAAGTGGTAACCATTTTTGGCATGATAATTTCCCCCACGATGGTTATTATTGTTCCGATGGCCGTTGCCACCGGTATGATTATTATTGTGTTGTTGGTCGTTACCTTTTGGTTGAGCTGACTCAACAGTCTCATGTGCTTCATTGCTTATCTCAATATTTTCAGATGTCATTCGCAAATACTATCACAAAACAAGGGTTAATTATCATATCACATATTATCCCTATACTTTGACCGACCAATTAAATACCAAATAAACTTAGGTAGGTCATACTAGCGAAGGAATTCCCCGTCTCTCCCCTCCTAGTTCTTGTCTCACATCTCAGCCAAGGATCATATCCCTAAGCTTTGATACCAACTATGACGCCCCCAAAATAGGTATACATCACCCATCTTGGGTCGCCAGATACAACGTACTGAATACAATTACAACATTATTATACAACAGTCGTGTAAAATACGAGAAAACATAGGCTGAGAGTTTTAATACAAATATTGTCATCTAGACAATATCCACACTCAATGGAGTCCTCATTACATTTATTATCACACTATTTCACATAATAGTGAGGACTACTAATGCACCATCTAGGACCATCACTCTGTTCCCCGACTAGTCCCAGCTACGTTCTCATTTCCTGAAGAGAACAGTGACAAAAAGGGTGAGCTCAACTAGACTAGTAAGAAATATTATGACTAAGATAATGCAGAATAAATTATCAATAGTCTTCAACAAGGTTAAACTGATAAAATACAATAGACATCAAGTTTAACTGCAGCGGATCAAGCAATCCATTAGAAGAGTCAAGTAAGGTATAAAATCTACTATCTTCTATGATTTAAAAAGTTTTTCATCAACTTTATCGCTAAGACTCAGCTTAATAAATAAAATCGAATCATCCATGCTCCATGGCCAAGGATATTCATGTAATCATCAATGGTCATGACTATACCGAATAATCCATGGTCATAATCATACCAACAACTATCCACCAATGAACTACAGGCCAATGAGGACTTTTACCACATCATTCGTCACATTACGGTCATAATTATACCGAATAGTCTCTGTTCATAATCATACCAAGTCCATCTATGCACGTAAGCCAAAGATGACTTTCATCATAATATAAGCATGAGGATGATGACAATGACATAATAATTTAATAAAATAAGTTCAAGAATAAATTTTAAAGATTTATAAATTAATTTATCCAAGAACCAATAACGTCCAAATTGTCAACATGATACTGCTTTGTAGAGTAAAATTCAAGAATGCTCAGAAGAATATTTCCCATGAAAAGATATTGGATGAAGCGCAAATATCAAGAATATTTCACTAATTTCATGGAGTATAGATGCCAAAGCTTTAACCAACTGAGTATAATAGAATATATGAAACTGCAAATGGATTTTCACCCACCATGTGGTAATCCACGTAGACAGATCATTTCCACAATTTAATAAGGAATGAATATGAAGGATCATTCACCATGCATGTGGTAATCCACATAGACAAGTTATTCCAACAGAATAATAAAGATGGAATAAATAGAAGGAGTCACCATACGTGCGATAAACTGCACAGACAGGTTATTCCCAACAGAATAATAAATAATGGAACCAAGTCCGACGTAATCGCACAGACAGGATATTCCGACAGACTAATAATAATGGAACCAGGTCCGGCGTAAACGCACAGACAGATATTCTGACAGAATAATAAATAATAAAACCAGGTCAGGCTTAAACGCACAGACAGGATATTCCAACATAATAATAAAGAATGGAATATTAGAATAATTTCACCATGTATGCGGTACTTCGCATAAACACGTTATTCTAACAGAATAATAAGAATGGAATAACAACAGAATTCATCAGGCATGCGATAGACCGCACAGACAGGTTATTCTAAAAGAATAATAAAGAATGGAATAACAGAAGTTCTCTTCATTAATACAAAAGAAATAATACCCCTTACGAGTACAATAAATAATATCCCCTACCTTAGAAGAAACTGGATATTGGAGTAGTGAAGTAGCAGAATACTTTTCTTGTTTCTCTCTATAGTTTCTCTCTCTAGAGTTTCAGTGAATTCTTAAGAAATAATGAAGAATGAGCTTTTATTTATAGGAGAATGGACTGAATAGTAACTAATTCATGAACGGTCCAGATTGATTTACTTTTAAACGAACGGTCCATATTGATTTACTATTAAAACTTAAAGCAACGGTCCATACTGATTTACTATTATAACTTTCTACCAGCGGTCTATATTGATTTACTATTATATCTTCAACCAACGATCCTTATTGATTTACTATTATAACTTCAACCAACGGTCTAAAAAATTAGCACATTTCCTCATGGAATAATATTGTACCCAAAATAATTTGGACCAAAAAGAAATATATTTTACGGGTGAATTGTACCCCGTGAATAGTCACTCATGAATAGTAACTCATGAATAGTAACTCATAAAAAGTAACTCGTGAATAGTTACTCGTGAATAGTAACTCATGAATAGTAACTCGTGAATAGTACTCCGACACGAAAAGTGTCCCGAATAACCGATTGAACAATATAACCTCCAGACATCAATTATTAACGAAACAAATGTCGATTTTCACTAACACAAATAATTCCAACACAATGGAACTATAAAATTCATCTTTAATCAACACGAACTTATTCATCATTGATATTATAATTCACAATATTTAACAACCAGGTCGTTCCCAGGAAAGAGGGGTCTTTCCGATAAGGATTTCTCCATATCGGCGCGCAATTAGGTGACCAAACCTCTCCTTGACAAAACTTCTATTCTAGACATTGTCAATATTACAAATAATAATATGAATAATTTTTCTGTCTCAATTATTAATTTAATAATATAACATATTATACAGATGATACTGTGACAATAATTGAATCAATAATATGAGAGATATGATGCAGCAATTACTGTAGCACTAATTGAGTATAACTGAGTGACTTCTCACGTAAGCATCAGTAATCAATATCGTGTGCTACTATGCAACCACGCGTATTACTGTACTTTTACTATCGAGTAGTTCAAGAGTTTTAACGGTAACACTTTCGTCGTTATTTTTATAAAAAAATTCTGTCGTTTTCTAACTACGACAATACTTTCATTGTGGAGTCCACTAATGATTGTGTCGTTGTACGAATATTCCCTGTTAAAACGAATATCTCCACCAATCGAATATTATACAACAACTTGCATACTTTACAAAATTTATAAATATTACCCACAACTATAACATTATATCAAATCCACACCATAATATTAAAAAAATATTTCGACAAATTTAAATCTTTATTCATAAAAATTGGGGTCTCACATAATATATTGACTGTTTGTAAGATTTAAAAATCCAAAAAGGGTATTTTGGTCTTTTTTCCTTCCAATTTTAATGGCGTTCTTCATAATTGCACAAACTCTTAGGGTTTAACCTAACATTCTAACCCTTAGTTTTAAATACACTAATTCTAGAATTTTTTAATTAGGGTTTAAAAATAGAAAATAAGAATTTCGAAATATAATTAGGGTTTTAAATAGAAATTAATATTTCTAAAGTATAATTAGGGTTTCCTAATTATATTAACACATAATAATCACTTTAGGCTTGCTAATTAGGATTAGGGTTTCCTAATTAAGGTTTTAATTAGAAAAAAAAATTTCTAAATTATAATTAGGGTTTGTAAAATAGAAATTAAGATAACTAAAATATAATTAGGATTTTTTTAATCATATTTAAGTTTAATAAACACATTAAGCTTACTAATTAGGATTAGGGTTTCCTAATTAGGGTTTTAGGATTCCTGAATTTAAAATTAGGGTTTCCCAGCTTTTGATTAGGATTTCTAACGGTACGTTAGGGTTTTTAATCTTGAGATTAGGGTTTCTAATCTCTTATTAGGGTTTATTAATTTTAAACCTTATCCGATTAATCATTGATCATTATCAACATATAGTATAAACACATTCTCATCAATATACTTATTTTATTTATATTTTCTACTGAATCCTATCCAAAAATTAGGGTTAGGGTTTCTAAAGCTGTTAAGCAACAATTTACTATTATTTATTTATTAGTCAAACATACACAGTTGACTAATTCTCGAGACTCGTATTACAATTACACAGTACAATATAACAGTTAATGTCAATATTAAATAAAAAAAAATTATTCGTAAAATTTAGATTATTTGAAATCTCGGGTTATCACATCTAAGCTCCAGAAACTCCTATCAGAGCTGTTCTTCATTTCTGGGTTTCCAGAATTGAAAAACAGTTGAAGGGTCTTACTTTGCAGCCTTAAATCATAGCTTTATGGATTCTGTTTGTGTGATCTTAAAGTTCAATCTTGTAGTCCAGATGTCAAGGTATAATAACATATCAACAGATCGGTTAACAACAACACATTGAAGAAATCAAGGCTGGTCAAAGTAGTAGTCAGAAAATGGTTCTTGAAGATTTGGGTTATCCAGAATCTCTTTCCGGGAGTTTGTCAACAGTGGTTTGACCTGGTATAACTTTGATTCCATTAAGTATTTTGGTGATCTAGAAGCTTATATATATAGTCCATATGACAGACTACAGCATCAATACAACAACTTGGCCAAACAATCAAATGACTGCAAGATCAGAGGCCATAAAAAGCTTGTCAAAAATCTGGGAAATTTCTGGGTTGCCCAGAAGTTAGTTTCGTGATCGGTCAACGAGGTTTGACCGAGCATAACTGAAGCTCTACACTTGATCTGACCCTGTTTCTAGTTCCAGATCCAAGCCTACATGGCATACTACACATACAAAACTTCAAACACCATAAAGCAGATTGTGTCAGGCTTTTCACTTTTTGCAACAAAATTCATAAGTCGTTGCAAAATTTGGAAACAAAATTTAGTAGAAATTCGTTGCAAAATTTCTAACCATTTGATTTCTCCTCATCGTGGGCAACACAAGTTTTTTTGTTGCTATATTTTCGTTGCCTAATATGGACCACATTCATTGACAATAATTTTATATTTTCGTTGCATATTTTATACAACTTTTTGCAACAACTATTAAAATATTGTCTTAAATTAAGATAATCCCAATAAGCATATTTTTGAAAGACCATATTCGGTATCTCTATAAGTATATTTTTGTCGATGAATGATGAAGGGTATCTTTCTCTGTCATAGCACCTTCGTTGCAATCTATAATAATAAAAAAGTATAGATCAATTGAACTGAGCAAATCGTTCCATGATGGTTGTGTTATTGAAGCATCCCAAATCAATTGAAACAACAAATGGGAATAATACACTTTTTGGTCACTGTACTAGGGTTCAATTTTTATTGTGGTTATCGAAATTTTTTTGTTACAATTGAATACCTATCTCTTAAAAATTATAAATTGGTCATTATTTTTAAATTTCGTCTAAAAAAACGGACGTAATGCTGACTGTGCATATTGGCCCGTTACTTTTGCTGACGTGGAGGACAGAAATGCTTGGCTTAAAAATTTCCTTAAAGAAAATGTTGCTAAAAAGTATCGAACTCCAGACCTCTCCAAACTAGAAACCTTATATTCGAACAAAAGTCACTAGACCAACTACATATATGCTAAAATTTATGTAACACTAATATTTAAACCACCTAACATCGTATCTATGCATGTGAAGATGAGATAATACACTTTTTGGTCACTGTACTAGGAATTTTAATAATAATTATTATTATTGTAATAATAAAAGAAAAAATAATAAAATAATAATAATAATTTAAATTTTAAATAATAATAAAATTATTATTATTATTATGGTACTAATCCTGCAAAGCCTGTCAATATTAAGACTGGAACAAAATACAAAAGATGATATATTGAGATATAAATTGTGACAACCCCAAAATAGGTCCATTCCATCCAACCTATTCTGAGTCGCCAAATACATGGTACAGAAAACAACTACAACTTTATTACAACAATTGTCGTTAAAATACAACAACACATATGCTGTGAGTTTGGATACAAATATATACCAAATGTGACTCATGTCCTAACCGTGGACAACACCTCACAATGACACCTTACATAAAGGTATAGTCAAAAACTATTTTAGAAATTAGAATCTTTGGGAAGTGCTCAAGAAAACCTTCGTACATGGGAGGCCATGCTTCTAGGTTGTGATAGATATCATATGGCCACAGAATTATCCTTGGTTGAGCCAATATACCCCAAAGAAAACGAGAAGATTACTATCACATTCTTCCCAATGGTGAGTCTTCTCTTGACTTATCATCATCTCCACTATCTCTAATTGAGAATTATACTTCAAACAACACCAAGATTATATAGGTAGTGCTCGTAAATATACTCAGCAAGTGGATGAGCACAATCCTGTCTTATGATGACACGAGGTTGTATGTCATTAGACATCTTGTATGATAGTGGCAAAACACCCTTCCAACGTTGGGTTCGCTTCACCCTAGATGATTCACCAAATATAACTACTAAATGATGACCACCGTTCTATTCCCTGTTACCCCCGGCTCGACCCAGCTACACTCTTATTACCTAAAAGGAATTGTGAAACAGAAGGTGAGCACAACTAGCCCAGTAAAGAATATCATGACTAAAGATAAATAAGTTATCAATAGCCTCAACAGAATTAAATCAGAGATTTAGAACATATGGTAGATGATAAAAATTTCAACCATAGTTGCAGCGGACGAGCAATCCCTTAGAAGAGTCAAATAAACTACAAAGTCTATTATCTTCTCCACGTTAAAAATCCACTAACAATGTTTTATCCCTGTAACATCAATTAACAATTCTGGTCCACAATCATATGAATAACTCATAATCATAATTGTAGTTCTAAATTCCTCTTCTCATCCAGGACGAAGATAATTTTCATCACCTATCTTTACTGAAACATCAAAGATCATGGTTACACACAAACATATTTTCTGTTCATAATCATACTAATAACTTCATCTTTGCACTACGGCCAAAATATTCAACAACATGTCATCTTTGCACTATGACTGCCAAAGATTAATCATCAACAATTCATCGTTGCACTACTACTGCCAAAGATATTCAACCACAGGTCATAGTTGCACTATAGGCCAAAGATATATCATCACCAGTTTATCTTTGCACTATAAGCCAAAGATATTTCAACACAAATTCATCTTTGCACAAAAAATATTTTGAACCAGTTTATCAATGGTTATGATCATACTAGTCAATAATTTAACTTTTCCACTATTGGCCAAAGAGAACCCTAGTCATAATCATACCAATAATCTACTCATCTTTACACTCAAGTGAAAGAGAATAGCATCATTAGGGTTATAAAAATGTTATATATGATAATAAAATCAATAAATCAACATATAGATTTAATCTCAAGAGTAATATTCATAAATCAACTATAATTTGGTCAGAAAAGAAACCAATTTTGTCGTGAATAGTAACTCGTGAATAGTAACTTGTGAATAGTAACTCGTGAATAGTAATTCGTGAATAGTAACTCGACATGAAAAAGGTAGAAATTCCACAATAAAATACATATACCAATATTTCGGTATAATATATTGAAAGAATAATATTTCTTAAGCTTATAAACAATTTATTTTAATTGTTTACACTTTACTAAATAATGTATTTAATCATCCTAAAATGTCAAACCATAAGATTTCATCACAATAACCAAAAACACTCATCAAAAATCTGCATATATCCTCATATAGGAGTCTCAAAGCATAAAATCTATTTTTCAATTTTTTTCCTTCACATAACATATTTAATTCATTTATTCATAACTAGTCCTTTTTCATGAAAAATACCAAATCAGTTCCAAAAATAGTTCTTTTCTGGGATTTAGCATAATATAGTCCCATAGTGAACATATATTTTTCTTAAATTTTTAAAATTCATTTACTATTTTTTCATATGGCCAAAACCGCCGAATATTTAGATATTTATCATAATTATAACTTTTAATATATCCAAAAATTCCGAAATTCACAGAGTATACTGATATAATAAAGATATACTTCCAATAAAAATTTTAATAATTTTGGAGTTAACCACAAGGAGTTATAAGCGGTTACTTTTAAAATAATCTTTTCTCATAAAATTCATAACCTTAATCTGTACATCCAAAAATCACCATTTTTGGACACAATCAATAAAACTCATCAAAATATCATTTCAAATTTTTTCAGAATTTTTCTGAAGGTCAAAGAAGTACGAACTGAAAAATATAATAACCCTAAAATCCCTTACCTCAAAGAGCAGTACTTCTGACTGGAATATTGGATGAATAGTCGAAAGACACTTGCACTAAAAAGTAACTCTCAAAGTATCTAAATACTCACACAAATATGTTTGATAATCTAGAGAGAAAGAAAACTTGTTTCTGTGTGTTTTTCAATTCTAACATAGCACCTATTTATAGGAAAATGCTAGAACGCCAAAGGAGACAAAATTAATAAAATATTAATTTTTCTTTCTTCTCCTACGCCTCCTTCACCAACTGATCAGCCAGCCAACTTGGAGCAAGAAAATTCAGCAGCCCATGTGTATTAACACCAACCAAAGTGGGTCCCACCCTATTAATTATTAAAAAAAATATTTTATTTTCTGAAATTTCAATAATTCCTAGAAATAGCCTGATTATCAGAAAAATACGAATCTGCGATTTTTTTATAGGAAATTCAATTCTCCACAACTTTGTAGAAGAAAGTTTTTTCAAATTCCAGACCGAAAATATCCGAAATTCACAAACGGGTGATTTTAAACATCGTTTCAACACCTTTTAAAATTCATTACAAATCATGTGTTCATTTTTAAACGATCAAAATTTGTGGATATATACTCAACTTATATATGTATAACATATCCAAAAATTACAGCGATCTAACGGTCGGATCAAAATTATAACTAACGAAATATAGCTTTAAGAACACCGATTTGATCTTTTATACTTCCAATCCGACAAAATACTGATAAAACACCTCAATATTAATTCCTTCATTTATAACCACATAAATAAATTCATCATTTATGTCCACAACAAATAAATATTTCCTTATCATATAATCAATAATTAATTATTCCCAAATAATATTACAGAATCACAATAATGACAATCAGGCCGTTCCCAGGAAAGAGGGGGCTTTTCCGATAAGGAATTTCTCCTTACAGGCTCTCAATTAGGTGACCAAACCTCACCTTAGACAGAACTTTCTAGACATTACTAATAATGTT